>CM025787.1:14421136-14496682 GCA_014636745.2 Centella asiatica | reverse complement strand
AATCTTGTATGCAGAAGGATCAGATAATGATAAACATGGTAAATGCTCTTGCCGGATTAGGGATGGGTGGAGCCTCTTGGGAGAAATGGGCAGGGTCTGCATATTCAGGGAAATAATTGAAATCTGTTGTGAAGGACATTGGTGGATCCGATGTAAAAGTCATAGAAGTTGGAGCTTGTGAAGGATTAATGAAGGATGAAGTGTAAAGGGGTTGCTCCGAATAAGCCTCGAGATTGGACAACTGCATTTCTTGAAACAGGGCATTATTATCAGTTAAGAGTGCTTGATATTGTTGTTCAATCTCGGGAGGTTTATTCGGCCACTGCTGCAACATCCTCAGGGTCTATTTTAACTGCACAATAAAAAGATACAGGTACATGTTAACAATGTTACAAAATAGATATAATGCAATATGAGGATTATAATTAACTTTATGTACCACGTTTATTACATGAGGTTGATCAATAATGACACGATTACTGTATCGGATATCAGTGTCATCCGGTTTTGCAATTCATTTTCGTGTCACTTTGTTGTACCACAAGAAGTACACATCCATGTCGAGTTTGTTGCGCTTGGTATTTTCAGATACCAACAAACCCACAAGGATTCTCCTGGAAGTCATGCCATATCTCTATTTATGGCGCACTGAATGCTTTGTAATCGGAGACTTGGAATCTATTATCCTTCTCCGCCCGATTCAACCGTAGATGAGTGTGATCAACAGGGGGCTCAGGTATCCTTTGATAATGACACAGTTTCCTAAGGACTCTGTCTGGCATTTGATACTCAATCTCATTATAATGTATCAGTGGGATTTGACTGTTTGTGAACAGTCATGCCATCCAAGCGTCCTCGTCATCATCATCAACCATTTGAATCTTCTTATACGACATCCATATGCATTTGTCTTGTGGTTAATTTTCAAACGCAGACCGGTATGTCAGGACATTGTGGTGTGGATCTGCTTGCCTCTCCTTATAGATAACATGCTTGGCATATGCATATACCAACACACACGACGACCGCAACTCAGATCCAGGACAAAGAAATAGACGCCTAATCCATAATCTGTCATATGCCCAAGTTTGGACCACTGTCATGCATCTCATTATCCTTCTGGGTAACACAATCTTACCCTTAACTTCTTTGTAGTGGGATGTATCATGGAGTGCTCGGTAAATGGCTGCTAGGACTGCTGATGTGAGAATCCAAAAAATAAGATGAATTTAGTTGTATGATTTATTTCATTTTATGATTAATTTCATGTATGAAGGTTTAAATTATTTTCTTTTCATATTTTTTATTTGTTATTAGTTTTGGGTGTGAATAATAAATTCATATCTTAAAGGAAATCCTATGGCAATGTGATGTCCAAAGTTTTTAAATATATTTTTAAACTCAAACCCTTGAATGATTTTTTTTATTTAATTATGATTATCATATTTCTCTTTACCTGTATTCAAGCACTTGTCTAGAGTAAGTATATATATTTTCTCACGTGGGGAAGGCTCACACGGCTACAGAACCCATTTTGAACCAAAGACGGCAGTGCGACAAAAGCATTAATTCCACTATGTCAGGATTGAGAGCATGTGACCGTCAAATTAGCTAATCTACTCCAACAGTATACTGGATTGTTGGTTGTGATTGATGATTGACTGACTTTAGCAACCGTTACATCCACCTTTTCTCACCAATCACTTCCTTCTAAAGCTTGTTATTTCCTTTTACAGCCAATGGCTGAAATCTATTTCCAAACAATCCAACCGCTCTCATTGTTCAGCAAGTGAGATATATATATATATATATATATATATCTTTTGGTTACAACCCTAGCCCCACTTTCATAAATTTCTATACAGCAAACCACCCTCAACACACAGGTTCACTCTCAAAGAACAACTGTCCTTCTCAGGAAACAAACCAATTTAACTTCTTCTTTGCAGCCAAAAAGGTATGAACACTATACTAAAGCTTTGTTCTGTTCCTGCACTTTTGTTCTATTATGCATGCCATGTTTGTGAGCATACTAGGTTTGTTCACTTCCAAAAGTATGACTTAATGCATGCTTTTAACATATGATATTAATTTCTTTTATTTCAAAAGCTATCTTCTTTAACCACCTAGTAGACAACTTTTAACTACCAAACATTTCTTTTATCAGTAATGAAAACACCATGCTTGAGTTTTCTTCAATCTGAGTCCTTAAGGTGTAGTAGTGTCTATGAGCCGTGGTAGACGATAAGAATGTTACTTACTGCAGATGAGATGTTGAGAGTTGCCCTAGTCGTGGTCTTGGTCACCTGGTGAGAACACCACCTGTGGAGGAGTGAGGAAGACACCACTGTACCTGAGACAAGTTCTAAACTTAGTCTCTGACGGGTTGGAGTTAGTCTCTGACCCTATAAAATAGTCCCTGGGAGATTCCAAGTTAGTCTCCAACAGCGTAAATGTTAGTCTCTGACGAGATAACATTAGTCTCTGACGAGATAACATTAGTCTCTGATGAGTTAATGTTAGTCTTTAATGAGATATTATTTTCCCATTGAGATAGCTAAGAACTTGTAGAAGGGGGGGTTGAATACAAGTTCTTTGAAATCTTTTCGATTACTTGTTCTTCAAGAAATTAATTATAGCTTGCAGAAATAAAGAACAAAAACTCAAATCAATTTATAAACAATTGCTTGTATTGATTTTAACAATTGAATACAAATTCTAACAATCACAACAATGTGATCGTCAACTTCTTTTCTATTCTATATAGGAAAAGATACAAACTATGAAAAACCTATACAGCTTCAAATTACAAATTTCTGTAAAACTAATTACAGCTTTTCTACAAACTGAATTCTCAGTTTCCCTATACTAAATCAATATTGATTCAGCTTCCTTATTCAAATCAAATACAATCTTTCCTTTTTGATAGGAATAGATTTCTAGCTTGTTTCCTTACCAGCTACGTCTTCAATAATATCTTAATTTATGTGGAAGACAATCCTTATTCAATTTGAACTCTGTATCTCTCAGGAAATAAATAATGTTTAGTCCCTGATGCTTCATCTTTAGTCTCTAGTGACGTCATCAATTAGTTTCTGATCGTTTAGTCCCTGATGACGTCAGAGTGTGTAGTCTCCGATAGAGTTATTTAGTCTCTGATACTTTAAAGCTTAGTCACTGATGACGTCAGCTTAGTCTCTAACTCCTTTAGACTTAGTCTCTGGTGACGTAAGCCTTAGTCTCTGATAGGCAAAACTAGTCTCTGATAGATAAAATCCTTAGTCTCTGACAAGTTTTCCTAGTCTCTGACAAGCCTTTTTGTTAAACTCCAACGGATCAAATACACATTTTGACTTGCTGAAGCTTTGATACTCCATTCCAGCAGTTACTTACAAATAAAGAATAATTGTATCTCTTTACAAATAATAAACGAATTACAAACAAAGAGATAACTACTGGCTACAAAACTTCAGTGTTACTAATTAACACTTTCTATACATTTGTACTCTAAGTAATCTAAAGACAATCATCATCAAATGTTCTAAAACCTAACAATCTTCCCTTAATTATGAATATCAGAATGATAAGCATAATTTCAAGGTTGATGATGATGTCAAAACTCAAAATTACAATTACTTAGAAAAAGAATAAAGAATTGCTAAATACAAATGTATTCTGAACTAAGGTCTTTGATCTGTTGTTCAGCTTCCACCAAGACTCAGGTTTAAATCCTACAAGTTTGGCTTCAAAAATAAAAATTACAACTTATTTCAACAGACAACATACCTTTCAACACAGTAGTTTACCTCCTATTTTTCCTCAGCAATTCCAGCCTATCTATCAACAACTTTTTTAGAATTACTTCAGTTTCTTCTTCTGCATCTTTGAGTAGACTGATAAATCCTTCTATATGTCTCTTAGTGATACTGTTGATATCTCTGTTGTAGTTGAAGAAGACTTTCTCTCCATGAAAATTCTCATACCATAATCTAAGAGGTTTAGGATTAGCTTCTGGCACTGTATCCACCTTATGCTTCACCTTCATCACCTTCTGAATCTGGCTTCGAAAATCCATGTTGAGATCAGAAGTCTCAAGCACAACAGCCAGCAACCACTCCAAATTTTCTTTGACTTGTCCCTCCAAGGTTGGTTTTTCAAATTTCAAAGACTCTCCATCCTTTAAAAAGACATGGAGGAGTTCTTTGTTATCTTTACCCTTTATCAGATCAATCTTCTTTGTACTTTTCTTCAGGGCCTTGATAATCTCTTCAGTACTAGCCATTTCAACCTTATAAGACTTCCTTGATGGAACTGTTCGTGGCTTTGTTGGTCCACTTACAGTCACCAAAGCAGTCTCAGTTGACCTTGGAGGATCTTGAGAGGTAGGCTTCTTGATAGTTGCCTTGATCACAAGTTTCTTTGTAGATTCCTGGACCAAAGGTTCCCTTCTTGATTTCTTCCCAGCCTCTTCTATCTCATTATTTTTCTTTTTGGTTATGGCTGCTTTCTGCGCACTTGATCTCCTTATAGAGATTTTCTTCTTCTTTGCCTCCTCCTCCTCCCTAGCTGCTGCCATATCCTCCTCCTCTTGAAGTTTCTGAGCTAGTAGTGCATCAGCTTCTATTAACTTCTGCTCTTGAAGATAAACCAACTCCACTTTCCCATCCACTATCAGTTCAACTGGAGTGGGAAAGTGAGCAGTCTTCATAGCATCCCCCATTAGCTTAGGCTGTCCTGGTTGAATAGTGGTTTGTTTCTTTGGATCATCAACCATGACACCTTTGCCTTTGTCTTTTTGTTTTGGGGCATGTACAGTGGAAGAAGGAGATGCTGCTGTTGCTGTTGCTACTATTATTGTTGTTGTTGTTGGAAGTTGTGTTGTTGTTGTTGTTGGCTTTGTTGTTGCTGCTTGAAGATCAGAATGTTTCTTTAAGATCTTGTCCATCATTGCTTGCAATTCTGCATCAAGGACAGGACCAAAGTTTGGTTTTTGTACAGGAACATGTTTGAATTGACTACTCTCCCCGTTTTTGACATCAGCATCTTTAGGGTGAGAGGAGGTGGCCAAATGTGGAATTGCCTGCATCAGGAGTTGCTCCATTCTGTCTTGTTTTCGGATCAGGAGTTGGATATTGGCTTCTAGGGCTTGAAGTCGACTGTCAGTCTTGGACTTGTCTTTGATAAGTGTATCAATGGCAGTAATAGTCCTCCTTTGCAAGTGTCCTTTATAACACCTTCTAATTTTGTCTGTCTCCAACTCCATCCTTTCCTCCATTTTCTTCACTGCACCATTTATGCCAGTAACCAAGAAGTGATGAAACTTGTTATGTTTCTTATCCACCTTGGTTACTTCTTCAAGAATATCTTTAACAGATGGTGCAGAGGCAGTTGACCCTATGTTGGTCACATAATCCTGCCTTAAATGGGCGGCTGCTTCCTCCAGAGTGTTTAAGTATGTGGCATCAAGCCATTCATCAACATTTGTCTCTGCAGGTTCTTCAGGCACAGTTTCATCTGCAAGTCGTGTCTTCAATGCAGACATATGATCTTGTCGTTGTTGTAGACCATATAAAATCTCAAAGTCTGCATTAGACATCTCTGATATTACAGTTAATGTTGCATCCCCTGTGCTTGAACTTTTTCCAGTTTCTTCTATTTGGATATTGGTGGAGGGAGTAGAAGAAACTTGAGCTTCTTGTGAGCTGGTTTCAACAGGTTGCAAAAATGCACCTGCTGAAAATTTCTCTTGTTTATTTTGTTTAAGGATCTCATTCTTGCTCACACCCTCTCTTTTTGCCTGGGGTTGGGCAGCCAGCTTCTCTTGCTCTCCTTTTTCCAAGCTTTCTAAAGCTTGACTCTCTTGTATGTTTATATTCTCTCTTTTTTCCAAGTCAGGAGTCTGACTCTCACTATTTATTCTAACATCCTCACTCATATGGATAGGTGCACTTTGTCCTACAGAAGTGGGGGTTTGAGAAGTACTTGTGACTGCATGGATAAAGGGTTCCCTTTGTGTATCTTGGGCTAGGGATCTATCCATGGAATATGTTTGAGAGCTTGTCTCGATTATTGGCTCCTCTTGGGAAAAATCAAGAGAATTTAAATGTGTAATTTCAAAAGAATCAAGTATGGGAGAAGAAGGAGTAGAATGTACAGTGTGGAGTGTGGGTTGTTCCTCAGACATTGAAAATTGAGGAACATCAATTGATAACTCTGTGTGTGCACTCCTTGTGTCACTCTTTTCTGTTATTATCTTTCTTTGTGGTTTCTCTTGTTGGTGAACAAGAGTTTGTGAAGACTCTGTACAGGGGTTCTTGGTTGGGAACTTTCTTCAATGTCAACATCATTTTGGGAGGATGGTGACAGTTCACTATTTTTCCTTATAACCTCCATTGCTTTTTGGGAAGCAATGGATTGCTTTTGGCTAAGGGTTATAACTCTCTTCTTTCTCTGAAGTGGTACTTCAGCTTCTTGTTCTCCCTCATCCGCAGTTACTCCCTCAATTATTTTTCTCTTTATTGGGAGTTTTGTGATGGCTGTTTGAGTCTTTACAACCACAGTCTTTTGGGAAACTGTGGAGGGAGCTATGGATTGTTGTTGTGAAGTGGTTGGAAGATTCACAGGGTTTTGGCTTTCAATATCCTCAAAGAATTGCAAAGAATAAAGGTTTGGAAGCCTGTCAATGAGTATAGATCTCATGACAGAAGGAAAAAATAAGGGAACCTTTACCTTTGCAGATTTATGCTTCACATCAGTAAATATTCTTTTACTCTGCAAAACAGTTGGTACAACTTGCAATCTAGTAATATTAAGGTTAGGGATTAGATAATAAGCAATCATCATCAAAAACCTAGCATAATAAATTTTATTTTTATTAACAGATTTCAGTTTTACCAAAAGGTTTTGCAGAATTAAAAGCCCAATGTTTAGATGTCTATCATACAACACACTAAAAACAATTTATTGTGTGAGTGTAGTGATAGCATCATAGCCATTGCATTTTGAAGTAAATGCTTTAGTTATTATATCAAAGAACAATGACCACTCTTGCCTTAGATGGGGTCGTGAAATAGACCCAACAGAACTAATTTCAACAGAATAATGTAAGTTTTTAAACATAGAAAGAAGTTCTTCATTAGAGGCAGGGGAATCAAAGTTTTCATACACAGGTAAGTGTAAAGCATTATTAACAACGGTATGGTTGATATTATAAACAGTATTATCATACCTGAAACTTACCACAGGAGAGTCAGTATTCTCATCCTGGATGGTGGCAGTGGTCCACATAGCGGTGATGACTTCAACGGCTTGGACGGAAGCTTCATAAATGGCGTAGGACAGTGTGGAGTTTTGAAGAAAATCCACGAAGGGGTGGTACTAGGCTTTAAATTCATGCTTGTTAGCCACCCCTGCATGGTTAGTCTTAATGAAATCAAAATCTCCAAACTGGAAACAGACTGTTTTAGCGGCCATTGGAAGAGATCTGTGAACTTTGAAGAAACTTTGAAAAGGGTTAAATTGCAGAGTATTTGCAGAGAGAAAATAATTTCAAAGCTTTGAGAGATTGTGATTGCAAATGTGTTTGATTTTACTTTTAGCAAAGTATTAGAAACATTTGCAACTCAAAGGATAGTGAACCGTTTTCGATCGTGGGTATGAGTAACTACAAGATTACCCTCTATCGGAGATTGCCCTAATCTCTAATATGTTCACTTATAAGAGACTAGACCCGTTTAGTCTCCGATAGTTCAATTTTTGATTGAGTCAGAGACTAATCAAAAACACTGTCGGGGACTAAGGTAGTCTCCGATAGTTCAATTTTTTAATTCAGTTAGGGACTAATTAAAAACATTGTCGGGGTTTTAATTCAGTTGGGGACTAATTAAAACACTGTCGGGGACTAAGATAGTCTCCGATAGTTCAATTTTTTAATTCAGTCGGGGACTAATTAAAAACACTGTTGGGGACTAAGGTAGGCTCCGATAGTTCAATTTTTTAATTCAGTCGGGGACTAATTAAAAACACTATCAGGGACTAAGGTAGTCTCTGATAGTTCATTTTTAATTGAGTCGAGGACTAATTAAAAACTACTATTGAGGACTAAGATAGTCTCTTACTTCAAAACTTTCAGGGACTAAGAAAATGTAGTCCCTGCTACAATTTTGTTTTTCAAAACATTTCCAACAATCAATTTAATGATCATTAGCTTCATAAATTCTGTTATTTGATAACTACATTCTAGAAATTAAATTCTAGCTTCTAAAAATTCTATTCACAAAGAATAGCTTCAATCCAGAAATAAAATTTCTAGCTTCTCACAACTAAACAACTTGTTTTCAAAATTTAATCAATTTTTAGAGGCATAATTCAACATTCCTAACTCATAGACTAATCTAGTGAAAGTAGATTCATCTAAAGGTTTTGTGAATATGTTTGCAAGTTGTTTATTAGTTGTAACCCAGTGTAATTCGATATTACCTTCACTTACATGTTCTCTTATGAAGTGATATCTAATATCTATATGTTTTGTTCTTGAATGTTGCATTGGATTTTCTATTATCGCTATGGCACTAGTATTATCACAATAGATAGGAATTTTGGATAATGACATACCATGGTCTAGGAGTTGATTTTTAATCCACAAGATCTGAGCACAGCAACTCCCAGCTGCAATGTATTCAGCTTTTGCTGTTGAAGTAGAAACTGAATTTTGTTTCTTGCTAAACCAAGAAACAAGTCTGCCTCCAAGAAGTTGGCAACTTTCACTTGTGCTTTTCCTGTCAAGCTTGCACCCTGCATAGTCAGCATTTGAATAACCAATTAGTTTAAAATCAGATTCTTTGGGATACCATAAACCAAGGTTTGGGGTACCCTTTAGATATCTGAGTATTCTTTTTACAGCAATCAAATGTGACTCTCTAGGGTTAGCTTGAAATCTAGCACATAAACATGTAGCAAACATTATATCTGGTCTACTTGTAGTTAGATATAAAAGAGAGCCTATCATACCTCTAAAGCTAGTAATATCAACTTTCTTTTCTTTTAAATCTTTATCTAGCTTAGTAGCAGTAGGCATGGGTGTTTTTGCAGATGCACAATCAACCAAGTCATGTTTTCTCAATAAGTACTTGATATACTTGGATTGACTGATAAAAATTCCATCAGGTGATTGTTTTATTTGCAATCCTAAGAAAAATGTTAATTCTCCCATCATACTCATTTCATATCTAGACTGTATTAATTTTGTAGAACCAAATATAATGTCATTTACATATGTTTGCACAAGTATAATGTCAGAGTGTGACGATCCCATAATCCCTCACTGGATCAGGGCTTCGTCAAAAGAAGGGAAAGATAACCACACATCCAATGATAAAATAATTACCGAAAGAAACGATAATGAAGAGTTATTACAACCCAAAATATTACATTTACAGCGGAAGCTATTCCGTTTCTATGTTGTAATACAAAACATCATTTCCCAGATCATCTTCCTTTCTTCCCTCCCTATTGGCATAATAAGACTAGCCACCCTTAGTAATCGATCATTCTTGCCTTTCCCTTATCTAAGGGTTCAGCTTTTATATTCTGCCCTGCAAGACATTAAAATTCGACAAAAATGAGCGATTTACGCCCAGCAAGTATATAAACAATTTGGGAAAGCAAATCTGGAATGTTTCAAAGAATTCAATTCTGCTAAGAGGCTTAGTGAATCAATACTAATGCCTCAGAAATCCTTAAGGAATCTTTAGGACTACTGATGATAAACAATTGTGTAATCCTTCTTAAAACAAAGCATAACTTCCTTGAAGTAAAGATATCCATCGGGGGCTAAAACCGCTGGATCTGCTAACCATACGGTATACAACTGGCCTAACTGTGCCTGTATGATCCCTCCTTGTGTTAACGTACGTAGTCACTTAAAATTCCTCTAGGTCAGGTGAAGAACAAATCAGCACCCTTCCTTTCCTCTAGCCATCCATGTGGCATAACCCATTTAAGGGACATAACATTCTCATTTATTGCATAGATATAACATTGAAAAATAACTGATAGAGCAAAGCTTCTGTATATCCATGCACTTTCTTTCATATCATGCTAGCGGAAATTAAAGCATATCATGCTTATTCTTAAAAACAATTGAAACATGAAATCAAGTCTTGCATGCATATCGAATCAAATGATTCTGCGTTAAAT
The DNA here is from genome assembly GCA_014636745.2 of Centella asiatica. Lineage (NCBI taxonomy): Eukaryota > Viridiplantae > Streptophyta > Magnoliopsida > Apiales > Apiaceae > Centella > Centella asiatica. Next base: position 14,486,485 of record CM025787.1, on the reverse strand, counting down.
TGAAATAAGCATCAGATTGAATGTATATATTTGCATCAACTTGCAATAAACATAAGATTGTGAATATACTTGCATCACAAGAATCAAGCATAAGAATGAAAATATACTTACTTCAACTTGAAATAAATATAAGAGTGTAAATATACTTGCATCACAAGAATCAAGCATAAGAATGAAAATATACTTACTTCAACTTGAAATAAATATAAGAGTGTAAATATACTTGCCTCAGTCCTTGCACAAATTCAAATGAATTTACTTGAAAGAGAGAGATTCTGTAAATTATGCAAGTAATATTTTAATACCTTAATAATAATTTATGAAAGAAAATATGTATAAGATGTCCTTAGACTTTATTAACTCAAATCTAGTATGATATCTTCGTGAAATGACTTTAAGAAAATAATGATTTGTAGTTTTGATGACAAACTGTGCATCGGGGAATAATCTCCTTAGCCATCAGAGATTAACATGTTCTGCTCATCAGGGACTAAAGATTCTTCTATCGGAGACTAAGAAGTCTTTCATCAGAGACTACGGAGTCTTTCTTTATTAAAACCACGGATGACATCATCAGAGACTGGTTTTAACCTATCGGAGATTAATAAATGACGTCATCGGAGACTAATTTAACTCTATCGGGGACTAATGTTTCATCAGGGACTGATGACGTCACCTTAACTCTATCGGGGATTAATCCTGACGTCATCGGGGACTAATTAACCCATCAGGGATTAAATAACCTATCGGGGATTAAATAACCCATCGGGGATTAAATAACCCATCGGGGATTAAATAACCCATCGGGGATTAAATAACCCATCGGGGATTAAATAACCCATCAGGGATTTTTTTTGAATATCTCGTCAGAGACTACGAATATCTTCGCCAAGATTAATAGTATCTCATTAGAGATTAACAACAAAGTTTTCTTCTACTACGATGGAAGGCTTATCATGAACAATACAGGCTATTGATGCAGAAAATATGAATCTTAGCATAAATCTTTGATGCTATGCATGAAAGAAAACTGAGTAAAACACCAAGTTCTTACCTCTTCGTTTTCAAAGTGGAATCAAAGCTTTTCTGAGAAGAATTTTTCCCAAAAGAAGAACATGGAAATTCTTAGAGATCACAGGTTTAATGAAACTCTTGGGAGAGAGATTTTGGCGAAAGAATTAGAATTTCATTTCGGATGGGGTATTTATAGAGTTAAAAAGCAGTAGGCTACGATTAAACTTGAAATAAGATAATTGGTTAATTTGGACGGTAAATACGGCTGCCTATCATGATTCCTTAGCAGCTAAGTACGTATAAGCAGCTGCTGTCCTTCATGCACAAAAGCTTTGCCACCTAAACATCTCTTAATCAGACACGTAGTTGTAATACCACATAATCCCTTCTTCCTCTTCCATGTTGATCAAAATGATCTTATATGGGATTTGCTAATTCCCCTTTTTGATACCTTTTTAAGGAACTTACCCTCATAATCATGGTATCACACCATCATAAAAATTTCATTGTAGATATGAATTTATCATTCATATATAAAAAGGAAATCTTCCATGCAAAAATATAATAGCACAAAATAAAATTATTATTATTATTATTATTATTATTATTTATCATAAAATACATTTTAAAAATTCTCGGGATCTCACACAGAGCCTTGCTTTCTATAAAATAAAATTTTATCTATGATACTTTTAACAAATTTATTTTCAAGTAAAAATTGAGATAAAGTATCATACCAGGCTCTTGGTGCTTGTTTTAAGCCATAAAGTGCTTTGTCTAACCTGTAGACATGATTTGGAAATTTGGAGTCCACAAAACCTGGGGGTTGGCAAACATAGACTTCCTCTTCCAATTTTCCATTCAAGAAAGCACTTTTGACATCCATCTGGCACACCTTGAAGTTCTTGTAGGCTGCGTATGCCAAGAAGATTCTGATTGCTTCAAGTCTTGCTAGTGGTGCAAAAGTTTCATCATAGTCTATTCCTTCTTCTTGAGAATATCCTTTTGCAACTAGTCTTGCTTTATTTCTTATAATTGGACCAGTTTCATCCAATTTATTTCTGAAGACCCACTTGGCACCAATTATTGATCTATTCCTTGGTTTGGGTACCAGTCTCCAGACTTTGTTTCGAGTGAATTGGTTTAACTCCTCTTGCATGGAAATTATCCAGTCAGGATCTTGAAGTGCTTCCTCAATTTTCTTTGGCTCAATCTTTGAGAGAAAACTGAGATATAAACATTCATTTTGAGTTGCACTTCTAGTCTTGACTCCATCCTCTACACTTCCAATTATCAAATCTGGTGTGTGGTCTCTCAACCATGGAATTGCACGCGGCAGATTTGACCTTGAAGTGGAGGCTTCATTTTCTAGATTGATATTGTCCAATCTAGCTTCATGATCAGAGGCTGCTCCCCCTAAACTATTGACTTCTTCATTATTAGCTCCCCTTGAGCTGTTTATCTCTATAGTCTCTGGTGTGAATATAGTCTCTGATTGTGCATCAGTGACTCTAGTCTCTGGTGAACCATTAGTCTCCGATGGAATACCAATTTCATCAGTCTCTTGAGTTTCATCTAATACTCTAGTCTCTGATAGAGTATTAGTTCTTGGTACTTCATGCACAACAGTTAACTCCCCCTCAATTATGTAGGGATCATTGCTATCTTGGGGTTTTTCAGTAGTCTCTGATGGATATTCCCATACATCCAATTCATTCTCAAAACTGAGAGGTTCATGCAATCCTTGTCCAATCATTCCTGGAATTTTTCTGTCATCAAATACAACTTGAATTGATTCCACAATAACTTTTGTTCTTAGATTATATACTCTGTATGCCTTACTTGACAGAGAATAACCTAAGAAGATTGCTTCATCAGACTTGTTATCAAATTTTCCTCTTGTCTCTGATGAATCTCTCAGTACAAAGCACTTACAACCAAACACATGTAAAAACTTAAGAGTTGGTTTTCTCCCAGTCATTAATTCATAAGGTGTTTTGTTGTATGCTTTGTTTATCAAGGATCTACCCTATGTAAAGCAAGCTGTGCTAATTGCTTCTTCCCAAAAATAAGTAGGAAGGTTAGCTTCTTGTAACATAGTCCTTGCTGCTTCAATAAGAGTTCTATTTTTCCTCTCAACAACTCTATTTTGTTGAGGGGTTCTTGGAGCAGAGAATTGGTGAGTTATTCCTTTTTCAGTGCAGAATTCAATAACTTGGGAATTCTTGAATTCTATTCCTCTATCACTCCTTATCACTCTTACTGTTTTTCCTGACTCAGTTTCTATCTTCTTGATATGATCAATTATCAACTGAGCAGCTTCATCTTTTGTGTAGAGGTATTTTACCCAATTATACCTCGTGTGATCATCCACAATAACCAGTGCATATCTATTCCTTAAGATAAACATCACATTCACTTGACCAAATAAATCCATGTGTAACAACTGTAAAGGGTCAGGGATTGATGTTGCTGGTTTGCTTTTGAATGACACACTTCTTTGTTTCCCTTTCTGGCATGAATCACACAATCCATCTTGTGAAAATTCCAATTGTGGAATGCTAGCTACCAGTCCTTTCCTCACAAGCTTGTTGATGTTCTTGAAATTCAAGTGGGAAAGCTTCTTATGCCAAAGCCAACTTTCATCAGTTGAAGCTTTGCTATAGAGACATGTGATTTGATTAGTAAAAGAAATAAGATTTGCAACATACAAATTTCCTTTTCTTTTCCTTGTCAATATCACATTATATGATTCTTTGTCACACACCAAGCATTGATCTTCTTTGAAGGTGACATCTAATCCCTTATCACATAGTTGACTCACACTTAATAAATTGTGCTTTAAGCCATAAACTAGTGCTACTTCAGTGAAAATGACGTCTCCATGTTCAACACTGCCATATCCCCTTGTATGACCTTTGCTGTCATCTCCAAAAGTGACTTTTGGGCCACTTTTCTCTTCATACTATTTTAGCAGGGACTTATCTCCAGTCATGTGCCTTGAACAACCATTGTCCAAGTACCATGTTTTCTTCTTTTTGCCCTGCACAGTAGAGAGTAACTAGTTTGAGATTTTTGGGACCCAGACTTTCTTGGGTCCTTTCTCACTAGTTGTAGACTCAAGACTTGACTCAGATTGAGTTGCTTGTCTTTTAGCAGTTTTGACTTTAATTGGACAATCATTAGTCTTGCTACTTGTTTGTGAGAGACTGCCAAGCTTAGAATTCTCATTGTTAATGCAAAGATGATCTAACCTTTTTACTGGTGATTTATCTTTTATTCTCTTTGAAGGTGCAGTCTCAGTTATAGGAATTTTATTTTTGCTCCTATAGTTAACAGCTATGTGGTTAGGGTTACCACATACATGACATGTCTTTCTAGGAGCATCAGGCATTCTAGCATAATTTGTATGTTTATTAATGTCTATCTTTCCATTCCTATTTTTCTTATTCCTGCTTGATTCCACTACTGTTTCAGCCTTTTTATCTGGAAGATTTTCCAATTTTTTACTTAACTGTGTCTTTGTCATGAACTCAATATTTAATCTTTTATTTTTACTCTTTTCAACAACATTTACTGTCTTTTGATCAATTTCTGATATTGCAGTGACTTGTTGATATTGAGTGTTGATAATTTTGGGTTCAATAACAGGAGAGACAAAATCAATTCTTTTTAAAACATTTGTCTTACTAATAGTGAAGTTAGCATCTTCAAATAGATCATCTAGATCTGAACTCTTGTCTAAATTTTCATCATAACCTAGTCCAGATTTTTGACCTATTGTTTGACACTCTACCAAGTCTGTTAACTTTTTACAGGAGGTATTCCATTGTTTAATCTTAGCTTGAGCATTTTCAAGTTGCTCTACTAAGTAATATTCCCTCTTTTTCAAAGCATCAATCATATGATGAGCTTTGTTTAAGTCAGATTTGATGTTGTCAAATTGTGCCAATCTCTCTTTAAGAAACCTATTTCTTTTCAAGAGACTGTCATGTGATTCTTTCACATTGGTATATTCAATAGTTAAAGATCTAAAACTAACATGCAAATCAGACATATCTTTTTGTATGCTTTCAATGCTAGATGTGTCAAGTAAATCAAGCACATTAAAATTCTGATTTGCATCACATACCTTTGTAGAATCACTTGACTCGTTACTTCGAGCCATCAGGGCAAAGTTGACAACTTCTTCATCAGAGTTGTTGTCAATCCAATCTTTACCCTCAGTAATCAAGGCTTTGCTCTTTTATTTGACTTTCTTATCAGCAAAGTCATTCCCTTTCCTTGATTTTTCATTCTTAGATCTATCACTAGATCTCGGTTTCCTGCACTCATTGGCAAAGTGCCTTAACCCATCACAATTGTAACATCTTATCTTTTTTAAGTCGAAGGTGACTTTTTGACCTTCACGTTTAGGGTTAGGCTTCCTTGATGATTTTCTTCCTTTCTTGCTGGCCCTAAATTTCTTGAACTGTTTGACCATGGATGCCATGAATTCCTCCATGTCATCATCAGTGTCCAGTTCATCTTCCTGATCAGTCGAGCTAGCATTGGAAGATTCCTCATCAAGCTTCTCTTGAGACTTGCTTGTCTCAACCATCAACGCAGCTCCTTTGTCCTTGCCATGCATGCATTGTCATTGCTCTACTTCGAGTTCATAAGTCTTTAAATTCCCGTAGAGCCTGTCCAGTGTGAGGATATCCAAGTCGTGAGCCTCTCTTATTGCAGTAGTCGTTGGATCCCAACTTGGTGGGAGAGATCTCATGAACTTGGTGTTGACATCCTCATTATCATAGGACTTCCCAAGTATTTTCAAGTCGTTGAGCAAAGTGTTGAACCTGTCATAAACTGATGTTATTAGTTCACCAGGCTTTGCTTGAAAGAACTCGTATTGTTGAGTCAACAATGATCTCTTGTTCTTTCGGACTTGGTCAGTCCCTTCACACAAGACCTTAATGGTGTCCCAGATTTGCTTAGATGTCGTACAATTTATGATGCTTGTGAACATATTTTTATCAATTCCATTATAGAGTATGTTCATCACCTTAGCATCCTTCAACACTTGCAACTTGTCTTCGTTTGTATAATCACATTTTGGAGCAAGTTCAAAGTGTTCCGCCACAACAGATCCATCGACAATTTTAGTAGGAATAAATTTCCTAGGTAGATAAGGACCCTTCTCAATCCTATCAATATAATCTGAATCTGTTGCTCTTAAGTGCATGTACATCTTTTGCTTCCACATCGGATATTCTTCTCGTTTAAGAATAGAAATTCTAGTACCACCATCACGACTTCCCGCATAAGTCATTATGCTAGAGCTGCTTGCTTCGTCGTTGGTCATCTCTTGGAACGTATTAATTGAATAAATTCAATTGCAGGCTCTGATACCAATTGTTTTCCCAGTGAGATAGCCTAGAACTTGTAGAAGGGGAGCTTGAATACAAGTTCTTTGAAATCTTTCCGATTACTTGTTCTTCAAGAAATTAATTATAACTTGCGGAAATAAAGAACAAAAATTCGACTCAATTTATAAACAATTGCTTGTATTGATTTTAACAATTGAATACAAATTCTAACAATCACAACAATGTGATCGTCAGCTTCTTTTCTATTCTGTATATGAAAAGATACAAACTATGAAAAACCTATACAACTTCAAATTACAAATTTCTGTAAAACTAATTACAGCTTTTCTACAAACTGAATTCTTAGTTTTCCTATACTAAATCAATATTGATTCAGCTTCCTTATTCAAATCAAATACAATCTTTCCTTTTTGATAGGAACAGATTTCTAGCTTGTTTCCTTACCAGCTACGTCTTCAATAATATCTTGATTTACGTGGAAGACAATCCTTATTCAATTTGAACTCTGTATCTCTCAGGTAATAAATAATGTTTAGTCCCTGATGCTTCATCTTTAGTCTTTAGTGACGTCATCAATTAGTCTCTGATCGCTTAGTCCCTGATGACGTCAGATTGTGTAGTCTCCGATAGAGTTATTTAGTCTCTGATACTTTAAAGCTTAGTCTCTGATGACGTCAGCTTAGTCTCTGACTCCTTTAGACTTAGTCTCTGGTGACGTAAGCCTTAGTTTCTGATAGACAAAATTAGTCTCTGATAGATAAAATCCTTAGTCTCTGACAAGTTTTCCTAGTCTCTGACAAGCCTTTTTGTTAAACTACAACAGATCAAATACACATTTTGATTTGCTGAAGCTTTGATACTCCATTGCAGCAGTTACTTACAAATAAAGAATAATTGTATCTCTTTACAAATAATAAACGCATTACGAGCAAAAAGATAACTACTGGCTACAAAACTTCAGTGTTACTAATTAACACTTTCTATATATTTGTACTCTAAGTAAGGTAAAGACAATCATTATCAAATGTTCTAAAACCTAACAGATACGTTAGTCTCTGACGAGATAACATTAGTCTTTGATGAGATATGTTAGTCTCTGATGACGTCAGCCTTAGTCTCCGACAGGCTAAACTTAGTCCCTGATGAGTATATTTCTTAGTCTCCGATGAGTAAATGTTCCCGAAGAGTTTGGCATTAGCCAACAGAGTTTGGCGCAAACTTGTCGAGTTTGGTGCTGAACAACCTTTCTTCGAGGAGTTTGGCGATGATCAGGATCATCCCCTGATGGTCGAGGATCATCCCCTGACAGTCGAAGACTATTCCTTGTCAGGCAGTCATCCCCTGACGCGCAGTCATCCCCTGATGGATAAGACTGAAACTCCTAATGATCACTTTTCATGCTTCAATGTTTTTCCACTGATATGCAGTTTTCTTTGAGAGTATAAAATATTATTTTTCTTAAATTATTTTATGATGTTATTAATTAAATCTCAAAGGTTTAGAATGCCAACTTAGACATTTAAAAGTTCACGAATATCACATATGCATCTTTTATTATATATATATATATATATATATATATATATATATATATATATATTTTCAAAAATATAGATTTCTCATGTTATATGCATGTTTACAGAGTGTTCCACTCACAAGTGATTTGAGTTTGATATTATTTTTAGCTAAGGACCAAGACAAGTATATACTCACTCTATTTTCATTCAATTAATACGCATGATCATTCCTTCGATATGCGTAATGTATCCAAGATATTTTTATGACAATACTCATGATTAAATTTTCTTCAAAGTTAAGTAACGTACGATCTCTTGATCTGATGTACGTGAAAATGTTGTTCTAGATTCAAGCATTCTTTAGGCAGACGTTAGTCATTCAAATTCGTTAACGCGCCAAGGTAAATCCTATACAAATATAACAAAACCTAATTCTTCTTACCCCAACTTGTAAAGAATATCCGTGTGGGTAACTAAAGGCTAATGGGTTGCGTCTGCCTGGCACCCTAGGCCTAAGGATGATAGGGAAACGGAAATTGAGGCATCGGTAACCGAACCCTCGCAGACTAAAGTTTCTGCTTCGACTACGTATGTCACTATGATGAAGTCAAACGATCAGGCTGGTCGGCTGATATGTCGTTTGATGAAGAGATGAAGTCAGATAGTGGTCAAGCCGGCCAGGTGACGCACTATTTGATGAAGAGAGGGTAGATGAATGATTCAAGATTTCCTTAAAGAAAAGGGTCAAATCCCTTGTTCTCATTCGGGGACCCTGGAAGCTAGATATGTACTTTCTTTGAAGTTATTCAGAGGTGTGGACATTGTTTTCGTCCAACCTTATAAACACTTAAGCCAAGAAAATTTCTCTCATTTCAAAGCCCCATTACTTGATTATATACTTGCGGGCGTAAAATCGCTCATGTTGGTATTATATAATGTTTTAAAGGTTATGACGGGAAGGCTGAACCATTTGCTAAAGGCAAGGAAAGGATGACATAGTGAATGCTTTCTCATTTCCTTCTTGTGGATTGTTTATTTATTTCTTTTTTAGAAAGAGCGAAACGTGAGACGATTTTTGATTTGTTTAGGTTGTAAGGCCTGTGTGGGCCCTCATGGACTTCCGTTGTTAGAATTTTTATTTATGGATGAATGTAATAGAGAATACAATTTATTTCTCTTATTTAATGATATGTATGCTTTGATGTTGTTTTTGTTTTTTTGTCAATTTTGACGGCGCCCGGAGTCTGGTAAGGAATTTTTAGGGCCGTCATAGCTAAACCCCAAGCATAGTTCACTATATCTTCAATGTCTCTAACAAACAACATATACCTAACATGAAAATTAAAACAACACGTTAACCAACTTAATATCAAATAATGACAATAAAGAATTACAATAACAAAGACAATAATTTTATCATACCTAGTTGGACATATGTCTTTGGTTTTAGTGGGAAACAATATAGCACCACATAACAACAGTATGTAGCCTCTTGTGTAGATAGTTATATAGTCAACTGGTGGATCCTTTGGCAATTCACGGAAACACTCTAAAAGCCACATCAAATGGATACCACCACCATACTTTGCTTCCTTATAGAACTGGTTATAGAACCGTTCACCAAAGCAGTCTTGAAACAATCTTTTCTGTTTGTTCTCGGATAAAACACCACAAGTAAGGGGTTTCCCATTAATGGGTAAACTGATTATATAGTGGATGTCCTCCAAGGTGATTGTCTCCTCACAGCTATTAAAATGAAAAGTGTTGGTTGATGATCTCCATCTTTCCACTAATGCAGTAACTAAGCATGCATCATGTCTTGGGAATATACATCCGTATGTAAATGCATGCATTCCAACTGCATTAAGAATATCCTTTTGTGCGTCACTCAGCATCCAAATATCATACCTCTGATTGCTCTGTTGAGCAATGTCTAGTACTCTCAATTCATTCTTGTTGTATATGTGAGTAGATATATGAGTTGGTTGATCATCCAACAAACTGTTATCTTCGGGACTCGAATTTAAATCATACTGGTCCATTGCAACCTACAAAATATTGAAAAGCCTTCACCAAACACACTGTTTATATATATATATATATACACACACACACACACACGCACATTGCATACACACACTGCAAACACACACTCCATACACCCACACTACATACACACATTGCATACACACACTGCATAGACACTGCATACACACACTACAAACACACATTGCATGCACGCACTGCACACACACACACTGCATACATAAATTAAATTAATAACATAACTTTAGCATACACACTGCATACATATACACATATAAATTAAATTTACAACATAAATTTATCATACACACTGCAAACACACGCTGCATACACACACTGCATACATAAATTAAATTTACAACATAATTGTAGCATACACACTGCATACATATACACCCATAAATTAAATTTACAACATAAATTTATCATACACACTAAAATACATGCACTGTATGCACATATAAATTAAATTTACAACATGCATTTATCATACACACTGTCATACATAATTTATACACACATATAAATTAAATTTACACCATGCATTTATCAAACCCTAGAAAGAAAATACTTACTTTATTTGATAAATTAAATTTGAAGCAACAGAAGTTAGATAGAAGATGAAGTAGAGAATACGAACAGTAGTGAAGCGGCGGAAAGGAGATGCAAGATAAAGAAGAGAAAGAGCAAAGTAGAACAGTAGTCAAGCGGCGGAAAGGAGATGCAAGATAAAGAAGAGAAAAAGCAAAGGAAGTGGCGGAAATGGGAAAGTTTTTAAGTCACGGGCTTTGTTATAGAAGAAACTGAAGTAAAAAGTAAATAATAAAATTTGAAAATCCTTCCTTCCGCCAGTGTTAGTAGCGGAAATGGAGTAATTTTTTTTTTTGCCTTTCACCACTGCTAGTAGCGGAAAGGGAGAACTTTTTTTTTTATGCCTTTCGCCACTGTTAGTAGCGGAAAGGGAAAATTAATTTTTTTTTGTCTTTCGCCATTTTAAGCCTTCCGCCACTGTTAGTAGTGAAAAGGAGAATTTTTTATTTTTTATTTTTTTTACCTTCCACCACTTCTGCCACTGTTAGTAGCGAAAAGAGGAAATTATTATTTTTTAAGCCTTCTACCACTGTTAGTAGTGGAAAGGGTGGTTTTGAAAATGTCTTTAACCAAATGTCCTTCCAAGCTTAAATTTCAAGCATAAGTGGTAGTAGCGGACGCACTTTTATTATCAATAAATCAAGGGTCTTCCGCTAGTATTAATTGCGGAAGCACTTTTATTAATATAATATACAAAATATTATTACAACACAATAATATATATTAGACTTAATTATTTAAAACAATAACTAATAATCATAATAATTAATACAAAAAATCACAATATTATTGTAATAATATAATTAATATACATTATTATGTCGTTGGTTAATGGCATTTTCAAAACTAATAATCATTATATGTTTTACTATATCAATGCCTAATTTAGGGTTTAGGGTTATAATGTATTGGAATCATAGTATTATACTAATAATCATAATATAAATAAAAAAATTATATTATAATCATAATATTTTACTAATTTATATAACATGAAATTCATAATATTTGACTAATTTTATATTATGATTACAATACATTATAACCCTAAACCCTAAATTATGATTATTAATACAAATGATTATTATTGTATTAATTAATTATTTATTATTATAATAAAAGAATTATTGTATTATTATTGTATATTATAATAAAAAGTATTATTGTATTAATATTAGTAGTAGAAAGGGTAGTTTTGAAAATGTCTTTACCCAAATGTCCTTCCAAGCTTAAATATCAAGCGAGACTGACGAAAGTCTTAAAAAAAAAAAAAAAAAACCTTTCCACCAATGAGACTGACGGAAGGCTTAAAAAAAAATGGCCTTGCAAGCTTAAATATCAAGCATAAGTGGTAGTTGTGGAAGCACTTTTATTACCAATAAATCAAGGGTCTTCCGCTAGTGTTAGTAGCTGAAGCACTTTTATTAATATAATATACAATATTATTACAACACAATAATATTTATTATACTTAATTTATTAAAATGTATTGGAATAATAATCATAATCATCTTATTAGTAATATATTAGTTACTTTATCCTCCGATGGGTTAATTATCCCCTGACATCACATTATCCTCCGATGATGTCACTTTATCCTCCGATGAAACCATAGTCTTTTTTTTTGTCTTCTGCCAGTCTTCCACCAATCATATTATTACTAAAATATTAGTAATTAATAAAACATATAATTAGACATAGCATACTTGATAAAGTTATGAAAACTTGAATCAGGGGATAATTATATCCACCGATCAAATACATCAGAAAATCATACAATTACAATTAATATAATTTAAAAGTCAAACTCAATCACAACTCTTCTTCATCATTGTCTAAATCTAATGAGCTATGTTGACACATTTGCGCGTGCATCTCCATTGCTTTATCATGATTTCTCTTATCATGATCCGTGTATTCTTGACATACAACACATTTTCGCAGTCTTTTTGTAGATTGACTTTGTTTAATTCTACTCTTAAATCATGTAACCTTCTTATGACCCTTAGTTTGTGACTGAAGAGGTGGAAAATACTCATCTTCTTCGTCAATACCACCACCTTCCATGTGCTGCTCCTTCGATCCTCTCCCACCTTCAACTGTGTCATTTTCTTTAATCAATCTTGACTTACTTATCCATACTTTCTTTTTTATAGCAGTTTCAAGACCATGCATGTAAGATGATTGCGATGTCGATCCAATTACTGTAATTTCTTGATAAACCCTATTTAAATGATTGTAACGTATTGTACTAATATCACTGACATCAGAATTTGATTCAACATTTACTTGATTTATGTAAACAGGATCACCATGAATTTTGTTTGCATTTTTCGTCCACCTACCACAAATCAAAGACATTGGAATCTTAGTTATGCTCTTGAAGATCATATACCTCAAAATATGTCTGCAAATCATGCCGTTGTGCTCAAAGTGTTGACATATGCATGTCACATTGTCGGAGTCTCCGTGTTTAATGAGAACATAATAATATCTTCAGTTTTTTGGTACCTCCTCATTGAACACCATATATCCCTTTGTATCACCGACCCCAAAATTCTGAATCTTACGACACGTTAACTTTTGACCCCCATAGAACTAGTTCGAAACGTCTTTAAAAATATTCTTCGTATACACAAGTGTCGCATGCTTTTCCAATAAAGTTTCGTTACGCAAGTTTTTTGTCTTGTACTCTGTTTCAAGATCTTGCTTTCTCTCATTCAAGTATTGTTTCTCAATGGCTATTTGTGAGTTAATCACAAAATCCTTCAAACCAGTATAATTATTTACGTATTGATCAAAAAAACTATTCATGGATTCACTTCTCCCGGTTGTAGTCATCCATGTAGCAAAATATGACTTTGAATATGCTCCGATCCACTTCTCCTTTATATTATTCATAGATTGAAGCCACTCGTGATGTTGTAAATCATACTGTTCCACCAATTTTGCCCACCTTTCCTCGAATTTGGCAGTTGTCACCGAATACAAATACCTACAATAACAACATATTATAAACCAACAACAACAAAATATTGACAATTTAACGTCGACTATTTATAAAAATGGATACGTACCTATCGAAGTCTTCCTTAAACGTTTCGTAACTTTTATATTAATGATGAAGTTTCTCAGGGAATTTGTTACTGATATGCCACGTACATAGAAAATGATTAGTGGAAGGCAATATGGAAGCAATGACATTGTTCATTGCTCTATCCTGATCAGTTATGATCATCAACGAAATTTTATTCTCAACCACTTCTAGCCAATTTTCTAACACCCAAACAAATGTAGCTTTCGTTTCATCCTTGATAAGGGCAAACCCAAACAAAATAGACTGATACTGATGATTAACTCCTGTAATTGGAACAAATGGCATCCCATATTTATTTGTTCTGTAAGTGATGTCAAAGGTCACTATGTCTCCAAAATTTCTACAACAAATAATTGATCGAGAATCCACTGACATAATACATGCAATGCGATTCTCTTTGTCAACTTTTATATTGTAAAAGAAATTTCCAAAACTTTCTGACTTGAGTCTCTTTAAAACCGTCAAAGCTTCTTGTGCATCATTTACATCAAATGCGTCATGTCGCAAGTTACGTATAACATTTCGAATATCTTCAACGATGAATTTAACATTTGTCCTTCCACCACTCATTGTACTCAACACATTCATGATCAAACTCGGTGCACATTGTGCGTTCAATAGTATCACTCTTCCTCCGGATTATGCTTTCATCATCATTTTCATTTGCAAACAAAATTTTTTTCTAAATAGGTTTACCTGCTTTTCTACATGTATATAGTCTATGAGATAATTAATTTGACCCTGAATGTTTTCTGCTCGTTAAAATTTTTACTTCAAATCCACTATTATGAGCATATGCATTATAGTATTTTTCTGCTTCAAATATACTTGTAAATATTTGACCCACATAAAGAGGACAAACACCATCACTATCTAAATTTATTTTTTCTTTGTGATTCAAATTATTTTGTTGTTCTAAATTTATTTTGAGGTTGATCTCCAGCGTTGGATTATCCGATCAACGGTTATAAATGTGTTAGCTACGAAAGTCTCCACAGCTAACATTAGCTATGGATCGGCCCCCATATATATTGGATCTTCCATGTTAGATGCTTTAAATCAAGTGAACCGATAGTTACTCTATTTGTGTAATACTCTAGTTTTTTTTTTATCATTAACGAAGTGAAAAATGATGAAACCTGAACGTGTCATATGCCCAATTTCATTCATAAAAGATAATGCAACAGATTATTTTTCTTTCACAATAATTTGTGGTGCACAAAAAAAGTACGAAAAATCTCTTCCCTTGAATCAGATAATGAACAATTTATACTGAGGTAGATAGAAAAATGACTTACTTTAACCCTATTTATAGATCGTTGTATATTTTGTTTAGATAAAGGTCAATACTTTATAAAGAAATACTCCATTTAGAATACTTTTATCTATTTTTTTCTTATTGTTGATATTTTATAATGTCTTTGAAAAATCAACTTTATAGAAAAAATAACACTGAAAAAAAGAAATAGTGTTTAAAATTTTAAAAAGTTTTGTGATCTACATCATATAGTGTTGGTTTTGTTGTTAGAGGACAAATGGTGGAAAGAAATAATGATAACAATAAAAGGGGAAGGAGTAGGAATTTCTCTCGCTATCATTGAAAGGAGAAGGACCATTTGTGGAAGAATTATCATGTTTTGAAGAATACAGGGAATAATGTATAGATTTAGGATCAAAGTGTATAAGTCTAACATGACGCAATTGTGGGTATTGTGGAAGAGGAAGATCCACCTCTTGCGACTATATTTGGATTTTGTTTGGTTACTATTATTATATGTTTGGTTTTATAATGATAAATTGATATTTTAATAATGTTAGGTTTTATGGAGTTGACATTGAATTAGTTGTTATAAATGTGATTGATGTGATGTTATTCTTTACTCTAGCATGTTTGTCGTGAGAAATCTTGTATCATTGGTGCACTTGAGGTGGAGTGACGAGAGTTTGTGGTTTGCTTGAAGAATCATGAAATTGTAATATCTTATACAAGTTGTTTCTACAACAATCTATCACAAAGTCATAAAATTAGATATAAGATTGGATCTCAAATTATTTCATACCATCGAATAAAGAAATTACAAGTTGCCATAGGGACTTGTTTTGTTTATAATCTTGGTTATTTAAAGGTCATAGTATGTGCACGGTTTGGTTAAAGGATAATCTTCTTGTGTGCATATATTGTAAAATTCAAGGCAATTGTTAGGAATTATAACATTTGACGATGATGTATAATACTTAGAATTGTTAGAGTTTGTAAATTGTACTAGAACCTGCGGATGTACATTAGTAGATAAATTGCAGGTGATTTTGTGTAAGTATTATCCTCTGACAATGTAAACTGTTCATCAATGGATAATAAACAAGCCAGTGGAAGTTATCATCTAACAGTATAAAATATACATCAGAAGATAAATCATCATAACAACCATAAGAGGATAATCTACAGCAGCATGAACTGAACTTGAAGATTGAAGATTGCTGAATTGAGCTTGATGAACTAAGCTGAACTGAAATTGAAGATTGCTAAACTTAAAGATTGAAGATTGCTGAACTGACTGCATTAAACTTGAAGATTGTTGTAACATCAGAGCATAAACACTTATCAATAGTTGAGTTGCAACAGAAGATAAATATTCATCAACAACTAATATACTTCAGTGAACAAATGTTCATCAACAGATAAATTGTTCATTAGCAGATAATATGCTTTAGTGAACAAATGTTCATTAATAGATAAAATATTCATCAGCAGATCAAATGTTCATCAGCAGATAATATGCACCAGAAGTCATCAGTGGATATTGAAGGTGACATCTGGATGACATATGTCTGACCTCAACAGACCTCTACCAGACTTCATCAGCTGATAAATTCTTTATCAGTAGATATTGAAGATAACATATGGCTGAGTGCAGCAAATCACTAACTCAATTAGAGCTCTAAAATTAAAATAAGCAAGTTGCTCAAATAATGTGAGATTGAGTACCAGAAATGATAACTTGAAGTCAAAGATGATGAACATAGATAACTTGAGCACATAAAGATGGTGTGCAATAGAGATTATGTAATTGAGAAGCTATGCTACAATTACCAAAGAAATTCAGATATATTTCTCATAAAGGTAATCTCTCAACTGTTCATCATGAACACTTGAAGAAGAGAGTTGTGTCTATAAATAGAGACACAAAGCAACTGAGAAAAACACATCTCTAAGATCTCTCAAGGCATCTCAAAGATTAGAAAATATCTCAATACATCTCAACATATCTCTGAGCATCCCAAATACATTTCTATACATATTGAGAGAAAAATTAAGAGATAGCAGTTGTAATTGATTTACAGAAAGAGACAAGTTGTGTCAAAAAAACTAAAGAGTTAAAATATTGAGAGAGATACAAAGTAGCAAGTTTGTAGATCTTGAGAAGCTAGAAATTATTTTCTAGATTGCAGTTGTTCTTCAAGAACGAAGTACAACAATTGTTCTTCTTAGAGCAGAATAAATAAGCTGGTATCAACCATTTTGATTACCAGGTTGTACTTCATATTCAAAATCAATAGAAGTAATTTTTTATTGATTGATATAATCTGTTGTTTCTATACACTATATTCTTGAGATTATTTATTACTCTGCAAGTTTATCCATTACTTTTAAAGAATCTAAACAAGTTACAGTTTTGGTTGATTTGTATTCACACCCCCCCCCCCCCCCCCTCCCCCGTTCTACAAATTCTTGAACCATTTGGGATAGTAATAACAACAATTGAATTGTTTTAATCAATCTAACATCATTTATTTTTTAAGTCTAACGATTTTGTATGTTATTTTTTGAGAGATGCTTAAGCCTTGTATTTTGGGTTACATCTACTTTGATTTCGTTACAAGTATAGATTAAGGAGGATATATTTTCTTATTTGATTGATTCTCTCGAGTCAAGGAGAAGGTAAAGTTGGTGAAACTCTGAAAGTGGGGTATGGATGCCGAAAAAAGGCCTACACTAGGCTGACCTTGTGAAGGTCAAAACTACGTGAAGCCAAAGTTTTGATTTTCTAGAATTATTTTTTTAAAATTGGAGCAAGTTTAAAAAAGCTTTTTTGGCCATTTCTTACCGAGTTTAAGTAGACACATTTGAGACTATTGAGAGAGTTAACTGAATTGGAAGAATCTTTCACAGTACTTTTCTTGTAATTTTATTGTGTGAATTCGTACATAGTGGCTTCTTTTTCTTGACTGTGTTCTTTTCTTCTTATTAGATTTTCCACGTTAAATTTATGTATTTTTCTTATTTCTTTATGCTCTTGATTGTTGTAGATGTTTATGATTGCAATTTCTTATGAAGATTTATAACAACCTAAATATTCCATGTGCATCCCTTAGAACACATAGTTTTCGCTTCACATCTTACATTTTCTATAAGATGTACATTAGATTTTTTTCAATACCATATCACTTTAAATCTCCCTTGAATTCTACTTGAGCTACAAATACCATCCTAACAACCAATAAAACATTGTTTATGTCAATCTAAAAATTAAACTCCGTCCATATTCGTTATCACTATTTTTTTGTATTTCAATATCTGAATCATCATTCTGCCTTTTTTTAGGTTCTCTATTCGATACCTATTTTTTAGCTTTTTGTTTCTTTGTTTATTTTTTCTTAGCACCACTACTATCTTTTACCACGTTGTTTTATTTTTTCATGGCAATTATGTTTCCTTATTTCATATTAAGATCTATTTATATATCATTTTTCTCCTTATTATAGTGATGTTGCTTAATAAAAATTCCCTCAAATTCTCCAAATTCTAATGTACATTATTTGGACTCTCATGCTATAATATTAATCCTCCATGTCATCTTTGTGCTCCCAAATTATCACCTTCATTTTCCAAGTTCTCATCATTTTTGAGCTCACCATCAGCCCAATGTTAGCACATTCATTATCTGTTGATCCAAGTCTCAAGTGTATTCACAACAAACAGAACAGATTTGAAGAAGAAGAATAATCCGAGGCACGTGATAACCACGCTATCCTTAAAACAGTTTAGCCCCCTCACAAAGTGTGCTAGAAGAATTGGAGCTACTGTTTCCCAGGATACACCAGAGACTATGAGAATTACTTTGCACGAAGCAATCTCACCTTTGAACTCGAACTAAGAAAATAATGAATACCGAAAATGAGGAGAAAGGAAGGAACTCATAAAAGAGTTGAAGAAACTTTTTTGGAATGCTCAATTCTAGAAAATGAGTCTCTATTTATAGGGTGGAGAGACCTTTTGAAAATGCTGAAAACGTTAGCACATTTTCTACCATTTTAATACACTTTTAATTCTATTAAATGAAGGCAAACCCGTTAAAAACGTTCAGTTATTTACACAAATTAATTCAACAAATTCAAAGCTAAAAAAACTGTTCAAAATAGTCAACAAATTAACTCTTATTCTTGACTGAATTAAATCCAAATTAATACAATTAATTTAGTCAAATAAAATAGCCATTAATAATAATTAATTCTCTCCACAATTCAATTGGAAAAGATAAATCCGAATAGAAGCAAAACTCGAGTTGATCAGGTTTGCAAGGTTTCGGTCCGACATTCGTGTCCGTAGGTCGTGCACACATATGAGTCAAACTAATTTGGCACTCTGTTGGACTTGAATTTGAACCCCTCCTGCGCAGGCACACGCGAGCGGAACATGTGGAGTATAATATTGTTATGACAACTTAACCCACTAAAAAGTGCTCCCATATATATGGTGAGCTCCATGTCCTCCCATTTTCAATGTGGGACTCTTGTCCCTTAGCTTTAACTCTCATTTTCCAATCACATGAGAAACCAAGTTCACATTCAAACTTGAGCTCATTTCCAACAATCCCCCACATGAGTGAGATATTGTTTCAAATAAATGATGATGGTGTTCATCAACTGATTCCTAAATAGAGAAAGTAGGCGTTATCCTTTGAACTTCATCCTTGTAGAGTATGCTTGCTCTACGAGCTATCCAGTAGACACGATGTCTTTGAACTGTCCAACTTTATTGTGTAAAGAACCCACACACAATACACACGAACCATTTCTATGTTGTTATGTTCTGTCGATTTTGTCCATTTTGGCCATGGACACGTCCTGGTTCTGCAAGAGTTTCTAAAAAAACTAAGCCTTAACAGTTCTCGTTTGAAGTGGCCCCACTTCTCTCTCATATAAGTGACTTCTTAAGTCTAGAATAAATGATATTACTCACTTAAGTATCATTAAAGCAATCGTTTGCTATCCCTATCCTTCATATCACTGTTCGATGACAAGAATGAGCTGAGGTTACCCCCACAGTGACTATACTAAGTCTTACAAGTAGGTTGTCCCTTTGAACCTAGATCTTGGGATCTTCAGTCAACTAGGTTGGGTTTTCCTTCATAAAACATTTATTGTTTAACAGGCTTAACACTCATTTCTCTTGTTAATCTCTCAACTCCCTTTTTAGTTAACCCTTTGGTTAGCGGATCCACAATATTATCTTTTGACTTCACATAGTTAATCGAGATAATTCCAGTTAAGATCAATTGTTTAATGGTATTATGTCGACGACGAATGTGTCTTGACTTACCATTGTACATAGTACTCTGTGCCCTTCCAATTGCTGATTATTGTCACAATGTATACTAATAGGCGACATAGGTCTTTCCCATTTTGGAATATTCTCTAAAAAATGGCATAGCCATCCAGCCTCCTCAACACATTTATCCAAAGTGACAAACTCGGATTCCATCATGGATCTGGCTATTACAGTTTGTTTTGAGGATTTTCATGACACAACAACTCTGACTAGTGTAAACACATAGCACTTGTGTAATGCGAGTCTTTTATATCAGATATCCAATTCGCATCTGTGTAACCTTCTAACATAGATGGATATCTGGTATAATATAGCCTATGATCACGAGTGTGCCTTAGGTACCTCAGTATTCTAGTTATAGCAATCCAATGTTCAACAATAACCCGAGAGTACAACTCATTAGATACATTAAACTCCCAATAATCTGAGAGTATTCTACTTGAGAAATATCCTCTCCAAGTTTTTTGTACAAATGGAGATTACTATCTAATGACATTTTTGCAACTCCAGAGTCATTCTTGTTAAGCTTATCAAGAATCTTGTCTATGTAGTGAGCTTGACTCAACACCAGACCATCTAGTGTCCTTATGATTTTAACCCCTAAAATCACGTCAGTAAGACCCATATCTTTCTTGTTAAACTTTGAATTCAACATATCTTTAGTAGATTTGATCAACTTGTCACTACTACCAACAATGAGTATATCGTCTACATATAGACATAAAATGACATAATCATTTTCTGTCTCCTTAACATAAACGCATTTGTCATACTCATTGATCTTGAATCCACTAGTAATCATTTCTTGGTCAAACTTCTCATTTCACTTCTTTGGTGCTTGTTTCAGACCACACAAAGATTTTACTAGTTTACACACTTTCTTGTTGGTACCAGGAGCTCGAAAACCCTCAGGTTGCTCCATATAGATTTCTTCATCTAAGTCTCCATTCAAGAAAGCTTTTTTTTATATCCATTTGATGTATTTCCAAATTCCTTAAGGATGTAATAACAAGTATCAACCTTATGGAATTTATTCTCATCACAGGAGAATACGTATCAAAGTAATCTAAGCCTGCTCGCTTCTTATATCATTTGATTACAAGTTTGGCCTTGTACTTGTTAATGGAACCATCTGGTTTTAGTTTCCTCTTAAAGATCCATTTAGATCCTAAAGGTTTACTTCTAGGTAGGAGATCCACTAGCTCCCAGGTATGATTCTGCAAAATAGAATCAATCTTGCTCTTTATTGCTTCTTTCCATAAAGGTCCCTTGGAGGAACTCACTGCCTCTGCATAAGTTAGTGGTTCCTTATCGAGTAGGTACGTTACAAAATCATCACCATATGATTTCTCTACCCTTGGCCTCTTGCTTCGTCTTGGCTCAACATTTTGAACTACAACTAAATCTTGAATTTCTTCATCAGGTTGGTTCAACCACCTTGATCTATCGTTGGACCACCATATAATGTGATAAAATATATATTACCACCATATATCGTTCAACCACCATATAATGTGATAAAATATTTATTACCACCATGTGTTTGAATAGATTTGAAATCATAAACATCACTATGAACTAGTTCAAGTGGTTCGGTACTTCTTTTAACTGTTTGAAAAGATGACCTTGTTAATTTTGCTTCAACGCAAATTTTGCATTTTTGTTCTAAATCAATTTGGAGTGTTGGTATATGGTTCAAGTTAATTAATCGACGCATCGAATCATAATTAACATGACGTAGTCTACCATGCTATAAATTGGAAGACCCAATTAAATAAGCAGAAGAGGTACTTGCATTCATTTCATCAACAACAATCATCACATTCATTTTGAACAACCCATCGGTTGCATACCCCTTCCCAACATACATTCTATATTTAGACAAAATAACCTTATCAGATTCAAATACAATACGAAAACCATTCTTGTTCAGCATGAATCCTGACATAAGGTTCTTGCGAATTTCTGGCACATACAACACATCTGTGAGCGTCAGAATCGTGCCCAAAGTCATCTTTAGTTTCACAGTTCCTTTACCTTGAATAGTAGCAACAACAACATTCCCCATGTAGATCTTCTCTCCATGGACTGGTTCAAAGGTGGTGAAGTGGTTTCTGTTGGTGCACACATGCCGGGACGCGCCAATGTCAATCCACCATTGTTTCGGGATGGACTCCACCATGTTCACCTCGGTCACCACAACAACCAGGTTCAAGTCATCCACTTCCTTAGTGATTTGTTTGACCATGTTCTCCTCATGATCCTTTTTAGGGGAGTGATAATCAGCTGACCTGTGTCTTGGTGTTCCGCAGTTAAAGTAGTTACCTTTGAACTTGTATTTTTGCTTCGAGACACCCCCAGTAGTCCCAAGCTTCCCTTTGCCTTTGTCGGCGTTCTTGGTCTTGGTCTTGCTCTTCGAGCCTTGGCCTCTACCATGCTCCACAACATTGACCTTATCCTGTACGCCATTGGATGCCTTCGATTCGAACTTCCTTTTGTCTTCTTCAATGCGAAGTCTAACAATCAAATCCTCCAAGGTCATCTCCTTGCACTTGTGCTTGAGGTAGTTCTTGAAATCCTTCCAGCCCGGAGGCAACTTCTTAATGGCCGTAGCCACTTGGAAGGTTTTGCTCAAAATCATCCCCTCTGCTTGGATGTCGTGCAAAATGAGCTGAATCTCTTGCACTTAACTATCAATAGTCTTGGAATCAACCATCACATAATCAAGGAACTGTCCGACCACAAATTTCTTTGAGCCGACATCCTCTCATTTATGTTTACGGTCAATGAATTCCCATAAATCCTTAGCCATTTTAAATTTCTCATACACATTATATAATGAATCATGAATATTATTCAGAATATAATTACGACAAAGAAAATCAAGACGTTTCCAAGCCTCATAACCAGCAAGTGTTAGCGCATCAGGAATACCTTCAGGCAGTAGAGGAGCCACTTCTGTTAGGAGCCTAGTCAAGTTCAACGTGGTCAAGTAGAACAACATCTTCTATTGCCACCTCTTGAAGGTAGCAGTTGTTCCGTTGAATTTATCCGACTTCTCTACATGGCTAGCCGTAACATTAGGAACATCAATGGCAGCAGCGACAATAGCAGTTGGATTAGCAACTCTAGGAATAACAGCCACAATTGTAGCATTGGGAACACCAACGGCAGGAGCGGGAATAGGAACATCAATCCCTAGAGCATCCACATGAGTAGTATCAGTCGTCATCATGAATACACAAAACACTAAAAGATCTTAAACTGTTTTAAGATTGTTGATCCAAGTATCAAGTGTATTCGTAACAAACAAAAATGATTTGAAGAAGAAGAATAATCTGAGGCACGTGATAACCACGATGTCCTTAAAACAGTTTAGCCCCCTCACAAAGTGTGCTAGAGGAATTGGAGCTACTATTTCTCAGGATGTAATAGAGACTGTGAGAATTGCTTTGCACGAAGCAATCTCACCTTCGAACTAGAACTGAGAAAATAATGAACACCAAAAATGAGGAGAAAGGAAGGAACTCAGAAAAGAGTTGAAGAAAAATTTTTGGGATGCTCAATTCTGGAAAATGAGTCTTTATTTATAGGGTGGAGAGACCTTTTGAAAATGCTGAAAACGTTAGCACATTTTCTACCATTTTAATACACTTTTAATTCTGTAAAATGAAGGCAAACATGTTAAAACGTTCAGTCATTTACATGAATTAAATCAACAAATTCAAAGCTGGAAAAACTGTTCAAAACAGTCAACAAATAACTCCTATTCTTGACTGAATTAAATCCAAATTTATCTGGTCAAATAAAATAGCCGTTGAGAATTAATTCTCTCCACTATTTTATTGGAAAAGATAAATCTGAATAGAAGCAAAACTTAGATTGATCAGGCCCGCAAGGTTTCGGTCCAACATTCGTGTGTGTAGGTCATGCACACACATGAGTTAAACTAATTTGGCCCTCGGTTGGGCCTGGATTTGTACTCCCCCCCCCCCCCCCCCCCACCCCATTGTGCAGGTTCATGCAAACGGGACATGTGGAGTATAATATTGTCATGACAACTTAACCCACTAAAAAGTGCTCCCATATATATGTGAGCTCCATGTCCTCCCATTTCCAATGTGAGACTCTTGTCCCTTAGCTTTAACTCTCCTTTTCCAATCACATGAGAAACCAAGTTCTCATTCAAACTTGAGCTCATTTCCAACATTATCTATATAACTCACTTCATAATTTTCAAGCTTATCATATATATTTTAAACTAAAAATTATCGATATCTCTACCAGTTTAACCATCAAATTCATTATAATCAATCTGACTTTAATCGACTGGATTATCACTACCTATTCCGTGAACATATTAATCTTGTTCACGAATAACACAAATGTGCATTATAATTTATCTTTCTGAAGCCTCTCTAGACCTTTTATGCCCTTTACATCATTTACATCTTTAATCCCATCGTTCAGGACTTCTTTTAGGTTTCAAGTAACATAAGGTAGTTATGTTTTGTTTTTCCAAAATGCATTACAGGATCTCTCAAACCCATTTTAATAAGGCCATATGAGTCAAAATATTTTAGTGCATCTCTTAATATATTCAATAGTATATGATGCTTGAGGTCCTTAGGGCCTCTTTGTTTTAATCATGGTTCATCGTGCTAAACCAGCACAAACACCCTCTGATGATAGTCGAAATATGGCGCCTCCGGTGTAAGGATGAGTAAATGTTTTTTAGGAGGGAAATGATGAACAATCAATTGTTTGAAGGTGTAATGGTTCATACCTTTTCTGGTGTTAATAATCCCTTTTATAGGCAAGTTCATTGAGATGTCATTCAATTAGTGTGCAACGTGTGTTCCCCTCAAAAGAGACGTTTGGTGTCTTCACATATTTCATGATGAGTTTGTTGTTCCACATAGGCGCCACGTGTTAAGGCCGCCCACGTGAAAGAACGTGCACAATTTTCTTGTGAGGGGTGTGGCCTTTTAGTGTGGATGTTGCAACCTTAGGCTCATGAACCGCAACATATGATGTAGCCTTATCAAGGGATGTGACCTTGTTGAGGTTGTGGCGATAAGTGTTGCAACCTCATCAACAATGTGACAACCGCAACCTTGATATGACTTTATTGAGGTTGTGACAGCCTTAGATGCAATCCTAGTACCATTATGTGACCTTATTAAGGTTGTGGCGGCGAGTGGTGCAGTCTCATTAGCAATAACTGTGGCGCCCTCGGAAATCCCCCGAGCCGGGCCTTGGGCACTATCAGTAATTTGGGCCACGCCAGGAAATTGCCACACAACATCACAACAACAAAACAAACAACACAGCCAAGCATTTACAACACTTATGCGAGAAATATATTCTCAAAACATCATTACAACATCTTAAGGTCCACATCATTTTACAAAACCTCAAAGCTTGAAAATAAACAAGCTGCAGCGGAAACAAAACTTTAGATGGCTCATACGGCCTTAAAACTTAAACATTCTTATGCCATTCTCTCCTTCCCTTTCCTAGGCGACTCAGCCTTCACAACATAACCTGAAAAACATTCATGGCATTCCACATGAGCGTTTATGCTCAACAAGTATATATTCATAGGCAAGAAGAACAGATAATTCAAAAGCTTTAATATTCTTCGAGGTTGGGCGAAACAATGCCATTACCTTGCGATAATCAATAAACATATATCATCTACGGTACCCGAGTGATATCAAGGGTTAACCCTTTTTCAATAAAACATGATTCGCCTTCTCTTCATCAGATAATACATCAACTAACCAGACTGATCATTATTTGACTTCCTTTAACAATCAAATTTCATTCTAGCTGGTCAGCCTGGTCGTTTGATCCATCATTTGACATATGTAGTCACTTGCAGAAACCAATTAATCTGCGAAAGGTTTGATTACCGATGCCTTGCCTCGGTCTATCATTCCCTATCATCATTGGCCAGAACACCAGGCGAAAGCATTCAACAGCCCTTTAACTCCCCCGTATGGAATATATCTTCTTAAAAACATTTTCTCATTTTGAATTGGCATCCTCCACAATTAAAAATAGTGACTACCAAACACATTGCTGTGCTCAACAATTAAAAGACAACCGATGATTTTTCTATATACTCATACGGAAGCATGCTCAGGTGTGCATACAAGTTCACGATTGCAACACCCTTACATCATCATCATCATCATCATCTTTTGGTGTGCTAGTGACTTTAAATAGCTAGCAATCACCCAATAACATATAGCTCAATCATTAACATCCTTTCACGTACATCGGATCAATGATCGTACGTTACTTAGTCATAAAAGAGATCATCATCATGCATAAGCTTTAACATCATTCATTTACATAAATCGAAATAATGATTCTATGTAATCAGTAAGAAAGAAAATGGAGTGAATATATACTTGCCTTGGTCCTTAGTTAAAATCACTATACTGGTTGCAAAAGGGTTCTGTAAAACATCATTGCTGGTATAACATGAGAAATCCATACTTAAAAGATGACCATTCAGATTAGAAAATGGTTATCAAGGCATATTTTACTCGTCAGGGGAAACAATACCCATCAGAGGCTACGGATGACGTCATCGGAGACTAGACTTAGCCTGTCGGAGACTAAGGCTGACGTCATCATTAGAGACTAATTAACTTATAAGAGATTGATGACGTCATCTTAACTTATGGGAGACTAAAGTTGACGTCATCATCAAAGACTAATTAACTCATAAGAGACTGATGACGTCATCTTAACTCATCGGAGACTAACTTTATCTCATCGGAGACTAACATTAACTCATCAGAGACTAACATTAACTCATTAGAGACTAATGTTATCTCGTCAGAGACTAACTTCATTAGAGACTAATATTTACTCATCAGAGACTAACATTAACTTATTAGAGACTAACATTAACTCATCAGAGACTAATATTAGAGGTTGTCTCCGTTTCGATGGAAGACCTTACAATAACAAACTCAACCTAGGATACCTCATGAACAAGAATATGCAAAAGAACGCAGCCTTTCTTTCAAAGCTTTATTCTTCCTTGAAAACCTAGTATGCACGACTAATATTCTCGGATGACATACAAAAAGAAACAATCAGAGGAGAACTTAAGATTCTTACCTCCTGGGTTGACAAAAGAGATCAAAGCCTGTTTGAAAGTAATCGTCCAAAAGAAAGAACTTGAAATTATGTGGAGATGGTAGGTTTAAAGAAGAACTTCGGAAGAGAAAATTTTTAGAAAAAAAACTGAAATGTTCCTCTGAATGAGGTATTTATAGTAGACTGAGATTAAGCCTTGGAATAGAATCATTGGTTAATCTGTACGATAAAACGGCTGCTCATCATGATTCTTAGCAACTAAGCATGTGTAATAAGTCTGTTGTCGTTCATGCAAATAAGCCAACTATTAAAGCAACTTACTAATCTGATTACTAAACGTAGACAATGATGTCATCATACTTAAACTATTAAATTCTTCAGGGAACTTAACAATCAGAATGCATGGCTTCCTCTAGTACTTACGAAGGTTACCAACATAAAAACATAAATTGCTTGTTCTTGCAACCAACATCCAAACAAAAATAATCTCTTTAATGGGTCCAAAAGTATTTAGACATTCAAAAACATCATATATTAACTATACACGTTAATATATATAAAAAAACAATAAACAATATGATTAAATAAATTATTTATAGATAAACAAATTTTCTGAGTCATTACGATAACAATCGCAACTATAAGCTAATGAATCGCGACGAGTGATGCAGTCTTATTGAGGTTGTGGCAGTCTCAGGCAACCCTAGTACCATCATTACGTTCCTCTTTAGTAATCAATTTATTCTTGTAATGTCATAATGAAATACTAAATGACAATAATCCATAATGGATAAATAAATTAATTAAAAATATCCACAATAAATGACATAACATATATATATTTTGTTAAAAAAATGGAAACCACATGAAGGGATAATGAATGACATATTCGAGAACCAAACATGTTGGCCAATATACAAATATTAACATTACATTTAGGGCTACATGTACTAAAAGATATACACTATAGAAACCCTGACATGTTTGAAAAATAATTAAATAATTAGGATCAATTAAAAGTTTAAACATTGACATATAAATTGAAATGAGAAGAGTATGACTAATATTTTTGCAGAAAAAACTTTAACTAATATCCTATTTTGGATGTCAACATTTAGAGCATGTCAGAGTGCACTTTAATTTTTTTATTGAAAAATTCTTAAATATCAGCTTGTTACCTTGAGATACATTTTATGAAATTTTGGAGACGTAGCTTAATTAATTTTAAAATTTTAAGAGTGCAACTGGTTTCATTAAACAGAAGTTGAATTATTATAATAAGATATTTTATTTGTCATAAGACAAGTATGAAGCAAAATAAACTTTAGTCAAAGAATATTTGATTATTTGCTTGAATTTGATTTTACTTAAACTTCTATTTGTTCGTCTATGAATATATAACAATTTTAGAAGAGTGAAATTTTCACGTATAAAATTATTATTTTCATATATGTCACACATAAATGTTCTTTGATTCATTGTGAGAAAAATTTATAAAATTATTAGTCCCTTGAGGGGTGAGTATGGTGTGATTTAATGCTATCGTAACTCTAAATTATCAAATGAAACTGTTTAAGTGTAAATTTTGAAATTGAAGATTGCATCCGAAGCAATTATATTGGTTTGATGCAATTTGAATAAATACAATGTGAGATGTGATTTTGATTTGAAACCTAAATAAGAAGACATGTTTTTTTTCTCCTGATAAACAACAATTTCGTCAACAATAATTTTGTTTAAAATTTAAAAGACCACAACAATTTATAGATAATTTAAACGTAATAAAGATCAAATACAAGTTAGACTAACAAATGTCTAAAAATAATTTTTTGAAAACCCAAAATTCAAGCATATAAATCCTCGTAAACATAAAAAAATTCTATTATATATTCCCTCCATTCATATTTAATGTTTTTTTAGAGGAAAAAATATATTCTCTTTTACATGTCATTTTCATGTTCCAATGAAGCATTAATTATTTAGTTTCTATATTACCCTTACATTTAGTATTAGTTTGTTTGACATTCATTATTTTTAATAAACTTTCAAAAGGTAATATTGAACTTTTATTCCCTTTTTAGTCAATTATACATAAAATTAATACACTTCTTAATAAATGTGTTTTTTTAAAACGACGTGCAAAAAGAAACTAATGGAATATAAACTATATATATATTCTACAATTATGACTAGTTGGAACAAGAGAATTGCTTGTAAATATTAAACAACTATATATCTAAACTCATTGGAAATGATGAAATTAAGTAGTGATATACAATTTTTGTCAAAAATCGCAATCAAACAACATGTTTTTTAACCATTTAAAATTGCCACGTGCATCAAACAAATGATATAGTTTGAGTAAGTGCAATTTGACCAATTTTAATTTTGAATTTTATTTTCTTTGTCACCATAGAATTTATAAAATTTATATGTTGGATTGTATTGTTTTTCTTTTCAAAGTGGCCAATATTTTGACTATATATCACCCGAAAATAAATTCAAAACAAGCCATGATTCTATTTTTCTTGTTATATTTTCTCAATTTTAACCCCAAATACACGGGAGCATGTGCTTTTACAAAGTTAAAATAATTAATTCCTTGGGTTCATGGCTTATTTTATTTGGGTGTACAAACCATTGTGGTTTGACAATAGGATTTTGCTTTCCAAAATGAAAAACCGATACTTTCACATAACTTTTTGATATTTTTACAAATGGTACAATCTTTCAGCTGTATGGTACAAGTAAAATAAGTAATTGATGTATCGAATCACCACGCATGAAAATTTTTAAAAAATACATGCCTAAATTATGGTTTCCGAGCAAAATGTTCGGTCTTTTATCCGTATGTAAAGGTTTAAAACTAAAAAGAGTATGGTTATCCCTCAAGACGTGGCAACAAGAGCAGATCAAGGGAGACGAACTATAAATACATTTTCTGTAAAAGAAGGTGGTGTTCAAGGGAGAAATCAATCAGCTGAATCACTCATAAGTTGCTCGATTATCTGTTTTTGTTCCTCCTTTTATATTGTACCTGTTCACTTATGAAGTTATTTCCTAGTGAGACATAGACCCAATATAATCAGATTTGTAAATTCCATTTCTGCTATGTTCATGTCTTAAATCAGCTGATAACTTGGAATTTTAGCTTAAATTCAGTAACATCAGCATCTTTTTGTGATATAATTTCGCATACCCAGTTGATATTCACTGCTTATTATCGTTCATTTGATGAGAATCAAGATGTATATTCTTATGATGGATATAGTTGCTGAAATTCTCTCACGCCTACCCGTGAAGCCACTTATAAAGTTTAGGTCTTGATACGTCAAATTACGTACCTATGGTTAGGGTAGCGAAACACCCTAATTATTGACTCCGTTTGACCGCGAATTTCACGAATTTAATGCATTTGCTAACCTGCAAAGAAAATCTTCCAAGAATCGTGGGGTTTCAGCCGAAACACCCTAATTATTGACTCCATTTGACCGCGAATTTCACGAATTTAATACATTTGCTAACCTACAAAGAAAATCTTCCAAGAACCGTGGGGTTTCAGCCCTTTGGAAGATCCTCGGGTGTGTGTTAGTAAGGGCTCGAAAGGAAAAGTGGATTCTGTATGAAAAGAATTAGTTATCTCAGATGTTGTTATCTAGTCTCTATTTATAAACATTCAAGTTATAGAGTCCTTCATGGATTGACTTCCAAATCATATCAGGATTGTTTCCAAATCTTATCGGGAATCTGTTTTTAAATCCTATCGGGATTCTGTTTTCAAAGTGATCTCAATCCTTTCCTTGCCCTATCTTAAATTCATTGAATGTAGACACATTAGCCGTTGTGAGCCTTTCGGGCTTCATTATTAATTATATTGCATTTATTACATTTAGGGCTTGTTATTTTGGCCCATATCACTTGCCCCATAATTTTTGGTTATCAGTTATTGAAATCAAAAATTAATTTTTTTTTTGACGGGGAGTCTCTTACCCGTCAACTTTGGGGTACATCCAAAGTTGACGGGCCAAAACAGCTCGTACCCCGTTAGAATTTACCCCGCTAACTTCAGGAGTTACCGGGGTAAGCTTCCTCTCGTCAATTATCGAAATCAAATGGGACAAGTTAAATTCCTTATTAAAATTCACCCTGTCAACTTACAAATTAACGGGGCAAATCGACAATTACGTCACCAGGATTTACCTCGTCAACTTATACAGTTAACGGGTCAAATGGCGATCACGTCGCTAGAAAATACCCTGCTAACTTAGAGAGTTAACGGGCCAAATTGGTGAACATGTTGCTAGAAAATACCTTGCTAACTTAGAGAGTTAACAGGCCAAATTGGTGAACACGTCGCTAGAATATACCCCGCTAACTTAGAGAGTTAACGGGCCAAATTGACGATTACGTCGCTAGAAAATACCCCATCAATATCGAGGTGCTCTAAGTCGTGGACTTGTGGGCTTTTCGAATCAGACCCATCATTATTAAACAGTGTGTTTATCTAATGGGCTTTCGACCCATATCGAGTCGTTTAAATGCCAACGATCGAGCGATCTCATTCGTTGAATCAAATTTGATCTCAACGGTAACATTTTTTGTTGGGCAGCTATATATTTCATCCAAGGGGTAAGTGTTTTTCACTCTTTACTTTTGAAAATTACTTCACCATAAGTAACTATTTACTCTCCTCTTTTAGGCGATTTCCGGCATCAGTCACCACCATAAGGCGATTTTCGATCTGCTCCCGCCACCGCAAGGCGATTTTCGATTAACTCCTGCCACCGCAAGGCGATTTCTGATTTGCTTTTGCTACCTCATTCAAACAGTGTTCTTCAATTCCTCCTCTCAAGCTCTTCAAACCCTTACTTTTTGATCGACATGGATTCAGGTAATTCTGCTGAATCTGTTTACTCTCCAATTTCCACTTTTGATATTCCTTTTGTCGATCCTTTAGACACTATTGTCCCTGTTCGGGCCTTAGAAGAAGGCCCATCTTTGACCCGAGAGGGGGATAAAACCTAGTCTTCCTCTTCTAGGCTCGGTGGACCTAGCATCGAACATGTTATTGATGCTCAACGTCATGGGTCTGCCCGTGAAGTTGCAGATACAACTAGAGACGAAATCCCAAGCAACCATAATTTTGAAGCTTACAAAAATATTTCTTCTATTATTTTCGAGTCTAAACTCCATAAATATGCCCTTCGTCACTGTATATGTGCCTCTTACTCCCTTAGATTACCTATCGAGGCTGATAGAGCTTGTAATGTAGGCACAGATTTGTGTATTTTCTACGACTGTATGGAGGCTGGGCTCCGATTTCCTCTACACGAATTTATTCCCCGATTACTCAGGAGTTACCCTATCCATCTAAGCCAAGTTACCCCGAATGGATGGCGAGTAGTCTACGCCTTTTTGCTTAGGTGCGCGCAAAGGAGCATATCCCCTTCGGTTTGGGTTTTCAGATATATGTTCCAGCTAAGGCATACAGGGTGTAATAACGTAGGTTGGGTATATTTTCAACACCAGAGCTTAGTCTCTAAGCTTTATAATACTACGACCCTAAAGGACTCTGTCGCTAGTTGGAAAACCAAGTTTTATTATCTCCACTGGGAAGGGGGGAATTGGAGTGACATTTTACCCCCAAAGTGGAATGTTATACACAGTGACAAAGTGAATTGGTTAGTTTTGAATTCTGAAAAAGAAACTGCCAAGAGACTGGCGGCCGACGAGGCCGACGAGGATAATGTACAAGACCTCTTGTTAGAGAAGAACCTCGTTAGATGGGGTCTCAACCCTTCAAAAGGCCAAAGTATTTTTCTCATTCCTAATTTAATATTGCCATTGAATATTTCTTATTTTAGCAGAACTTAACTAATTTCTTTGTTACTTTTCAGGCTTGGAGCGGGCAAAAGCTGTATCTTCTAGAAAGTCGAAGAGCAGGAAGGTTCCTCAGAAGAGGCACAGGGGGGAGGAATGCCCCTCTTCTGGTCAGGAAGGGAGTACGATTCCTCCCTTCGTGCCTATTAATGTCGAGGTAGAGACGGAGGCGGTACCCTCCCAGGCCCCCGAGTCTACCGGTGATCTTCCTCCTCTCCCAAAGAAACATAAAGGAGCTGCAACCGGCCCCAG
The DNA here is from genome assembly GCA_014636745.2 of Centella asiatica. Taxonomy (NCBI): domain Eukaryota; kingdom Viridiplantae; phylum Streptophyta; class Magnoliopsida; order Apiales; family Apiaceae; genus Centella; species Centella asiatica. The sequence goes on along the minus strand of CM025787.1, from coordinate 14,452,987 downwards.
GAGGGAGGTGCCCATTTTCACAAACCCCCAGGATCCTTTCCTGCTGGGGTGGTCTCTAACTCGGGGCGACACTATCCTTGGTGAGCACGGTCCTGCTAAAGAATTTCTGGTAGGATCGGTGCCCCCCGTGGATAAGGAAATCTCCAAGGAGGCTTCCCTTCCAACCCTTGTCTCTAACTTTGCTCACACATATGCTATGGTAAGTACCTTTTCTTCACCCCTAGGTCATTTATTAGCTAAGTTGTGACGAACTTTTTGATTTTTCTATTTTCTAAATTGCAGCATCATGTGTATGTTGCGGAGCTTACTACTCGTGCTGAAAAGCAATGGGAGAAGCTTGGTAAGCTAGAGAATGACCTTGTAGAAAGGGAACGCCAGTTGAAGATTGCACAAGATGAGGTGTGCTCCTACTGCTCTGCGAAGGAGGGTTTAGAGAAAGAGATAGAGATGTCGAAAGAGCTTAACGACACTCTCTTTGCTAAAAATCTCTTTCTTGTTTCCTAAGTTCGTGGACTAAGGGATGAGCTGGAGAGGGCAAAGGATGAGCTGAAGATGGCCCCTACTGCAGCCGTAGAGAAATATAAAGCCTCTACCCAGTTTCAGACGGACGTCGAGGAAGCTTGTCTTGACCTAGAGTATAAGATTATGTTGGGCGGCTACAATCTATGCACTGAAACGGTGCTCTCCCTTTATCCAAACGTAGACCGCGAGGCTATAATGGAAGAGGGGGAGAAGAAGATGTTGCTGGCACGACGCCGGCATGCAGAGAGGCTCGGGGTCCCTCTCGAGCAGATTCCTTTAGAGGTTACCGACAGCGAAGACGACGAATAAAAGGAAGGAGAAGCCCCCCAACATGATAATCAAGGGCAGCAGACTCCTTAGTCTTTATCTTTTTGTTTGTTCCTTTCCTTTGTGTAAAACTTTTGTTGGCCATCAGGCCTTGATATATATGAATCAGCTTTTGCCTACTTCTTACTTTCTTTACTATCAATTTTTTTTTTACTCATTCAATATTATTGCAAAGAAACTTAAAAGTAATTTTGTTTACCATGCACATATGACCGTAGCAAATAGGGAAACCGTTAATAATGCAAGTACTATGAAAAAAAATCTATTGATAATAAATCTTAAGGTTACTTATATGCCATGACCTCGATACCATTTGACCATCTAAGGTCTGAAGCTGGTATGACCCTGGTCTTAGCACTTTCTTGACCTGATATGGTCCTTCCCAATTGGGAGTCAACTTGCCAGCAGCGGCTCTCGGATTCGACACTTCCATTCTTCGAAGTACTAAGTCTCCCTGCTTGAAAGCTCTTCCTTTTACTCTTAGGTTGTAGAATTTGGCCACTATTTTTTTATGTCGTTCAATTTTTTGTTGGGCCTTATCTCTAACATGCTCTATCAGATCCAATCCAGCCTGCAGACCTTTATAATTTTCTTATTTATTAAAGCCAACGATCCTTATCGAGGGCAAACTCACCTCTAGGGGAATAACCGCTTCTGTACCATACACAAGGTTAAACGGCGTCTCCCCTATTGCGACCTTGCAAGCAATCCGATAATCCCATAAAATAGCATGTAATTCTTCCACCCAGGCTCCTTTAGCTTCTTCTAATCTTTTCTTTATTCCATCAACGATGATTCGATTGGTTACCTCTACTTGACAATTGGCCTGTGAGTGTCCTATTGAGGTAAACCTTTGGTCAATGTTGAGGTTTTGGCAGAAGGATTTGAACCTTTTTTCTTCGAATTGAGTTCCATTATCTGTGATAATGACTTGCGGTAGGCCAAACCGGCATATGACAGATTCCCATAAAAACTTCTCCGCTTTTTGCGCCATTTGCGTGGCTAAGGCCTCAGCCTCAACCCATTTAGAAAAGTAGTCTATGGTCACAATTAGGTATTTTCACTGACCTGTCTCAACGGGGAGTGGTCCAACAAAATCAATCCCCCACATGGCGAAGGGGACGGGAGCACTGATTGAAGAAAGGAGCTCCATGGGTTGCCTTACTATTGGTGTGAACTTCTGACACCTATCGCATCATTTTACAAAGTCCACAACTTCTTGCTGCATTCCCAGCCAATAGTAACCTTGCCTCATTATTTTATAGGCTAAGGCTCTTCCACCCAAGTGTTGTCCACATATTCCAAAGTGGACTTCTTGAAGAGCCGACAAAGCCTCTTACGGAGTAAGGCACCTTAAATACGGTAAGACAAATGACCATTTATATAAAGCATTATTAATAAGAGTATAGCGAGCTGACCTTATATGGATTTTCCTTGCCTCAATTAGGTCTTTTGGGAGGACACCTTCTTTAAGATATTGAATGATGGGGGTCATCCAACAAGTCTCGTGCTCTATGGGTGCAACTAGCTTTGTGTCTATAATTGGTGCCTTAACCTCCTTCGCATATACCCCGCTTTCATATTCTCTGAGGTTTCCACTTGCCAATTTAGATAGGGCGTTGACCCTTTCATTCAGTTCTCTCAGAATATGATGGATATCAAACTTTTCAAAAGTGGTTATCATGGCTTTTGCTAGGGTCAAATACTTAGCCATTTTTACATCTTTGGCTTCGTATTCTCCTTTCACATGTTTGACTACTAATTGAGAGTAAGTACATACTTGTATACTTTGTACCCCCAAAGCCTTTGCTAGGTTTAGTCCGGCCATCAAAGCTTCATATTCTGCCTCATTATTTGTATCATAAAACTTAAAGGAGAGGGCGTACTTTACCTCAAAACCTTCAGGGCTGATAAGGATCAAGCCTGCACCGCTACCTTTTGAGTTAGAAGCTCCATCTACAAACAACCGCCATTCTTCTGATTGCTTACTCCCTTCCTTTTCTTCATCCTCTTCTTTGTCCATTGGAAAGGTGCATTCAACAATGAAGTCTGCAAGAGCCTAGGCTTTAATGGCAGGTCGTGGCTTGTAAGTGATGTCGAACTCTCCTAATTCGACATCCCAGTTAATCATTCGGCCGCTTGCTCGAGGGCCGTGTATTACTTTCCTCAGGGGTTGGTTCCTAAGCACTACTACCGCATGAGACTGAAAATAAGGTCTCAGTTTGCGGGCAACAGTTATTAAGGCCAACACAAATTTCTTCAACCTTTGATACCTAGTTTCGGCCCCATGTAAGACCTTACTTACATAGTATACAGGTCTTTGGGTAGCTTCTCTTTCACATGTTAGCACAGTACTCATTGCTGCTTTTGAGACAACCAAATACATATACAAAACTTCCCCTTCATTCAGTTTAGTTAAAAGCGGAGGAGAAGTCAAGTATACCTTGAGGTCATCGAATGACTTTTGACAATCTGGCATCTATTGGAAGTTCTTAGCCTTTTTGAGGGCGTTGAAGAAAGGATGACATCTATCTCCTGACCTCGATATGAATATTCCAAGCGCAGCTATTTTTCCCGTCAGTCTTTGAACATCTTTTTCCGTCCTTTGGGGGCTCATGTCCAAGACTGCTCTAATCTTGTTTGGATTTCCTCGATCCCCCTCTGCGAGACCATCAATCCTAAGAATTTACCAGAAGCTACCCCAAAGGCACATTTGGAAGGATTCAACTTCATATCATATCTTTTAAGGATATTGAAGGACATAGTTAAGTCCTCCACATGTTCTTCCCCCTTCAAACTTTTCACTAACATGTCGTCTACATAGACTTCCATGTTCTTCCCTATAAGGGGCTTAAAAATTTTATTGACCAATCTCTGATAGGTCGCACTAGCATTTTTCAAACCAAAGGGCATTACAATGCAACAGTATAGTCTTTGGTCAGTGACAAAAGATACCTTTGGGATGTCCTCCGGATCCATGCATATTTGATTATACCCGCTGAATGCATCCATGAAGCTTAGAAGCTCATGCCCAGCAGTAGCATCTATCAATAGATCGATCCTGGGTAGGGGATAACAATCCTTAGGGCATACATCATTGAGATCAATAAAATCAATGTAGATTCTCCATTTTCCATTGGCCTTCTTGACCATTACCGGGTTAGCCAGCCATTCGGGATATAGAATTTCTTCTATGAACTTTGCCTCTAGTAGTTTCTCCACTTCGTTCCTAATCACTTCTTGTCTTTCTGGGGCAAAGGTCCTCTTCTTTTGTTTGATAGGCTTTCTATGTGGATCCACGTTTAGCCTATGGGTGATGATCTTAGGGTTTATCCCAGGCATGTCCAGCGCTGACCATGCGAAGACGTCAATATTTTCCCTTAAAAAGGAAGTAAGCTTCCTTTTTATGTCCAAGTCTAACTGGGAGTCAACATAGGTCACCTTCTCCGAATTTGTATCACTAAGGAATACTTTCTCCAATTCTTCCACAGGCTCCGCCCTCTGCTCATGCACCTCATCCTTTGAATCAAGGGTTTCAATGGGCATTACTTGTTTCCCTTCTCCACCCATCTTTAATGCCATCAAATAGCAAGTGCGGGCTTGCTTTTGATCGGCCTTGACCACTGCTACTCCATCTGGGGTTGGAAACTTTACGTTTAGGTGTAAAGTAGAAGGGAGAACTTTAAACTGATTTAATGAGGTCCTCCCAAGGATAACGTTGTATGAGGACGGCGCTTTAACCACGAGGAAGTTGACCATCTTTGTTGTGTGTTTAGGTCCTTCTTCCATAGTTATGAGGAGCGAGATAGAACCTTCTATCTTTGTCCCCACTCCAGTAAAGCCGTATAGTGGGGCTGGGCATGGAGTGAGTTAAGTGTCGTCATACCCCATATCTTTGAAAGCTTGGTAGTATAGGACATTGACACTACTGCCATTGTCTACAAGCACCCTTTTTACCAAGAAATTCCCAATAGCCACCTCTATTACCAATGGGTCATCATGCGGGAATTTCACTCCTTCTAGATCTTCATGACCGAATGTTATGGTCATGTCCATCTTTACTTTCTTAGGGGAAGCTTCGATGGCCATGACTTCTCAGACATATGCTTTTTTCGAGGAGTTTGAACACCCGCCTATGGTTGGTCCCCCAGATATTACATTAATTACTCCTTTTCAGGGTTGGTTGTCATGCCTTTGATTTTCTGGGCATTCTTGCCTATCGCTTTCCCTTTCTTTCCGAGGTTTAGAGCGATCTTTTTGTACGTATCGTGTCAACTGCCCTTTCCTTACGAGGAACTCGATCTCATCTTTTAGGTTTTTGCAATCATTGGTGTCATGACCATGATCTTTGTGAAACTGGCAGTACTGAGAGAAAGTTCTTTTTGATGGATCGCCCCTCAATGGTTTAGGCCATCAAACATATGGCTCTGATGCAATCTCCATCAAAATTTGACTCCTGAATTGGGTCAATGGAGTGTACTCATTGAACTTTTGACTTATGATTTTCTTGGAGAAAGAGGTTTTCCCTTTAGCCCTTTTCATGGGCTCCAGAACTTTCACCTCTTCTCCTCTTCGCTTCTTGTCATCTTTCTTCCCAACATCTTTGACAAGGGACTCCTCTACGACCATATATTTCCCAGCTCGGCCTTGTAGCTCGTTCATTGATGTTGGAGGCTTCTTGGCTAGACTCATCTTTAAGTGCTCGTTGGTCGTCCCATTTGTCAGTGCCACAATATCAACTGATTGATCCAGATTTGGGACCTTCAAGGCTTCCTTAGTGAATCGAGACACATATTCCCTAAGGCTTTCGCCCTCTCTCTGCCGTACGTTTATTAGAGAGGCCGAGCTCTTTCCATGCATCTTTCCCCCTATGAATTGGTTGACAAACAATTGGGCAATTTGTAGGAAAGACCCAATTGATGCTGGGGGAAGTTGCCTATACCACTCTGGAGCAGGACCCTTTAAAGTTTGCGGAAAGGCCTTACACTTGATGGCATTCGACGGATTCAAGAGTAAGAGTGTTGCCTCAAACTACTGTACATGACTAGTGGAATCACCCATGCCGTCATATTTTTCTACAGTGGGCATCTACTGTCCGGGAGTGGTTCATCAATGATAGCTTGAATAAAGGGTGGGGCAATTGGCCTATAGACTGCCATAGATATGGTTGTAGGCTGAGCCAACGTACGAACTTTGGGGACTATCGTAGGCTCACGATATCCTTGATTGGCTAGCCTCTGCTCTAGCCTACGCTGCACTTCCCTTTCTATGGCTTCCTCGGTCTCATTAGGTTGTTGAGGTCGGGACTTTATTGAGGGTTCTTTTCCATGCCCCCTTTCGAACTCCTCCAATCTATTTTGCAACCGCACAAGACTTGCCTGGAGGTCCTCGTACCCCTGTGGGGGTAGCTGGTTTCTGTGGGCTTCTTCTCTTGAGAATCGACCCCTCAGATCTTCCTGAGGGGTAGGGTCTCGAGCGATTGACCTTCTCTTTACCAAAACGTTGCGTAGGTCTCACGGATTTCTACGCTCGTTATCCTCGGCTTCTGAATCAGCATCATAAGGACCACTATGAGTCTTCTGCGCAGTCTGCGTTCTTCTTATTGATCTTCCCTGGAGGCCGACCTCTTCACGGGCCGATTAGGAGTTGATCCCCACTCTTCTTTCATTCTGTTGCACCTCTTGTTCAGGGAAGGGAGGCATACCTAATTGCCTTTCGGGCATTGATCCCCCTTCTCTTTCGCGAGCAATCGAACGAGTGTTCACTATGACTTTTTGTAAGAAATTCCCATAGACGGCACCAATTTGATACGTCAAATTACGTACCTAGGGTTAGGGTAGCGAAACACCCTAATTGTTGACTCCGTTTGACCGCGAGTTTAATGCCTTTGCTAACCTGCAAAGAAAATCTTCTAAGAACCATGTGGTTTCAGCCCTTTGGAAGATACTCGGGTGTATGTGTTAGTAAGGGCTCGAAAGGAAAAGTGGACGCTGTATGAAAAGAATTAGTTACCGTAGATGTTGTTGTATGGCCTTTATTTATAAACACTCAAGTTATAGAGTCCTTCATGGATTGGCTTCCAAGTCATATTAGGATTGTTTCCAAATCTTATCGGGAATCTGTTTCCAAATTCTATCGGGATTCTGTTTTCGAAGTGATCTCAATCCTTTCCTTGCCCTATCTTAGGTTCATTGAATGTAGACGCATTAGCCGTTGTAGGCCTTTCGGGCCTCATTATTAATTATATTGCATTTATTACATTTAGGGCTTGTTATTTTGGCCCATATCAGGTCTGTTTCAAAATCTTGGTGTACTCTAATTGACAGCCCAGATTTCATTAAAATGCATCTATATAAATCCATTGAAACCAAATCCAACCTCAGCCTTATTATTAAAAATGAGAATCTATATGCTGTAGACTTTAATTTACTCGATCAAGCTGTCAAGCTTGATCATCCTTTGAAATGTTCATGCGTTACAAATGTTCTTGGTTCTTGCAATGGCTTCCTGCTTTTGGGTAATGTAGAGGTAGGATTTGCCATTTGCAATCCATCCACTCGGAAGTACCGTAAAATGCCTGAGTCGCCAATTGGTAAGCCAAACTATCCCAAGTATCTTAGATACCTCAAGTATAGATTTGGGTATGACTCGACAGAGGAGGATTATAAAGTGCTTTGAGTTGTCCAATTTTTTTATGGAGAGCACAAGTCTTACTATTTTGAAGTTATGTTATATAGTACCTGTATTGTCAGAATTAAGAATCTCATAATTTTAAGCTAAACCAAACGAGGTCATATAGTCTGAAATCAAATTCATGGAGATGGCATGGAGTGCTTGCTGGTGGTGCTTTGCACTGGGATGTGAAGGAAAGGCGTGATCTTGAACTTCCCAAGATTGTTGTTGCTTTTGATATTGCAAAGGAGGAGTATCGACCGGTGCCACAGCCTACGAATGTGGAGAGGGGCTTTATGTTGGTTGTGGAGACATTGGGAGGATGTTTGTCTAACTTGCTCATATTTTAAAGACCGCCTTGACATATGGGTGATGAAAGAATACGGCGTGAAGGACTCTTGGACTATGTTGTTTTTAGTTTTACCACCGAGTATTCGGCCTTTTGAATATATGAAGCCTCTGTGTTATTCAAAGAGTGGCGGTGAAGTTCTCTTGGATTATGATAACAAACGACTTATTTGGTATGACCTAACAGATGAGCAGGTCAAGGAAATAAAGGTCATGGTGTAAGTGTAGAAAATTATAGACAACGAAGCGGAAGCATAAAAATAGCAATTTAAAATTTTTTTTGCAATCCCAGGAATCACCTTATACAATATTATTAATTGAGGAAGGATTAAAATTATACAGTTGTAAATTCAATGACGTTGATGTAGAATCTTTACGCACGAATTAACACCACAATCTTTATCCTTCACGCTCCAGTCGATCCCCTTGATCCGTCTTGCAATTTATTCCACGTTCTTGATTGTTTCACTGGATCTAACGTTTACTACTCAAGTGTGTAGTACTCTAAAGGTGATCCACCAGAGAATTTTGATTATGAAGAATATTGGATTTCTCTCACAATATTTTGGTGACAAATATTATGGAGGCTACCAATTATTATTTCAGTTAGGGTTTAATCTATTATAAGTCTCCTTATATAGACAATCCCTAAACTAATTCCTAAACCATTTAGGAATTGACTATTTATTAATAAAACTCCATTATCTAATTCCTAAACCATTTAGAAATTGGATTCTTTATTATTAAATAATAACACCACTTTTTAATCTAAATCCTAGACTACTTAGGAATTGGATTATTTATTAAATAATAATAATATAAGAATAATTCTTATTTATTTATAATTAGTATTTCTAAAATACTAAATTATAAATATTAAGCTATTTAATTTATTCCACCATGGTACAAATTAAATTACTTAATTATTATTATTTCCCAATATCTTCATAATTTATTATTTTCCTTTTATGGTGTGACCTTTTAGGTTCAATATTAATCCGGTTGTAGAAATAAATTAAATTAGAACTATTCTAATTTTATTTATACGAATTAAACACTTAAATTCATTAAATATAATTAATTATATTAATTATACTTATTCTACATCATGAGGGATACCTCTTAGCATATTATGACTATCCGGATAATATGAAATCAATGTTTAATCACAAAGAACCTATTCAGTGAATAGTTACCGTACAATTCAATCCTTCTACCACACAATGTCCCGATTAAATATAAGACATGGAATTACTGTCAAGTCTTATTTTATTTAATCATATGCATTCCGATTCATAGATGCATAACTCAATATAATGTCAATTATAAATACATTATAATTATCATTTCACTTTGGCCAGAGATTCCCGAGTTGTCACTAATGGAATCGCATATGACATTCTCTCCCTTTACTGGAAGCGGTAGATTCTTTGTTGATCATTCACTTATCTCCATGTACACTTTATTATACCCGAACATACACTTATATACACTGCTTGAGTTAAGATATATAACAAAGTATAATTTAGTGTACACAAGATAACCGCAACGATCTCAAGTCTAAGGATCACTTGTACAACTATCACTAGATGAACTCCTATTGACAAGCAGGTAAAACTCCATTAGGTGTTCATTTAAGCGAGTCACGTTCAGTGAACTTATTCTCTAATAAGCACCTACATACTTGCTTTAATGTCGCCACACAAATGATTATGAGATCAATCATCCTCTTGTTAAGAGCAAGCATAGTATGTACTAATTTTTCCGGATTCACTAACACTCTTATTAGTGATCCTACGATTAGGAACATTTTTAATTTTGAGTTAACATATTTTAGATCTCATTAGTATGATCTCATCATGATCCTAAAATATAACTCTAAACTATGGGTTAATATATTTAACAGGTTAAACATATAAATAAACGCTTTTAAATAAATAATTCTTTTATTAATAAATGAATAATATTACAAAATAAATGTTCCATCACGTCTAACGTGATTGGCTTGAGGGCATATTACTTTCACATGGTATGCCTTATTCATTTAGTGCAGCAGTTTTCGTAGGGAGTCTGGTTCCACTCGACAGTGGTCGAACTGATTGGACAAAACATGGATATAAGAAAGAGAAGGAGACAAAGAACAGGAAAAAGAGGTAACTATTAAAAAGGTCATATTTTATGATTTGGATATAGATATTCTATATGTTTTTGTGCATTGTTTGCTTGGTGGGCTTTAGATTATCTTAATTTGTTAAAGTGTGCAGTTTATTGCCGTCAAAATATTTGTATTGTCTTCTATATTTTGTTAAATACATTATATTCTTCTCCTCAGTAAGAAAAGACAGTAAGAAGACAGATCTGGATCATGTAAAATAAATTAGCAACTGAAGCGTTGTTTCTATTTTTATTTATTTATTTAATTTTGTTTATGCAGGGATGAATTTCTGTCTCATGGATTCAAATTGGTGCTTTAACAAACTAAGTCTTACTGACAAGATACGAGAAAGAGGTAAACTAGGAAGTTTTACATAAGCAATTAAGTTTATGTTTTCTAGCATCCTATTCATCTTTCATGATTAACTTCATATATTGTCTAGCTTTAGGCTTACAGAATGTTTATGCGTAATATTATGCCATGCCATCTTACTGTTAATCTTATTACTGAGCTCTTTGTAGATTATTTTATCAACTCACACTTGTTGCTGTTAAATTTCTTCAAAGTTATGTCAAAATTTTGTTCTGTTAGGACCAAAGCTGGACAGACTTGGTAGCCGGGGCTGCGGAGCATAGCCGAGAGTTTACAAACCAAAGATAAAAGGGAGATTTTACCACATTATTATTATATTAGTTTCACTCTTTGTTGAATTAGATCTACTAGGTCTTTTATGTAGCTAAAAGAACTTTTGACTTTGTCCCTCAACTCCTAAAGAATTAGTTACTGTTCTTAGCTTTATAACTCCAATAATGGCATGGTGGCATTCTGTGCAACTCTCTTTGTTGTTTGGGTGTTCGTGGCCTTTAGGAGTTCAGCATTTTGTATGGCCACATCATGTTTGAGTATATGACTAATTGATTATAACATTCAATATTCTTTTCAATTATTAAACATGTTCCTGAAAGGTTGTTTATCTTTGCATATTTGGATTTTACTCGAGAGATTGTCGATCTGATGTGATCTGACGCGATGCTTGAGTGATAACAACCAAAAGAATTAGTTCAATCGCTTTATCTTGGAATCGTTCCACATTTGCTTCCCTAACAATTATTTACAGTTGTATTAGTTACTGCTCCCAATCTTCCTATTGGCTTGAGATGAGTATAAGACATCATATCTCAACTTTGGATGGCTGGACCTGGACTAGTTTATAAGAATCAGACAATATCTTCTATATGGTTTAAAGCGATTCATGTTAGGGATCTAATAGCCTACTTATATACGTATAAGCAGCAAACTTATATGATCTCGTAAATGTGTATAAAAAGTCTGAGTTTCGAATTTTATAAGTTACATAAAAAATAATACCATAGTTATTATAGATGTGCAAATCCGTACGCTTGTCTCTAGGCTGTATGGCTTTCCATGTAACCCAAAATAAATAAAAAAACAACAAAGAATATGTAACTTTAAGGTTTTTGGTATGTAAATCTTGTCCTTACTCGGTTAAATAGACAAAAATGTGCAAAAACTTTGAACTGAAAAAAACGGAAAACATGGTAGAGTCAAGATATGTAGTGATGCCGGTGGTAACAGAATCAGAAGAAATTGACATTACAGTAAACATTTAAAGTTGATTTTTGCAATTATTCCTTTTTCATTCCATTACGTATAAATACCAGGGTTAATTTCTCTGTTTAACATGGTCAGAGATGAGATTTAGTAAAAATACACATTCAATTCATTCGGTTCATTTTAGCACTGGTGTCAAACATCCCAAATTAATTCGTAGTTTTAAACTGCGATCTAAATTAAAAAAAATTAAAACTCATTTTAGTTCTCAGTTTTAAAGCGTAGACCAAATGTGGTGTTGATAGTCTGAGGTGAACTGTGTGTTGGATAGTATTTTATTTTAGGTCTCAGTTTGTAAGTGCAACCTAAATAAATAAAAAAATTCATTTTTGGTGTCAGTTTATAAGTGTGACCTAAAAAAAAAAAAAATCATTTTAGGTCTCAATTTGAAAGTGCTAACTAAATTTAAAAACTTTAGAACTAATATCTAAATTTGAAATAGAAAAATATATCAATTTAGGTCGCACCTTGCAATAGCGAACTAAATTAAGATAACGCATTTTCACCATAATTCCACCATGATTCAATTGATTTCCACGGTTAAGGTTTTTGACATGATAAGCCCATTTGATGCGAGAGTGTAGAATGTGCACAAACAAGCTTTGCAATTCGATAATGCAGTGCACTGCCCTAGTTAATTTAATTCCATTGATAAAAAAAAAACCCTAGTTCATCTTGATAATTCAATTCAAAATTCACCCTAAGTTATAATTTTTGTTTTATTATTAGTTTTTTATAGAATATATTTTTTGAGGTTTTGAAAATATTTATTAATACAAAAATTTTAAATATAAATATATATTTAAAATGCTGAAGTTTAAAATGGGTTAAAAATCAATAATATGTGGATAATTTAGATATACAGTAATTGTAACCAATTACCACGCAATAAAAAATAAGAACATAAATTTTGATAAAAAAAAATTTAACCAACGTAACAATAACAACGTACATAGACTCATGGATCTAAAATAATCTACTTCAATTAAAATGGAATACAATTCTTCAGATAGACAAAGACTTTCTTAATTTTGGACGTATCCTGAACTTTCGAAAATTTCAAAAATTATACCATCATTATTATATCCTACTTGAATTTGAACCCTTGCCCGTGCAACATTCCATACAATCATGGCTGTGCGTGCAATCCGTTTCCCAAATAACATTGTCTAGTGAAATTGCTTTGTGCAGTTCCTGCATCAACTCTTGTGTCTAATAAGATAAAAACGTCAGGGCGGTGAGTCGATAACAATTGGAACAAACGATCAAGAAACCCTACGACATTAATTCCCCCACAACTTCAAGACAACAGATACAATGGGGGAGCATTCTCAACATTTTCGTAGAGATACCGTCTACGAAAAACAGACGCATTCGAGTACTCTTCGTCATCTTTAGGTTGTCTAATGACTATAACAACTGATGTTTGAACGGATAAATCTTGGATGACATTGACAAGAAGAGCTTGCTCAAGTGGAAGAGCATCTATCAAGTAAGTTCTTCAAAATGAGCGACTCTTAACGGGGAAATTGAATGTATTCTCACCTCTCATTCTATTTCTTTTTATTTGGATAAGAGGATAAGCCATTTGAGTGTTATGGCAATAGAAATAAGTGATTTAGATAAACTAACAAACTTTGAATTTATCAGTGAATTGAAGCTATCTCGAGATTCTGTTGGTACCTAGTAATAGTGTTGCTGTTGAGATTAAAACAGACCCCTGCTGACAAACATCTTTGTACATGTGCTTGTGTTGTCAATCACTTGTCTGCAATTGCACATTATATATATCAGCATTAATGATACTATCACGTCTCACTCAACCTTGGTATAGGTTCCTAGCTTGGTTTGTGTAGATACTAACACTTTCACATGCTGACAAACAACTTTCATGTGTTCGTGTTGTCAATCGATGTATCTTTGTTTTTTTCGATGAGTATCGTAGAAAGGGATCCAATATAATATTCTTAATTTTTTAAACTTTTTGTAAACAAAAAACAAAATGAATGAATAAATATTGTATTTTTTTGTAACTTTTATGTGTTAAAAAGAATGTAACAGAAAGATCAAAACAACACAAAAATTTTAAAACTACTAAAATTTATTAATCTCAATATTTTTGTTACAATTTGATTTTTCAATCAACTACCTTTTCTGAAATAAGTGTTTCAATTACTATTAGAAGAGAGAAAAACTATGTATCTTTTCTATGTATGTATATATGTTCTTTGTTGTTGTTTTTCTCTCTCAGATCTCAGTTCTTTTACTGTGATATTTACCTCAGTTTCTCTATATCTATTTATAGACAGCTTCCTTGTCTTTCAGGCTCCTTTGAACTGCTTCTATAAATATCTCTGATGTTTATTGGTACTTACAACTCTGTTACATAACTTCTCTTTTTCACGCCAACTTACATGCCAACTTGTTATGTAACATTTCTGGTCTATATTCATTGCACTAGCTTCCTTATTTTCTTCTCTAGTGATAGGTTATCTGTTTCATATATCTGTAGAGTTTCGACAGATAAAACGCAGTGAAAAAATATGAAAACGATTTTAAAAAAAAAATGAAACCCTAATCCGAGGATCCATACGAAACAATTTAATACAGATGATTTAAGATTTTACCGATTAAAACTGAGGAATGGAAAACTTTGATGAGGGTGTTGAACGTGTCTGAATCTTTAACGCAATCCAACTGGACGACACATCTACGGTATCCACACGAACACCCCACGAATCGTCTCACAATCCGAAGTAAGGAGAATTGCAGTACTAGCTGTTGGATCTGCTTCTCTCTTTCTCTCTTAACTCTAGTCTCTCTCTTATAAGCGGCTAGAATTTTTCAAAAAACCTATATTTCTGAGAGAACAGCTGATATATCCTATATATATAGCTGTGTATAGAGTAATTCCAAACTCTAATATGATTAGGAGAAAAAAATCTAAATTTTATATTTATTATATATTTTAATCAAGTCTTACTTAATTAATATATATATCAAATAAATATATATTCATATTTTATTCCATGGGACTCTAATATATATATAGATTAAATACATATAATTTAAATCCATGATTTAAATAAAATCAATCTCATTGATATATTATAATCACTGACATTTAAAATATATTTCCTTAATGAATGTTCTTAGTGTGCGACCCTGTAGGTTATTATTATGTTGACAATAATTTTAAATCATATTATAAACAGTGAGTGACATCTAGTAATACATCACTGTTACCCAAGTAATAATAAAGTCGTTGATTCGACGCAACCTTTTCGTCACCAATGTTTTAAGTAATTTAATCCTTTTAACCTTGATATCTAAGATTAAATTCAAGGCATGGATGTGTCATCCTCTTCACAATTTAATCTTAGTTTTCTTGATTAATGAGTAAACTATATGAAACAAATCTCTATTTGAGCACGGACATGCATTTCATAACCTCACTCAATCAAAAGGCCTATAGATAGCACCCCTAATTTATAGGAGGGTTAAATTCCATCTACATCATTATCATGTCTCACATAACTCATGATGCATCCAACAATCACCTTTATTGTCCACCCGGTTAAAGGTGACTTTTGGCAATGTCAAAACACATAATTCCTTATGTAGAAATGTCATGATTTCAGGTCGAAGGACCATTACATCATTGTCACTATGAGAATTACTTATGACACATAGCATAATGCTCCATGTAGAATTCTCATGATGAGTCTGTCCAGTACACTGTTCTCTAACATAGTACCTATGCATCAACTTAATATATCTCGTATATATTTATGACCAATGAGATATGACCATCAGTCAATCCACATACTAGTCTCAATGTATTATTGTTGTCCCACTAACAATAATACTCAACTAGGGACATTTAAGAATAATGATATATACAACATACTTATATGATCTCATATTCAAGTCACATACTTGAATCCATATAATTAATATCATTCTTCTAAGGACATTTATTATGTTAAGATTTATATAATGCAGTAAATAAAACATAATAAAAGAAATTATCATTTAACCAAAACATAACACAAATATAGTGTTACAATCATTACATAATTGGCCACTAGGGCATACACTCCAACAATTTTCCACTTGCACTAGAGCCAATCACTCATGTATCTAATACCCATAGAACTAGTGTGACCATCATGCTTCTGCTGCGACAAAGCCTTGGTTAGTGGGTCTGCAACATTTTTTTATGTCGGTACTTTGCATATATGTACATCACCTCTCTCAATGATCTCTCGAATGAGATGAAATCGTCTAAATATATGCTTGGATCGTTGGTGAGATCTAGGTTCCTTCGCCTGTGCAATGGCACCATTGTTATCGTAGTAGAGGTCTACTGGATTAACAATAGAAAGAACAACACCAAGTTCAGTAATGAACTTCTTTATCCATACAGCCTCCTTGGCTGCATTAGAAGCAACAATATACTCAGCCTCTATTCTAGAATCAGCAATTGTCTCTTGCTTTGAACTCTTCTAGCTCACAACTCCACCATTAAGGCAAAACACATAACTTGACTGTGACTTATAGTCATCCTTGTCAGTTTGGAAACTAGCATCAGTGTAACCCTTTACTGTTAGTTCCTCTTCACCTCCATATACCAAGAATGAATCATTAGTCCTTTTGAGGTACTTTAGGATATTCTTGACTACTGTCCAGTGACCTTCACCTGGATTTGACTGGTATCTGCTCGTCATGCTCAAAGCATATGAAATATCTGGATGGGTACATAACATTGCGTACATGATAGATCCAATTGCCGAAGCATAAGGTATCTTACTCATGCGATCCTTATCATTTTGTGATTTAGGATATTGAGCTTTAGAGAACGTTACTCCATGCGACATGGGAATGTAACCTCTTTTAGCCTATTGCATGCTGAATCATTTCAACACTTTATCAATGTATGTACTTTAACTTAGGCCAAGCATCTTTCTCAATAGATCTTGATACCTAGAATATAAGTTGTTTCACCTAAGTCTTTCATGGAGAAACATTTTTCCAACCATGTCTTGACTACTTGCAAGGAAGGAATGTCATTCCCAATAAGTAATATGTCATCGACATACAGTACTAGGAATACAATGTGGCTCCCACTAACCCTTTTGTAAACACAATGTTCATCTTCATTCTTGATAAAGCCAAACTCTTTGACTGCTTCATCAAAACGAAGATTCCAGCTTCGAGATGCTTACTTTAATCCATAAATGGATCTTTGCAACTTATATACCTTTCTAGCATCTTTTGGAGTGACAAAACCCTCGGGTTGTGTCGTATACACATCCTCAAGTAGATTTCCATTAAGGAAAAGCTGTTTTGACATCCATCTGCCAGATTTTATAATCATAAAAGGCTGCAATAACAAGTAAGATCTTGACGGATTTAACCATGGCTACTGGAGAAAAAGTCTCATCGTAGTCAACACCTTGAACTTGTTTGAAACCTTTTGCTACTAGTCGACCTTTATAGGTTTGTACATTACCATCCATGTCAGTTTTCTTCTTGAAAACCCACTTGCACCCAATTGGTTTTACCCCTTCAGGTGGGTCAACCAAAGTCCATACTTGGTTGACATACATGGAGTCCATCTCAGATTTCATGGCTTTAAGCCATTTCTCACACTGAGGTCCGTTCATAGCTTCTTGGTAGGAAGCAGGCTCATCATGATCTATGAGCATCACATCGCCACTTTGAATAACAAGATATCCATAATATCTCTTAGGCTCATGGCGTGTCCTACCAGATCTACGAGAGGCTTGTGTTACTTAAGCAAGTTCAGTTTCCGCAACAACTTGTGGTTCTTGCTCATGTTCCAGCTCAGGTTCATTGATATTTTGTGGTTCTTGAATTTCTTCGAGTTCTACATTCCTCCCACTGTTTTCTTTAGAGAAAAATTTCCTTTCTAGGAAAACTCCAGTACGAGCAACAAACACTTTGTTCTCCGAAGGTTTGTAGAAATAATACCCCTTTGTTTCTTTAGGGTATCCCACAAAATTACACTTATTCGATTTAGGTCCGAGCTTGTCGGAAGCTAAACGTTTTACATACACTTCACATCCCCAAATCTTCATAAAAGACATACTAGGACGTTTCCCAGTCCATATCTCATATGGTATCTTTTGAATTGTCTTTATAGGAAAACGGTTAAGTGTAAAGGCAGCAGTTTCTAGGGCATGACCCCAGAAGCTTATCGGAAGATCTGCATGATTTATCATGGATCGTACCATGTCTAACAAGGTTCGATTCCTCCTTTCAGAGACACCATTCCATTATGGCATTCTGGGTGGAGTGAGTTGTGATATTATACCACACTCTTTAAGAAGATTATCAAATTCCTGGCTCAAGTATTCACCACCTCGATCTGATGGAATGACTTTTATACTTTTGCCAAATTGGTTTGTACTTCATTCTTGAATTCTTTGAACTTTTCAAAAGATTCAGATTTGTGTTTCATAAGATACACATATCCATATCTATTGAAATCATTAGTAAATGTAATAAAGTAGCAAAACTCAAATCTAGCTAGCGAACTCATGGGTCAACATACATCAGTATGTATGAGGCCCAATACATCGCTGGTCCGTTCACTATGTCTAGTGAAAGGTGCTTTAGTCATTTTGCCTAACAAACAAGACTTGCATACATCATATGATTCAAAATCAAATGAGTCCAAATACCTATCTTTATGGAGTTTGGATATGCGTTTTTCACTGATATGGCCCAAACGACAATGCCAGAGATAAGTCGGATTAGAATCTTTCGATTTTAGCCGTTTAGTATTTATATTATAGATGGGCATATGTAAATCAAGAACATAAAGACCATTAAACAATTGTGTTACTCCATAACACACTTCATTTAAATAGATGAACAACTATTATTTTTTATTATAAATGAAAAACCCTTCTTGTCCAAACAAGAAACAGAGATAATATTCCTGCTTATAGCAGGCACATAATAACAGTCTTCAAGTTCTAATACTAGCCCAGTGGGCAAAGATAATTGGTAAGTTCCTACAGCTAATGCAGCAACTCTTGCTCCATTCCCAACGCGTAGGTCCACCTCGCCTTTAGCCAACGGTCTACTCCTTTGCAGTTCCTGAATTAGAAGTCCCACTTCCTTTCTTCTTCTTTAGATCTTCCAGGTAAGCATGACAATTCCTTTTCCAATGTCCAGGCTTTCCACAGAAGTGACAATTACCTTCTTTAGCTATCCCACCTTTAGGCTTCAAAGCCTTATTGGATTTGGATTTGGATTTGGCAGCAGATTTAGATCCCATCTTCTTCTTCTTGCCCTTTCCATATCCATTGGCATTCCCCTTTTGCACCATCAACATGGGAGCAGGTCCTGCCTTCTTCATGTTGTTTTCAGCAGTTCTCAACATGCTCAACAACTCAGTAAGTGGTTTCTCAATCTCGTTCATGAGGTAATTCATAACAAATTGAGAATAGTTGTTGTTCAGAGATTGCAAGACAAGATCAATTTGAGCCTCCTGAGTAATTGGAAAGCCCAACCTATCTAGGTACTCAATATACCCTCTCATCTTCAGAACATGTGGACCGACTGGATCACGTTCACCCTGCTTGCAATGATACAATGCTTTACTTGTATCATACCTCTCCTGCCGAGCATGCCCCTCGAACAACTTCTTAAGATGTTCAATAATGTCAAAAGCATCCATTAACTCATGTTTCTTCTGAAGCTCAGGGTTCATGGTTGCTAACATAAGGTAGCCCACATCCAGAGCATCATCCTGATGCTTCTTGTAAGCATTCTGCTCTGCACGTGGTGCAGTGGTAGTTGGTGCAGTAGGAATTGGTCCATCCAGGACATAGAGCTTGCACTCCTGCTTGAGGACAATCCCCAAATTCCTATGTCAGTCTAGGAAATTAATCCCATTTAGTTTTTCCTTCTCAAGGACTGATCGCAGTGAAAGACTATTATTATTGTTGTTGTTTGCCATGATATCTACAATTCATAAATGCAGAAATAATAAGTAAATTTGCATAAATTTTAATATTATGTATTTGGTAAAGACACATTCAAAATATACCTCCCACTATTTTATTCAAATTAATAGCCCTCACCATTAATTTGGAAATTATTTCTTTTAAATATTTCTAGTGAGCCAAGATCCATATTTCATTATGTCGTAAGTTAGCTTTGACTAATCTCTCAAAACATAATTATTTAGGTAGACAACACTTTATCAATTATATCATATATAAGTCTTGGATAGCTTATCGAACAACATTTGTTCAAGCCCAACTAATGAACTTATACAAACTCTATGCCTTTAATCCCATAATCCTATTGTGATAGCCTAGTTAAGTTGAGCCCAAACTTAACAGTTTGGACATCACAATTACCCTATCGCATCATACCAAGATAAACGGGGTACTTTGCTTTGGCAAACCTACACCCATCGATCAAGGCCTTGATGAGTGTTAATCATTGGAAGGCATCTGTTTTAGACTTAAGGATTATATGAGGGATTTTATTAATTAATTTAGATCTCACCAATTTAACATTTAAGCATGCACATTTATTCAATATATCATATATAAGCATAAATAAAGTGCAAAATTAAATGTGACACAGTTATGGCCCAATCTTATGCCAATCTTTTCAAGCTAATGAAAAGATTGAAGGTCAATCTAATGTGGTAAATGATCTTCAAACATGGCAGCTCCCTTGAAACTCCTTTTGCATGCCTCTTTTTACTCATTTCCATCTTCTGTTGGTCATCTTGATCAAGATTACATCATAATGAAATGTTAGGTTTTATAACATTTGATGATGATTGTAATTAGAATACTTAGATATTCAAATCTACAGTTAGTGCTAATTTATAGCATTTGAATTTTTGTAGCTGGTAGTTTACTCTCTAATTCATGTAATTTATTTTTATATGATAGTAAGTTAATTTGTATTATAAGAGACTACCAGAACTGCATTAGAGATTTCAACAAGTTAGAGATTGTGTTTGGCCTATCGAAGACTAAGGCAAAAGCTTATCGAAGACTACAACTTAAAGCATCGGAGACTAATCTTATGTCATCAGAGACTAAGTGTATACCATTGGAGACTAAGATTAAAGCATTGGAGACTAAGCTTAAGCTATCGGAGACTAAACAGTTGATCAAAGACTAAAGTAAAATTACTCTCTGATACGGTACAGAGTTCTATTTGAATTAGAAGTTATCTTCGACATGGACATTAAAGACTCATTGAAGATAAAGCTGGTAAGAAATTAAAATAAAAATACTATTATTCGAATGGTACAGAGAATTATTATCGAATAGGATTAGAAGCTGAATTCCGATTCAGAATTGTGTTAGAAGCTGTACTTGATTTTATAGAGTTGTGTTAGAAGCTGTATGATTATATAGATTTGTATGTATAGTACAGAAACTGAAGCTGACAATCAATTTGTGTTTGTTAGAATTTGTAATCAGTTGTTAATCAATAAAAGCAATTGTTTATAAATTTATTCTTGTTTTTGTTCTTTAATTTCTACAAGTAATACTACTTTGAAGGACAGGAATTTGAAAAGATTACAAGAACTTGTATTCAGCCCCCCCCCCCCCCCCCCTCTACAAGTTCTAGGCTATTTCACTGGGATAACAATTGGTATCAGAGCCTATTGATTGATATACTTCAATTAACAGGATCTAGAGATGGCCAATGATAAAGGAAGTAGCTCTAGCATTATGGCATATGCAGGAAGTCGTGATGGTGGAACCGGAATTCTAGTTTTAAAAAGAGAAGAATATCCAATCTGGAAACAAAAGATGTATATGCATTTGAGAGCAACAGATCTCAAATACATTGATAGGATTGAGAAGGGTCCCTATCAACCAAGGAAATTTGTTTCTTCAAAAACTATGGAAGGAACAATGTTAGAGTTAAATGATGATGATGATGTTTAAGAAATAAATTGTGCACATGTAAATACTTAAGGTATTGTATAAACCTTAAGATCAACACAAGTTTTGCATCCGCTGATGATAATCTTATTCATCAGTCTTGTCAATCACTTCACAAGACAAGTCAAAAAATGGAACATCTAAAGGACTTGACAAAGTGAAGAAGAATGTCTGATGCTACTTAATAACAGTCAAAATATTCCGCACATCAGATATTCTAAACAAAGTTTCGTTGATTAAGAACCGTTAGGGGAACTGATCAGGGGAACCAATCAAGGGAAACCCATCAGGGGAAACTCATCAGAGGGAACCTGTTAGGGGATGACGAAGGCAGACCAACCCGTCAGGGTGAGACTTCAGGGTATGACAATGTTAGGCTAACTCATCAGGGTAACCCATCAAGGGAAATGCTCAACACTGTATCAGTGAAAGCCATCATTGTGTGTAGACAGTCATAACATCAGTGGATCAAGAAGCACTGAGTAAAACTCAAGTGAAGGTTGAAGCCCTGATCCAGTCTGTAACAATCAGGGGATCCAGAAGTACTGATCAAGTCCATCAGGGCTGGTCGTCAGTGGATGATTATGACAACATGCACCCGTCATCAGTTCTTAGACGCAAATCAACATAACTTGTTATATAAGCAAGATATATTAACTGGAAAGATATTTCTTGAAGTTTGTTATGGTCCAATGAGAACTCTCAAACATTAAATGCACGCAGATCAGGGGAAGAAAAAGAAACAACAAAAGTAGCAGCAGTCTGACACATAGTTTCCAAAGGACAACGATGTGACATATATGCGGCTAAGTTGAAAAGAGCAGCACACCTTTGCACTTGGTTTCAACCACTGATCTTCTATATATGCAAAGGATTTCTCATTACACAAAGAGAGATCAATCCAATAGATCAACAAACAAGAAGCACACAAATCACTAGAGTAGCTTTGTAATATATCTTGAGAGAAATATTTTGAAGAAAGATTAGAAGCTAGTGAGTGTGAATTTGAAGCTGTAATTCTATTACAGATTTTGTAGCTGTTTAATCATATTTGTGATTATACAGATTTTCAGAAAAACCTCAAGTTTTAATACAACTATTTTAACTTGAATGTTTGTGTTCATTCTTTATAGTTTTTCTGTTCATTGTAGCTGTTTCCTATCAGGGGCCAACTGAAGTTCAAAAAGAGAAAAAAGTTTGTAGTGTTTGTATTCATGTCCCCCTTCTACAAACACTTGAGCTTATATTGTTCTAACAAACAATTATTCCTAAACATTTTGAACTTGCTATAGAAAGTGACTATACTAATGAAGATAAGTTACAAGTGTTGAAGGATGCTAAAGTGATGAACATACTTTATAATGGATATGATAAAAATATGTTCACAAGCATCATCAATTGCACAACATCAAAACAGATCTGGGACACCATCAAAGTCCTATGTGAGGGAACAAACCAAGTAAAAAAGAATGAAAGGTCATTGTTAACACAACAATATGAATTCTTTCAAGCAAAGCCTGGTGAATAACATCAGTTTATGATAGATTCAATGCTTTGCTCAATGACTTGAAAATGCTTGGAAAGTTCTATGACAATGAAGATGTTGATACCAAATTCATGAGGTCTCTCCCACCAAGCTGGGATCCAAAAACAACTGCAGTAAGGAAAACTCATGATTTGGACATTCTCACTTTGGATAGGCTCTATGGGAATCTAAAGACTTATGAACTTGAAGTAGAGCAAAGACAAAAGATTCATGGCAGGGACAAAGGAGCTGCACTAATGGTTGAGACAAAGAAGTCTCATGAGGAGCTTGATGATGAAACTAACACTGCAACCTCGACTGATGAAGAAACTGAATCCAACACTAATGATGACATGGAAGAATTCATGGCCTTCATGGTGAAGTAATTCAAAAAGTTTAGAGCCAACAGGAAAGGGAGAAGATCATCAAGGAAGCCTAACCCAAAATGAGAAGGTCAAACTATGACCCTTGACAAAAAGAAGATTAGATGTTATAACTGTGATGGGTTAGGGCACTTTGCTAATGAGTGCAAGAAGCCTAGATCTATAGAAAGATCTAAGGATGAAAAGTTCAGAAAATCAGGGAATGACCTTGCTGATAAAAAGTACAAATCTAAGAGCAATGCCTTGATTACTGAAGGCAAAGATTGGATTGACAATGACTCTGAGGAAGAAATTGTCAACTTTGCTTTGATGACATGAACTAATGAGCCAAGTGATTCTTCAAAGGTATGTGATGCAACTCAGAACTTTAATATGCTTAATTTAATTGATACATCTAGCATAGAAAGCATACAAAAAGATATATTTGATTTGCATGTTAGTTTCAGATCATTGACTATTGAACATGCCAAAGTGAAAGAATCACATGACCAACTCTTGAAAAGAAATAAATTACTTGAAGAGAGAATAATACAATTTGATACTATTAAGTCTGAGTTATATAAAGCTCATCACATGATTGATGCTTTGAAAAAGAGGGAATATTATTTAGTCGAACAACTTGAACATGAACAGGCTAAGATAAAAGAGTGGAACCAATCCTCTAAAAAGCTGTCAGACTTGGTAGGTAGTCAAATGGTAGATCAAAAATCTGGTCTAGGTTATAATGAGTACCTATGAAAGAAATCAGATATAGAAGAGATTATTGAAGCTGCTAACTCCATGACTAACAAGCCAATTCCCATTAAAAGAATTAATTTTGTCTCACCAGTCATTGAACCTAAATTTATCAACACTCAATATCAACATGTCACTGCAGTTATAAAGAATAATCAAAATTCAGTGAATACTGTTGAAAAGAGTGGAAGCAAAAGATTGAATATAGGATTCATGACCAAGACACAATTAAACAAGAAATTGGAAAATCTTACTAAGTCTAAGGTTGAAAAGTCAGTGGAGTCTAGCAGTGGAAGAAGGAATAGGAATGGAAAAATAGGCATCAATAAATATACTAATTATGCTAGTATACCTGATGCTCCTAGAAAAACATGTCACATATGTAGAAATTCCAACCACAGAGCTATACACTGTATGAGTAAAAATAAAGTTCATATTGTAGAGACTACACTAACAAAGATAACTAAAGAAAAATCATTTGTAAAAAGGTTTAACCATCTATGCAATAATAGTGAAAATTCTAAACTTGACAGTCTCTCATCTTCAAGAAGCAAGACTAATGATTGTTCAATAAAAGTTAAAACTTCAAAAGGATAATCAACTCCATCTGAGTCAAGTCTTGATTCTAAAACTAGTGAGATAGGACCCAAGAAAACTTGGGTCCCAAAAATTTCTAACTAGTTATTCTTACTGTGCAGGGCAAAAAGAAAAGATCATGGTTCTTGGATAGTGGATGTTCAAGGCATATGATAGGAGACAAGTCCTTACTTAAACAGTATGAAGAAAAGAGTGGCCCTAAGGTAACTTTTGGATATGACAACAAAGGTCATACAAAGGGCTATGACAATGTTAAGCATGAAAATGTCATCTTCACTGAGGTATCACTAGTTGATGACTTAAAACACAATCTGTTAAGTGTGAGTCAATTATGTGATAGAGGATTCTATGTCACCTTCAAAGAAAATCAATGCCAGGTGTGTGACAAGGAATCTGGAGATGTGATATTGACAGGAAAAAGAAAAGGAAATTTGTACACTGCAAACCTAATCTCTACCACTGATCAAGTCAGATGCCTTTATAGTAAAGCCTCAACTGATGAAAGTTGGCTTTGGCATAAGAAGCTCTCCCACTTAAACTTCAAAAACATCAACAATTTGGTGAGAAAAGGATTGGTAGCTGGCATTCCTCAATTGGAATTTACACAAGAAGGGTTGTGTGATTCAGACCAGAAAGGAAAACAAAGAAGTGTGTCATTCAAGAGCAAACCAGGAACATCAATCACTGACCCTTTATAGTTATTACATATAGACTTATTTGGTCAAGTGAATGTGATGTCGATATTAAGAAACATATATGCTTTGGTTATAGTGGATGATTACACAAGGTATACTTGGGTAAAATACCTTCACTCAAAAGATGAAGCTGCTTAGTTGATTATTGATCATATCAAGAAAGTAGAAACTGAGTCAGGAAAAATAGTAAGGGTTATAAGAAGTGATAGAGGAATAGAATTCAAAAATACCCAAGCAAATGAATTCTGCACTGAAAAAGGAATATCTCATCAATTCTCAACTCCAAGAACCCCTCAACAAAATGGAGTTGCTAAGAGAAAAAATAGAACCCTTATTGAAGCAGCAAGGAGAATGCTAGAAGAGTCAAATCTTCTAACCTATTTCTGGGAGGAAGCAATTAGTACTGCTTGCTTCACACAAAATGGGTCCTTGATCAACAAGACTTACAACAAAACACCATATGAGTTAATAACTGAGAGGAAACCAACTCTCAAGTTTCTGCATGTGTTTGGTTATAAGTGCTTTGTTCTGAGAGATTTATTAGAGAAAAGAGGAAAATTTGATAGCAAATCTGATGAAGCAATTTTCTTAGGTTACTCTCTATCAAGTAAGACATATAGAGTGTATAATCTAAGAACAAAGGTCATTGTGGAATCCATTCAAGTTGTTTTTGATGATAGCAAGATTCCAGGAATGGTTGGTTAAGCATTGCATAAAACTCTCAGATTTGAAAATGAATTGGATGCATGGATGGATCCATCAGAGACTGACGAATTACTCCTAGATGACTATGTTCCTTAGATAAGTGAGGGGGAGTTAAGGTTGTGCATGAAGTACCAGGGATTAATACTACATCAGAGACTAGAGTATTAACATCTGATGAAACATAAGGAACTGGTAATACAAGTGCACAATCAGAGACTAATAAGACATTAAAGACTACTGAAGTCGACAGTCAAGATGAGACTAATAACTCAAGGGGAGCTAACAATGAAGAAGTCATTGGTTTAGGGGGAGTAGTCTCTAATCCATTAACTAGATTGGACTATACTACTCCAGTAAATGAAGCCTCATCTTCAAGATTAAATCTGTCACCTGCAACACCTTGGTTGAGAGATCATACACTAGACTTAATTATTGGAGATTTAGAGGAAGGAGTCAAGATAAGAAGTACAACAGAAAAAGAGTGTCTTTATCTCAGTTTTCTGTCAAAAATTGAACCAAAGAAAATTGAAGAAGTACTTCAAGATCCTGACTGGGTAATAGCCATGCAAGAAGAATTAAACCAATTCACAAGGAATAAAGTCTGGAG
Organism: Centella asiatica; assembly: GCA_014636745.2. Classification (NCBI taxonomy): domain Eukaryota; kingdom Viridiplantae; phylum Streptophyta; class Magnoliopsida; order Apiales; family Apiaceae; genus Centella; species Centella asiatica. The sequence continues at coordinate 14,426,122 of CM025787.1, read as the reverse complement.
ATTGGTGCCCAAACCAAGGAATAGATCAATAGTTGGTGCCAAGTGGGTCTTCAGAAACAAATTAGATGAAGCTGGTACAATCACAAGGAATAAAGCAAGATTGGTAGCAAAGGGTTATTCTCAAGAAGAAGGAATTGACTATGAAGAAACCTTTGCACCAGTTGCAAGACTTGAAGCAATAAGTATTTTCTTGGCATATGCAGCCTATAAAAACTTCAAGGTGTACTAGATGGATGTCAAAAGTGCTTTCTTGAATGAAAAGTTGGAAGAAGAGGTCTATGTTGAGCAACCACCAGGTTTTGTAGATCCCAAGTTTTCAAATCATGTCTACAAGTTAGATAAAGCACTTTATGGCTTAAAACAAGCACCCAAGACCTGATATGATACTTTCTCTTTGTTTTTAATTGAAAATAAATTTATTAGAGGTATCATAGATAAAACACTTTTTTATAGAAAACAAGGTTCTGATTTAATACTTGTGCAAATATATGTGGATGATATTATATTTGGATCTACAAATGAAAAACTATGTGGAAGATTTTCAAAATTGATGCAGTCTAGATATGAAATAAGTATGATGGGTGACTTAACATTTTTCTTAGTATTACAGATAAAATAATCAACTAATGAAATCTTTATTAGTCAATCAAAGTACATCAAGGACTTACTAAAAAAATATGATCTGGTTAACTGTGCATCTGCAAAAACACCCATGGCTACAGCCACTAAGCTAGATAAGGATGCTAAGGGAAAGAAAGTTGATATAACTAGCTATAGGGGCATGATAAGCTCACTTTTATATCTAACTGCAAGTAGACCTGATATAATGTTTGCCACATGTCTATGTGCAAGATTTCAAGCTAATCCAAAAGAGTCACATTTAATTGTTGTTAAAAGAATACTCAGATATCTAAAGGGTACCCCAAACCTTGGGTTATGGTATCCTAAAGAATCTGATTTTAAACTAATTGGCTATTCAGATGCTGACTATGTAGGATGTAAGCTTTACAGAAAAAGTACAAGTGGAAGCTGCCAATTTCTTGGGGGCAGAATTGTTTTTTGGTTTAGCAAGAAACAAAATTCAGTGTCAATCTCAACGGCTGAAGCTGAATACATTACAGCTGGGAGTTGTTGTGCTCAGATCCTGTTGATCAAAAATTAACTCATAGACTATGGTATGTCTCTATCCAAGATTCCTATTTATTGTGATAACACAAGTGCCATAGCAATAACTGAAAATCCAATACAACATTCAAGAACAAAACATATAGACATAAGGTATCACTTCATTAGAGAACATGTTAGTGAAGGAACCATTGAATTGCACTAGGTTACAACTAATAAACTACTTGCTGACATATTCACAAAGCCTTTAGATGAACCTACATTCACTAGGTTAGTCTACGAATTAGGTATGTTAAGTTTTGCTTCTAAAAATTGAGTAAAACCTTGGAAAGTAAGTTTTTAAAGCAGAAGAAGCTAGAAGTTAATTTCTAGGCTAAAGCTGTTATTGATGGACATAATTTAAGAACCTAGAATTTAATTTCTAGAATGTAGCTGTTATGAATGAATAGAACTTAAGTAGCTAATAATCATCATATTGATTGTTGGATGACAATGGAAATAAGATTGAAGCAGAGACTAGTTTAACTTAGTCTCTGAAGGAATTAGAGTGGGAGACTAGTTAATATTAGTTCCTGATAGTTGTTTTTAATTAGTCTCTGACTAGTTAAAAATAACCTATCGGAGACTAGTTAATATTAGTCCCTGATAGTTGTTTTTAATTAGTCTCTGACTAGTTAAAAATAACATATCGGAGACAAGTTAATATTAGTCTCAAATGAGTGAACGTGGCAGAGATTAGGGCAGTCTCTGAAAAAGGGTAAATTGGTAGTTACTCATATACCCACAATCAAAAACCGTTCACTATCTTTGGAATTGCAAACGTTTCTTATACTTTGTTCAAACAAAAATCAAAAAACTGCCATTTCATTCATTCAAAGAACTTTCTCTTTAATATCTGTGCGATTTAACTCCTTTGCAAAGAATTTTTTTATTCAAAGCTTTTCACAGATATCAACAATGTCATCCAAGACTGTGTGCTTCAAGTTTGGAGACTTCAACTTTATCAACACAAATCATGCTGGAGTCTCTGACAAGAATGAGTTTGAAATGCAATACCATCCATTAGTAACACTGAAGTTTTGTAGCCAGTAGTTATCTCTTTGTTTGTAATTCATTCATTCTTTGTAAAGAGATATAGTTATTTCTTATTTGTAAGTAACTGTTGGAATGAAGTATCAAAGCTTCAGCAAGTCAAAATGGGTATTTGATCTGTTGGAGTTTACAAAAAGGCTTGTCGGAGACTAGGAAAACTTGTCAGAGACTAAGGAATTTTTATTTATCGGAGACTAGTTTTGCCTGTCGGAGACTAAGGCTTACGTCATCAGAGACTATGTCTAAAAGGGTCAGAGACTAAAGCTTATGTCATCGGAGACTAAAGTTAAAAGCATCAGAGACTAAGCTGATGTCATCGGAGACTAAGACTTAAAGCATCAGAGACTAAATAACTCTATCGGAGACTACACAATTTGACGTCATCAGAGACTAAAAGCACTAGAGACTAATTAATGATGTAGAGTTCAAATTGAATAAGGATTGTGTTCCATGTAAATCAAGATATTATTGAAGACGTAGCTGGTAAGGAAACTAACCAGAAATCTCTTCCTAATCAAAAGGGAAAGATTGTATTTGATTCGAATAAGGAAGCTGAATTTTATTCAGAATTAGGAACTGAGTTAATAGTATTCAGTTTTAGAGAGAAGCTGTAATTAGGTTTACAGAGAATTGTAATTTGAAGTTGTATAGGTTTTTCATAGTTTGTATCTTTTCCTATACAGAATAGAAAAGAAGCTGATGATCATATTTATTATGATTGTTAGAATTTGTAATCAGTTGTGAAATCAATATAGCAGTTGTTTATAAATTGATTTGAGTTCTTGTTCTTTATATTCCACAAGAAAATTTAATTTCTTAAAGAACAAGTAATTCGAAAAGTATTCAAAGAACTTGTATTGAACCCCCCATTCTACAAGTTCTCGGCATCTCACTAGGAAAACAGATTTGTCATCCTCTTCACAATTTAATCTTAGTTTTCTTGATCAATGATCAAATAAAAAATCTCTATTTGAGCACGGCCATGCATTTCATAGTCTCACTCAATCAAGAGGCCACATCATTATCATTTCTCACATAACTCATGATGCATCCAACAATCACATTTATCGTCCACCCGGCTAAAGATGACTTTTGGCAATGTCAAAACACTTAATTCTTTATGTAGAAATGTCATGATTTCAGGTCGAAGGACCATTACATCATTGTCACTATGAGAATTACTTATGACACATAGCATAATGCTCCATGTAGAATTCTTATGGTGGGTCTGTCTAGTACACTGTTCTCTAACATGGTACCTATGCATCAACTTAATATATCTCGTATATATTTATAACCAATGAGATGTGGCCATCAATCAATCCACATACTAGTCTCAATGTATTATTGTTGTCCTACTAACAATAATACTCGACTAGGGACATTTAAGAATAATGATATATACAACATACTTATATGATCTCATATTCAAGTCACATACTTGAATCCATATAATTAGTATCATTCTTCTAAGGACATTTATTATGTTAAGATTTATATAACGCGGTAAATAAAACAGAATAAAAGAAATTATCATTTAATCAAAACATAACATAAATATAATGTCACAATCATTACATAATTGGCCACTAGGGCATACACTCCAACAATATCTTATCACTATGTGCTTCCATATATTTTATTGGACAAGCTTCCTTATTTTCTTCTTCAAGATTGTATAAGTTATCTTTGCAGTTTTCACACTTGCGGCTTGTAGGTTTTACACTTGCAGCTTTATACGCATGCTTGTATGTAAGTATAACTTATCTTTATAAGTTATCTTTGTAGTGTTCACACCTGCAGTCTTTATACTCATGTGAGTGTATGTATAACTTATTTCCTTGAAGTTTCTTTGGTAGCCAATCTCTCCTTATTGGACCACCATCTATATTTTAATTGCACCGCCTTTAACTTAAGTAAGTGGATTTGTGAACTCAGTCATGTGTCATCCCATATGTCATTTTTAGTCCTCGATCATTTTATCACCTAATGGATAGTCCCTGGTGCCGAGAAATCCATCCCCTAATGTCGAGAAATATATCCCCTGACGCCAAGAACTTATCCCCTGACACCGAGAACTTATCCCCTGATGCCAAGAAATTTATCCCCTGATGCCAAGAACTTATCCCCTGATGCCTAGACTCTGGTGATAGGTAAATGACTTTGGCTTTAGTCAAATCTTCTTAAGACTACTTCAATGCAATGGGGAGTCTTTGCCTTAGTCTCTGGTAGCTTCAACATTAGTCTCTGATAGTACAAGCCTTAGTCTCCGACAGATTAATAATTTTAGTCTCTGATAGACTAAAATTTCAGTTTCTGACAGACTAATTTCCTTAGTCTTTTACATGCTTAAATTTTAGTTTTTAATAGTCTAATTTTCCTTAATCTCTAATAGGCTAGAATTTTAGTCTTCGACAGGCTAATTTCATTAGTCTTTAACATGCTTAAATTTTAGTCTCCAATAGGCTAATCTCTGACAGACTAACTCTTAGTCTCCAATAGGTTAAATCTTAGTCTCCAATAGACAAAAACTTTGTCTCCGATAGACTAATTTCTTAGTCTCTGATAGACTAATTTTTAGTCTTTGATAGGCAAAAACTTAGTCTCCAATAGACTAATTTTGCTTGACCAACTTTGACTTTTGTTTAACTCTCCAAATGCATTCCTTGTAGTCTCTGATGCTCACATGCAGTCCCCGATGGTACTTTCTTATAATACACTATGTTAGGTTTTATTAACATTTGATGATGATTGTCTTTAGAATACTTA
>CM025787.1:14306590-14421126 GCA_014636745.2 Centella asiatica | reverse complement strand
ATATACACAGAATAGAAGCTGACGATCAAAGCTTGTTTTTGATTGTTAGAAAACTTGTAATCAATTGTTAAATCAATAAAAACAATTGTTTATAAAGTTTTGATCTTGTTCTTTATATTCCGCAGAAAGTTAATTTCTTAAAGAACAGGAATTCGGAAAAAGTTGTAAGAACTTGTATTCAACCCCCTTCTACAAGTTCTAGGCCATCTCACTGGGAAAACACACTACTACAGGTACATGTACAATTACAACTCAAACAATTGTAAGTGTTTTTACATCATCATCAAATGTTATAATTCTTAACAATCTCATTGCACATTATATGTATTAACTTTTGTTAGGAATTATAGAATTTGATGATGATGTATAATACTTAGAATTGTTAGAACTTGTTATTATACTAGAACCTGAAGAAGTGTACTATCATAGACTACCATAAAAGACTACTAGGAATGCATTTGGAGAGTTCAACAAAGTTGAAGTTAGTCAAGCCTATCGAAGACTAGGAATTAATCTATCGGAGACTAAGAATTAGCCTATTGGAGATTAAGAATGAGCCTATCGGAGACTAAGGATTGCACTTCAGAGACTAGTGTTGAAGTTATAAGAGACTAAGGTGAAGACTCTTTGATGCAGTAAAGAGTCCACGAAGCTGGTCAGGGGATAAATATCCAGTGATGAATAAGGCATCAGGGGATAAATGGCTTGACACAAAATACCTCTATCAGAGTTCTTCAACAAATAAACTAGTCATCTTTATGAGCTCAGAATTAAAAAAAGAAGCCGACCAAGATCAATAACAGAGTCAGAAATGGGATTGACAAGGTTGGAGAGCTTATGTGTAAAAGTAGAGAGATTAAGTAACAGAGATGTTACCTAACAGAGATGTTAGGTAACAAAGTTGTTACAACTACTAGGAAAGGAGAAGCTGCTCTAATTGAACAATAAAGTTGTTCAAAAAGGAACAGTGAAGCTGTTGAAAAGCATAATAGATCAGAGAAAAGATGTATAGAAAATATATATATACTAATTAGAAGATAACATAGTATAGAATTACAAAAACAGAGAAAGAGAGAATTGTTAAGTTCATAACTATGTAATCTTAATAGCAAAATCTGAGAGAGTTTGAGAAGCAAGTTTTTTAGAAGTTGAGAAGTTAGAAATTATTTTCTAGGTTGCAGCTGTTCATACTTGAACATATTTCAGAAGCTGGTATCAATTTTTGATAACCAGACTGTAATTTTAGTTTCAAAATCAATAAAGTCATTCTTTATTAATTGATACAATTTGTTGCGTTTTCATTTCTGCAATTGATAATCAGATTGGATTGTATTAAGGTCTTCTATAAAAGAGAATGAAAGAAACAAAAGGCTAGTGATCTATTAGTTGCTAGAAATGCCTTTATGGAAACCGAACTAATCAAATTAGAAGAGGTTAGAGAGGAGTGTAGGAAAAACCAAGGAGAGACTTGTTTGTGCCCTACAAATACAAGATTGGCTTAGGGAAAAACTAAAAGAAAAGTAAGATCTCATAAAGGAATGGATCAATTTCGCTAATATTGTGAGGGAAGCAATTGAAAAATATAGTACTAGTCAGACTCAAGGACTAGGCTATAACAAGGTCGAAGAAAAGCAACCGGTGATTGAGTAGTTGCTAATCACTGGAACTTCAGAAGCTAGAACAAGTAAGAGTACTCCAGTAGCTACTGCCCCTACCTTTAAAAAGATAAAATTTGTTAAAGTAAGAGCTACTAAGGAAAAGACTAACGAGGCCATGTTAAAACAAAGAACATTGAGTTTGTTGATTTCCTATCTGTAATTTAGGAATAGATAAATTAACAAACTTAGCATTGTCAAATTTAGAAGCACAACTATGCAACTGCTGTGAATTTGCTCTGTCATTGAAGTTGAAGACCAAGCTTAAAACGAGTTAAAATTCTTCAAGGTGTTTCAATTTGAACTGCGCCAAAGTTCTAATCAGCACCAAACTTGTGCCAACAACACCAAACTAGAAAGTTAAGAGAAATACAGATTCATCATAGGAATAAAGTTTGGTGAGAGAAGTTCATTAAGATGTTCATGCCTCAACAAACAAATAAATTGTGAGAATATTTCTAAGGCATTTTACACTGAAGAATGGAATCAAAGATTGTTCAACGCCTAACTCAAGAAGCCAGTGCCAAAGTCATTCGACTATCGATAAAGTTATTTGGCTATCACCAAAGTCAGCGCAAAGTACTTCAATGTCAAAGTTGTCAGGTAATCAACGATAGTGCCAAAGTCTCACAATCGCTGAAGTTAAAATTACTCAATGCCAAAGTTGTCGGGTAATCTTCATGTGTGCCAAAGTCCAAAGCAAAGTTGTGAAGCACCAAAGTGCTCACTATCAGTAGATAAAAAGCCTAGCGCTAAAGTGTTAGCTAGCAGTGGATAAAAGACTTAGCAACAAAGTGAGTACCATCAGGGAATAATGAACTCAGCGCCAAAGTTTGCTTTTGACCATCGCCAAAGTCCACGGATTTCATGCACCAAACTTTAAGGAAAGATGACCATGCCGACATGACAGAGCTACAGTAGCAGGAAAGAAAAGTGATTGGGCTTTTACGGCTACTTTTTTGATCCTAGAAAGTCTACAACAAAAAAGCAAGAGAGAGAAATGAAAAAGTTCTTTTGTAATCTGGAGTGAGACCAAGTCTACAGTATACAGAAAAATAGGAATGGACAGGAAGCTATCTTTTTATATCTTTACTATACTAGCTCTTATTTGCATACTTTTATACGCTTTCATGTAAAGAAAAAGTGCTGAAAAGAAACATAATAAACAGTCTTTCTCTCTCATATATAAAAGTAGAACAAATTAGAAAAGTAGAAGATAGATATCTCTCTTGAAAATAGAAGTTGAAACTCTTGTTTCAAAGAAGGAAGCTGGTTAAAAAATTAGGTTGTAGCAAAAACCTTGAGATTAATGAACTTTATTAGTTTTGAAATTTTAGTGTTGTTTTGAGCTTTCTATTACATTCTTTTTAACACATAGAAGCTACAATAGAATACAATACTTGTTCATTGATTTTGTTTTTTGCTTGCAAAAAGTTTAGAAAGTTAAGAGCATTGTATTCAACCCCCCTTCTACAATACTCATACAAGGAAAACAATTGGTATCAGAGCGGGACAGTTTTCATTAACTGAAAAAGATCCAAGTTGAGTACAAAGAAGGTTGCAAGCATTAAAATCCCTGTTCCTGAAAAGAACAACTACAACATGCGGAAAAGAAAGATGATGTTGTTCATCAACATTGAAAATCCCATGTATCCAGGGATTCTAGAAAAAGGGTCTTTCATCCCTATGAGATATATTCCTGAAACCACAAATGATGGTTAGGTCATAGAACAACACTATGAGCTTAAGGATCCCTTTAAGTATATTGATAACTTCACATCCATTCATAGCATAAATACTAATAAAAGGAATTAGTAAAGAGTTATTACAACCCAAAATATTACATTCTCAGCGGAAGCTATTCTATCTCTATATTATAATACATAACATCACAACTTCAAAACATCTTCCTTCCTCATCGGAACTCAAAAGGGTTAGCCAAACTCAGTAGCCGATCATCTTTGTCTTCCCCTTGTCAGAGGGTTCAACCTTTGGACCATGCCTTGCAAGACATTAAGTTCAACAAGAATAAGCGATTTACGCCTAGCAAGTATATAAACAAATCAGAGAAACAAATCTGGAATATTGATAGAAGTTCAATTCTGTTTATGAGGCTCAGTGACACAATACTGATGCATTGAAAATCTTTGAAGAACCTTGAGGATCACTGATGATAAACAACGTGTACTCCTCCTTGAAGAAAGACAGGTATTCACCTGTGTACAACTTTTTCAAAATATCCATCGAGGGCTAAACCCGTTGGATCTGCTAACCATACGGTACACAGCTGGCCTAACTGTGACTGCATGATCCCTCCTTGTGTGAACGTACGTAGTCACTTATAATTCCTCTAGGTCCGGTGAAGAACGAATCAACACCTTTCCTTTCCTCTAGCTAACCATGTGGCATAACCCATTTAAGGGATATATCATCCTCATTCATTAGCACAAATATAAAATTAGAAAATAACTGATAAATCAAAGCTCCATTATATCTATGCACTTTTATTCATATCATGCTAGCAGAAATTAAAGCATAGCATTTTGATTCACAAGGAAATTTAAACATAAAAGTCATAACCTTGTACGCATGTCAAATCAATTGTTCACGCGCTTAACTAAAATAAGCATAAGAGTGAGAATATACTTGCCTCGGTCCTTTGCACAAAAATCAAATTCAATTTACTCGTGAGTGAAAGATTCTGTAAAACATACATATAACATGATAAATTTAATACCTTAATAAGAATTATGAAAGAAATGCATAAGTGATGTCCTTAAACTTTTAATGTTTCAAATCTGACAAAAGAACCGTTGAGGTTAAAGGAAAAACATCATCAAATAATTTAAGAAAATAATATTTTATAGCTTTGAAGACAGACTGTGCATTAGGGGGAAAACCTTCACGTCAGGGGATCCTTTGTCATCAGGGGATAACAAGTCGTCAGGGAATGACTAGACATTAGTGGGTAAACTACCCGTCAGGGGATGTCTCTCAACCATCAGGGGATAGCCTCTTGGCCATCAGGGTATCATTCACTCATCAGGGGATAGTCATTAGGGGATGACTTACCCATCAGGGGATAATTTTCTCACCGCCAAGCTCGTCGGGTGATAACTTTGACTATCGTCGAACTCTCTTGGCTATCAGGGGATGATTTGTTCATCGCTAAACTTAGTAAGTCATCACTAAACTTCATCAGTGGATCATTTGTTCAGCGCCAAACTCAGTTGGCTATCGCCAAACTCCTCAGGGACTAAGAACTTTAGTCATCAGAGACTAGCATACTTTGCCCATCAGAGACTATAGATGACGTCATCAGGGACTAACTTAGCCTGTCGGAGAATAAGGATGACGTCATCAGAGACTAACAGCATTTCCTTCATCGGAGACTAAGAAAATCCTTCGTTAGAGACTAACATCTATCTCATTAGAGACTAAAGTATCTCATCAGAGACTAATAAAAGCATTGTCGGAGACTAACTTGGAATCTTCTAGGGACTATTTTATAAGGTCAGTGACTAACCCAACCCGTCAGAGACTAAGTTAGAACTTGTCTCAGATATAGTGGTGTCTTCCTCGCTCCTCCATGGGTGGTGTTCTCAACCATAACCATAACCATACATAGGTCAACTCCCTTCATCCTCTCGGTGATACATAACATCTCTTGGGGTCTACTAGCTTTCACAGACATAGTTTAGGCTTCAAACTCAGGTTGACAAAGGCTCAAACATGGTGTTTCCAACTACTGAGAAAAAGAAATGTTTGGTAGCTAAAGGTTTGTCCACCAAGTGGTTGTCAGTATTCTGGCACTCATCTTGGATAGCTATTGAAATAAAAGACATTAACTCTAGGTGTTAAAAGCATGCATTAAGTCATACTTTTGGAAATGAATGAACAAGGTATTAAACGTGGCATGCATAACAGAACAAAAGTGTAAGAAACAGAGCAGGACTTTAATGTAATGCTCTTACCTCCTTGGCTACAAAGAAGAAGTTAAAAGCTTGAGTTGTTCTTCCAAAAAGGACAATTGCTTTGAAAGCGAACCTGGATTTTGGTGGTATACTGTATAGAAAATTATGAAAGTGGGTCTAGGGTTGTACCAATACGATATATATATATCATTTGTTGAACAACAAGAGTCGTTGGATTGTTTGATATTTGATTTTAGCCGTTGGCTGGAAAAAGGCAGTAACAAGCTTTAGAAAGAATTGATTGGTTTGAAATGGCGGTGTTACGAATGTTAATAGTAGGACAAACATATATCATAGCCCACTCTAGTGTACTGTTGGAGATGATATGTATTAAATGTGACGACCCCAAAATCCCTCACTGGATCAGGGCTTCGTCAAAAGTAGGAAAAGATAACCACACATCCATTTATATAATAAATACTAATAGAAACAATATTAAAGAGTTATTACAACTCAAATATTACATTTTCAGTGGAAGCTATTCTATCTCTATACTATAATACAAAACATCACTTCTCAGATCATCCTCCTTCTTTCACTAGTACAAAATTAATCATATGCGTCGATTAAATTACCTCTTTTGCGTCGGTTAACAGGAGACGCATATGGCAGAGACGCAAAAACTTGACTATTTTGCGTCGGTTAAAGAGACGACGCAAAACATTTTCATTTGTGTTGTACCTTTAAGACAACCGATGCAAATGATATGGTCATTTGCGTCAGACTTTTAAAACAACCGACGCAAATGATATGGTCATTTGCGTCGGACTTTTAAAACAACCGACGCAAATCATGTTATTATTTTTTAAAAAATTCATTTTAAAATACCATATCCAACCACATTAAAAAACTAATTCTAATGTCACAACAAGCTAGAAATACAAAATTGAACTACTTCATTTGTAAAAGAGAAATATATATAAATCAAAATTTATAATCTGTTCAAAGTTCATTTGCAAAGCAAGAATATATACAAATCAAAATTAAACCATTCAAGAAGCTAGTAAAAAACATACCGAATTGAAAGCTCAATGCACTTATTATTTTTTGTACTTGTGGTTCTCCTACTGCCCTTGAAACATTTTGGGACCGATCTGTAAAATCCTCAACCTGAAATATATAAAATACAAATTAATAACACTATTCAAAATTATTCCAATTTTCAGATTTGACAAGAAAAGTATAAATATGTTACCGATGAGAACTAGGCTGCTGTAAAGAAAGAGGAAGAAAGAATACAGGGTACCCATGAAAGAAGAAAAATGAACTCATGTTGTACCTACTACAGTAGCAAACTTTCAATATAAAGTTTTACATATTAAATAAGCAAAGATACAAAGGGCCACACATAGAATAAGAAAATAACAAAAAAACGTATCTAACACTGGAGGAGAAATAAATCATCACCCAAATGAAATGTATGCCGCGCAATGACAATGAAAATGTATACCACGCAATGAAAATATAAAGAATTTAGAGAGAAGGTGGTTCGTCTTCAAAAAGCGGTAAAATGAAAATGTATGCCGCGATTTGAAAATGCAAAGGCGGTAAAATATATTAATGTATTTTTTTCGTACAGTGGCATACCCATAATTAATCGTACAATTATTTACGTCGGTTCTTTAAAACAAGCAATGCAAATGTGTTATAAATTTATTTTTTTAATTTTTTAATTATTGAATAAAAAATATTTTTTTTGATTATTTATTTTTTAAAATTTTTTTTTACACTTTTTGCATCGGTCCTTTAAAAGAACCGACGCAAATACTCAACACTATTTTTTAATTATTTAATTAAAAAATTAATTTTTTTAATTATTTTTTTAAAATTTTTTTTTACACTTTTTGCGTCGGTCCTTTAAAAGAACCAACGCAAATACTCAACACTATTTTTTTAATTATTTAACTAAAAAATAATTTTTTTTAATTATTTATTTTTTTAATTGTTTTTTTACACTTTTTGCGTCGGTCCTTTAAAAGAACCGACGCAAATACTCCACACTATTTTTTAATTATTTAACTAAAAAATAATTTTTTTTAATTATTTAGTTTTTTTACACTTTTTGCGTTGGTCCTTTAAAAGAACCAACGCAACTACTCAACACTATTTTTTAATTATTTAATTAAAAAATAATATTTTTTGATTATTTATTTTTTTTACACTTTTTGCGTCGGTCCTTTAAAAGAACCGACGCAAATACTCAGCACTATTTTTTAATTATTTTATAGTTTTTGCGTCGGTTCTTTTAATGGACCGACGCAAATACTCAATACTAGTTGCGTCTGTTCTTGAAATAAGCGACGTAAATGTGTCATTAATTTATTTCTTTAATTATTTTTATAGTTTTTGCGTCGATCCTTTAAAAGAACCGACGCAAATATTGCTTGTTTTTTTACCATAATGCCACCGTTTTACTATATGCGACAGTTGTATTAAAGAACCGACGCAAATAAGTCGACGTATAAGACAGTTTTTGTACTAGTGTTTCCTTCCTTATCGGCACTACAAAGGGTTAGCCAACCTATGTAACCGATCATATTTGCCTTCCCTTTGTCAAAGGACTCAGCCTTTATATTCTGCCCTGCAAGACATTAAAATTCAACAAGTATGAGCGATTTACGCCCAGCAAGTATATAAACAATTTGGGAAAGCAAATCTGGAATGTTTCAAAGCATTCAATTCTGTTGAGAGGCTTGGAGGAGCGATACTAATGCCTCAGAAATCTTTAAAGGATCTTTAGGATTACTGATGATAAACAATTGTGTAACCCTTCTTAAAACAAAACATAACTTTCTTGAAGTAAAAATATCCATCGGGGGCTAAACCCGTTGGATCTGCTAACCATACGGTATACAGCTGGCCTAACTGTGTCCGCATGATCCCTCCTTGTGTGAACGTACGTAGTCACATAAAATTCCTCTAGGCCAGGCGAAGAACAAATCATCACCTTTTCTTTCCTCTAGCCATCCATGTGGCATAACCCATTTAAGGGACATCACATTCTCATTTATTGCACAGATATAATATTGAAAAATAATTGATAAAGCAAAGCTTCTTTATATCCATGCACTTTTATTCATATCATGCTAGCAGAAATTAAAGCATAACATTCTGTTTCACAAGGAAAATTTAAATGTAAAAGTCACAATTTTGTACGCATGTCGAATCAATTGATCACGCGCTTAACTGAAATAAGCATAAAAGTAAGAATATACTTGCCTCGGTCCTTTGCAACAAAGATTCAAATTCAATTTACTGGTGAGTGAAAGATTTTATAAATTATGCAAGTAATATTTTAAGATTTTAATAAGAATTTATGAAAGAAAAAATGTGTATGTGATGTCCTTAGAATGTCTTAAATATGACATAATAACATCATGAATTAATTTTAAGAAAATAATGTTTTATAGTCTTGATGACAGACTGTGCATCAGGGAATAATTTTCTCATTATCAAACTTGTCAGGGATTGATATCCTTAGCCATCAGAGACTAACATATTTTTGTCCATCAGAGACTAGGAAATTCCTCCATTGGAGACTAAGAATTCCTTCATCGGAGACTAAGAAATTTTTGTCTGTCAGAGACTACAGATGATGTCATCAGAGACTAAACTTAGCCTATCGGAGACTAAGGATGACGTCATCCGAGACTAAATAACCCATCAGAGACTGATGACGTCATCGGGGACTAAACTTTAGCCTGTCGGGGACTAAGGCTAACGTCATCGGAGACTAAACAACTCATCAGAGACTAATGACATCATCGGGGACTAAACTTTAGCCTGTCGGAGACTAAGGATGACGTCATCATCAAAGACTAAGAACATCTCGTCAGAGACTAAGTGTATCTCGTCAAAGACTAAGAATATCTCATCAAAGACTAACATTATCTCGTCAGAGACTAACAGTAGAGCTTGCTTTTGCTGCCATGGAAGGCTTATCATGACAAACTCAGCCTAGGATGTCTCATGAAAATGCAAAAGAATATAAACTTAGCATAAATCTTTGATGCTATGCATGAAAGAACTTAAGTAGAGTACCAGGTTCTTACCTCTTCGTTCTTAAGGGTGAAATCAAAGCTTGTCTGAGAATAACTTTCTGAAAGAAGAACTTAGAAATTTATGGAGATGATAAGTTTAAACGAAACTCTCAAAAGAGAAATTTTGGTAAAAGAATTAAAATTTCATCTCGAATGAGGTATTTATAGAGTTCAAAAGCAGTAGGTTAAGACTAAGCTTTTAAAATAAAATGATTGGTTAATCTGGACGGTAAAACGGCTGTTCATCATGACTTCTTGACAGCAAACAGCTGCTGTCCTACATGCATGAAGACTTAGCCACCTAAACAGTTCCTAATCAAACACGTAATTACTAGACTACGTAATCCTCTCATCCTCTTTCAAGCTGACCAATGTAATCTTATATGGGATTTGCTAATCCCCTTTTTCATACCTTTTTAAGGAATTTAACCTCAAAATCATGGATATTACATCATCATAAAATTTTCATTGTAGATATGAATTCATTTAAAAAAACTAACCTCCATGCAAAAATATAATAACACAAAATAAAATTATTTCTTATCGTAAAATACATTTAAAAAATTTTTGGGTTCTCACATTAAATGCCTCTTGTCTCCCAGCAGTCTTTGGTTCAAAAACGGATACTGTAGCCTAACCCTGTTCACACCTGTGTGCTTCCTTCTCACGTGAAAACAATCATTACACTTCCTTTTGAAAAACTTGAATACAAAAATCATATAAAGATTTGAGCTCAAAATACATTTCAAATCTATTGGAACCTTCATTATTCGTACCGAATAAAAGAAATTGAACCTCCATGCATACAATAAATAATTCTCAAAATAAATTAATGATGTAACAAATCTCATTTAAAATTTTTGGGTTCTCACATAGAAAATGTTGCAAGTTATTATAGTTGTGAGCTTATCTAATTGATGTTCATCTTCCAATGATCATCAATTAGGTATGTAAATCCAACTTTTTTTTGTTCTGTTTATTGCAGAAAACTAGAGTTTGATGCTTGTTTTTTTAAGTTCAGCACTAGTCAAAACTCTAGTTTGGCGCCAAGTTTGGCGCTTGTGAACTGAGTTTTACGTTAGTTAAATTAGGTTCAGCGCAATTCCTTTTAGAATTTGGCTCTATTTTACAGCATGTTGGTGATATTGCGTCTTTTTGTTTAGTTTGACGATGTCCTTAGACAAAGAGTTTGGTGGTGTTCAAATTAAGTTATGTGCAGGCATTTTATTTGAATATATATATAATATATATTTGTTTTCCGACAAGTTTGGTGCAAGTCTTCGGTTAGTTAAGCACTTAATTGAGTTTGGCAATGTACTTTTAAGTTCAGCGCTATTATATTTTGTAGTCTGAGGAGTTTGGCATTGAGACATTTGACAGAGAGTTTGGCACAGGGTTAATTTTCAATTTAAACGGTTCAAATTCTAAAACCTTTGCTAAACTCAAAGAGTATATATATTTGCATATGAGCCCTAGTTCCTTATTTCATCACTGAATTCTGATAATCAAAAGTTTCTTGAGGCGCGATTTCTCTCAAACCCTCAAACATCTCTAGAAACTTCAAAAGCCCTAACTTTCATTTAACAATGGCCTCTAATTCATCATCTAGAAGACAAACTAGCATCCAGTTTGCGATGACTGTTCGTGATCGATTTAGGTCATGGGTACAGTTTCTTAATCACTCATTTGCAGGTTATGCGATGATCACAAGACCCAAACTTAACAATGGAGCCCTTTAACATCTATGGGCAACTGCTCACACCTCTTCCACAAATGATGATCTCAGCATAAAGGTCACCTTCAACGGTGTTGAGTACACCATCACCGAGTAGACTGTGAATGAAGCTCTACACCTTCCCGTGGAGAACTTTGCTAATGATCCTTCTGCCTAAGATTTAATCACGTTCTTTCGACAAATCAGTTACACTAGTGAATTAAATCTTAGCAAAATGGAGAAGCAATACCTCAGAATGGATTAAAATTTCTTCTTTGACACCATCTCCAGAGTGTTTGCACCCAAAATCAGCGACTGGAATGGACTTACTAGCCTGGTGCAAACACTGGGATTCACTATGGCCACCAATTTGAAGATCCACATCGGCAAGCTACTGCTCGTTGAAATGGTCAACAAAATGGGAAACTTGGCCAATAGGAATCCTGTAAGTGGGGAAAATGTTAAGTGCTACTAACTTAGATTTCTCATGATGATTCTTCTACATCTAGGGGTAGACATTGTATCATTTGCCACCAATGAAGAAGATGAGCCATCCCAAATGCTAGACAACAACACTGTTTCTCTTCTCACAAAGAAGAAGAATGAGGAAATCAAACTTGTTTTGACGCAGCACATGACATGTATAATTTCTTCATCTTTACTTGTTCAACCCCATTCTTCTTCTTCTCAGAATGTTGGCTAAGAGGATACAATCCCCCATCCTCTAACCTAGGCTGACCAACCCATTCCACCTCAACAATTTGAACAAACTACTTTGTAACCCAAGGTCCTCTGGTTCTAAGAAACCCCAAGGTTCAAAGAAGAGAAAAACTACAACACATAGGGTAGAGATCAGTGAGGTAGTTCAAGAGGGATATGAGGTGAGGGAACCCTCAACAGTTTCTCTTTTGATTGTACCAAGGAGGAAAAGGAGCAAGAAGGCAACTTCTATAAGCCACCATGCATCCTCACAATAGGATACAGAGGTTGAAATGGGACCAAACACATCCCTAGATGTATCTTCTCAACAAGGTGCATCTATTGAACAAAGTCTCAGCCCCCCCCCCCCCCCCCCCCCCCCCCAAGAAATCCCATCCTAGACTTCGGGGACAGCCAAAAATTGACAACAGAAAGACATCATTAATCAAGAATTCTTAATACGCTTCACTTTCCCTTTAAAGGCCATCCATAAGAGAGCGATCAAGAAACTCTCACTATTTCATTTTCTCCTTTCCTTTATTAGGTGGATTGGTCTTCTCATCATGACCTGTAAAACATTTCATAATAATTCAAATGAGCGATTTACGCTCAGCAAGTATATAATCATAAGTTGGTTAAGTCCTGAAAAATAGATATTTCATAGGGCTTAAGTGTTTAATGAGGTTGTGCAAAATAATGTCGGCACCTCCTGATGATTTAATAAACATGTAACTGTCAGGGTTCCCGAGTGATAACGAGGGGTTGACCCTTTTCTAGAAAGAAACTTAATCATTCATTTGCACCTTCTCTTCATCAAATAGTGCATCATCTTGTCAGCCTGATCATTATCTGACTTCATCATCTCTTCATCAAATGACATACCAGTTGGCCAGCCTGATCGTTTGACTTCATCATAATGACATACGTAGTCAACGCAGAAACTATAGGTCTGCAAGAGTCTGATTACCGATGCCTCAGTTTTTCATTCCCTATCATCATAGGCCGGGGAGCCAGGTGATCGCAACCCACTAGCCTTACCCATATGGTTATACTTTGCAAGTGTAGGATAAGAAATAGAGCTTCTATAACCATATAGGATTTTCCTTTGGCGTGATAGCGAATTAAAACAGCTAGCAACCGCCCAAGAATACTTGGCTCAATATACAACATTTTTTTCACGTACATCAGATCAATGAATCGTACATTACTTATCCATGAAAACATTGATTATTTACGTAAATCGAATTAATGTTCTTACGTATTTAATGAAAAAGGAATAAAGTGAATATATACTTGCCTTGGTCCTTAGCTAATTTTAAATTCAAAAAACTGGTGTGCGAAAGGTTCTGTAAAACATAATTGTTGATATAACATGAGAAATCTATGCCTTGAAAAATAAAAATGAGAGTACGCATAATTAGGGGATGGTCATCTCGTCAGGGGATAATCCTTCGTCAGGGGATAGTCATCAGGGAATGACTTACCCATCAGGAGATAATCATCAGGGAGTAATTTTACTCGTCAGGGGATAAATTACTCATTAGTGGATATTACCTGTCAGGTGATAAATTACCCATCAATGGATAATTTGGTCATTAGGGGATGTTTTACCCATCAGGGAATATTTTTGTTCATCGCCAAACTCATCGGTAATTCATTTGACAATCGCCAAACTCTTTTGGCCGTCGCCAAACTCGTCGCCAACTGTTTAGCCAATGCCAAACTCAGCGTCAAACTCATTAGTGGATATTTGTTCAGCGTCAAACTCATTAAGTTAGCACCAAACTCATCGGAGACTAATATTATTTATTCGTCAGAGACTAACATTGTTATTCATCGAAGACTAATCCTTATTACTCATTAGAGACTAACATTATTAGTCATCGGAGACTAACATTGTTACTAACATTATTACTTATTAGTGACTAACATTATGATGTCAGAGACTAAGTTAGAGCTTGTCTCTGCTATAATGAAGAACCTTTCATATGATCATGGATGAAGCCTAACTAGGAATAGATCCAGTTTAGGGTGCATCATTATCCTATTTGTTGTGTGTATTATTTCTTTACATAACACATACACACACACACAAAAGAATATTACTGCAGCTTTTGAAGTTGTATTCTTTCTTCGATACTTAGCATGCACGATTAATACTCTTAAATGTTTATGCCTGAGAGACTAAAATAGAGTAGAGCAAAGTATATGATTAGTATAAAGCTCTTACCTCTTCGTCTTTAAGGAAGAAATTAAAACTTGACCACACTAGGGAAGGTCTGATGCTTTAAAGGTGAACTTAAAATTTATGTGGGTAGCTGGTTAAAGAGAAGTCTTAGAAGAGAGATTAGAATTTTAATCTCAGGTGAGATATTTATAGTATTCATGAATTGATTAGAGGAGTAGGCTAAAATTATGTTTTGAGATAACGTGATTGGCCATCTTAATGGTTGCTCATCATATCATCTTAATAGTTGATATATTACCAAGCAGCTGTTGTCATACATGCAGCTTAATCTTAATCAGCTGATGACACCCAAGTAGCTTACTAACCCAACTACAACACACGTAACCATCTAACAAACACATAATCCTTTCATTAGTTTAACCCCATTCAAACTGATTTCCTGATCTCATAAGAGACTCCTATAATCATATCCCTTTGATAGTCCCCCAAATGAATTGTCATCACTAAATTTTAGACATCACAAAAAAAAAAATATTTTATTTCAAGATATTAATTAATTACATAGATTGGGAATTAATCCTTTATACAAAATGTGAATGAATAAACCATCCATTTATTGTAATCCTATTTTTATTTTTGGGTTCTTACACTGCACCATCATATGTGCCCATACATGTTGATGCCCAAGACCAAATAGTACACGTGAGTGGAGAGCACTCTGAGTCCTCATTTGATGTTCCCTCTTTTATTCAGAGGGAACAACCAACACTCAACTCCTTTAGGGAGCTTATATCATCCAATCTTCCTTCCTCCTCCCCACATATTTCTTCCTCACCAATAGAGCAATCTCAACCTTCAATTGGTACTGATAAGTTATATTATCTCTTGACTGAGCCAGTATTGAGTGGTCCACATGAACCTATGCACCTAGTGTAGCAGATACCACATCTCAGATCCCACTCACTAATGATGTGATGACCCCAAAATCCCTTACTGGACCAAGGCTTCGTCAAAAGAAGGAAAGATAACTTCACATCCATACATAGCGTAAATACTGATGAAAGGAAATAGTAGAGAGTTATTACAACCCAAAATATTACATTCTCAGCGGAAGCTATTCTATCTCTATATTATAATACATAACATCACACTTCAAAACATCTTCCTTCCTTCCTTATCGGCACTTAAAAGGGTTAATAAGACTCAGTAGCCGAACATGTTTGCCTTCCTTTGTCAGAGGGTTCAACCTTTGGACCATGTCTTGCAAGACATTAAGTTCAACAAGAATGAGCGATTTACGCCCAACAAGTATATAATCAATTCAAAGAAACAAATTTGGAATCTTGATCGAAATTCAATTCTGTTTATGAGGCTCAGTGAAACAAATACTAATGCCTCGAAAATCCTTGAAGAACCTTGAGGCTCACTGATGATAAACAACGTGTGATCTTCCTTAAAGGAAGACAGGTATCCACCTGTGTATAACTTTCTCAAGATAATATCCATCAGGGGCTAAACCCATTGGATCTGCTAACCATACGGTATACAGTTGGCCTAATTGTGACTGCATGATCCCTTCCTGTGTGAATGTACGTAGTCACTTATAATTCTCTAGGTCAGGTGAAGAACAAATTAGCACCTTCCTTTTCTCTAGCCAACCATGTGGCATAACCCATTTAAGGGACATATCATTCTCATTCCTTAGCACAGATATAAGTTTGAAAAATAACTGATAAATCAAAGCTCAGTTACATGCATTTTCATTCATATCATGTTAGCGGAAATTAAAGCATAGCATTCTCATCATAAAAGCAATTGAAATATATGAATCCAAGCCTTGTATGTATATCGAATCAAAAGATAATGCGTTGAATTAAAATAAGCATCAGATTGAATGTATCGGTCCTTTGCACACAATCAAATTCAATTTACTCGTGAGTGAAAGATTCTATAAAACATGCATATAACATGATAAATTTAATACCTTAATAAGAATTATGAAAGAAAATGCATATGTGATGTCCTTAAACTTTTAATGTTTCAAATCTGACATAAGAACCATTGAGGTTAAATAAATAATTGAAATGTCATAAAATAATTTAAGAAAATAATGTTTTTATAGTTTCAAAGACAAATTGCGCATCAGGGGAAAATCTTCCACGTCAGGGGATCATTTGTCATCAGGGGATAACTCGTCAGGGAATGACTGGATATCAGTGGGTAACTACCCATCAGGGGATGTCTCTCGGCCATTAGGGTATCATTCACTCATCAGGGGATAGTCATCACGGGATGACTTACCCATCAAGGGATAATTTGTTCACTGCCAAACTTGTTGGGTGATAACTTTGACTATCGCCGAACTATCTTGGCTATCAAGGGATGATTTGTTCATCGCCAAACTTTGTAAGTCATCACTGAACTTCATCAGTGGATAGTTTGGTCAGCACCAAATTCCTTGGAGAAAGGTTGTTCAACACCGAATTCAGTTGGCTATCGCCAAACTCCTCAGGGACTAATATCATTAGCCAACAGAGACTAACATATTTTGCCCATCAGAGACTACGGATGATGTCATCGGGGACTAAACTTAGCCTGTCGGGCACTAAGGATGACGTCATCAGAGACTAATTTAAACTTCCTTCATTAGAGACTAAGGATTATATCTCTTTAGAGATTAACATTATATACTGTCAGAGACTAACTTGGAATCTCCCAGGGACTATTTTATAGGGTCAGAGACTAACTCCAACCCGTCGGAGACTAAGTTAGGACTTGTCTCTGATACAGTGGCGTCTTCCTCACTCCTCCATGAGTGGTGTTCTCAACCAAAACCATACAAAGGTCAACTCTCATCACCCTCTCAGTGATACAACATAACATCGCCTGGGTCTACTAGTTCTTATAGATACAGTTTAGGCTTCAAAACTCAAGTTGACAAGGCTCAAGCATGGTGTTTCCAATTACTGATAAAAAGAAATGTTTGGTAGTTAAAGGTTTGTCTACCAGGTGGTTATCAACATTCTTACACTCATCTTGGGTTAGCTTCTTGAAATAAACAGGCATTAACTCCTGATGTTAAAGTATGCATTAAATCGTACTTTTGGAAATGAATGAACAAGGTATTAAACGTGGCATGCATAACAAAACAAAAGTGTAAGAAATAGAGCAGGACTTTAATGTAATGCCCTTACCTCCTTGGCTGCAAAGAAGAAGTTAAAAGCTTGAGTTGTTCTTCCAAAAAGACAGTTGTTTTGAAAACGAACCTGGATTTGGTGGTATACTATATAGAAATTTATGAAGGTGGGGCTAGGGTTGTAGCAACACGATATATATATATATATATATATATATATATATATATATATATATATATATATATATATCACTTGCTGAACAACAAGAGCCGTTGGATTATTTGATATTTGATTTTAGTCGTTGGCTATAAAAGGAACTAACAAGCTTTAGAAAGAAGTGATTGGTTTGAAAAGGCGGTGTTACGGCTGTTAATAGACAGTTGATCATCTATCATAGACCACTCTAGTGCATTGTTGGAGATGATATGCACTGGACGTGTCACGTGCGCCACTTTGAGATACATTAATTACTACTTGACCTACAACAATCTTTGCTTCTCCCCACATGAAAATCATTACACTTCCTTTTGATAAACTTGAATACAATAATCATATTAAAGATTTGAGCTCAAAATACATTTAAAATCTTTTGGACATCACATTGCCATTGAACTTTCATTATTCATACCGAATAAAAGAAAATAAACCTCCTTGCATAAAATAAATCACAAAATGAAATAATCATATAACAAAACTCATTTGGAATTTTGGGTTCTCACAGATGAGGAAGTAGAGGTTGCTGAGACTCTATTTTACTTCCCCATCAATGAGGTTGATGCTAGGCCTAAAGTTCATACTTCAACATCAGTCCTCTATACCTCCACTATATTTTATCCTACCTATATATTTTCTGATGATATTGAGATAGTGTATGAGGAGTCTCCTTCTAGGGAGTTACTTGGTTTTTCTATTTCTCAAGAAGATTAGGTTAGGGTGAGTGAGGATGAGAGAAAAAACAGATCCTGTTTGCATACTTTTATACGCTTTCATGTAAAGAAAGAGTAGGGTGAGTGAGGATGAGAGGAAAAATAGGTCTTGTTTGCATACTTTTATACGCTTTCATGTAAAGAAAGAGTGCTGAAAAGAAACATAATTGTGGCAGCCCCGGAAATCTCCCAAAGCCAGGCCTGGGGCACTGTCAGCAATATGGGTGACAGACCCCCAAGGTCCCCAAGCTGGAATCCCAGGCTCCGCCAGGAAACACAAAACAACAACTCAAAAGCGATAGATACATCATAGCCAACCATTTAATAATCATATGAGTTATAAATTAAAGCTTCCTTGCCACAAAATTCAACAAAACATAACAACATTGACTACTACCGGTGACTAATATAGGGGTTGGGAATCAAGTTCACTCATTGTTCTGCGTGCAAAATGACACGCTCCCTCAACCTTCTCTATAAGGTTATACTTTAATTGATCTCGATCTGCCATAGAGGGCTGTACAAGCCTGAGATAATTACTAATTGAGATCACAACTTCTGTCAGAGTTTCAGTGAGAACTAAGGACACATCCTGAAATGATACTCTCCAAAGATCCAATAGTCTACTAGTCCTTTGATGGGCCAACTAGTGACGCATCATGGTGGTATTATGCATCGCGAACTTTGCTTGTGTCATACGGATTCTGCGTTGAAGGTATTAACAGAATCCATTAGGGAATGGCAAGGGTACTGGATTTTCTAGTGGTGGTACAGCGGGTGCAACATTTGATAAGGTAACTGGGGTAAAGACAACATATGAAGTGGCTGACACCGTAGGTATTAATAAGAATTATATAAGAAAATGCATATGTGATGTCCTTAGACTTTTACTGTCTTAAATCTGACATAAGAACCGTTGAGGTTAAATAAATAACATCATAAAATAACTTTAAGAAAATAATGTTTTATAGTCTTGAAGACAGACTCTGCATCAGGGGATGATCTACTACGTCAGGGAATAATCATTCATCAGGGAATAACTAGTCGTCAGGGGATGACTGGACATCAGTGGGCAAACTACCGGGGGATGTCTCGCCCGTCAGGGGATGTCTCTCGGCCATCAGGGGATAGCCTCTTGGCCATCAGGGTATCATTCACTCATCAGGGGATAGTCATCAGGGGATGACTTACCCGTCAAGGGATGGTCATCAGGGGATGACTTACCCATCAAGGGATAATTTTCTCACCGCCAAACTCGTCGAGTGATAACTTTGACTATCCCCGAACTCTCTTGGCTGTCAGGGGATGATTTGTTCATCGCCAAACTTAATAAGTCATCACTGAACTTCATCAGTGGATCATCTATTCAGCGCCAAACTCCTCGGAGAAAAGTAGTTCAGCGCCAAACTCCTCGGGGACTAATATCTTTAGCCATCAGAGACTAACATATTTTGCCCATCAGAGACTGTGGATGATGTCATCAGGGACAAAACTTAGCATGTCAGAGTCTAAGGATGATGTCATGTGGGACTAATTCAAACTTCCTTTATCAAAGACTATCAACATTTCCTTCATCGGAGACTAAGAAAATCCTTCGTCAGAGAGTAACATCTATCTCATCAGAGACTAAAGTATCTCATCAAAGACTAACATTAGAGCTTGTCTTTGCTACAATGGAAGGCCTAACATGAATAAACTCAGCCTAGGATGCCTCATGAAAATGCAAAAGAATATAATCCTTTAAAGTTTTATTCCTTCTTGAAAACTTAGCATACATGGTTAATAAATCTTTGACGCTATACACAAAAGAAACTTAGTAATGTACCAGGTTCTTACCTCTTCATCTTCAAGGGAGAAATTAAAACTTGTCTGAGAATAATTTTTCGAAAGAAAGACTTGGAAATTTATGAAGATTGTAAGTTTAGAGAAGAACTTTAGAAGAGAAATTTTTAGAAAAGAGATTAAAATTTTACCTCCGAATGAGGTATTTATAATAGACTAAGATTAAGCCTTGAGATAAGATGATTGATTAATCTGGACGGTAAAACGGCTGCTTATCATTATTCTTTAACAGCTAATAATGTAATAAGCAGCTGTTGTCACACATGCACATAAGCTTCAACTAATGACACACAAGTAGCTTATTAACCCAAACATCATACGTACATATGAGATCATTTCCCTTACGTAAGCAATTCAAGTTATTTGAATGAGAATTTCTAATCTTCACACTTGTATTCCTTTAAGGAATTTATGAACACCATTAAGACATAAATTACTTGCCCCCCATTTCAACATTCAAAATCATAATATTAATTATATACGTAATTAAGAAATTAATTTTAGCATACATTAATTCATATAACAAACTCAAATGAAATTTTCAGGTTCTCACATCCCTCCCCCCTTAAAAGAAGTTTCGTCCTCGAAACTTAGCTACCAAATAAATGGGGGTATTTGTTCATTATAGCATTCTCGAGCTCCCAAGTAGCTTCTTTTACACTGTGATTCCTCCATAACACTTTTACAGAAGGGATTTCTTTATTCCTAAGAATTTTAACATGTCGATCTGAAACCTGGACAGGGATCTCTTCATAATTTAAATCCGGTTGCAGCTCTATCGGTTGATAATCGATTATTCCTCTATGGTCTACTTTGTAAGAACGTAACACTGATATGTGAAATATATCATGTATGTGGCCTAAAGCTGGTGGTAGTGCCAATTGATAGGCCACTTCACCAATCTTCCTCAATACTTTGAAAGGTCCTACGTAGCGGGGACTCAACTTTCCTTTCTTGCCAAAACGCATTACACCTTTCTAGGGTGACACCTTCAACAGTGCATAACTCCCGATTTCCAAACTTTAATCCTTCCTATATTGATCAGCATATTATTTATGTCGGTCTTGAGCTGCCTTCATTCTCGTTCTGATCATCTTGATCGCCTCCTCAGTCTGTTGGACCATCTCTGGTCCAATTAACTTCCTTTCTCCTACTTCGTTCCAATAAAGTGGAGTTCTGCATTTTCTACCATATAATGCTTCAAAGGGTGTCATGCCAATGCTAGCATGATAGCTATTATTGTACGCGAATTCGATTAGTGGTAGATGGTTGTCCCAATAGCCTTTGAAATCAAGAACGCAAGCTCGTAGCATATCTTCTAGTGTCTGAATTGTGTGTTCAAATTGACCATCTATTTGTGGGTGATAGGTTGTGCTTGTATCTAGTTTTGTTCCCAGATATTCTTGGAAACTCTTCCAAAATCTTGAGGTAAACCTCGGATGTCGATCAGAGACGATGGAGACTGGCACTCCATGTTGACTCACAATTTCCTTAACATATAACTTCACCATTTGATCCATCTTGTATGTGTACTTGATGGCTAAAAAGTGTGCCGATTTGGTCAATCTATCGACTATGACCCAAATGGCATTCAATCCTCCGAGTGTGATTGGTAATCCAACTACGAAGTCCATCATGACAAACTCCCATTTCCACTCAGGAATTACCAATGGTTGGAACAATCCACTTGGTTTTTAATGCTATGCCTTAACCCTTTGACACGTCAAACATCTACTCACCCAATTGGCTATTTCCCTTTTCATGTTGGGCCACCAAAAACTTTGCTTTAAATCTTGGTACATCTTCGTGCTTCCTGGATGAATAGAGAATTTTGAGTTGTGGGCTTCATGCAAAAGTTCTTGCTTTAATTCAGCCTTCGCAGGAATCCATACTCGACCTTTATATTGTAGCAATTCATCATTGTGCATGCGACATTTGCCTTTCTCTTCCTTAATTAACCTGTCAATTTCCTTGCGATGCTCTTATTGTGCGACTTTAATGAGGTCATGCAATTGAGGCCGAGCTTGAATTTCTTCTTCCATGTCTATCCTCTAGGCGGTGGTAAGTGTATGAAGTTGTAGGCGTTCGAATTCTTTTCTGACATCCTCTTGGATGGTCATCATTTTCAGTCTATCAAGACGACTGAGTGCGTCTGCAACCACATTCGCCTTTCCGGGATGGTAGTTGATAGAACAGTCATAGTCCTGAATCAACTCTAACCAACGCCTTTGCTGCATGTTGAGTTCTTTTTGTGTGAATATATACTTCAAACTTTTGTGGTCAGTATATATCTCGCACCTCTCACCATAAAGGTAATGCCTCCAAATCTTCAACGCATGAACTTTTGTGGTCAGTATATATCTCGCAACCCTTGCGAATCATTTTCTTTGTCTGGATTAAGAATGGTGATGATTTTACCATCTTGGTGCCATAGAACCAAACCTTCGCCCTTTGGGGAGATCGCAGGACTAATCGCTTCTTTTTACAATCAATATTGGCCTGGTATTTAAACAAACAATCCATTCCCAATATTACGTCGAATTCTCCCAAAGGAAAAGGAATAAGATCAGCAAGAAACTCGTGTTGATCTATCTTCAAAGTGCAGTTAAGGTAAACGTGAGAAATGCTTATCACCTCAAGATTAGCAACTACTACATCTAAGGGCTTAGGTAGCAATTCAGGCCGAGTTAGCATATTCCTAGCTAACCGTTCAAATATAAAACTTTGAGTAGCACCCGAATCAAACAACACATGAGCATGTAAGGAGTTCACTAGTAGTGTACCTATTACAACATCATCGAAAGTCATAGCATCTTGCACGATCATGTTGTAAGTCCTCGCTTATAGTCGCACTGGTACATTGTTGGCTCCCTTCAGCATTGGTTTGCCACCTTTCTTTTGAGGGCAATTTGGAGAGATGTGCCCTTCCATTCCACACGTGAAACATGTCCTCACTGCAGCTAGCAGTCTATTATTTTGCTGAGGTTGCTGTGGTCTTCCTTGGAGCAGGGCAGCAGCGGGGTTCAATGTTGGACAATTTGAGGAGAAGTGCCCCGGTTGGCGACACTTGAAACAAACATACTTCCCCGTCAAGCACAGGGCTGTGCCATGGTTTTTCCCACAATTTGTACACACAGTAACCCTCCTTGTAATGCCATCAAATGATTGCTCCTTCCATTTCCTCTTTCTACTATTGCTCAGACTAATATTGTTGTTGCTCCCTTCTTCTTTCTTTACACTCATACCACTAAAGTTCTGGCGGTTTCCTTTGTTGTTTCCTTTCTTCCTGTCTTCCTTCTTGATTTCCCAATTGAAATCATGTATTGTCTTGTTGCCCCATTCTGCAATTCTTGCTTTCTCCACAACTGCATCAAAGTTCTCTAGTTGGAAAATTGCCACCTGCCTCAAAATCCAAGGATTCAATCCTTGCTCAAATCTTCGGGCCTTTCCCCCTTCATCGCTCACTTGCTGAGGAGCATACCTCATCAGTTCATTAAACATTGCCTCATACTCGTCCACCGTCATGGACCCTTGCTTCAGATTTAGGAACCTTAGTTCCATTGCATTGGAGACACTAGGGGGGTAAAATTTATCCCTGAACCTCTGGGTGAATAGTTCCTAGGTTATCACAATGTGTGTGTTCTTTGTAGCTTCCCTTTTTGTTAAATCCATCCTCTTAGCACCTTTCCACCAGTGGTTGGCTTCTTCTATTAGCATGAAAGTTGCGAACTTAGTCTTACAATCTTCTGGTACGTCCACTAAGTCGAAGGCTTTCTTGATCTCCTCCAACCAATACTGGGCTACAGTGGGTCCTCCCTTCCCATCAAAAGTCGGTGGGTTGATGCCAGTGAACTCTCAGATACTTGGCCCACAGTCAACAGGCCTTGGGACTTGAGGTGGTGGTGGTGGAGCTGGTTGGTTCACGACCACAGCCTCAGGAATAATCTAAAGAAATTGAGCTAGGGGGTTGTCAACTGCATTCCTGGTAGTATTGTTATTGGCAGAGTTATTATCATTGATGGGGGGGGGGGGGGGATGGAACATGTGGGGGAATGTGGTTCATCCCTTCCACTTCCTCAGACCTGTCATCCTCAACGACAACTTTGTCAGCATTTTTAGCTTGATTTTCTCTTTCTACATGTGCCGAATTTTCAAGCCTTAGCTTGTCATTACGAAGGTTTCTTCTCCTGGGTCTTCTTGGTTTCCTGCCTCCGGCCATAACCTAATATAATACATATAAAGAGTTAAACATCCTTCGCGAAACATTCCATTCTTTTTGTGGCTCAAGAAATTTATAACCCAATAAGGTGAAAAGCAAAACATGAGCATTTAGATATAGTAAAATAATCATCATCAATGTACATAGGAGGCTGTCATAGACATCGTTCTCTATCATTCTTAAGGCAAGCCAGACATAGGACAAAATACACTAACTAGGCGAATACACTTGGGATAGTCGCAACTACCTAAACAGTGTTAAAAAACAAGCACAAAATATCCTCTGCCTAAATTTTCACATCAGTCTCCTATAGCTAATCCTCCTCGTCCTCCGTGTCCAATAATCCTTCACGCTCTGCCTCTCGTTCCCAATGTCGAGACTGCAGACGTGTCTCCTCAATGAGATGCGCGTAGTGGGTGCTCATCTGATCCAAATGTGGCGTCATTGGATTAGCTGCTACTGCTGCGACCATTTGTGCGTGCATCTCTAATGTCAATCGATGATATAAGCTTTGAGTCAACCAAAAGGAGGATCGCCATGCTGACGCGACTGTGCGAAATGTAGAAATAGTGGCAGCCTGTCGTCGAACAGCCATGGTGTGAGCTGCCAGACGATGGTGGACTTTTACATGGTAATTACGTACCATCTCTTCATGGGATGGCGCTGCTGCCTATGGTAGGGACAAGGCAGGTTTCGTTGTATCACATTTCATCCAAGGGATATCTTGTGTCATAACATGGTCGCGGCCAGAACGATGGCGTATTGTGCTTTTCCGTGCTAGTGGCAAATATGCGGCCCGCGGCGAACAGAGGAAGGTCCGGCCTCCTGTGTTGGCTGTGTAGCGAGGTTGGGGCCTTCGTGTACTGGTGACGGTGGATGTCCGTCCAGTGATGTAGGGGTGAACAGCAGAGACTCCACACTAGGCTCCTCTCTTTCTTCAGATGAAAAGTCGTAAACTGGGAGATCTACTCTAAGAAGACGTGCGGGGGATCTAGAACGATCTCTAGCCATCTACATAAAACAATCAAAGTCAGTAAATCTGAACTTCTCGATAAACAATGTATGCAGCGATGTGTCTATGAGGTGATGCCTTCATTTCAGTCTTATCTTCCCCTAGTAGTTTCTGCCCTTAAGGTGTTCAACAACCTTTGTTTCCAACATAAGTCTTAATCCTTAGCTCATTAACCTATCCTAGTACTTCAATTATAGGGTCAAATTCTTAAATTTCTCTATTGGAGTAATTCTGGGACATACCGCAGTATTCCCTACTCCTGGATGTAGTTTACGGACAATGTTTCTTTCGAATCACCTCTGGCCGTAACTGGGCTCTGATACCAACTGTGACGACCCCAAAATCCCTTACAGGACCAGAGCTTCGCCAAAAAAAGGAAAGATAACTTCACATCCTTTCATCGCATAAATACTAATAAAAAGAACTAGTAAAGAGTTATTATAACCCAAAATATTACATTCTCAGCGTAAACTATTCTATCTCTATATTAAAATAAAAAACATCACTCTTCAAAACATCTTCCTTTCTTCCTTCCTTATCGACACTAAAAAGGGTTAGCCAAAACTCAGTAGCCGATCATCTTTGCCTTCCCCTTGTCAGAGGTTTCAGCCTTTATACCTTGTCTTGCAAGACATTAAAATCCAACAAGAATGAGCGATTTACGCCCAACAAGTATATAAACAATTCGGGAAAAAACAAAATTGGAATGTTTCAAGGGATTCAATTTTGTTGAGAGGCTCAGTGGAACAATACTAATGCCTGAGAAATCTTTGAATAATCTTCAGGATTACTGATGATAAATAATGTGTAATCCTCCTTGAAGAAAGACAGGTATTCACCTGTGTACAACCTTTTTCAAAATATCTATCGGGGGCTAAACACGTTGGATCTGCTAACCATACAGTACAAAGCTGGCCTAACTGAGACCGCATGATCCCTCCTTGTGTGAACATACGTAGTCACTTACAATTCCTTTAAGTTAGGTGAAGAACAAATCAGCACCTTTCCCTTCCTCTTGCCAACCATGTGGCATAACCCATTTAAGGGATATATCATTCTCATTTGTTGCATAGATATAAAATTGAAAAATAATTGATAAATCAAAGCTCCGTTATATCCATGCATTCTCATTCATATCATGCTAGCGGAAACTAAAGCATAGCATTCTGATTCACAAGGAAATTTAAACATAAAAGTCATAATCTTGTACGCATGTCGAATCAATTGATCACGCGCTTAACTGAAATAAGCATAAAAGTGAGAATATACTTGCCTCGGTCCTTTGCACACAATCAAATTCAATTTACTTGTGAGTGTAAGATTATGTAAATCATGCATATAATATTTTAATACCTTAATAAGAATTATGAAAGAAAATGCATATGTGATGTCCTTAGACTTTTACTGTCTTAAATCTGACATAAGAACCGTTGAGGTTAAATAAATAACATCATAAAATAACTTTAAGAAAATAATGTTTTATAGTCTTGAAGACAGACTGTGCATCAGGGGATGATCTACTACGTCAGGGAATAATCATTCATCAGGGGATAACTAGTTGTCAGGGGATGACTGGACATCAGTGGGTAAGCTACCCATTGGGGGATGTCTCGCCCGTCAGGGGATGTCTCTCGACCATCAGGGGATAGCCTCTTGGCCATCAGGGTATCATTCACTCATCCAGGGATAGTCATCAGGGGATAATTTTTTCACCGCCAAACTCGTCGGGTAATAACTTTGACTATCGCCAAACTCTCTTGGCTATCAGGGAATGATTTGATCATCGCCAAACTTCGTAAGTCATCACTGAACTTCATTAGTGGATCATCTATTCAGCGCTAAAGTCCTCGGAGGAAAGTAGTTCAGCGCGAAACTCAGTTGGCTATCTCCAAACTCCTCGGGGACTAATATCTTTAGCCATCAGACACTAACATATTGCCCATCAAAGACTGTGGATGACATCATCAGGGACTAAATTTAGCCTGTCGGAGACTAAAGATGACGTCATCAGGGAATAATTCAAACTTCCTTCATCAGAGACTATCAACATTTCCTTCATTGGAGACTAAGAAAATCCTTTGTTAGAGAGTAACATCTATCTCATCAGAGACTAAAGTATCTCATCAAAGACTAACATTAGAGCTTGTCTTTGCTACAATGGAAGGCCTAACATGAAGAAACTCAGCCTAGGATGCCTCATGAAAATGCAAAAGAATATAATCCTTTAAAGTTTTATTCCTTCTTGAAAACTTAGCATACATAGTTAATAAATCTTTGACGCTATCCACGAAAGAAACTAAGTAGAGTACCAGGTTCTTACCTCTTCGTTTTCAAGGGTGAAATTAAAGCTTGTCTGAGAATAATTTTCTAAAAGAAAGACTTGGAAATTTATGAAGATGGTAAGTTTAAAGAAGAACTTTAGAAGAGAAATTTTTAGAAAAGAGATTAAAATTTTACCTCCGAATGAGGTATTTATAACATACTATGATTAAGCCTTGAGATAAGATGATTGGTTAATCTAGACGGTAAAACGACTACTTGACGTTACTCTTTAACAACTAATAACGTAATAAGCAGCCGTTGTCACACATGCACATAAGCTTCATCAACTAATGACACACAAGCACCTTCTTAACCCAAACATCATATGTACATATGAGATTATTTCCCTTACGTAAGCAATTCAAGTTATTTGAATGAGAATTTCTAATCTTCATACTTGTATTCCTTTAAGGAATTTACGAACACCATTAAGACATAAATTACTTGCCCCCCATTTCAACATTCAAAATCATAATATTAATTATATACGTAATTAAGAAATTAATTTTAGCATACATTAATTCATATAACAAACTCATATAAAATATTTAGGTTCTCACATGGTTTCTTTCCTTGGTACTCATTATAACCTAGACCAGATTTTTGACCTGCCATTTGACTTCCTACCAAGTCTGACAGCTTTTTAAAGGATTGGTTCTACTGTTTTATCTTAGCTTGTTCATGTTCAAGTTATTCGACTAAGTAATATTCCCTCTTTTTCAAAGCATCAATCATGCGATGAGCTTTATCCAACTCTGACTTGATAGTATCAAATTATATTTGTCTCTCTTCAAGAAATTTATTTATGTTCAAGAGTTGGTCATGTGATTCTTTAACTTTCGCATGTTCAATGGTCAATGATCTAAAACTAACATGCAAATCAGACATATGTTTTTGTATGATTTCTATACTAGATGTATAAATTAGATTAAGCAAATTAAAGTTTTGAGTTGTATCACATATCTTTGTAGAATCACTTGGCTCATCAGTACGAGCCATCAAGGTAAAGTTGACAATTTCTTCCTCAGAATCACTGTCAATCCAATCTTTGGCTTCAGTAATCAAGGCCTTACTCTTTGATTTTTACTTTTTATCAGCAAGTTCATTCCCTGATTTCTTATTCTTTTCATCCTTAGATCTCTCTATAGATCTAGGCTTCTTGCACTCATTGGCAAAGTGCCCTAACCCATCACAATTGTAACATCTTTTTTTTTTTATCAAAGGTCATAGTTTGACCTTCTCGTTTTGGGTTAGGTTTTCTTGATGATCTTCTCCCTCTTCTACTAGCTCTAAATTTCTTGAATTGCTTCACCATGAAGGCCATGAATTCATCCATGTCATCATCAGTGTTGGATTCAGATTCTTCATCAGCCTAGCTTGCAGTGTATGTTTCATCATCAAGCTCCTCATGAGACGTCTTTGTCTCAACCATTAATGCAGTTCCTTTGTCCCTGCCATACATCTTTTGTCTTTGCTCTACTTCAAGTTCATAAGTCTTTAGATTTCCATAGAGCCTCTCCAATGTAAGAGTGTCAAAATCATGAGCTTCCCTTACTGCAGTTGTTCTTGGATCCCAGCTTGGTGGTAGAGCCCTCATGAATTTGGTATTAACATCTTCATTATCAAAGGACTTTCCAAGTATTTTCAGGTCATTCAGCAAAGCATTGAATCTATCATACACTGATGTTATTGATTCACTAGACTTTGCTTGAAAGAATTGATATTGTTGTGTTAACAATGACCTTTTATTCTTTCTTACTCGGTCTGTCCCCTCACACAGGACTTTGATAGTGTACCAGATTTGTTTTGATGTTGTGCAGTTGATGATGCTTGAGAACATATTCTTATCCAATCCATTGTAGAGTATGTTCATCACTTTAGCATCTTTCAACACTTCTAACTTGTCTTCATTAGTATAATCACTCTCAGGAGCAAGTTCAAAGTGTTCAGTAATTATTGTTCCTTCCACAGTTTTTGAAGGAAAAAATTTCCTTGGTTGATAAGGACCATTCTTAATCCTATTAATGTAATCAAGATCTGTTGCTCTCAATTGCATGTACATCTTTTGTTTCCAGATAGGATATTCTTCTCTTTTTAAAACTAGAATTCTGGTTCCACCATCACGACTTCCTGAATATGTCATTATGCTGGAGCTGCTTCCTTTTATCATTGGCCATCTCTGGATCTTGTTAATTGAAATATATCAATCGAAGGCTCTGATACCACTTGTTCTCCCAGTGAGATAGCCTAGAACTTGTAAAAGGGGGGTTGAATACAAGTTCTTGAAACCTTTTCAAATTCTTGTTCTTCAAAGTATTAAAACTTGCGAAAAATAAAAAACAAAAACAAGAACAAATTTATAAACAATTGCTTTTATTGATTAATAATTGATTACAAATTCTAACAATCACAAATCGATTGTCATCTTCAATTTCTGTACTGTATATATACAAATCTATAAAAACATACAACTTCTAATACAATTCTATAAAATTAATTACAACTTCCAAATCTAAATCGAAATTTAGCTTCTAATCATATTCAATATATATTGTCTATGTACAATTGGAATAAACTTTTCTCATTCCGTGATGAAAAACTATTTTTCTCTAGTTAGTTATCTAACCATCTTCGTCTTCAATATCTCTTCAATGTCCATGTAGAAGTTAACTTTTAATCCAAATAGAAGTTTGTACTACATTAAAGAGTAATCTTCACTTTGGTCTCTAACTGCTTCAACTTTAGTCTCTAATCAACTATGTTTAGTTTGAGACAGCTTAAGCTTAGCCTTCGATGCTTTAATCTTAGTCTCTCATGACTTAAGATTAGTCTCTGATGCTTTAAGTTGTAGTCTCTGATAAGCTTTTGCCTTAGTCTTCGATAGACTAAACATAATCTTTGAATTGTTGAAATCTCTGATGCAGTTCTGGTAGTCTCTTATAATACAAATTAACTTACTCTCATATAAAAATAAATTACATGAATCAGAGAGTAAACTACCAGCTACAAAAATTCAAATGCTATAAACTAGCACTAATTGTACATTTGTATATCTAAGTATACTAAATACAATCATCATCAAATGTTATAAAACCTAACATTATGAAATGTTTTACAGGTCATGATGAGAAGGCCGAGCTGCCTAATAAGGGAAAGGAGAAAATGGCATAGCGAGAGTTTCTTGATCGCTCTCCTATGGATGGCCTTTAGAGGGAAAGTGAAGTGAGATGCCATCATAGAAATGTTTAGATTATAAGGCTAGATGGCCTATTTATAGATGTCCACTGCTAACTATTTATTTTGATTTTGTAATAAGCGATTATACATCTTTTATTTCATATTATGAATGCTTGGGTTATGGTTTCATAATAGAGATTATATTTCTCTTAATCCATGATGTGTATGCTTGGTTAATGATGTTTTTCTGTTGTCAATTTCTAGCGGTGCCCGAAGTCCAGGATGGGATTTTAGGGCCTGCCCAATAATTCCTAACAATCTCTTGCTATTTATGATTATCAATGATAAGAAAAAATCAAGGTTTGATGATGATGTCAAAACACAACCTTATAACACCATTTCTTAGAATTGAATTAAAACATGTAAAAACATAATTGTACATGAACTTAGCAGTGATGGTTTTGTTGTTTTTGTTCCTTAATGCCCAACCATCAATCTATTAACATTTTTAACAATTCTCCCCCTATCTTTATCAGAATTACTCTTTGTGTGACAGCCCCAATTTTCCCTAACCAGAGACCAGTGTCATCAGTTTAATATTAATTGTTGGGACACAGGCTCTTAGCAGAAAAACTGGGTTGTCAAGAGAGGGATACAAAGAGCTTCCACACAAAAACCTCATTTCTTGATGAAAACACCATGATTATTACAAACATTACTTTGAAAGTTCTCAGCAGCGGAATAACATATCTTTTTCTTGAAAACAAAATAAGATCAAACCAACCAAAAATCCTATTTATGAGCCTCAGACTGCCAATCCTACTGGTACTGATGTGACTTTTCTTTACCCTTAGAACCTTCCTCTTCTTTGGGTTGAATTGAAAGACAATCAAGCAAGTATGAGCAACAAAAGTTCAGCAAGTAATATAATATAATAAATCTGATTTAGAAATCTGTTCAAAATATTAGTTTCAAAATAACATAAAAATAATACTATCTCATCTGTTGGATTCAGATGGGGAAAATTCATATCTTCAAATAGAAGAAATAATGGCAATATTGTGCCTCTGAAATTAAGAAATAAGGAATATCCACATAATTCTCGGATGTCTTTTAGTACTATGACTTACTTGAACATCTCTCTTCAATGACGTCTTTCAGTACTATGACTTACTTGATCGTCAATTATGTTCAACACAAGGGCCTACTGAGAATATCATCTACCACATGACAATAACAGGCCAATGCTATTTCATTGTGGTCTGCTATGTACATATGTATGACATTTTGTAGACTTAATTACGTCTGCATTCTCATTATCCGGGTTGATTCCCCTACTCATATATATATATATATATACACACACACACACACAAGGGTCCGGGAGAATAGAGCATCCAAAATCCCATTCTCATTATCCGGGTTGATTCCCTTTTAGAGATAGTGAATAGATTTTGACACCTCAATGAAATTACCAAGGTGATTATATAACATCCTTGTAATCTCAATGTGGGTCGTGACACCTCAGGGAACTGTCCAAGGCGATCACACAGCACCCTTGTTGTCTCAATGAATGTCACAAGGTATTTATTACCTTTATAAGCTGAATTTGAATAACTCAAAATGTCATGTATTGACATAAAACAAATAAATTCTTATAAACGAGATATTAAAATCAAATATTTCTCAAAATGATATTAGCTTCAGTTAAGAAAATAATTCTCTGTCAGTACGCATACGAAACAACTACGTACATGTAAGAAGAAAGGTTTAAGCATCTGCCATAGCTTGACACAGATCGAGTTAATTGATCATGTGTTTAATTTGAGATATACATCATACTTACCTTTATATCTGTATATGTAAATGTGTGATATATTAAAAAAAGATGATAAATATATCACTGAAAAGTAATTTATGTATAATTTGAATAACTAAGTTATACGTTGAAAGAATAATAATAAATATATTACTTGCCTTAACCGTGGTGATAATCGTATGAGAGGTCTGCGAAATCTGTTTTTATGAATCATAAATGATTAACATAAATTAGAACTACTATAGCATGCTTAGATAATAATGTTATAATATTTAAGTCGTGCTATATTTGTGTCAGGGAATGGTTTTTCAACTTATTTATATGCTAGATTACAATAAGATCCTAGAGAATCTCATTTGATTGCAATAAAAAGGATATTCAAATATCTTAAGGGTTCTCCAAAACTTGATATTTAGTATCCTAGAGATTCTGAATTTGATCTAATAGGCTATTCAGATGCAAATTATGCAGGTTGCAAATTAGACATGTAAAGCACTACAGGAAGCTATCAATTTCTTGGAGGCAAACTAGTGTCATGGTTTAGCAAAAAACAACATCTTGTGTCAACCTCAACATCTAAAGCAGAATACATTGTTGTTGGGAGTTGTTGTGCTCAAATCTTATGGATGAAAAATCAACTAATGGACTATGGCATGTTGTATAATCAAATTTCTATTTATAGTGTGACAACACCAGTACTATTTCCATTAAAGAGAATCTTGTGCAAAACTTTAGAACAAAGCACAATGACATCAAGTACCACTTCATCAGAGAACATGTGATGAATGGTATTGTGGAACTTCATTTTGTTCCAACTGAGAAGCAGGTTGCAGACATTTTCACCAAATCTTTGGATGAAGCCACCTTTAACAGGTTGGTAAGTCAACTAGGTATGCTCAACTTTGGTTAATGACATCTTTGAAAATTTTGTGCAGGCTGATAATTTGTAGTAGTAGTTAATTATTTTCTGATGACTTAGTTACCAAAGACTAATTAACAGCTGAATGAAGCAGTTGAAGTTATCTTTTTACAAAATTGATTGTTTATACAAATAATAACACTGTGAAGCATTAGTCAATAATTGTTCGTATTAAAGGATAATTATTATTTGATGATAATGCATCAGTGACTAATTATCCTCTACCAGTTTAACTGTCAGTGGATAATTAACTCCTGATTATATATATCGTAGAGAAACTTTTATATTATGCAGTATTCCCTATGTTTATTATTAATCATCGATTTGAGGATCTTGTCATAGCTACTTCAGGAATGTCTTAACTCGTTACTACTTTATTCTTTATTTCTTCTAATTCTGCTACAATGAAGGATGTTAGTGATGATCCAACTCCTTGTGCCCAAGTAGCAAAACTCTCTAAAAACAAGTCTATATCAAAAGCCACCTCCTCTATATCTCAAAAGATAAAGGTTGTAAAAAGAAAACAACCACAACTAGCAATAGCTGAGGGGGAAGGTGAGCATTTTGAGGAATAAATATGGAACAATGAGAACCCTTGGAGACTACTTATTATTCTCTCAAAAGAATATTAAGTTATAAAAGGAAAAAAAACACATCTCTAGGTGTAACCTCTCAAAAGGATGTATCTATTGAAAATAGTTCACCATCAAGGACATATGTATTTGAGTCTACAATGATCACATCTATAAATATCATTCACAAGAAGAAGAAGAAATGGGCTCTGATCAATGATCAACATGTCATTAAATGCACACACAGGGTCTCACATTAATGTTTCTATTTTCTCTATTCAGGAGAAGTAGTCCATATTCAAATTCTACCCTTATTATTTCTTCTTCTCTCTTTGATATTTCTTTAGAAGCAATGGAAAATTTCTTAATTCCATTGGTTTTAGATTCTTTGATAGTTCAATCATCAAACAAGCCAATTCTTGAAACTTAAAATAATAGCAACTCTCAACTAATCACTGGATACTACAAGTGTACTTTATCAAACATCTACTAATACAAAACATTTACTTCTTATATTTTCTACACCACTCCAGGTCACCTACAACATAAAGATTTTTTTTTTTAGTGAGCCTCAGAGAATTCAGAATGAGAGTCAGACCTTGTGTCTGGAAAAAGGAGAGAGAAAAAATTAAAGCAATTTTTTTTAAGAAAGTAAGTGTGAGAAACTGACTTGTAAAAGTCAGGTAAAAGGAGAAGGTGTGAGCAAGGATGAGATCCTTAAAAAAAAGAATAGAGAAAAAATTTTCATACTACTACCTTTGCAGCTCATGTATTCTTTGATCCCCAATTCTGATCAAATATCATAAGATACTAAGAGAAGGACTTGTGTACGTTTGGTTGGATGCAAGCAACACAAGATTATTGGATGATGCAGCAGCACACTTCATATCAGAATATTTGATCACACATAGGTCAAGTGCAACTGTACTCCCAGATTGTTTTTGAAACATTGATCAAAGAAAGTACAGCATGAAGCTCCAACACTTCATAATCAATGACCTTTAAACAATGCTCAAACAATTTCTTCCTACTAGTCAACCTATACTGGTGATATCTAACCTCCAACAATAAGATGTTGATGTCAAAAAGGGGGAGAATGATCAAGGTAGGGGGAGCAAAGTGTAGTACCCCAAATATAGGAAATTACTATTATAATATTAAAGGTGTTAACAAATAAATTTTGTTCCAAATTTATTTGTGTGCATGAAAAGTTATTTACTAACAAAAATAATTTGTAGTTTTAATTCTGGTATAAGACACTACTGGAATTAATTTATGTGATACTAGTTACACGGAAGTAATATGAATTACTACTGCTATTAGACTAATTTTGGTGAGCTAATTTATGTAGTAGTAACATAAGTTGTTACTATTGATACTATGGAGGCTGAGGTATTAACTCTGTAATAAATATGTAATGACTCTGTAATGAGTAAGCATTACAGGTGTTGAAGCCTCTTCAATGAGTAAGCGTATTATTAAGCTGAGTCATTAGTAAGTTATACCACAGTCTGACACCTATCAACTTATACTTATGTGACACAGTAATTGCTAGCATATTGTAGCAATTTAGTAGATTTTAGGTCCGACGTGAGAAATATCTTAGATATTTTCAAATCCTAAGCACCTATAAGAGGAGACCTCCACTACTCATTTTCATCACAACACTCCCTCAAACATATAAACTCCTTAAACCCACGATAATAATCCTATTCGCCTGTTCTGCAGTATCAGAAACTTACCAGGTAAATATTAAGAGCTTTTATCAAGTTATTCATTTTCATTATTTAGTAGTTTAGTTTAAATATAAACCTGCGTGAAACCTTGAATTATATTAGAGATAAACCACATGGATAATCTCTAAATTCTTCATATTGATAATCTCTGATAAATAATAATTAGTCTCCGATGACCAAAGATGTTAGTCCCCGATGGACAAAACATATTAGTCTCTGATAAATAAAAACTGTTAGTCCCTGATGAATAAAATTGTTAGTCTTCGATAGGCTATTTTGTCTATCGGAGGAGGAACAATTGTTGATAGTCTCCGAGGAGCAATTATGTTAGTCTCGGATGAGTTATTTTGGCTATCAGAGGATAAATATCCTCTGAAACCCATCCCCTAATGACCGAGAGTCACCCCCTGATGACCGAGACTCATCCCCTGACGACCAACTGAGTT
This sequence comes from Centella asiatica, assembly GCA_014636745.2. Classification (NCBI taxonomy): domain Eukaryota; kingdom Viridiplantae; phylum Streptophyta; class Magnoliopsida; order Apiales; family Apiaceae; genus Centella; species Centella asiatica. The sequence continues at coordinate 14,384,729 of CM025787.1, read as the reverse complement.
TGGCGATAGTCAAGTTTAATGACGACAAGTTTGGCACTGAACAAACCATCCCCTGACAGCCAAGTTTGGCAATAGTCAAGTTTAATGCCGATAAGTTTAGCGCTAAATAAACTATCCCCTGACAACCAAGTTTGGCGATAGTCAAGTGTTAATACTGATGAGTTAGGCGATGACCAAATCATCCCCTGACGAGTCATATCCACTGGTAGGTGACTATCCCTTGACGAGTAGCCATACCCTGATGAATAACATATCTCCAGACAACTATCCCATGATGGCTATAAGTATCCCCTGATGACTGTAAGTATCCCCTGATGACTATAAACTATCCTCTGATGGCTATGAACTATACCCTGATAACACAAAGCTTATCCCCTTCTACTTGGAGTGAGATATAATTGAGAGCCTATCATGCCTCTATAACTTGAAACATCAACCTTTTTACCAGTTTAGTCTTTGTCAAGTTTAGTGGTTGTTGCCATGGGAGTTTTAGAAGTTGCAACATCTTGTAAATTAAATTTCTTTAAAAGTTCTTTCAAATATTTTATTTGACTAATGAAAATACCATAAGTGGTTTGTTTAACTTGTAAACCTAAAAAGAAAGTTAATTCTCCCATCATGCTCATCTCATACCTACTTTGCATAAGCTTAGAAAACTTAAAGTATAAGCTCTCACTAGTAGAACCAAAGATAATATCATCAACATAGACTTGAACAAGTATTAACTCACAAGCATATTTTCTATGAAATAAAGTTTTATCTACAATCCCTCTAGCGAATTTATTTTCAATTAAAAATTGAGAGAGAGTATCATATCATGCTCTTAGTGCTTGTTTAAGTCCACAGAGTGCTTTGTCTAACCTATAGACATGATTGGGAAATTAATGATCTTCAAAGCCAAGAGGTTGTTGGACATACACCTGTTTTGTATCCATCTGGTACACTTTAAAATTTGCTTGACCAGTATAGGAAAGGAATATCCTGATTGTTTATAATCTTACTACTGGTGCAAAGGTTTCATCATAGTCAATCTCTTCTTCTTGTGAATAACCTTGTGCAACCAGTTTGGCCTTATTCCTTGTCACTGTACCAGCTTCATCCAGCTTGTTTCTGAAAATCCATATAGTGCCAATGATAGATTTATTCCTTGGTTTTGTTACTACTCTTCAGACTTTGTTTCTTGTTGGAGTGTATGCCCTAATGGCCAATAATGTAATGATTGTGACACTGTATTTATGTTATATTTTGGTTATATGATAATTTCTTTTATTATGTTTTATATACTGCGTTATATAAATATTAACATAATAAATGTCCGTAGAAGAATGATATTAATTATATGGATTCAAGTATGTGAGTTGAATATGAGATCATATAAGTATGTTATATATATCATTATTTTTAAATGTCCCTAGTTGAGTATTATTATTAGTAGGACAACAATAATAAATTAAAATTAGTATGTGGATTGACTGATGGCACATCTCATTGGTCATCAAATTTTCCTCTTGTTTCTGATGAGTCTCTCAGTAGAAAGCATTTACAACCAAACACATGTAAAAACTTGAGAGTTGGTTTTCTCCCAGTCATTAATTCATAAGGTGTTTTGTTGTATGCTTTGTTTATCAAGGATCTATTCTGTGTAAAGCAAGCAGTGCTTATAGCTTCCTCCCAAAAATATGTGGGAAGCTTAGCCTCTTGTAACATAGTCCTTGCTGCTTCAATAAGGGTTCTATTTTTCCTCTCAACAACTCCATTTTGTTGAGGGGTTCTTGGAGCTGAGAATTGATGTGTTATTCCTTTTTCAGTGCAGAATTCAATAACTTGTGAATTCTTGAATTTTGTTCCTCTATCACTCCTTATCACCCTTACTGTTTTTCCTGACTCAGTTTCTATCTTTTTGATATGATCAATTATCAACTGAGCAGTTTCATCTTTTGTATGGAGGTATTTTACCCAAGTATACCTCGTGTGATCATCCACAATAACCAAAGCATATCTATTTCTTAAGATTGACATCACATTCACTTGACCAAATAAATCCATGTGTAACAACTGTAATGGATCAGTGATTGATGTTGCTGGTTTACTCGTGAATGATCCACTCTTTTGTTTCCCTTTCTGGCATGAATCACACAATCCATCTTGTGTAAATTCTAACTGTGGAATGCCAGCTACCAATCCTTTCCTCACAAGCTTGTTGATGTTCTTGAAATTCAAATGGGAAAGCTTCTTATGCCAAAGCCAACTTTCATCAGTTGAAGCTTTGCTAGATAAACATGTGATTTGATCAGTAAAAGAAATAAGATTTGCAACATACAAATTTCCTTTTCTTTTTCCTATCAAAATCACATTATCAGATTCTTTGTCACACACCAAGCATTTATCTTCTTTGAAGGTGACATTGAATCCCTTATCACATAGTTGACTCACACTCAGTAAATTGTGCTTTAAGCCATCAACTAGTGCTACTTCAGTGAAGATGGCATCTCCATGTTCAACACTGCCATATTCCCTCGTATGGCCTTTGCTGTCATCTCCAAAATTGACTTTTGGGCCACTTTTCTCTTCATACTGTTTTAGCAGGGACTTATCTCCAGTCATGTGCCTTGAACAACCACTGTCCAAGTACCATGATTTCTTCTTTTTGCCCTGCACAACAAAGAGTAACTAGTTTGAGATTTTTGGAACCCAGACTTTCTTGGGTCCTTTCTCACTAGTTGTAGACTCAAGACTTGACTCAAATTGAGTTGATTGTCTTTTAGCAGTTTTAACTTTAATTGGACAATCATTAGTCTTGCTACTTGCTTGTGAGAGACTGCCAAGTTTAGAGTTTTTATTATTAATGCAAAGATTATTTAACCTTTTTACAGGTGATTTATCTTTTATTCTCTTTGAAGATGCAGTCTCAATCATAGCAATTTTATTTTTACTCCTACAGTTAACAGCTGTGTGGTTGGGGTTACCACATACATGACATGTCTTTCTAGGAGCATCAGGCATTCTAGCATAATTTGTATATTTATTAATGCTAATTTTTCCAATCCTATTTTTCTTATTTCTGCTTAACTCCACTAATTTTTTAGCCTTTTTGTCTAAAAGATTCTCCAATTTTTTATTTAGTTGTGTCTTTGTCATGAACCCAATATTTAATCTTTTTGTTTCACTCTTATGAACAACATTCACTGTCTTTTGATCACTTTCTGTTTTTGCAGAGATTTGTTGATCTTGAGTGTTAATGAATTTGGATTCAATAACAGGAGAGACAAAATTAATTCTTTTTATAAAATTTGGCTTACTAGTTGAGAAGTTCGCAGCTTCGATTAGATCATTTAAATCTGAACTCTTGTCTAGTTTTTCATCATAACCTAGTCCAGATTTTTGACCTATTGTTCGACACTCTACCAAGTCTATCAACCTTTTAGAGGAAGTATTCCATTGTTTAATCTTAGCTTGAGCATTTTCAAGTTGCTCTACTAAGTAATATTCCCTCTTTTTCAAAGCATTAATCATATGATGAGCTTTGTTTAAATCAGACTTGATAGTGTCAAATTGTGCCAATCTCTCTTCAACAAAGTTGTTTCTTTTCAAGAGAATGTCACGTGATTCTTTTACATTGGTATGTTCAATAGTTAAAGATCTAAAACTAACATGCAAATCAGACATATCTTTTTGTATGCTTTCAATGCTAGATGTATCAAGTAAATTAAGCACATTGAAGTTCTGAGTTGCATCACATACCTTTGTAGAATCACTTGACTCGTTACTTCGAGCCATTAGAGCAAAGTTGACAACTTCTTCATCAAAGTCGCTGTCAATCCAATCTTTACCATCTGTAATCAAGGCTTTGCTATTTGATTTAGCTTTCTTGTCAGCAAAGTCTTTCCTTGATTTTTCATCCTTAGATCTATCACTAGATCTAGGCTTCCTACACTCATTGGCAAAGTGTCCTAACCCGTCACAATTATAACATCTTATTTTCTTTAAGTCAAAGGTGACTTTTTGACCTTCACGTTTAGGGTTAGGCTTCCTTGATGATTATCTTCCTTTCCTGTTGGCCCTAAATTTCTTGAACTGTTTTACCATGAATGCCATAAATTCCTCCATGTCATCATCAGAATCCAGTTCATCTTCCTGATCAATCGAGCTAGCACTGGAAGATTCCTCATCAAGCTTCTCTTGAGACTTGTTTGTCTCAACCATCAACGCGGCTCCTTTGTCCCTGCCATACATGCATTGTCGTTGCTCTACTTCGAGTTATAAGTCTTTAAATTCCCATAGAGCCTGTCCAGTGTGAGTATGTCCAAGTCATGAGCCTCTCTTATGGCTGTTGTTTTTGGATCCCAACTTGGAGGGAGAGATCTCTTGAACTTGGTATTGGCATCCTCATTGTCATAGGACTTTCCAAGTATTTTCAAATCATTGAGCAAAGTGTTGAACCTATCATAAACTGATGTTATTGGTTCACCAGCCTTTGCTTGAAAGAACACGTATTGTTGTGTCAACAATGACCTTTTGTTCTTTCGGACTTGGTCAGTTCCTTCACATAGGACTTTGATGGTGTCCCAGATTTGCTTAGATGTTGTGCAATTGATGATGCTTGTGAACATATTTTTATCAATTCCATTATAAAGTATGTTCATCACCTTAGCATCCTTCAACACTTGCAACTTGTCTTCGTTTGTATAATCACATTCTAGAGCAAGTTCAAAGTGTTCTGCCACAACAGATCCATCAACGGTTTTAGCAGGAATAAATTTCTTGGGTAGATAGGGACCCTTCTCAATCCTATCAATATAGTCTAGATCTGTTGCTCTTAAGTGCATATACATCTTTTGCTTCCCCATCAGATATTCTTCTCTTTTAAGGATTGGAATTCTAGTGCCTCCATCACGACTTCCCGCATACGCAATTATGTTAGAGCTGCTTGCTTCGTCGTTGGCCATCTCTTGGAACGTATTAATTGAATAAATTCAATTACAGGCTTTGATACCAATTGTTTTCCCAGTGAGATGCCGAGAACTTGTAGAAAGGGGGATGAATGCAAGTTCTTTGAATACTTTTCGAATTTCTTGTTCTTTAAGAAATTAAACTTTCTTGCGGAATATAAAGAACAAAAACTCAAATCAAGTTATAAACAATTGCTATATTGATTTCACAACTGATTACAAATTCTAACAATCATAATAAATATGAGCATTAGCTTCTTTTCTATTTTGTATAGGAAAAGATACAAAACTATGAAAAACCTATATAGCTTCAAATTACAATTCTCTGTAAACCTTAATTACAGCTTCTCTTACAACTAAATTACTATTAACTCAATTTTTATTCTGAATAAAATTCAGCTTCCTTATTCGAATCAAACACAATCTTTCCTTTTTGATAGAAACAGATTTCTAGTTAGTTTCCTTACCAGCTACTTCTTCAATAATATCTTGCTTTACGTGGAAGACAATCCTTATTCAATTCGAACTCTATATCTCTCAGGAAATAAATAACGTTTAGTCTCTGATACTTCATCTTTAGTCTCTGGTGACGTCATCACTAGTCTCTGGTGCTTTTAGTCCCTAATGACGTCAGATTGTGTAGTCTCTGATAGAGTTATTTAGTCTCCGATGCTTTAAGGCTTAGTCTCCGATGACGTCAGCTTAGTCTCTGATGCTTTTAACTTTAGTCTCCGATGACGTAAGCTTTAGTCTCCGACTTCTTTAGACTTAATCTCTGATAACATAAGCCTTAGTCTCCGACAGGCAAAACTAGTCTCTGATAAATAAAAAATCCTTAGTTTCTGACAAGTTTTCCTAGTCTCCGACAAGCCTTTTTGTAAACTCCAACGAATCAAATACACACTTCGACTTTCTGAAGCTTTGATACACCATTCCAGCAGTTACTTACAAATAAAAAATAATTATATCTCTTTAAAAAGAATAAACGAATTATAATCAAAGAGATAACTGCTAGCTACAAAACATCAGTGTTACTAATTAACACTTTCTATACATTTGTATTCTAAGTAATCTAAAGACAATCATCATCAAATGTTTTAAAATCTAATAGGCGATAACTTTTCCATGTTGCATTAGCACAACTCCTAATCCATTTATTGAGGCATCACTATAAATCACAAAATCACCTTTGTTATCAGGTAAACTTAGTACTGGAGAGGTGGTTAATCTTTTCTTTAATTCTTGGAAACTCTTTTCACAAGCTGGAGTCCAAATATATCTTTCTGTTTTTCTTGTCAGATTCGTTAATGGGACAGTTATCTTAGAAAAATCATGAACAAATCGACGATAGTATCTTGTTAACCCTAGAAAACTTTGCACTTCAGTAGGTATTTTTGGTTATGGCCAATTTGTGATGGCTTCAACTTTAATGAGATCAACCAAAATTCCAGATTCATTGATCACATGCCCTAAAAATTTCACTTCACTTAACCAAAATTCACACTTTGAAAATTTGGCATAAAGTTTCTCTCGTCTCAATGTCTCCAGTGTTATTCTTAAATGTTCATCATGTTCTTTTCTTGTCTTAGAATAGATGAGAATGTCATCTATAAATACAATGATGAACTTATCCAAATATGGTTTGAAAACTCGGTTCATCAAATCCATGAAAATAGCTGGGGCATTGGTGAGTCCAAAAAACATTACCACAAATTCATAATGACCATAACGGGTTCTAAAAGCTGATTTAGGGACATCTTCAGTCTTAATCTTTAATTGATGATATCCGGATGTCAAGTCAATTTTCGAGAAGTACTTCACTCCCTTGAGTTGATCGAACAAGTCATCAATCCTAGGTAAAGGATACCGGTTCTTCACCGTCACCTTATTCAATTCTCGATAATCAATATATAACCTCAACGATCCATCTTTCTTCTTTACAAATAAAAAGGGTGCTCCCCAGGGTGAAATACTTGGCCTAATAAATCCTTGATCCAACAACTCTTGTAGCTGTGTCATAAGCTCTTTTAATTCTGAAGGGGCCATCCTATAAGGGGCTTTGGAAATTGGAGCAGTTCCGGGTACTAGCTCAATTCCAAATTCAACTTGTCTATCTGGGGATATACCTGGTAATTCCTCAGGAAATACATCTCCAAATTCCTTTACTATAGGGATATCTGAAATCTTTAATCCTTCTACTTTCTTGTCATAAACATGAACTAAAAATGTTTCGCATCCCTTGCGTAACATTTTACCAGCTTGTAATACTGTAAGAAGATGAGAGGGTTCGGTAGACTTACATCCATGGAATAACACCTTATTATTTGAAGGTGTTCTAAGGGAAACCTTCTTTTTCCTACAATCTATACTAGCTTGGTATTTATGTAGCCAATCCATGCCTAGTATTAGATCAAATTCTCCCAATGGAAAAGCTATTAGATTTGCAGGGAAGTCATGCTTTCCTATTCTTGGCAATGTATACCTCTTGATTAGCCACTATGACCTCTAGTGGTGTTTCTAAACATTCAAGAGCAAAATTCATATCTTTAAGAAAACATACAGATATGAAAGATCTAGTCGCACCAGAATCAAATAAAGCATGCACTTCAATTGAATTAACCAATATCGTACCTAAAACCACATTATCAGCCAATAGTGCGTCCTGCGCAGTCATATTGTAAGTCCTAGCTTGAGGTCGGCTAGCTATTATACTAGGTCCTGTCAAAGGGGGTTTACCCTGATTCTTTCTCTAAGGGCATGAAGTGGAGATGTGGCCTTCCCAACCACAAATAAAACATCTCCTTGTAGTTCTAGCTGCACGACTAATTCCTTGTGGTTGATAAAATTCTGGAAGATACCTTGGTTGGGAAACCATTGGTGTCTGACTTGGATAATTCATGGCAATATGACCAAATCGATGGCATTTGAAACACAAATCAATTCTTATTGAACATTGCGAAGTTTCATGGTTCCTTCCGCATTTGCCATAAATAATAATCCTCCTTTTGTTCTCGTTTAAATCCGCACTAAAATTTCTTTTTCTATTATCATTATACCTATTTCCTTCCCCTTCTTTTACCACAACCGAACGGGTTTGTGGTTTACCTTGTCCTCCAATCCTTTGATTAAGATTGTCGTAATAACTCCCTTTCCTCTGTCCTTCCTTACGTTTTTCCTAATTAAATTCCCGAAGTAGCTTGCCACTTTTCTCTACTACCTTTGACCTTTGAACCACCTCAACATAGTTATTTAGACATAGAATATCAATCTTATCATGCAACCATGGATTTAAACCCTGCTCAAACTTTCTAGATTTTCTTCTCTCAGTATCTACCAAATGTGGAGCATATCTTTGAAGTTCGTTAAACTTCTTTTCATATTCTTCCACAGTCGTACTCCCTTGTATTAACTCTAGAAATTGCTTTTCTAGCTCATCTGCAGCACTGGATGGAAAATACTGATTGTAGAAAAATTCTTTAAACTGGGACCAGGTGATAATTTGCTCAACCTCAGGAACTGCTTGTTCATTCCTAACGGCCAATCTCCTAATCATTTCTAATCGTTCAGTATTCTCCCACCAATAACTAGCTTCTTCTTTCAGTAAATATGTAGCATATTCCGTTTTATGATCATCAGTTACTTTAGCAATACGAAAAGCTTTTTCTATCTCCTTAATCCAAATCTGAGCGGCAGTAGGACCTCCATAACCATTAAAAATAGGTGGATAACTATTGGTAAAATCCTTAAATGTCACCCTTCTAGGTTGAGGTGAAAGTACTTGGTTATTGTTATTTTGGGAGGCTTCCTTAATCATGTTTACCAATAAGGCAATAGGATTCTCCTGATCATTATTTTTGGGATTGTTGTTTAGGTTGGAGTTCTCTTGATCAGCTTGGTTGGTAGCTTGACGGGTTTGAGGTCTTCCTCTTGGGGCCATTTTCCTATAAATTAGGGAAAGTATAAACTTGCCATTAAAAGTTCCTTTTCTCTTTTAAAGAATAACATATATTCATAAAGGAAAGAAAGAATTTCAAATTAAACCATCAAAATATATATATTAAGTAACAAAAGTTACATTATATCAAATTTGTACAACAAAGCTTCCTTGCTACAACATTATACAAAAACATAACACTGACTACTACTAGTGCCTAATACAGGGGTTGGGAATCAAGTTCACTCATTGCTCCGCGTGCAAAACGACACGCACCCTCAACCTTCTCTATAAGATTATACATTAACTGATCTTGATCTGCTACAGTAGGCTGGCGTAGCCTAAGATAATGACTAACCGAGATCATCACCTCGGTCAGAGTCTCAGTGAGAACTAAGGACACATCCTGAAATGATACCCTCCAAAGATCCAACAGTCTGTTAGTTCTTTGGTGAGCCATCGACTGACGCATCATGGTGGTATTACGTGTTGCCAACTCTGATTGTGTCATACGGATTCTGTGTTGAAGGTAATAACATAATCCATTAGGAAATGGCAAGGGTACTGGATTCTCTGGTGGTGGTACTGCAGGTGCAACATTTGATAAGGTAACTGGTGTAAAAACAACGTGTGGCGTGGCTGACACCGTAGGTAATGTGTGCCTATCAACAGGGAAACCTCTTATTTAGGAAGTATCCAAGGTTGGAGAATCTGTTTGATCATGGGGTGAGGAAGAACTCTTCATATGAACTGAAAAACTTGACCCCTCAAACGGATTGGTTGGGTTTTGTTTATTTCCTTCAGAATCTGCAGACCCCTTAACATGTTTATCAGAACCTCTAGGTATTTCAAAACGAAAAACCTGAGTTGGTTTATTCACTCTTTTGCGAGGTGTCACTTGCCAACATGCACCTGTCCTCCCACGACTGTTATCTAATAGATGATGTCTATCAGACCTGAAAGGTTGAGCAGCATTACTACTAGGGATATGCCTCTTCTTTGAACTTTTAACCATAGGTGCCTTGCCCTTATCTACATGTCCTAGAGTAGGTGGGTTCATCTATAAAGGAAACATAGCTTAAATCAATATCAACTTGACATTAATAATAAAGATTCAACATGCATACTAATACTATACAGAATATACAATAACTTCAGCGTGAATTGTTCTATCTTATAACCTCTTATCTAACCTGATAACCCAAGAACAACCGAGACTCAACTTAGACATCTATCTCCTACTCAATTCTCCTTATCCTTTCAGTCATTTCCTTATTTTACTAAATCCCAAATTCTATTTTCCAACAGAGAACAGGTCTCATAACTGGTGTTTGGCTGCTGTTGCTCTGATACCAACTATGGCGCCCCCGAAAATCCCACGAGTCGGACCTCGGGCACGGCCAACAATTTGGATGACAATCCCCGAGATCCCCAGGCTGGGATCTCGAGCCACGCCAGGAAACTGCAGGCCAACCTCACAACACAATAATGACAAACAATACAGCCAATCATTTACAACACTTATGCGAGAAATATATTCTCAAAACATCATTACAAAATCTTAAGGTCCACATCACCTTACAAAACCTCAAAGCTTGAAAATAAACAAGCTGCAGCAGAAATGAAACTTTAGATGGCTCATACGACCTTACAACTTAAACATTCTTAAGTCATTCTCTCCTTCCCTTTATTAGGCGACTCCGCTCTCATGACATAACCTGAAAAACATTTCATAACATTCCACATGAGCGTTTACGCTCAGCAAATATATATTCATAAGCTAGAAGAAAAGATAATTCAAAAGCTTTAGTATTCATTGAGGTTGGGCGAAGAAATACCAACACCTCCTAAAAAAAAATCAATCAACATGTATCATTTAGGGTTCCCGAGTGATATCAAGGGGTTGACCCTCTCTCAATAAATCAAGATTCGCCTTTTACTCATCAGATAATGTATCACCTGACTAGACTGATCATTATCTGACTACCTTACACAATCAAATTTCATCCCAGCTGGTCAACCTAGTCGTTTGATTCATCATTTGACATACGTAGTCACTTGTAGAAAGCATATGGTCTGCAAAAAACAATCTGATTACCAAAGCCATGCGTCGGTCTATCATTCTCTATCATCACTGGCCTGAATACCAGGCGAAAGTATTCAATAGCCCCTTAACTTTCCATATGGATATATTTTCTTGTAAACATTTTCTCATTTTGAATAGCCTTGACGTGCTGAACAATTAAAAGCAGCAACTGCCAACAACACATATTGACGTGCTCAACAATTAAAAGACAGTGACAGCCAAAAGCGGAACTATATATATATCCATACAGAAGTTACCTGGGTGTGCATACAAGTTCATGACTTGCAACACCCAAACATCATCTTTATCATCATTTGGTGTGCTAGGAACTTTAAACAACTAACAAACACCCAATAACACATAGTTCAATCATCAACATCTTTTCACGCACAACGGATTCAATGATCGTACGTTACTTAAACATAAAAGAGATCATCATTATGCATAGGTATTAACATCATTCATTTACGTAAATCGAAACAATGATTCTACGTAATCAGTAAGAAAGAAAGTGGAGTGAATATATACTTGCCTTGGTCCTTAACTAGTTTCACTATACTGGCTGCAAATAAAGTTCTGTAAAACATCATTATAGGTATAACATGAGAAATCCATACTTAAAAGATGACCATTCAGATTAGAAAATGGTTATTAAGGCATGAGGTTGCCCGTTAGGGGACATTTACTCGTCAGGGGATGACCGTCAGGGTATAATCATCAGGGAATAACTCACCCGTCAGGGGATACACTACCCATCAGAGGATAATCTACCCGTCAGGGGATAAATTACCCATCAGGGAATGCATGCTTGTCAGGGGAATAATTAGTCATCAAGGGATAATTATCCGTCAGGGGATGATTGGTCATCGGTGGATAAATTACCCGTCAGGGGATGTCTCACCCATCAGGGGATATCTCTCGGCCATCAGGGAATAGCCTTAGACCATCAGGGGATCATCCACTCGTTAGGGATTAGTCATCAGGGGATGACTTACCCATCAGGGGATAATTCATTCACCGCCAAACTCGTCGGTTGGTAACTTTGACTAGCACTGAACTTCATCAGTGGATAACCTATCCAGCGCCAAACTCAATTAGCCATCACCAAACTAGTCGGGTGACAATTTTGACTGTCGCCGAACTCTCTTGGCTGTCAGGGGATGATTTGTCACCAAACTCCCCAAATCATTGCTGAACTCATCAGTGGATGATTTGCCTAACGCCAAACTCCTCGGTAGACAAATGTTCATCGCCAAACTCACTTGTTTAGCACTGAACTCGTCGGGGACTAAGAACTTTAGTCATCAGAGACTAATATACTTTGTCCATCAGAGACTGCAGATGACGTCATCAGGGACTAGACTTTAGCCTGTCGGAGACTAAGGCTGACGTCACCAGAGATTAATAACATTACCTCGTCAGAAACCAACCTTAACTCACCAGAGACCAACATTAGAGCTTGTCTCCGCTTCGATGGAAGGTCTTACATGAACAAACTCAACCTAGGATGCTACATGAACATGAATATGTAAAAGAATGCAGCTTTTCTTTCAAAGCTTTATTCTTCCTTGAAAACCTAGTATGCACGACTAATATTCTCGGATGCTATGCAAAAAGGAACAACAGAGGAGAACTTAAAATTCTTACCTCCTGGGTTGATGAAAGAGTTCAAAGCTTGATTGACAGCAATTGTCCAGAAAAGAGAAATCTTAAAATTATATGGAAGTGATAGGTTTAAGGAGGAACTTTGGAAGAGAAATTTTTAGAAAAGAGACTAAGATGTTCCTCCGAATAAGGTATTTATAGGAGACTGAGATTAAGCTTTGAAATAAAATGATTGGTTAAACTGGACGGTAAAAACGACTGCTCATCATGATCCTTAGCAGTTAAGCAAGTGTAATAAGCCTGTTGTCCTTCATGCAGATAAGCCAGCTATTAAAGCAGCTTATTAATCTAATTTCTATACGTACTCATCATGCCACTTCTTTTACGTAGGCCTTACAAACTGCTTTGAATGAAACTTGCTAATCCTCACACTTGCATTCCTTTAAGCAATTAACGGAGCTACCAAACATATATACATCATTTGTTTATTCTTGCAACCAACATTCAAACAACTTATAACTCCTTTTATGGATCCAAAATAAAATAAAAAAAATATTTATACATCCAAAATGTCATATATTATAAATACTCAATAATATATATATATATATATATATATATATAAAATACAAGTAATAAAGTATTTATAGATAAAAGTTTTTTTTTCCCGGGTCGTCACAAGAGTGCTCCTTGTTAAGCAGATTAATAGCACTTGTTCAAGCTTTATGATGTCTTGCTAAAGTCTTTAATATGTCAGAGTGTCAGAGCGTTCTTGGTTGTTCAGTTATCATAAATGATATTTATAACTCCTATTTATACTACTCCAGAAAATTATCCATTGGGAATTTTGAAATAGATCAGTTGGAGTGTACTGTTCTTGTACCTTTACAGCAGTCCTTGCTTAGTTCAAAACGTTAACCGTTATTTTGTCTTCTATTGCCTTTCTGAAGAGACTCCTAAAAGTTGACTAAGCAGGGGTTAAGATAACTTTTCTGACAGCTCGATCAAGTAAAAGATCTTGTTTACTTAAGTCCTTGCTTATTTCCATTCTAAGTAGGACTATACTTGGAAAATTCTTCATGTCTTCAGAATCCTTCTTGATCAATGAATTTATCATATCAGCAGACTTATCAAATCAGCAGACTTCAATTGGTGATCAAACTCCTTGTTTAACTAAGTATTATATCCACCTAACAAGTTGGATATTTTTCTAAGTCCTTTTACAATACTTAAGAAAGGACTATATTACATCATCAATTCTTATAAAAATAAATAAATAATCTTTTAAGCAATGATTATATAAGCAGGAGTGTAACAACAATCTCCCCCTAATTGATGATGTCAAAACGAGTTACTTTGATCACCACAGCAAGAACCAAAAAGAATTTCATTTTATATTAGAATGTTTGAACTTTACAAGATAAAATGAAATTACAAGAAAAAATTAAAACTATTCAGCAGGTTCTTCTGAACCCTGCTGATCTTCTCCTTCGCCAAAATTCAGCAGGTCTTGCCTCCGCTTTTCCTCTGCTTCCTCCTTTTCTCTTCTCCTTGCTTCTTTCTCCTCCTTCCTCTTCTGCATCCTTTCTTTCTTTCTGTTGTACTCCAACTGAATTTCCTGTACCTTGAATCATTTCATTTCCAACTCGTACTGCTTGATTTTCGATTCAGATTCCTTGATACTTGCTATCAGCTTGAGACTTTCAGCAAGCCTTGACTTCATTGATATGACATCAGCTTTTTCAAGAGCCTTCTGAAGTCTCATGTATAGGGAAGGACTCATAATTTGCACAGCAGACTTAGGGATTTGCTTTTGAAGTCTTTTTCTTCTTGGTACAGCAACTGGAGCAACAACAGGGATAGTTTCAGCAGGAAGATCAGCAGAGGTTGGAAGGATAAGAGTTTGATCTACTTGTTCTTGCTGGGCTTCATGACCTCTCTCCCCCTTGTTGATATCATTAGCCATGATGGGGAGAAAGTCAATCAGCTTATTTAAGATTTGCTGAAGTTTTTCAAGCTTGTTTTCCATCTTGGTCAGCCTGGAGTCGAAGGCAGAATCAGCAGAGGAGGCTTTGGCGGCAGCAGTGTTCTCAGCAGGAAGTCTTGCTAAAACTTGTTCCAGTTGGGCTTCAAGTTTAGCAAGCTTCTGCGAGTATGGAGAAGAATCCTTGCTAATAGCAAGTTGAGGTTCAGATTCAGCAGGTTCTTCAGAGGGTACCTCTTCTTCAGCAGGAGTGTCCTTGAGCTCCCCCTCAATTGCTAGCATCTCATCAGTAGAAGTTTCTGGAGTGGGCTCCCCCTCGGTCAGTACCCTTGCTGGAGAAAGGTGGTTGGGGCCTTCTTGGATGTTCTCAGCAAGGTAAGCCTTGGGATCTAAACCAGCTGTTAAGGCATCTTCAATCAGCAGTGCCTTGATGAGTTCCTCTTATTGTTTTTCTTTCACTCGGTCAGCAGGAATATCATCAAGGTTACTGTCACTGCTGCTGCTGGATACTAGTGTTTGCTTTCCCTTGCTTTTACCTTTGATTGCAGCATGTTTTCTTTTGGAAGGAAGGGTCGGGTCATCAGGTGAATGGATAGCAAAGCCAGGGAGAACAAGTCTTTGAGCAGCAGAGGGTTTTGAGATTGACTCGGTTGGCTCAGCCGTCTCTGTTGGTGGCTCCTTTGGGGACACTGCTGATCGATCAATTTTAGCAGTGTCATAAGCAGGAGGAGGATTGGCTTTATTTGCAACGTGGATTACAATCTCCACTTCAGTAGGTCTGTTGATAGAGTCTGAAGTGTCAACAGACTCGGTCTCCGTAAGCTCCAGAACTTCAGTAGGAGTAGCAGGCTCTGCTGCTAAAGTTTCAGCAGGGATTGGTTCGTCAGTAGCAGCCACCTCTGTGATCTCATCAATCTCTTTGAAGAGTTATGTAGAAGAGCTATTCGGATCATCAGCAGGCATTGGAGATTGGTCAGCAGGGATGTAGTTGTCTATTTCGTCAAAAATGTCATCCCCTGCTGACTCAGCTAAGAGAGCAACAACGGTAGGGATTTCTTCTTCAGAGGGAGGCTCCACGTCTGATCCTCCAATAGCTATTGCTTCAACAGCAGAATCTTCATCGTAGAGCTCTATGTAGAATTCATATATCTCCTTCTCTTCTTCATTCAAGGTTGAGAGGTCAAATTCAGCAAGCGTTGCCTTGGATTTCTTTTTGGGCCTCTAAATTTGACCCGCTGCTCGCCTCTTCTTGCTTTGTTGAACAGCTGGGACGCGTTCGTCGCTTCTAGCATTGGGCGTTAAAGATGTTTGGATAGGGGACTCTGCTGATCCCCTTGCTCTTCTTTCAGCAGCAACTTTAGCAAGGTTGCGCCCATAGTTCTTCAGCAGGGAAGGAGTGATCACCTTGCTACTGATCAGCTTCTTGGACTGGGTCCCTTCTGGGAAATTTGCTCCAAGTATTCCCTTGATCAGCAGGGACATAGTTCATCCATGACGAATCTTCGTCTTCCTCTTGCTGGAGAAGGATTCAGCAAGGACTTCAAAGAAAATTTGAGCCCAGTTGATTGGCTCCCCTGATTTCAGCAGGGAGACGATAGAAATAACCCTTGCTGATGCCTCATCCTGGGAGGTGAACTTACACAGCAAGGTCTTGTGCAGGATGTCCATCAGAAGGTCCCATTTCCTTGGGAAGTCCTTCCTTTTCTTGTTGTTGTGGGTCTTGACATACCCCAGATCAACAAGTACAACAAGAGCTACTGTAGGTGGAGTCAGCAGACCCATACTTGGCATCTGTAAGACTCTGGCGATGCTTGCTGGAGTGATGAGGACCAGCTGACCACTTACACGTCCGATTATGCTATGGTCACGGACTTGCATTGCTGAGCAGAACTCTCTAATCACTTCCCCATATATGGGAGTATCAGCAGAGATTACATAGCGTACCCCGCTATTCCTCAGCAGGGTTATGACTTGAGTTATTTCTTTATCTTGGATATCAGCAAAGGATTCCAAGTCGATGATGGACTTAGACTTAAGTTTATCCAACCAGTTGGCCATGTCTGCTGAAATTGATCAGAAAAAGGTGTCAGAGAAGGTTTGCGGTGGTTTTCAGAAGGGTTTAGAGAGTGATTATAGAGAGAGATCAAAGCAGTTGGTTTTGGTAAAAATTTGAGAAAGGTTAAAATGAGTTTATATAGGAGGTAAAAGAAGTTGAAGAGTTTAGAGAGTGGTAACTGATATGAGAAGATGAAGAGTTAGTGGGAGAAAAATATGGGTAGTGGTGAGAATTAATTACTGGATTGATAGCAGCCGTAAAAGATCATGGGGCAGAGTGGCATTTAATGTGGAGAGAGAAAATTTAGGACTAGATATGACATCATATTTTTTCGGCGGTAATGATGGAAATGAGCAGACTTGCTATAGCACGCCTTTGCTCATGTCGAAGGATAGAAACATGAGTCAACAGGAATAATATCCTTGCTGATTTTGTGGCTTCCTCTTGAGGTGGATATCAACAGGGTCTTGTAAGCAACAGTCATCCCTTGCTCATTTTGGATGTTTCAGCAAGGTCTAAGATAGTTTTTGAAACAACAGTTTTGTCGAGGGGTCTCCCCTTTTCTTCTTATTTTCAGCAAGATCGATGTAGATTTTTCAGCAGCATCTTTGTTCATTTCAGCAGCGTCTTTGACATTTCAGCAGCGTCTTTGACATTTTCAGTAGCGTCTTTGACATTTTCAGCAACGTCTTCGACATTTCAGCAGCGTCTTAGACATTTCAGCAGCGTCTTTGACATTTTCAGCAGTGTCTTCAACATTTCAGCAAGAGATTTACATAGTTCTTGAAACAGCTCTTTTCTCTGGAGGTCTCCCCTTTTTCAGAATTTTTCAGCAAGGTCATTGTTGATCAGCATGGACTTTATCAGCAGCATCTTTGATCATTTCAGCAATGTGAAATATGTCTCTCAGCAGGGATTAAGAGGTCTGCTGAGACATCAACACTGCATCATCTTCTTTTGAAATTAACTTGCTAAGAACAAAAGTCCTTGCTTAAGCAAACAAGATGTTAGTAGCAAAAAGCTTATTCACAATTTAACATGCCTAATTCACTTATTAGTTTATTAAAACGATTTTCATCCAGGGGTTTTGTAAAAACATCTGCTAATTGATTTTCAGTAGGAATATAGTTTATCTCTATTGTACCTTGCTGAACGTGATCTCTAATTAAATGATGCCTTATATCTATATGTTTAGTTCTAGAGTGTAAAACCAGATTATAAGCAATGGCCACAGCACTAGTATTATCACAAAATATAGGAATGGACTTGAAATCAAACCCATAATCAGCAAGTTGATTCTTCATCCACAGAATTTGTGTAACACAACTTCCTGCTAATATGTACTCAGCTTCAGCAGTGGATGATGATACAGAGTTTTGCTTGTTACTGAACCATGAGACAGGTCTTCCTCCTAGAAATTGGCATGTACTACTAGTGCTTTTTCGATCAATTTTACACCCAGCAAAGTCAGCATCCGAGTATCCAACAAGGTTGAAGTTAGAATCTTTTGGATACCATATTCCTAAGTTAGGAGTTTCTTTGAGATATCTGAAAATTCTCTTAACAGAAGCTAAATGTGATTCCTTGGGGTTAGATTGAAAATGTGCACAAATACATGTAGCAAACATAATATCTGGTCTACTAGCAGTTAAGTATAGCAAGGATCCGATCATACCTTGATAACTTGTTATATCTATGGATTAACCTTGCTCATCTTTGTCCAACTTTGTTGCTGATGACATGGGAGTTTTTATAGGACTTGCTGATTCTAACCCAAACTTCTTACGCAGGTCTTTGTTGTACTTCGATTGATTGATGAAAATTCCATCACCTCTTTGCTTAATTTGAAGTCCAAGGAAGAAATTCAACTCTCCCATCATGCTCATCTCAAATTTATTCTGCATAAGCTTAGCAAATCTTGCACAAAGTTTTTCATCAATAGAACCAAAGATTATATTGTCTACATAGATTTGTACTAACAATGTTTTATCTTTATGCTTTTTAATGAAAAGTGTAGTATCTACTTTACCTCTACTTAAACCTTCATCAATTAAAAAGGAAGATAAAGTGTCATACCATGCACGTGGAGTTTGCTTAAGACCATATAATGCTTTATCAAGCTTGTATACATGGTGAGGATTAGCATGATCAGTAAAACCTGGGGGTTGCTCCACATAGACTTCTTCCTGAAGTTCTCCATTCAGAAATGCACTCTTGAAGTCCATTTGAAACACCTTGAAGTCTTGATAAGCAGTGTAAGCAAGAAAGATCCTTATGGCTTCAAGCCTTACTACTGGAGCAAAGGTTTCATCATAGTCGATTCCTTCCTCCTGAGAATAGCATTTAGCCATAAGTCTTGCCTTGTTTCTTGTGATGATTCCATCTTCATCCATCTTATTTCAGAATACCCACTTGGTGCCAATTACTGCATGATTTCTTGGCTTGGGAACAAGATTCCAAGCTTTGTTCCTGCTGAATTGGTTTAGCTCTTCATGCATAGCAAGGACCTAATCAGCATCAGCAAGAGCATCCTCAATTTTCTTAGGTTCCATTTGAGATAGGAAACTCAAGAAACTATTCTCATTTTGAGCAGATCTTCTGGTCTTTACTGAACTTGAAGGATTTCCAATAATCAAGTCTTCTGAGTGAGACTTGGTCCATTTCATCCTTCTGGGTAGATCTGATCGAATGTCTTGCTATCTTAGTTCCTCCAAGTTGGGTTCATCAACTTTTACTTCAGTAGGGGTGCTATCCAATGGAGCAGTGCTTTCTGAAGGTGTTTCAGCAGGATCTTCCTTAGTCTCTGCGACCTGTTGATTTTAAATTGGTTCCTGCTGAACTATAATAGGGAGTGAACCACTTGGTTCCTCATGGTTAGTTTCATCAAATACTACATGAACTGACTCTTCTACTGTTAGAATTCTCTTATTAAAAATACGAAAAGCTTTGTTGTGAGTAGAATATCCTAAGAAAATACCTTCACCGGATTTTGCTTGAAATTTAGTCAAATATTCCTTTCCATTATTGTGAACATAGCAGGGACATCCAAAGATTCTGAAATAGCTTATGTTCGGTTTTCTTCCTTTTCATAGCTCGTATGGAATTTTTCTTAAGGTTGGATGAATGAGTGATAGATTTTGAGTATAGCAAGCAGTGTTCACTACTTCTGCCTAGAAGTACTCAAGAAGTTTAGCATCAACAAGCAACGTTCTTCCAGCTTCTTCCAAGGTTCTATTCTTTCTTTCAACCATTCCGTTTTGCTGTGGAGTCCTTGGTGCAGAGAAGTTATGAGAAATTCCTTGCTCATCAAAGAACTCAGTAAAGCCTCCAAAGTCGAATTCTCTTCCATGATCACTTCTTACTACTTGATTCTGAGTTCTTTCTCATTTTGCACTTGTCTGCTGAATTTCTCAAACTCTGCTAATGCATCATTCTTGTGAGCAAGAAATAATGTCCATGTAAATCTTGTGAAATCATCCACAATAGTGAATGCATATCTCATTCCACCAAGACTACTTGATATAGGGCCAAACAAATCAAGATGTAATAGTTGAAGGGGCATAGAGTTTAATTTTTCAGGCTTGCTTAAGAAAGATTGTTTTGTTTGCTTACAAAATTGACAAGCCCTACAAGGTTTTTCTTTTTCAAAGGAAAATTTAGGCAAACCTTTTACCAGATCTTTAGCAGCGAGTTTTGAAATCGTTTTAAAGTTTAAGTGTGAAAGTCTCTTATGCCATAACCAACTAGCATCTGCTGAAGCTTTAGCAAGAAAGCAGGTTGTTTCAGCAGGACTTAGCTTAGCCAAATCTACTATATAAACATTCCCATTTCTTGAACCAGAAACCTTCAGAGAATTTGTTTAAAGATCTCTTACTTGACATTTATTGTCTAGGAAGGTGACCTTATGCCCTCTGTCACACAACTGGCTTATGCTAAGCAAGTTATGCTTGAGACCCTCCACGTAGGCAACCTTGTTGAAGCAGACCAACCCATTTCCTGCTGAACCATATCCCTTAGTTCTTCCAGCACTATTATCTCAAAAGATCACTTGAGGTCCATCCTTTTCTTTAAAATTGGTGAGCAAGGCTTTGTCTCTAGTCATATGTCTTGATCATCCACTGTCCAAGTACCAAATTTGTTCCTTGCTCACAACCTGCAAACCATAAGCAATCACTTTGGTACCCAGCAAGACATGGGTCCATTAAGGTTAGTACCCTTAGGGACCCATACTTGTCTTATTTTTGGTTTTTGAGACCAACCAGTATAGTAAGGGTCAGCAAGGCAAAGAGAGGCTATGTGACCAATCCTATGGCAACAATAGCATCTCAAATGCATCATGTTATGATGTGTGTGCTGCTTACCTCTTCTCTTAGGTTAAACTTGTTTCCAGAGTTTGCTCTCAACCCAACCTTTGCTAAATTTCAAATTCCTCGCATGGTTGTAATTATGAGCAGGAGGAACACGGTTCTTGCTAAACTTTCCACCCTTGGTCTGTTTAGTACCATGTCCCTGCTTATAGTTACGGTCAGCAGGGAATTTTTTCTTTAGCAAGGCAACATTTCTGTTACCCCTGGTTGCTGCAGGAGATTCACACTCTGCTGAATGCACAGAGATTGTTCTGCTGATAGACTCAGCATCACTTTCTCCTCTCCCTTCAGCAAGGACTTCAAAAGTCCCGGATCCAATTCCACTTCGATCTAGCATGCTTCTTTGGTTTTTCAGCAAGGCATACGCATTTGAAGAAGATTTGTTCCATGTGGAGATTGTAGTAGTTAATTCCTTAACTTGGGAGGTTAACTTAGACTCTCTCTCTCTCTTGAGAGTCTCTGAGATGTTGTTTAAGCAGAGTCCTCTCATCATCAGCAGCAAGTAACTCCAAATTCTCAGCTTGCACATTTTCAAGTGTAAGAAAGATTTTAGAGTTCTTGCTCCTTAGTTGATCTGACTCTGCTGAAGCAATCTTCAGCAATCTTCTATATCTATGCCGCTGAGATGCAACATCTTTGAGCAAAGAGCGCAACTCAGCTTCAGTAATATCAGGAGAGTCAAAATCAAATACCTCAGTAAGGTCGACTTCCTTGCTGGGTTCGGATTCTCTTGCCATTAAGCAAAGGTAGGCAGTCACTGGTCCGGAGTCTTCTGAATCACTTTCACTCTCACTCCATGACTTTTTAGCAATAAGACCCTTGTCTTTCTTGAAGTTTGAGGGATTATTGTTTTGCTGGTACTTCTTTTTGTAGTACTCTTTTCCCTTGCTTATATCATTAGTAGGGAATTTCTTTTCATCCCTTGTTGAATTTCTGCAGTCAGCAGCATAGTGTCCCGGCTTCTTACAATTACAACAGAGATCCTTAGATGAATCTCTTTTGCTGCTACTTGTGTTTCTTCTAAAATTTCCTCGATCTTTCCTTAGAAACCTTTTGAATTTTCTGGCTAGCATAGCCATATCTTCATCACTATCAGCAGACTCTGAGTCAGAATCTGCTTGTTGCTTAGGCTCGGCAGCCTTCAATGCAACTCCTCTATCTTTCCTCCTTGGCTCAAATGTAGAATCTCTCTGAGCTAGCTCCATTTCATATGTAAGCAGGTTTTCATAGAGTTGTTGGAGATCAGTAGTATGTAAATTTCTCAACTCTTTGACAGCAGTGGTTTTGGGATCCCACTGCCTTGGTAAAGATCTCATGAATTTGAGATTTATGTCCTTTGTGTCATAGGTTTTCCCTAGAGCACACAAGTTATTAAGCAGGACAGTAAATTTTTCGTACATAGCAGTGAGATTCTCCCCCTGCTGCATGCTGAACATTTCATACTGTTGAATAAGCAGGGATTGCTTATTCTCTCAGACTTCTACCATTCCTTCACTGAGAACCAGCAAGGCATCCCAAACCTCTTTAGCAGAGGTGCAGTTAGACACACTTTCGAACATTTCCTCTTCAAGAGCCATG
Organism: Centella asiatica; assembly: GCA_014636745.2. Classification (NCBI taxonomy): domain Eukaryota; kingdom Viridiplantae; phylum Streptophyta; class Magnoliopsida; order Apiales; family Apiaceae; genus Centella; species Centella asiatica. Next base: position 14,362,170 of record CM025787.1, on the reverse strand, counting down.
AAGAGAACGTTCATTGCCTTCTTGTTGTAGCCTACTAATTTCTTCTCTTCATCAATCCATTCCTTCCTTTGCTTAGGAATGAGCTTATTTGGATCATCAGCAGATAGTTTCTCTAGAATGTAAGGTCCAACTTTTATTGCTTCAAATAGTTCCTCATCAATGGCATCCATGTACACATGTATTCTCAATTTCCAATTAGTAAATCTATCTCTGGTACACATAGGAGGCTTGCCACCAAAATCATTTCTTAAAGCCATTAGAAAAAGTTAAGTTAGGATCCTCTCAAGCTTTAGGGCTTAGCAAAGAGTGTTAAGCTCTGATACCACTTGTTAGGTCCCAAAGAGTAAAAAATACTAGAAGGGGGGTTGAATAGTGTTTTTCAAAAATTAAGTCTTGCTTAGAAAACTTTACTGATTTAAATACTTCTTGCTTATTAAAAGAGTTTCTTATATTTTGAAAAAGTTTAGTAGCGAAATTTGTTTAAGCAAAGCACCCCTTAGTTTTTGTAGTAAAGGTTAATGGCTAAAAGGAATAAAGATAGTAAGTCTTTACTGAGAGAGTTCAGCAGAGACCAAAGCAAAGCATAAGTAAAGCAAGTAAGCAATATGAAAGATAAGCAGGGGTAGAGATAGAATTTTTATAGTGGTTCAGACTAAGCCTACTCCACTCTTCTTATCTTTTACTTGAGAAGGCTATCACTAGAACTTTGTTCACACAGAACAATCAGCAGGTGTGTTCACACAGAACAATCAGTAGGAGGACACTTAGTCCAAATTACACTAGGTCACTTAGACCAAATTAGTCACACAGACTCTAAGAAGATTAAGATAATCTTCCTTGCTATCTCTAAGTAGAGTGCTCCTTGTTGAGCAGATTGATAGCACTTGTTCAAGCTTTATGATGTCTTGCTGAAGTCTTTAATATGTCAGAGTGTCAGAGAGTTCTTGGTTGTTCAGTTATCATAAATGATAATTATGACTCCTATTTATACTACTTCAGATAACTATCCGTTGGGAATTTTGAAATAGATCCATTGGAGTGAACTGTTCTTGTATCTTTACAGCAGTCCTTGCGTAGTTCAAAAAGTTAGCCGTTATTTTGTCTTCTAGTGCCTTCCTGAAGAGACTCCTAGAAGTTGACTAAGCAGGGGTTAAGATAACTCTTCTGACAGCTTGACTTTGATCAAGTAAAGGATCTTGCTTGCTTAAGTCCTTGCTTATTTCCATTCTAAGCAGGACTATACTTGGAAAATTCTTCATGTCTTCAGAATCCTTCTTGATCAATGAATTTATCATATCAGCAGACTTCAATTGGTGATCAAACTCCTTGCTTAACTAAGTATTATATCCACCTAACAAGTTGGATATTTTTCTAAGTCCTTTTACAATACTTAAGAAAGGACTATATTACATCATCAATTTATAAAAATAAATAAAAAATCTTTTAATCAATGATTATATTACATCATCAATTTATAAAAATAAATAAATAATCTTTTAAGCAATGATTATATAAGCAGGAGTGTAACAACACATTTGTTTTCCTTCTTGCATAGCATCCGAGAGTATTAGCTGTATGTGCTAAGTCTTCAGGAAAGAATAAAGCTTTTTAAGAATATGTTGTTTTGTGTTTATGAAAAGATCCTTATGCACCATAGAAAGAATGATTATGCATCCTAGGATTGAGTTTGTATATTCTGGGCATTATTTTTGAAAGATCTTCCATCATAGCAGAGACAAGCTCTACTATTAGTCTCTGATGAGGTAAAGTTAATCTTTGATGAAGATAATATTAGTCTCCAACAGGCTAAGTTTAGTCCTTGGGAGATTTCAAGTTAGTCTCCAACAGGTTAAAACAGTTAGTCTTTGATAGGCTAAAACTGTTAGTCTCCGATGAAGGAAATTCCTTAGTCTCTGATGAAGGAAGTTTTGATGAAATCAGCCTTAGTCTCCGATAGGCTAAGTTTAGTCCTTGATGACGTCATCTGTAGTCTCTGCTGGGCAAAGTATGCTAGTCTCTGATGACTAAAGTTCTTAGTCCCCAAGGAGTTCAGCGATGACTTATCAAGTTTGGTGAAGAACAAATCCTCCCTTAACAGCCGAGAGAGTTTGGCGATAGCCAACTGAGTTTGGTGCTAAGCAAATCATCCACTGATGAGTTCAGCGATGACATAGTGAGTTCGGTACTGAACAAGTTGTCACCCGACGAGTCTGGCGGTAAGCAAATTATCCCCTGATGGTCGAGGGATATCCCCTGACAGCCAAGGAGACATTCGCTGATGGGTAATTATCCACTGATGTCCAATCATCCCCTGATGACTAGTTATCCCTTGATATGCAGTCTGTCTTCAAAAGCTATAAAACATTATTTTCCTTAAATTATTTGAGGATGTTATTCGTTTAACCTCAACAGTTCTTTTGTCAGATTTGAAACATTAAAAGTTTAAGGACATCACATGTGCATTTTCTTTCATAATTCTTATTAAGGTATTAAATTTATCATGTGATATGTATATTTTACAGAATCTTTTACTCATGAGTAAATTGCATTTGATTTTGTGCAAACGACCGAGGCAAGTATATTCTCACTCTTATGTTTATTTCAGTTAAGCGCATGATCAATTGATTCGACATGCGTAAAAGGTTATGACTTTTATATTTAAATTTCCTTGTGAATGAGAATGTTATGCTTTAGTTTCACTAGCATGATATGAATGATAGTGCATAAATATAACTGAGCTTTGATTTATCAGTTATTTTCAATCTTATATATGTGCTATTAAATGAGAATGATATGTCCCTTAAATGGGTTATGCCACATGGTTGGCTAGAGGAAAGGAAAGGTATTGATTTGTTCTCACCTGACCTAGAGGAATTATAAGTGACTACGTACGTTCACACAGTTCACACAAGGAGGGATCATGCGGTCACAGTTAGGCTAGCTGTATACTGTATGGTTAGCAGATCCAACGGGTTTAGCCCCCGATGGATATTTTGAGAAATTTGTGTACAGGTGAATACCTGCCTTTGTTCAAGGAGGATTACACGTTGTTTATCATCTGTGATCCTAAAGACTCTTCAAAGATTTCCAAGGCATTAGTATTGTTTCACTGAGCCTCTTAAACAGAATTGAACTTCCATCAACATTTCTAGATTTGTTTCTCTGATTTGTTTATATACTTGTTAGGCGTAAATCGCTCATTCTTGTTGAACTTAATTTCTTGCAGGGCATGGTCCAAAGGCTGAACCCTCTGACATGGGGAAAGCAAAGATGTTTGGCTACTGAGTTAGCCGTTGAGGAAGGAAAGAGGATGTTTTCAAGTTGTGTTGTTATGTACTATAATATAGAGATAGAATAGCTTCCGCTGAGAATGTAATATTTTGGGTTGTAATAACTCTTTACTATTTCCTTGTATTAGTATTTATACTATAAATGGATGTGTTGTTATCTTTTCCTTCTTTTGACGAGGCCTTGATACAGTAAGGGATTTTGGGGTTGTCACAGTTGGTACCAGAGCAACAGTTACGGTTGGAAGTGATTCGTAAGAAAACACTGCTCGTAAATTGCGTCCAGGAGTAGGGAATACTGCGGTATGTCAGTGTTAAAGTCAGTGTGTGGGTAAACATGACTATCTCTAAAGTCAGTGTTAACCATCGCCAAACTCATCGTTAGTGGATAACCAATGACTGTCGCCAAATTTAATGTTAGTCATTGCCAAACTCATTATCAGTGGATAAAAATGACTATCGCCAAAGTCACTTTTTACCAAACGCCAAACTCGTTGTCAGTGGATAGAAATGACTGTCGCCAAACTTCTCGCAAGATAAGCTATTGCCTAAGTCATATTTAGCCAATGCCAAACTCATCAGGAGGTATGCTATCGCCAAAGTCTGGACACAAGAGTGTTTCCCCTAATGGGTTCCCCTGACGAGGTCATCCCCTAATGCCTTCTCCTGACGTCTTCCCCTGACTAGGTCATCCCCTGATAAGTTCCCCTGACAGCTTCCCCTGATGAGGTCATCGCCTAACGGGTTCCCCTAATGTCTTCCCCTAACGAAGTCATTACCTGACAGGTTCCCCTGATGGGTTCTTCTTACTGATGCCTCTTAAAAATACTTATCTTTTTGATCATCGATACTTTGTTTGCTTTTCCTGGAATGTCTGTTGTGCAGAATATTTATCTTTTTAAGTACCAACAGTCATTCCTTGACATTGTCGAGTCCATTTAAATAAACACTGATGACTGGCCCAGTGTAGTGTAGTTCATCCTCTGATGACTAAGTCGACCATCAGTAGATGCAAAAACTCATGCAAATATACTAAGGTTTATAGAATACCATGAGTATTTACAGTTGCACATTTATTCTTTAAACATCATCATCATCATTTATTTCTAACAATCTCCCCCTACTTAAGTTTATCAGTTTGATAACCATAAATCTAACTAATGTACTGATGATGATGTCAAAACCCAAAATTACAAAATTAAAGACATTAAAGAATAAATGTATTTGTATAGTTACAAAGAATAATTATGTACAAATATATAACTTTCTGTACAAGTAAGTTTCTGACCTTCTTGTTGTTCCTCCTCCATAGCCTTCTCTTTTTGAAGTTGCTTTCCATCTAATGTCCTTGGCCTTTTGTACTAGGAATAGTAGTCTCATCCTCTGATGGTTGATTCAACAACAACCCCTGACAATGACTTTAAGGATTTCTCTGAAGATTTCTCTTCTCTTGAAGAATAAAGAAGATTTCTCCCCTTTATATTTCTCCCCCTTTTTGGCAGCATCATCAGTGGAAGTTGAGAATTGGAATGTGACTGAGGAACTTATTTTCTCTATATTCTTTATTTACAAGGATCTCATCCTTATTTCCCACAACCTCTCCTTTTTATATGCCTTCTAAGGCATCACTTTTTTCCTATCCTTTTTCATTGTCTTCTAAGGCAGTATGTTCATTCTCTCCTTGTGCAAAGGTCTTCTCAATGGGTTGACCTTGCCTCTATTAGGGTTTTGTTATTCCTTTCTACTACACCATTCTGTTGAGGAGTTCTTGGAGCAAAAAGTGTATGATTGATGCCTTTCTCCACACAAAATCCATCAACAACTTCATTCTTGAATTCAATTCCATTATCTGTCCTCAAAATCCTAACCACTAACCCTGACTCAGTCTCAACTTTCTTTACATGGTCAATGATTTGTTGAGGTACTTCAGATTTGGCATGTTGAAACTTGACCCAAGTATATCTAGTGTAGTCATCCACAATGACCATTGTAAATCTTTTCTTTGATATTAACATGATGTTGACAGGACCAAAGAGATCCATATGAAGCAATTGAATTGTATCTTTGATCATTGTGGCTTCCTTGCTGACAAAGGATGATTTTCTTTGCTTCCTTTGTTGGCATGCTGAACATAATCCTTCTTGAATGAACTCCACCTGAGGTAGTCCAATTACCAACTCTCTCTTCACCAAATCATTAATAGATTTGTAGTTCAGGTGAGGGAGCTTCTTGTGCCACAGTCTGCTCTCATCAGGGGTTGCCTTGCTGTAGAAACATGACTATCCATCCACTGACATAAAATCAGCAATGTAGAGATGTTCTTTCCTAATCCTTGATAAGACCAGCTTCCCATCACTTTCTTTTGAGATTAAACATTGATCCCCTTTGAAAGTAATGATGTAACCTTTATCACATAGTTGACTTATGCTCAATAGATTAAGCTTCAGCCCATCAACTAGTGCTACATCTTCAAATGAGATATTCCCATTTGTTGCTTTGCCATAACCAAGAGTCAGTCATTTACTATTATCACCAAAAGAGATCACTGGACCAACCTTTTCTTGGAACTCTGTGAGCAGGGCTTTGTTTCCTGTCATGTGTCTTGAGCAGCCACTATCTAGAAACTAGATTTGACTGCATTTCACTTTTTCCTGCACACAAAGAACATTTAATTTCTTTTTGGTACCCAAGTGGCTTTGGGACCTCTAGGTTTAGTCACAGTTAATGGTAATACAACTTTTTCATTATTTGTGACTTTTGGTTTTGGCAATTTACACACTTTCTCCTTTTTTGGAGGTTCAAAATACACTTTAGATTTATCAACAGTTTTCTTAACTTTACCCTTAAGGGTGCATGCATGAGCAGTTGGTAAATCATTAGCATATAAAATTGTGTCAGTTAAAATTTGTGGTTTTTCCTTGCATTGAAAAGATAAATGATTATTTCTATCATAGTTCCAACACACTTTCCTGGGGGCTTCATGAATAGGGGTGAGTTACTAGCTTTGTTTACACCTAACTTGTCATTCCTATTCTTTTTATTTTCCTATGTCAGGCCTTTATCTCTTGAAGGGCTACGATGGCCTGATGCACTCTTATCCCTTGATGACTGTGTATCCACTGATGCACAGTCTGGTTCCTTCCTAACTGGGGATTTGAGTGTTTTGGCAAGAATAAGTTTATTGGCACTCCCACCACTTGTGGAAGCTACACACATCGGGAAAGCATTCCCTTTTTCCAACTTTGTTACAGCCTTTCCAAACTTGATCTATTGTATAGGCCTTTTTCCAAAGCTAGCTGCATTTTTAACCTCAATAGAAGGTTGCTTCACTTGAGTCTCCTCATAGCCTAAACCAGATTTGTGATCAGATTTCTGACTACACAATTGATCATCTAGTTTCTTACTTGACTCATTCCATCTCTTAATGACCTTCCTTTCCTCTTTCAAAAGCTTGGAGGTCCATTCTTCTCTCTATGGCATAGTCAAGAAGATTCCTAGTTTTAGAGAGTTTGTTAGTGCAATATAAGCACAAGTGTTTGTAGAAGGGGGGGGGGGGGGGGGATGAATACAAACACCTGAATCTTTTCGCTCTTTTAAACTTAAAAGTGATTACTGGAAACAGTTGAAACAAACAGAAAAACTATGAGAAATAAACACACAGATTCAAGTTAAAATAGTTATATTAAAACTTGGGGTTTTTCTGGAAATCTGTATAATCACAAATGTGATTTACAGCTACAAATTCTGTAAATAAAATTCACAGCTTCTCACACTCACTAGCTACAAAAACTTTCCTATGAAAAATAAATCTCTCAAGAAATATATTACAGATCTTCCTAGTGTTGTGTGTTTCTTTGTTTGTTTGATCTGTTCGATAGATTCAATCAAATCTGCCTTCTCTCTTTATTTGTAATGAGAGCTCCGTTGCTTATATGATAAATCAGTGAGTTGAAATCACGTGCTTGAGATGTGCTGCTCTTCTCAACTTAGTCGCAAGTATGTCACATCGAAACTTTATGTGTCAGACCGCTGCATGCTTCGTTGCTACTTTTCTTCCCCTGATCTGTGTGCATTTAATGCGTGAGAGTTCTCATTGGATCAAAAACAAACTTCAAGAAATATCTTTCCAATTGATATTTCTTGCTTCTGTAACACGTTACGTTGATTTCCGTGTAAGTACTGATAACGGGTGCATGCTGTCATAACGATCCACTGACTATCAGCCCTAATGGACTTTGATCAGTGCTTCAACCTTCACTTGAGTTTCACTCAGTGCTTCTTGATCCTGATGGTTATGACTGATGGCATACACTGACAGCTTCCACTGATGCCATGTTGGTCATTCCCCCTGACGGGTTACCCTGATGGGTTGGCCTGACACTGACATGTCCTGAAGTGTTTCCCTGATGGGTTGGTCTGCCCTTGTCATACCCTGACAGGTTCCCCTAATGGGTTCCCCCTGATGGGTTCCCCCTGATGGGTTCCCACTGATGGGTTCCCCTGATGGAACTTAATCAACGTAACTTTGATTAGAATTTCTGATGTGCGGAATACTTTGACTGTTTACAAGTAGCATCAGACATTCTTCTTCACTTAGTCAAGTCCTTTCAATGTTTCAGTTTTCTGATTTGTCTTGTGAAGAGATCGACCATCCACTCATTAATAAGGTTATAATCAGTAGATGCAAAACTTGTGCTGATCTTAAGGTTTATAAAATACCTTAAGTATTTACAATTGCACAATTTATTACATAATCATCATCATCATCATTTATCTCTAACAGAGTTCTTTTTTAAGATTCTCTAGTCTAGAGAGTTATGATTCTAACAGATTATTTCTTATGGTCAATTGTTCATTGATTTTATGTACTTTCTCAGTTTCAGCTACAACACTTCTTAAGATGTCATAAAGATCCTTTATCTCTCAAGTCATTTCCTTAACAGTTTTAACACAATTAGTTTTAGACATGTTAGAGGAAATTTTGAGACTTATTTGTGAGCTGCTACTGTCAGTGGATGAATCCATCAAGGGTAGGTTGACATATTCTTCAGTATCTTCTTCATCTGAGTCAGCCCAGTCCTTTCCCTCTGCAATATAAGCTTTTCCCTTCTTGTTGGCATTAAAAAGGTCAAAGTATTTCTTCTTGTAGTCCACTTTAGCTTCTTTTCCTTTGGATTCAGCTTCCTTTGTGGCCTTGCAGTACTCATTTGCAAAATGGCTCATCTCACTGCATTTGTAGCACTTTATTCCTGATTTGTCAATAAAGTTACTTGTGGTACTAGGTTTCCTTGCTGAAAATCTTTTTGATCCAGATGGATTTTGAAATTTCAACTTCGAAAACCTTTTTGCAAGAAAGGCCATGGTTTCATCCATTTCTTCTAACTCTTCAGGAGTGTACTCATTCTCCTTTGAGTCAGCTTTGTTGTCCCCTTCTTCTTCAGCATCTCCTGACTACTGCTTCACCAAGACACTTGGTATTACTTCAATTTTTTCCTTCTTGGCAGCCATCAAAGCTACAGATTTTAGCTTTTTGGTATCCTTAGACATTTCTAATCTTTGTTGAACTTCCAGTTTATATGTCTTGAGAGTACCATAGAGCCTATCCAATTCTAAGAGATTCATGTCTTTGGATTCTCTAATGGCTGTCATCTTAGGATCCTATGAAATGGGAAGTGCCCTCACAAACTTTCTGTTCACATTTTTGTTGGCATATGTCTTCCCATACATTCTCAGCTCATTTACTAACCTGTTGAATCTGTCAAACATTTCACTGAGTCTTTCACCATTTTTCATTGTGAACCACTCATACTATTGTGTTAACAGCTATAGCTTGTTCTCCCTCACATCTTCAATATCATCACATAGGATCTAAATAGTATCCCATATAGACTTAGACGTTGTAAGGTTCATGATGTTGTTTAGCATATCATCGTCTAAGCCATTATATAGGATGCCTGTTACTTTTAGATCCTTCTTCACTTTCTCACTTTCCTCTGGAGTCATCTCTTCAATAGTCTTTAGAACTAATCTTTCTGGAACACTATGTCCATTGACAACCCCCTGAGGAATGAGTTTCTTTGGCACGTGAGGACCTTTTTCTAGAATCTGTAGGTATTCATCATCGATTGCTCCTAGATAAACTATCATGTGTTGTCTCCAGAAAAAGTACTTTCCCCTTTCCAACACGGGGACTTTACTATTTCCAGCTTTGTTGGCTATTGTTCAAGATCTTTTAACAAGTGTAATATGCTAGTAGGCTCTGATACCAATTGCTGGAACAAAATAAGCTCAAGTGTTTGTAGAAGGGGCAGTTGAATACAAACATTACAAATTTTTGCCCTTTTTAAAACTTGTTAAGCACCGGCTGGAATAGCTACAGGATCAGAAAAACTGTTTTCCTAGTGAGATGACCTAGAACTTGTAGAAGGGGGGGTTGAATACAAGTTCTTTGAATTCTTTTCGATTGACTGTTCTTTAAGAAATTAAACTTTTCTGCGGAATATAAAGAACACAATCAAAACTCTATAAACAATTGCCTTTATTTGATTTAACAATTGATTACAAGTTTTCTAACAATCAAAACAAGCTTTGATCGTCAGCTTCTATACTGTATAGAGAATACAACTCTTTCAATTCTATACAGCTTCGTATTGCTATTCTGTAATTTTATAATTACAGCTTCTTAAAAAATTAAGTTACCAAAAACCTAGCTTCCTAATTCAAATCAAATACAATCTTTCCAATTGAAAGATTTTTAACAAGTTTCCTTGTCAGCTACGTCTTCAATAAAGTCTACGTGTGCATGGAAGACTTTCCTTCTTTGATTTGAACTCTAACTCCATCAGTGATTAAGTCCTCGACTAATCTCCGATGGCTTCTTTAATTAGTCCCTGATCACTTCGAGTAATCTCCGATGCTTTGGCTTTAGTCGCTGGTGACGTCAGTTTTTAATCTCCGAGGTATTGTGTTAGTCGCTGATGATGTCAGCATTAGTCCCTGACTCTTTAGTTTCAATCCCTGATGACGTAAACTTTAATCTCCGATGACCAATCCTTCAATCTTTGATGAACAAAACTTTAATCTCCGATGAAGGATTCTTCAATCTCCGATGAACAAAACTTTAATCTTCGATGGGCAAAGTCCAATCTCTGATGAACAAAAACTTAGTCTCTGGTGGACTTTTCCCTTAGTCTCCGACAAGCCAAATTCAATCTCCGAAGGACTAATAAATTTAAAACAACTTGTTGAACAAACTCAACAAGTATTCCAGCAGTACATACAAATGAAATAAATCTATCTCTTTATTATAATGACTAATCTACAAACAAGAGATACTACTGCTAGCTACAATACTAAAGTGTTACAAACCAACACTTTTCTGTACATTTGTATTCCTAAGTATTCTAAGAACAATCATCATCAAATGTTTATAAAACCTAACAAAAACTGAACTAAAATTGAAATGAATACACAAGCATTCAAGTTAAAATAATTGTATTAAAACTTGGTGTTTTTCTGGAAATCTATTTAATCACAAACATGATTAATCAGCTACAAATTCTATAACAAGTTACAACTTCTCTATAATAAAATTACAGCTTCTTTTTCCACTCACACTAGCTACTTTTTTTCTTTGAATATTTCTGTTAAGATCTATTACAAAGCTTTCTTTTAGTGTTTTTTGTGTGGGTTCTTTCTTCTTCGCTTAGTTTTTCGTGTAATAACTCTTATTGTATGTATAGCAGACTAGTTGGTGAACCCACGTGCTGGACATGCTTCAAAATTCAACATAGCCCTAATTTTGTCACATCAATGTCCTTTAGGAGTGGTGTGTTAGACTGTTGTTTGCTTTTGTTGTTTCTTTTGCATCCCCTGATCTGCATGTAATTATTGCTCAAGAGTTGTTATTGGATAACCAAACTTCAAGGAATATCTTTCCAGTTATACCCCTTGCTTCCATGCCAAGTATCAATGATTTGTATGTGAATCCTGATGACGTGTGAATTAGGTCATAACGTTCCACTGATGTCAAGCCCTAATGTCGACTTGATCAGTGCTTCTGGATCCACTGATGACAAGTTACTGAAAGCAACTTGATCAGTGCTTCTTTGTCCACCGATGTCAAGCCCTGATGGAGTCTTGATCAGTGCTTCATTTATTCACTGATGTTACGACCAATTTGTTATCCACCGAAGGGTTCCACTGATGAGTGATCTTTTTTCGTCGCCAAACTTGTCGGGCAAGTTAATTCATTGCCAAACTCGTCGGGCAAGTTACTTCATCGCCAAACGCATCGTCGGTGGATAAACATGACTATCGCCAAAGTCAGTGTTAACCATCGCCAAACATGTCATCAATGTATAACCAATGATTGTCGCCAAAGTCAGTGTTAGCCATCGCCAAACTCGTTGTCAGTGGATAAAAATGACTATTGCCAAAGTCACTTTTTACCCAACTCCAAACTCATTGTTAGTGGATAGAAATGACTGTCTCCAAACTTATCGCAAGATAAGCTATCGCCTAAGTCATATTTAGCCATCGCCAAATTCATCGGGAGGTATGTTGTTGCCAAAGTCTGGACACAAGAGTGTTTCGCCTGATGGGTTCCCTTGACGAGGTCATCCCCTGATGCATTCCCCTGACGTCTTCCCTAACTATGTCATCCCCTGATAAGTTTCCCCAACAGCTTCCCCTGACGAGGTCATCATCTGACGGGTTCCCCTGATGGCTTCCCCTGACGAAGTCATCACCTGACAAGTTCCCATGATGGTGTCATCGCCTTGATACAGTATTTTTAGGCTTCCCCTGATGGGTTCTTCTTACTGATGCCTCTTAGAAATACTTATCCTTGTGATCATCGATACTTTGTTGGCTTTTCCTAAAATATCTGTTTTGCGGAATATTTATCTTTTTAAATACCAATAGTCATTCCTTGACACTGTCGAGTCCATTTAAATAAACACTGATGACTCGCCCAGTGCAGTGTAGTTCATCCCCTGATGACTAAGTCGACCATCAGTGGATGCAAAAAGTCATGCAAATATACTAAGGTTTATAGAATACCTTGGGTATTTATAGTTGCACATTTATTCTCTAAACATCATCATCATCATTTATCTTTAACAGGCTGTTATCTTAACCCATATCACTTGCCCCCTAATTTTTGGGTTATCAGTCTTTTTGAAATCAAAAATTACTAAATTTTTTTTTAATTTTATTTTGGCGGGGACAGACCTTCCCCGTTAACTTTGGGGTACCTCCAAAGTTAACGGGCCAGTTATGTCATTCCTCGATAGAACTTACCCCGATAACTTATGAAATTACCGAAGCAAATAAGCAATTGGTTTACTAGTTTTTTCCTCGGTAGAATCACAGGATTAGCGGGGCAAACTGGTGATCACATCGTTAGTTTGTACCCCGTTAACTTATTTGATTTAGCGGAGCAAATTGGCGATCACATCGTTAGTTTTTACCCCATTGACTTATCTAATTTAGCGGAGCAAATTGGCAATCACATCGTCAGTTTTTACCTCGTTAACTTATCTGATTTCGCGGAGCAAATTGGCGATCACATCTCTAGTTTTCACCCTGTTAACTTATCTGATTTAGCGGAGCAAATTGGCAATCAAATCGCTAGTTTTCACCCCGTTAAGTTATCTGAATTAGCGGGTAATAAAATAAATAGACTTCAAAGAGCATTCCTATAGGTGGGTTGGGCTTCTAGAGTCCAAGCCAGTATAATCAACATATATGTTCATTCGATGGGCTTTTCTTTTTCATGGCCCATCTCGGGGCTTTTTTTTTTTTTTTTTTGAATGCCAATGGTCGAATGATCTCGTCCATTGGATTAAACAGGACGCCAACGGTCAAATTTTCCTGTGCCTATATATTTCACTCAAAGGGTGAGTATTTTTCACTTTTAACTTTGAGAATTACTTTATCATAAGTTATTACTTACTCTCCACCTTTTGGCAATTTTCGGCGATCATTCACCATCGAAGGCGATTTCCAACTAGCTCTTGCCACCGTAAGGCGATTTTTGGCGGGCAGTAACCACCTCAAGGCGATTTTCGACGACCTCTTGCCGCCGTAAGGCAATTTTCAGCAAGCCTTTGCTACCTCATTCAAGGAGTGTTCTTCATGTTCTTCCCTATATTCATCGAGTTCATCATCTCATACCTTTTTTCGATCGTCATGGATTTAAGTAATTCCACTAAATCTGTTTATTCTCTAATTTCTGCTTCTGATATTCTATTTATTCCCCCTTTAGACACAATTCATTCAACTAGGGACTTAGAAGGCCCATCTTCAAATCCAGAGGAGGACAATAATCAGTCTACCCTTCCTAGGCCCAGTGGACCTGACATCTACCATGTTATCGATGCTCAATGTCATGGGTCCGCCTATGACATGGTTGACACAGCTAGAGATGAGATTCCAAGCAACCATAACTTTGATGCTTATAAAAATATTTCTTCCATTATTTCGGAATCAAAACTCCCCAAATATGCCCTTTGGCACTGTATATATGCCCCCTATTTCCTTTTTGTTGAATCTAGGATTTTTACCTCCTCCATTCTTTGCTTTTTATCATCCTTCTTTTCGACTTCTCTGACGAGGGACTCCTTCACCACCATATACTTCCCAGCTTGGCCTTGTAGCTCATTCATCGTAGTGGGGGGCTTCTTAGTCAAACTCATCTTCAGATGTTCATTAGTCATCCCATTGGTTACTGCCACAATGGCAATAAATTGATCTAAACTTGGGACTTTTAAGGTCTCCTTGGTAAATCGAGACACATAGTCCCTAACGCTTTCGCCCTCTCTATGGCGCACATTCATCAGGGAGGCTGAGCTCTTTGCATGCATCTTTTCCCCGATAAATTGGTTGACAAACAATTGAGCGATTTGAGCAAAAGAGCTAATTGATGTTAGGGGAAACAACCTGTACCATTCTTGAGCCGGCCCTTTCAATGTTTGTGGAAATGCTTTACACTTGATAGCATCTGACGGATTCATGAGTAAGAGCTTTGCCTCAAATTGCTACACATGACTGGTGGGATCGCCCATGCCATCATATTTTTCTACAACAGGCATCTTAAAGCTATCCGAGAGTGGTTCATCCATGATGGCTTTGTAAAGGGTGGGGCGACTGCCCTGTAAATTGTTGTGGATGTAGATGCGGGTTGAGCAAAGATACCTATTTCAGGGACAACTGTGGGCTTGCGATTTCCCTGATTCTCCAGTCTTTGCTTCAACCGGCATTGCACCTCTCTTTTTACAGCTTCTTCGACATCATTTCCTGGTTGAGGTCGAGAATTTATTGAGGGTTCCCTTTCTCGCTCTCTTTCATACTCTTCCAGTCTACTCTGCAACTACACGAGACTCGCCTGAAGATCTTCATATCTTTCTGGGGGTGGCTGGTGTGACAACCCCGATTTTTCCCAACCATAAACCAGTGTCATCAGTTTAATATTGACTTCTACAACATAGGCTCTTGGAGGAAAACCGGGTTGCCAACGGGAAATTTCAAAGAGCTATTACACCAAAAACTCTTTTCTTTGCATTAATAACTGAAAGTGAAGCATACAGTAACTATTACAAACGTTATTTTGAAAGTTCTCAGCAACGGAAATAACATATTTTCTTCTTAAAAATAATAAAACAAGATAAGACCAACCAAAAATCCTATTTATGAGCCTTGAACCGCCAAATCTACTGGTACAGATAAGATTTTTCTTTACCCTTTGAACCTTCTTCTTTCTTGGGTTGAACGGAAAGAGAATCAAGCAAGTATGAGCAACAAAAGCCCAGCAAGTAATATAATATAAGACAATTATAATAAATCTGGTTGTTCAAGATACTATTTTCAAAATAACATAAAAATACTAAAATCTCATCTATTGGATTCAAATGAGGAGAATTCATATCTTCAAATAGAAGAAATATTGGTATTATCATGCCCTTGTAATCAAGAAAATAAGGAATATCCACATAACTCTCGGATGTCTTTCAGTACTATGACTTACTTGAACATCTCTCTCAATGACGTCTTTCAGTACTATGACTTACTTGATCATCAATTCTGTTCAGCATAAGAGCCTACTAAGAATATCATTTACCACATGACAATAACAGGCCAATGCTATTTCATTGTGGTCTACTATGTACATACGTATGACATTTTATAGACTTAATTACATCTACATTCTCATGGGCTCGGCATAATATAGTATCCCATTCTCATTATCCGGGTTAATTTCCCTACTCATATATATATACACAAGGGCTCGGCAGAATAGAGTATCCCATTCTCATATTCGGGTCATTTCCCTTGTAGAGATAGTGGATAGATTTCGACACCTTAACGAAATGTACCAAGGCAATTATATAGCATCCTTGTAATCTCAGTGAGGGTCATGACACCTCAGGGGATTGTCTAAGGTGATCACACAGCACCCTTGTAGTCTCAATGAAGGTCACAAGGTATTTACTACTCTTATAAGCTGAATTGAATAACTCAAGATATCATGTATTGACATAAAATAGATAAATACTTGAAAACAAGATATTAAAATCAAGCATTTCTCAAAATGATATTAGCTTCAGTTGAGCAAATAATTCTCTATCAGTACGCATACGAAACAATTATCTATAAATAAGAAGAAAGGTTTAAGCATCTGCCCTAGCTTGACACAGATCAAATTAATTGATCATGTGTTTAATTTGAGATATACATCATACTTATCTTTATATCTGTATAAATAATTGTGTGATAGATTGAAAGGAGGATAAATATATCACTTGGAAATAATTTATGTATAACTTTGAACAACTAAGTTATATGTGGAAAGAATAATAATATATACTGTTAGAGATAAACAATGATGATGTTGTTTAGAGAATAAGTTGTACATCTGTAAATACTTAAGGTATTCAATAAACCTAAGTATCTGCACAAGTTTTGCATCCACTGATGATCAAGTTGGTCATCAGGGAATGAATTGCTCTGCACTATACAAGTCATCAGTGAAAACTCATAAAGGACTTGATAGTGAAGAGGAATGTCTGTTGTTACTCAAAGTCAATTGAGTTATTCTGCACATCAGACATTGCAAATAAGATCAACCAAGTTTCAGGGATTAAAGACCATTAGGGAATCTGTCAGGGGGACCCATCAGGGGATGACATAGGTAGGACAGCCCGTCAGGGGAACATGTCAGGGCATGATAGTGACATTCTAACCTGTCAGGGAAAATAATCAGGGTATGACAGTGTCAAGCTAACCTGTCAAGGGGAATACTCAACACTGCATCAGTGGAAGCCATCAGAGTATGCCTTAAGTCTTAATGTCAGGGGATCAAGAAACACTTGGATAAATCAAGTGAAGTTTGAAGCACTGATCAAGTAGTCAAATATGGTTTTCTAGATAGCGGCTGCTCAAGACACATAATAGGAAACAAAACCCTGCTTACAGAGTTCCAAGAAAAGGTTGCTCCAATGATCTCTTTTGGTGACAACAGTAAAGGACTAACTCTTGGTTATGGCAAAGCAGCAAATGGGGATGTCTTATTTGAAAATGTAACACTAGTTATGGGCTTAAGCACAACTTGTTAAGCATAAGTCAAATATGTGACAAAGGATACATCATTTCTTTTAAAGGGGATCAGTGTTTGATCTCAAATGAAGATGATGGGAAGCTAGTTTTGTTAGGGATAAGAAAAGGAGATCTCTACATTGTTGATTTCAATTCAGTAAGTGGAGAATCATGTTTCTATAGCAAGGCAAGCCCTGATGAGAGAAGATTGTGACATAAGAAGCTCTCTCACTTGAACTTCAAGGCTATCAATGATTTGATGAAGAGAGAGTTGGTAACTGGACTACCTCAAATGGAATTCATTCAAGAAGGATTATGTTCAGCTTGTCAACAAAGGAAGCAAAGGAAATCATCCTTTGTCAGCAAGGAAGCCACAATGATCAATGATCCAATTCAAATGTTTCATATGGATCTCTTTGGCCCTGTCAACATAATGTCAGTGTCAAACAAAAGATTTGCAATGGTTATTGTGGATGACTATACCAGATACACTTGGGTTAAGTTTCAAAATGCTAAATCAGAAGTACCTCAACAAATCATTGACCATATAAAGAAAGTGGAAACTGAGTCAAGGTTAGTGGTTAGAATATTGAGGACAAATAATGGAACTGAATTCAAGAATGCAGCTGTTGATGGATTCTGTGTGGAGAAAGGCATCAATCATACATTTTCTGCTCCAAGGACTCCTCAACAGAATGGTGTAGTGGAGAGGAAAAATAGAACCCTAATAGAAGTTGTTAGAACAATGCTAGCAGAGGCAAGAATTCCTACTTATTTTTGGGCTGAGGCAATTTCCACTGCTTGCTTCACTCAAAATAGCTCTTTGATCAACAAGGCTCACAACAAGACACCATACGAGCTAATGACAGGGAGAAAACCAAACATCAAGTTCCTACATGTATTTGGATGCAAATGCTTTGTATTAAGAAATTTTGGTGAGAACTTAGGGAAATTTGATCCAAAGGCTGATGAAGCAATCTTCCTAGGTTACTCTCTGACATCTAAGGCCTTCAGGGTTTACAACAAGAGACTTCAGGTAGTGATGGAGTCTATAAATGTAGCTTTTGATGATCAAGAAATTTCTGGACTTGAAGACCCTAGTTTTCATGAAGAACTCAGATTTGAAAATGAAGATGATTCTGATTATCAAGAGTATGAAGCTGATGAGTGCAGACAAATAGAGAATTTAACCATCCCTGATGTCAATCCAAACATAATAGAAGCCCCTTCAATAGATAGAGTTAATATCCTGGACAACAGGTCAAGAAATACTCCATCAGGGGATCATCCATCAAGGCATGCACCATCAGGGAATAACTTTAACCCTGATTTAAGCTGGGAACTCAGGGGGAGTTTTCTCAGAAGCTGGGAGCACAGACTTAGGGGGAGGAGATGATAATCAAGCAAGCTCATCAAGATACATCTTTAATCCCAAATAGTCTAGGAGTCACACAACAGATTTAATTATTGGTGATCCAAACAAGAAAGTGCAAACCAGAAAAGCAACATCTAATGAATGCCTATATGCTTGTTTTCTTTCACAATTAGTGCGACGACCCCAAAATCCCTTATAGGACCAGGGCTTTGCCAAAAGAAGGAAAGATAACTTCACATCCATTCATCGCATAAATACGAATAAAAAGAACTAGTAAAGAGTTACTACAACCCAAAATATTATACTCTCAGCGGAAGCTATTTTATCTCTATATTATAATACAAAACATCACTCTTCAAAACATCTTCCTTTCTTCCTTCCTTATCGGCACTAAAAAGGGTTAGCTAAAACTCAGTAGCCGATCATCTTTGCCTTCCCTTTGTCAGAGGTTTCAGCCTTTATACCTTGTCCTGGAAGACATTAAAATCCAACAAGAATGAGTGATTTACGCCCAGCAAGTATATAAATAATTCGGGAAAACAAAATTGGAATGTTTCAAGGGATTCAATTTTGTTGAGAGGCTCAGTGGAACAATACTAATGCCTCAAAAATCTTTAAATAATCTTCAGGATTACTGATAATAAATAATGTGCAATCCTCCTTGAAGAAAGGTAGGTATTCACCTGTGTATAACTTTCTCAAAATATCCATCGGGGGCTAAACACGTTGGATCTGCTAATCATACGGTACACAGCTGGCCTAACTATGACCGCATGATCCCTCCTCGTGTGAACGTACGTAGTCACTTAAAATTCCTCTAGGTCAGGTGAAAAACAAATCAACACCTTTCTTTTCCTCTAGCCATCCATGTGGCATAACCCATTTAAGGGACATATCATTCTCATTTGTTGCACAGATATTAAATTGAAAAATAACTGATAAATCAAAGCTCCGTTATATCCATGCATTCTCATTCATAACATGCTAGCGGAAACTAAAGCATAGCATTCTGATTCACACGAAAATTTAAGCATAAAGGTCATAATCTTGTACGCATGTCGAATCAATTGATCATGCGCTTAACTGAAATAAGCATAAGAGTGAGAATATACTTGCCTCGGTCCTTTGTACACAATCAAATTCAATTTACTTGTGAGTGTAAGATTCTATAAATCATGCATATAACATGATAAATTTAATACCTTGATTATAATTATGAAAGAAAATGCATATGTGAAGTCCTTAGACTTTTAATATTTCAAATCCGACATACGGACCGTTGAGGTTAAGGGAAAAACATCATCAAATAATTTAAGAAAATAATGTTTTATAGCTTTTGAAGACAGACTGCGCATCAGGGAATAACTGGTCATCAGGGGATGACTAGACATCAGTGGAAAAAAAAACTACCTGTTAAGGGATGTCTCTCGACCATCAGGGTATCATTCACTCATCAGGGGATAGTCATCAGGGGATGACTCACACATCAGGGAATAATTTGCTCACCGCCAAACTTAGTAAGTCATCATTGAACTTCATCAGTGGATAATCTGTTCAGCGACAAACTCCTCGGAGACTAATATCTTTAGCCATCAGAGACTAACATATTTTGCCCATCAGAGACTGCGAATGACGTCATCAGGTACTAAACATAGCCTGTTGGAGACTAAGGATGACGTCATCAGGGACTGATTTAAACTTCCTTCATCAGAGACTAACAACATTTCCTTCATCGGAGACCAAGAAAATCCTTCGTCAGAGAGTAACATCTATCTCATCAGAAACTAAAGTATCTCATCAGAGACTAACATATTAGTCATCAGAGAGTAACAAATATCTCATTAGAGACTGATGATGTCATCTCAACCCATCAGAGACTAAGGTTGACGTCATCAGAGACTAATATTATCTCGTCAGAGATTAACTTTATCTCATTAGGGACTAATATTAGAGCTTGTCTTTGCTACAACGGAAGGCCTAACATGAACAAACTCAGCCAAGGATGCCTCGTGAAAATGCAAAAGAATATAATCATTTAAAGTTTTATTCCTTCTTGAAAACTTAGCATACATGGTTAATAAATCTTTGATGCTATGCACGAAAGAAACTAAGTAGAGTACCAGGTTCTTACCTCTTCGTCTTTAAGGGTGAAATTAAAGCTTGTTTGAGAATAATTTTTCGAAAGAAAAACTTGGAAATTTATAGAGATGATAAGTTTAGAGAAGAACTTTAGAAGAGAAATTTTTATAAAAGAGATTAAAATTTTACCTCCGAATGAGGTATTTATAGCAGGCTAAGATTAAGCCTAAAAATAAAATGATTGGTTAATCTAGACGGTAAAACAACTGCTCATCATAATTCTTTAACAACTAATCAACATAATAAGCAGTTGCTGTCACACATGCAGCTTGTCTTTAATCAATTGTTGTCACACAACCTGCCTACTAATCAAGTAACTTCACACGTAACTTCACACGTAACTTCACACGTAACTCCTTTAATTTACATATTTATGAGATTATTTCCCTTATGTAAGCAATTCTAGTTATTTGAATGAGAATTTCTAATCTTCACACTTGTATTCCTTTAAGGAATTTATGAACACCATTAAGACATAAATTACTTGCCCCCCATTTCAACATTCAAAATCATAATATTAATAATATACGTAATTAAGAAATTAATTTTAGCATACATTAATTCATGTAACAAACTCATATAAAATTTTTGGGTTCTCACAATTAGAGCCAAGGAATTTGAAGAAGCCATTCAAGATGCAGATTCGATAATGGCTATGCAAGAAGAGCTGAATCAATTTGAAAGAAATCAAGTATGGAACTGGTGCCTAAACCCAAGGACATAATTATAATAGGTACCAAGTGGGTATTCAGAAACAAGATGGATGAAGCTGGCATTGTTATAAGGAACAAAGCAAGACTGGTTACAAAGGGATATCTTCAAGAGGAAGGGATTGAAAGTATCTTCTTAGTCTATGCAGCACATTCAAACTTCAAACTTTATCAAATGGATGTGAAAAGTGCTTTTCTCAATGGGAAATTAGAACAGGAAGTGTATGTCCAACAACCTCCAGGGTTTGAAAGTTCAAAATTCCCAAATCATGTATACAAATTAGAGAAAGCACTTTATGGACTGAAGCAAGCTCCTAGAGTTTCGTATGACACACTGTCTAAGTTCCTGATGGAAAACAAGTTCACAAGAGGTATCATTGACAAGACATTGTTCTTTAGACAACACTAAGGTCATCTGATCCTGGTTCAAATATATGTTGATGATATTATCTTTGGATCAGCAGACACTAGATTGTGTGAAAAGTTCTCCAAACTCATGAAAAGTAAGTATGAAATGAGCTTAATGGGTGAATTGTCTTATTTCTTGGGACTGTAGATCAAGTAGGTCACTGATGAGATTTATATCCATCAAATAAAGTATGCCAAAGAACTTCTCAAGAAATTTGACTTGGAGGACTCAAAAGTAGCAAGGACACCAATGGCCACAGCAACCAAGATTGACCCTGATAAGAATGGAAAGAAAGTTGATCTGAAGACTTATAGGGGAGTGATTAGATCATTATTGTATCTAACAGCTAGTAGGCCTGACATTATGTTTGCTACATGTCTTTGTGCAAGATATCAAGCTGATCCAAGGGAGTCTCATCTCATTGCAGTGAAAAAAATCTTGAGATATATCAAGGGCACTACAGAGTTGGGACTTTGGTATCCAAAGGAGTCTGGATTTAAATTACTAGGATATTCTGATGACTTTGGAGGATGCAGAATTGACAGAAAAAGTACAACAGGTAGCTGTCAGTTTCTAGGAGGAAGGATTGTATCTTGGTTCAGCAAAAAGAGCACTCAATTTCAACATCAACTGCTGAAGCTAAATATATTGTAACTGGAAGTTGTTGTGCACAAATCCTATGGATGAAAAATTAGTTAATGGACTATAGACTGAATTTCAATAAAATTCTAATAAGGTGTGATAACACTAGTGCCATTCTCATTACTGAAAATCCTGTGCAACATTCCAGAACCAAACATATAGAAATCAGATATCACTTTATCAGGGAACATGTCATGAATTGAACCATTGAACTACAATTTGTACCAACAAACAAGCAGCTGGCAGACATATTCACCAAGGCTCTTGGTGAAGCCACCTTTTCCAATCTTGTGGGAGAGCTGGGTATGGTGAATTATGCAAAATGAAATTCAATATTCTTGCTAAAGACTTGTCAGAAAAGTTGTTGGAACAACTCAAACTATCAAGGGCCCAAGTTCTGGTACTCCTAACTCATCTCATGAATTTCTAATAAAATTAAATGATATATGACTATGTATGTTAAAAATGTAAATATGTACATATATTTGTTTGTTTTTCTTGTGTTTGTTTGATGCATCAGGATCAGGGTATTCTACTCGCGCATCAGGGTTAGGGTATTCGACTCGCGCATCAGGGTCAGGGTGTTCGACTTGTGCAACATGGTCAGGGTATCCGATCTGTGCATCAAGGTCAGGTATGTATATACAATGAACATCAAGGTCAGGTAAAAGGCTTTTGACTGCGTCAGGAGATTGTGTTGAATCTGTGATAATAATTTATTAGGGAATTCTTTTGTCCCTGACGATGTGTCACCACAGAATTGATACAACACCCTGATAGCGTGTTTTCAGGAGCGGTTTTGAAACGTCAAAAGGCGGGTATTTATACTCTCTCTCTCTCTCTCTCTTTCTTTCTGAAATACCTCAAAACATTTAATCTGACTCTGATATTCGCTCGAGCTTTCTTTTTCTCTCTCTCTCTCTCTCATATTCACAGAAACCCTAGAACTTCAGATCTCAAACAGCATCAATGGCACCCAACAATGTTCAACAACTGCCAAGAAGTCTGGTGGTTCTACCTACAAACTATGTGGGTTTCTCTGACATTGATGAGGTAAATGATTGCTTCAAGCCTATGATGAAATATCTACTCAACTTCGAGTATCGCAAAGCAATATTTACTGATGAAAAAATGTCTAGGGAAGCACTTTCACAACTCTGGTCGAGTGCTAAGTTCATGAACTCGTCAACAAGACCAGAGGCAGTGAAGGGGATCTCATTCAAGATCTCTTCTGAGAAGGGGAAAATAACCCCTTCTAGAATCAACTTTGCACTGGGGCTGCCTGCACAAGACTTTGTGGAAGTACCCAGTGATGCTGACTTGCTCGACTTTTTGAGAGAATTGGGCTACAACGCTGCTCCCAGCACAATGTTAAAGTTCAAGGACCTCAAGAGGGTAAATGTAAAACGAGAGATCTCTTATCTCTTTGACACCATCACAAAGGTGTTCTCAGGTAAGTCTTCTAACTTTGAGGTAATAACCTCATTAACTTTAAAGATAGTTTATGCAATGATTAAAAATGTACATATAAATATAGGAAAATTAATTTTTGATGATCTTATAAATAAATTAGGTAGTTTTAATTCTAGAAAATCATAGATCTACTATGCTAGATTTTTGTCAATGATCATTAAAGCCTAAATTTCTAATCTTTATTTTGAGGATGACATTGTTGTACAAACATACAAACAAACTAAGAAGTTGTTTGTAGAAATAATGAAGAAATCGTATACTGCAGAGCCATTTGCACTTCCGTTGCATATGGATCAAGTATCACGAACTCTCCCTTCTACTTCTCAACCTACTATTTCTTCTCCTTCAACTACTCTGGCAGAGATCACAACCACTTCTCTGCCTTCCCCAGTAGTAAACCAGTTTCAACTCAACCACTCTCATTAACCCAACCCTTAGTCTCCCAAAAGACTAAGGGTACCAAAAGAAAATCCTCTAAAGAAACCGCAAATATTGAGGGGGAGCAAGGAGAGAGAGTGATTGCCTATAGGAGATGGAAGAAGAAGAAGGTGGCCACGAGTGTTACCCAACAGCCAGACCAAGCAGTATCCTCTCAAAAGGATACTGCTTTTGATAAGGAATTAAACACATTTCTAACTAGTTCCTCTCAAAAGGAATTCGTTATTGAAAATAGTCCTCAACCAAGGACACAATTGAGTGATGCACATACACTGACCATAGCCCCTGATGAAACTAACATCAGGATCTCTGAGAGACACTTGTAGATATCTGACACAGTGAGTGCACACATAACATCCTTTGATGGATCACCTCCCCATTCTGTGATCCAGCCAACATTCCCTTCTACACCTCTTCCTTCTCTTACTAATCCTCAAATTTCTTCAGATATTATGACACAAACATTGAGTGTCATAAGATCAGATTCTCCAATTTCTCAATTCATGGAGGAGCTAACACTCCCTGACACAGTGATTGATAGTCAACACACTCAAATGGTTGACTCATTTTTACTTGATAGAATCACTGATGATTAGACAGGGGACATAAATTCATCTGTATATACTACTATAATAAGTCTTTATGTTCCCCCACCTGTACATACATCTCTTATATAAACATACACCTCTCCAATTGTACATACTCAAGCTACATTCACTCCTTCACCTATCACTTCTGTGGAACCAGTAACTGTACATAATTTACTTGAACTAGCCATATTAGTTGATCTCACTGCCCATAGGAGCCCTTCTAGGATAATTTTGAGTGAGGATGTGAGAATACATAGTGAAAAAAGGCAAAGTCAATCCTGTGAGAAGACTTTGGCAAAAGGAGAGGATGAGAGTACTGCCTACTAGGCAAAGAAAAAGGAGAGTCTTCAAGAGATGCCTTAGAAGGCACATAAAAAGGAGAGATTGAGGGAGATAAGGATGAGATCCTTGTAAATAAAGAAAATAGAGAAAATTTTGATACTGATATTGTAAATACCGCATCCTCTTCTAATAAGAATGAAGATGACACTCCTATGGATGATCTTTTACCAATCCTAGGAGTTGATTTATTTCTTCAGAAAAATGAGATGACAGAAACAATACAGTTACTAAAATAGGAGCTATCAAGGACTACAGATCCAATTTTGTCAAAGATGTTCAAATCACAAATTATGATTGGGCAATCTGTGGATGTAGAAAATAAGAAGCTCTATACACACTTTACCAACAAAATAAATAGTGTACAGCAAGTTGTGGACTCCTTTGTGACCAGCCAAACCTCGCTCCGGATGAAGAAACTGGCTAACAATGTTGACAAACAACTTTTAACCTTCTCCACCAAAATAAACAGCATGGAAACTCTGCAATTGTCAATGGCTAACACTCTTCAAAAGGTTCTTCAAGTCACATCCCAACTCTCAACTTCCACTGATGATGCAGTTAAAAATGGATAGAAATCTTCAGGGTCATCATCAGGGGATGTTGTAGAGAAGCCCTCAACAGCTCAACCATCAGGGGATGTGACTGCTTCTACTCCAAAACCCAAGGATAAGGGCAAAGGTATCCTGATTGGGGAAACAAAGAAGAAATCAAATACTCAATCAGGGCCTAAGCTACTTGGAGATGCCATGAAGACAACCCACTTTCCAACACCTGTTAAAGTTGTAATTGATGGGAAAGTGGAGCTTGTCTTTCCTCAAGATAAGAAGCTTGTGGAAGCTGATGCACTATATGCACAGCAACTTCAAGAGGAGGAAGAAAGGGAAATGGTAAAAGAGAAAGAAGAGGAAGAAAAGAAGAAAAAGAGTATCAGGCCAAGATCCTGCAGGAAAGCTCAGCCAAAGAAATCTCAACCTCCC
The DNA here is from genome assembly GCA_014636745.2 of Centella asiatica. Taxonomy (NCBI): domain Eukaryota; kingdom Viridiplantae; phylum Streptophyta; class Magnoliopsida; order Apiales; family Apiaceae; genus Centella; species Centella asiatica. The sequence goes on along the minus strand of CM025787.1, from coordinate 14,336,192 downwards.
AAGGGTGCATCAGGGGATCAAGACAAAGAAAAACCTAAATCCCCTGATGCCACCAAACCCAAGTCATCTAAAGCGAAGGATCAAGCACCTTCTCCTATAACAATAACATATGGACCACCCACACTAGCTGAATCCCTGAGAGACGAAAGGCGCAAGAATCTGACATTTGTGTTCTCAATAAAAAGCATAAATGTTAGGGTCAATAACAAAAGGGAAAAGTTAATCAATGTTCAACTAAAAAGTGGGTCACAGTTCACGGTAACTATGGACTGGTTTAGGAGAATGGATGTTGAGCAGTTGGGATTGATCCTGAATCTAATTTCAAAATCTTCAGGGCTAAATAGAGACTTAAGGGGGATGATTGAGAGGCTGAGGAAAGCCATCAACAATGAAAGAAGCCTGCCCATAGCTTTGGAGAAACCATTAAAGCTATTTTATAGATCCACTGATGGACATGAGAAAAGTATAAGGATAAGAGACGTTAATGGGCTTGACCTGGAGGAAGCGATGCATGTTCTAAACGAAATTGCTTATCATAAGAATGAACATGTCATCCAGTTCAGAATCCTGCTGCTGCAAAGAGTGCTGAAGGAGATTGAAGAAACCAGAGCTGATAATGGGAATACGACAGTAGTAAGGGATGTGCCCCTAGTAAAAGGATTCAAATAATATCCTAAGATGATCACAAACCCCATGGGTGAATTCAAAAATGAAAAAGGGGAAATCATCACCTTTTACTGGTCACAACTTGTTGCAGCTAATGTGCCAGAAATCAAATCAGTCCTTGAAGCTTTGGAATCAAGCAAGAATGTCAACATTGTGAACTTCAGAAGACTTCTTCAAAAGGAGCTGGAACAGCTGCTAGCAGGAGGGGAAGACAAAAGGCTCAGGATTCCCGATCAAAATCCGAATCAAAGAAGACAAAGCCTTGGAAGTGACACTCAACCTATTGAATCAAGTCATTCATTGCCCTTTGTTTCAGCTAAACCAAAAAGGGGATCCTGATGTCTAAATGTGAATATACTTTTGTAATAGTTGTAGGAAATATCTGTACAATTATTCTTTTTGTTCATACAAATACAATAGATTAGATAAATTCAAATTTGTTAAACTCATGTTTGTATAAGTATAGTTTTTGGTTTTGACATCATCATCAGTGCATCATGTAAATTTATGGTTATCGAATTGATAATCATAAATAGGGGGAGATTGTTAGAGACAAATAATGATGATGATGTTTAGAGAATAAGTTGTGCATCTGTAAATACTTAAGGTATTCAATAAACCTAAGTATATGCACAAGTTTTGCATCCACTGATGATCAAGTTGGTCATCAGTGGATGAATTGCTTTGCACTATACAAGTCATCAGTGAAAACTCATAAAGGACTTGATAGTGAAGAGAAATATCTATTGTTACTCAAAGGTAATTGAGTTATTTCTCACATCAGACATTCCAAATAAGATCAACAAAGCTTTAGGGATTAAAAACCATTAGGGGAATCTGTCTGGGGGACCCATTAGGGGATGACTTAGCCAGGACAACCCGTCAAGGGAACGTGTCAGGGCATGACAGTGACATGCTAACATGTCAGGGGAAATCATTAGGGTATGACAGTGTCAAGCTAACCCGTCAGGGGGAATGCTCAGCACTACATCAGTGGAAGCCATCAGAGTATGCCTTAAGTCTTAACGTCAGGGGATCAAGAAGCACTTGGATAAATCAAGTGAAGTTTTAAGCACTGATCGAGTTTTTAGACAGGACTTGTCATCAAGGGATCCAGAAGCACTGATCAAGTTCACATCAGGGCTTGTCGTAAGTGGCTAGTTATGACTGCATACACTCGTCTTTAGGTCTTACACGCAAATCGATGAAGCTTGTTATAGAAGCAAGAGATATAATCTAGAAAGATATCTCTTGAAGTTTGGTGGTCCAATGATAACTCTCTATCATTAAATGCACGCAGATCAGGGGAAGAAACAAAAGCAACAGTAGTCTGACACATCATTCCAAAAGGACATCGATGTGACATATATGCAACTAGGTTGAAAAGAGAAGCACGTCCAAGCACGTGGGTTCAACTACTGATCTTCTATTTATGCAAAAGAGTTCTCATTACACAGTGTATCAATCTAACGGATCAACCAACAATTTGAAGCACACAAAACACTAGAGAAGCAATATTTCAAAGAAAGTGAGAAGCTAGTGAGTGTGAAATTGAAGCTGTAATCATGTACAGAAATTGTAGCTGATTAATCACATTTGTGATTAACCAGATTTTCAAAAAAAACCCCAAGTTTTAATATAACTATTTTAACTTGAATGTGCGTGTACTTATCTTTATTTCTTTAAGTTTTTCTGATACTCCAGTTTGTGCGAAAAGATTTAGAAAGAACGAAAAGTTTGTAGTGTTTGTATTCCCCCCCCCCCCCCCCTCTACAAACACTTAAGCCCATTTTGTTCTAACAAATACATTACTTGCTTTGACTGGGGTGATAAGGATGGTAGGTCTGCAAAATTTATTTTATGAATCATAAATGATTAACAAAAATTAGAACTACTATAGCATGCTTAGGTAATAGAGTTATATTATTTAAGTCGTGCTAAATCTACGTCAGGGGATAAGCTTTGTGTTATTAGGGTATAGTTCACAGCCATCAGGGGATAGCTTATAGTCATCGGGGGATACTTACAGCTATCAGGAGATAGCTATCAGGGGATACTTACAGCCATCAGGGGATAGCTGTCAGGGGATATGTTATTTATTAGTGGATATTTACCATCAAGGGATAAATTACCTCTCAGGGGATATTTTACTTATTAGTGGATAACTACCCGTCAGGGAATGCATAGCCCATCAGGGGATAACCATCCATCAGGGGTTGACTACTCATCAGAGGATGATTTGGTCATCGCCAAACTCGTCGACATTAAACTTGGCTGTCAGGGAATGGTTTGTTCAGTGCCAAACTTCTCGGAGACTAGTATTAGGTTACTCATAGGAGACTAACATAATTGTTCCTCGAAGACTAAATTATCCTCCAATAGACAAAATAGCCTATCAGTGGATAAGTTATTCATCGGGGACTAACATTTTATTCATCAGGGACTAACAGTTTTATTCATCAGGGACTAACAGTTTTATTCATCAAGGACTAACAGTTTTATTCATCGGAGACTAATATGTTTTGCCCATCGGAGACTAACATCTTTTGCTCATCATGGACTAACATTTTTAGTCATCAGAGACTAATTATTATTCATCAGAGACTAACAATATGTAGAGATTATCCAAGTAATTTATCTCTACAAGGACAATAGAATCGAAGGTTTCATGCAGGTTCTATTCATGCGAAAAGACTAAATAATGAAAATGACTATATAACTTAATAAAAGCTCTTAATATTTACCTGGCAAGCTTCCGATACTGTAGAATAAGATAGAGGAATTTATCATGGGTTTAAGGAATTTATGTGTTTTGAGAGTGTCGTGCAGAAAATGAGTGGTAGGGGTTCTCCTTATATAGGTGCTAGAAATATGAAAATATCTAAGATATTTCTTATATCAGACTTGAAATCTACTAAATTACTACAATACGCTAACAATTACGGTTACACGTAAGTATGATAAGAAAGGTGTCAGACTGTGGTATAACTTACTAATGACTCAGCTTAGTAATATGCTTACTTATCAAGGATAGCTTAACACCTGCAATACTTGCTCATTAAGGAGCCATTACTCACCTATTACAGAGTCATTTTTGGTAATATCAATAGTAACAATTTATATTACTCTCACATAAATTAGTTCCGGTGATACCAAAGCTAAATTCAAAAATAGTAGTAATTTATATTACCACATAAGTTAAAACCACAAATTATTTTTTTTAATAAATACGCAAATAAATTGATCAAAATTTATTTGTTAACAGCTTTAATATTATAATAGTAATTACCTATATTTGGGGTCTAACAACTGGCTTCTATGTTCTTCCCTTCTCCGAAGCCTACCCCTTAGGTTCTCCTGAGGGGTTGGGACCCGGCCCATTGACTTTCTCCTTACTAAGTTATTGCGTAAATCTCACAGATGTCTGTGTTCATTGTCTTCAGATTCTGAATCAGAGTCATAAGGACCACTATGGGTCCTCGGCGGTTCCCCGACACGGGTTCTCTGCGTTCTCCTTAGGGATCTTCCCTAGTGCTCTATCTCGTGAGAGTTGATTCTTTCCCCACCTAGATTTGGTTGTACCTCATGCTCTTGGAGGGGAGGCATACCCAACTGTCTTTCTAGGAAGGATACACCTTCTCTCTCACACGCAATTGACCGAGTATTCACCATGACTTTTTGTTGGTTTCCCACAGACGGCACCAATCTGATATGTCAAATTTACGTACCTAGGGTTAGGGTTGTGAAATACCCTAACTGTTTAAGAACTTGAACCGCGAATTTAATTCTCTTCTCTACCTGCAAAAGAAAATCTTCCAAGAAGCGTGGGATACAACCCTTTGGAAGACCCTAGGGTGTGTTTATTAGCCAAAACTTTAGTGGTGATAAGTAAATATTGTATGTAAATCACAACGTAGCTGGTAATGTGTTGTCTGAGCTGTATTTATACATATCTGGATCATCAGGGTCTTTGGATTAAAATATCAAGTTATTCTTGAATTATAATATCAAGTCCTTCTTACATTATAATATCAAGTCTTTCTTGGATGATAATTTGGTGGTTTAGGAGGTTCTCACCCCTGTTTCTACAATCTTTTTTGATAAAGACTCCAAAAGGGATATTTATCCATTTATTAACTCTGTCATATCTTAGGTTCATTGAATGTAGACCTATTAGCCATTATGGGCTTTTTGGGTGTCATTACGATGATCTATTAATACTTATGTAGCATTTATTACATTTAGAACTGTTATCTTGATCCATATTGCAAAACTTTTTGCTTTCCTTTTAAAGTTGTCGAGGTTGTTATAAACCTCATTCCAAGGGTATGCCCCGTAGTCTTGTAATCTTTTCTTTCGGTTTTATAATTTCATTTACCCCAAACAAAAATAATAAAAAAATAATAATAAAAAAATAGAAAAAAAACCAAAAATACTTTTAATGTAATTTTTATAACCACCACATCACCATCAACCCATCGTAGACATCAACACCACCGCAGCCATCCCTCACTTCCAACATTGCCGCCGCCACACTTTTAATATAATTTTCAGATTGTTAGTCAAACATCCCCATCGCAATAACATTTTTAATGTCTTTTTCGGGTTAGTAATTAAAGACCAACAAATAATTTTCGAGCTAAACATTTTGTTAGAAAATATTTCCCACGAAAACATTATTATAAAAAAATATTTTTAAGAAAGCATTTTTAAAATTGTTTGTATCACACGAATTGTCAATCCTGTCGGGAAAACCCCACTTTGTTAAGTCCGATTTGCGGTTGAAAATTGGTATGAAACCATTTGTTTCACAGAAAATGTTTTCTGTAAAGCATTTTCCGTGTTTTTCAGCGTTTGTGGGCAGAAAACATTTCCTAACGTATTTAACTCTAGCAGAAAATCGAAGATAACGAAAACTTTTTTCTAAGTCTACATTTCCTCAAACTTGCATAGTGGACCTTTTTTTTTTTTGTTAAATCATTGGACTTTTTGATTGAAAAAAAAAAAAAAAAAATTGTTCTCGCCCCTCAGATTTCTCCAATCTTTTGCATTGGAAGCACCAACTGTTCCTCGAATTTCACGAGTGTTTGTTTATCTCATCTCAAGTTTAAGACATCCCCTCTTCTACCCATCAGACCAGACTCTGACCTAAATTTATCGGCAGGAGTTGTCAACTTTATGGATGTCTTGAACTATGTGAAGACACAAATAAATCCGAAAAGGAAATGTTTTGGCAAAGGATGATTAACTCAAATTGTTTTTAATTTCTTTAAATTAAATTTCCTAGGGAGCATCCAACTATTTCAGGATCTCTACATTCCTCTACAACATTGTTACAATTAAAGAATGTGTTGCAACATAATCACAATTCACTGATTCTGAAGAGCCTCAATAGCCTTTTTCCACTGAAATGCTCTTTGCTTTGAATCTTCAAATGACATGACCTTTTTGGGCTGCATCAACACGTTATGAAAATAGAAAGAGAAATTATAGAAAAATTTCAAATAAATTGAAAGAAATCAGGAGAGAAACACTGATGTAATTGGTGACCAGTGTTCTTTTTTCGAATAGTAAAAATTATGAAAGAAAGACCCCCGCAAGGACTTACTGTGCAGATCTTGAAATTTGAAGGGCTGGCAACTTGGATGTTAAGGTCATTGGAATTGTCCGACCAAATTATATTCCCTTTAACAACTAACTTCGACGGATCCACGTAAGTCAATTTTGGCTTATTCGTGAGGATCAGCTGAACTTTCTTGCTGCTTAGTTTTTGTAGTTTCTTGACCATGGAGATCATAAGAACAGACTCACCAGGCTCCAAAAATTGTTGCCTTTTCAAGTGGCAAAGGAAAATAAAAATACATAAGTGGGCAGAATTTAAGAGCTAGAGGAAGCCAATTAAGCCATTATATGGTAAATTTACACATGAATGAAATAAAATACTCATGGATCCACAAGTGATGGTTGTAAAGCTCGAAATTATAGCTTTCATAAGCAATAACAAATTAATTCATGCTATAGACATGATGTTTGGGTGTGGGCGTGTATTCATAAACCTACTACAAAAAATAAATGTGAAATAAGCACCTCTTTCAGATCAAGGAACAATGCAAGATAATTTTAATTAGTCAAGAAAGGAACTATATTAGGTTTCTTCACAGAGAAAGTTGCATAACACAAGCAAAAATTGTAACACAATGTTTCTCTCTCTAGAACACCCTCCTCCTCTCTTCCCTTAACCTGTTTTGACCTAATCACTTCTAGCCGCCATCCTCCCTCCTCTTTACCATCTTCTCAATCCACCTCCTCCACATTTGCCCCTCCCCTCCCCCTCATCCCATTACCTTCTCTTGCCCTTTCCCTCCCTTCCTTGTTTCTGCCATGACTAATTCTCCACTTCTCGATGGTAATAGTTCTGCTTCTAGCTCCACTCTAGCTGCTAGCTCTCCTTTAGAGGATGAGCTTATCCCAATGGCCTACTATGGAGAGCTGTCACATATTAGAATGGTCTCGGTTAATTCTTCTCCATCTATTTCAGAGGATAATGAAGAACTCCGGGAGGCAGTCACTAACACTTTTTCTACCGAAGTGTTTGGGGATGCTGCTATGTTAACAAAATCTGACAGAGATAGTGCTGTCCAAGAAAGGAAGAAAAATGAGGATCTTCTCAAGTTCGTTAATACCCTGGGCTGGAACCTAGACGATGTAAATGCCTTCCTTAAGGAAGGATATTTACCCTCTAAGTCTTCTACTAAGGACAGGACGTCCAATTCACATGAGAATGCAACCCTTGCCAAGCACTCTACTGATCTTAATAAACTTTAAAATAAAATAGAGGAGGCACCTAAAGTTGAGGGTTCACATGGTTGTGTTCTGCAAGAAGGTTTGTCTCGGAGAAAAATTGTTACAAATGAAGAAAATTGTTACAAATGAAGTAAAGCAGGCTGAGCTCTTACTTTCCCCCTATTACAAAAGATGGTTCCACTTCTATTGCTCCCCCAACACTTCACCCCAACATGAGATCCTTAGGAAAGGAGCTAATCGATGGTGCAACAGTCTAGAGGGTACTTTTCTTCATTTTAAACCTTCTTTTCTGGATGTTGAAGCTTTTGCTAGGAAATATTGGACTCCTCTTTGCTTCGAAAAGTTAACAACTTTTAAGGACAGGTCTATCTTCAAATTCTCAACAGCTAAGGGTATAGACAATGTCATTGCTTCGGGGACGTGGTACATAGCCAACAAAATTATTATATTGAAACATTGGAAAGAAGGAAGTGAGGCTTCTGAGGAGAAATGTACTACAGCCCCAAATATATAATTAGTGTTAGTTTATAACAGTTAAGTTTTTGTAGCTGGTAGTTTACTCTCTGATTGTTGTAATATATTTTTATAAGAGAGTAAGTTAAATTGTACTGTAAGAGACTACCAAAACTGCATTGAAGAATTCAAGAAAGTCAGGAATTATGTTTAGTCTGTCAAGGACTTACTGCCAGAGACCGAAGATTTATTGAAGTTAGTCAAACCTGTCGGAGACTAAGGTTAAGTCAATTGGAGACTAAAGATTAAGTACGTCAGAGACTAAAGATTAAGTCTGTCGGAAACTAAGCTAAGTCTGTCAGAGAGAGACTGTTGTTGAAGCCATAAGATAGTAAAGTGAAGATTACTCTCTGATACAGTAAAAAATTCTAATTCAAATAGAAGTTGATTTCAACACGGACAAGTCTTGAAGACGAAGTTGGTTAGAGAGATTGTATAGAATTAATGTAGTTGTTCACATTGTAAATAGAATTATATTATCGAATAGGATTAGAAGCTGAATTATGATTCAGAATCAAAAGCTGTAATTGAATTTACAGAGTTATAAGAAGCTATATGATTTCATTGATTCATTGATTCATATATATATATATATATTTATATATACACTTACTGTACAGAATTTGAAGTTGACAATCGACTGGTGATTATTAGAATTTGTATTCAATTGTTAATCAATAAAAAGCAATTGTTTTACAGATTTGTCTTATTCTTTATTTTCCGCAAGTTATTTTTCAGCAAGTTATATTACTTTAATGAACAAGAATTTGAAAAAGTTTAGAGAACTTGTATTCAACACCCTCTACAAGTTCTAGGTTGTCTTACTAGGACAAAAAGTGATATCAAAGCTTGATTAACTAAATTCAAGTTAACAGATCCAAAGATGACCAATGACGAAATAAACAACTCCAACATGATGAGTTATGTTGGGAATCGTGATGGTAAGAATTCCAATATTAAAAAGGGAAGAATATCTAATCTGGAAACAAAAGATGTATATGCACTTGAAGGCTACTGATCTTGATTACATTGATAGAATTGAAAAGGGTCCATATCAACCAAGAAAATTTGTTCCTTCAAAGACAATAGAGGGAACAATAATAGCTGAGCACTTTGAACTTGCACCTGAAAGTAATTACACTGCTTAAGACAAGGTACAAGTGTTAAAAGATGCTAAGGTGATGAACATACTCTATAATGGATTGGATAAAAATATGTTCATAAGCATTATCAATTGCAATACATCAAAGCAGATTTGGGACACCATCAAGGTCCTGTGTGAGAGGACAGACCAAGTTCGAAAGAATAAAAGGTCATTGTTGACTGAACAGTATGAATTCTTTCAAGCAAAACCTAGAGAGCCAATAACATCAGTTTATGATAGATTCAATGTTTTGTTAAATGACCTGAAGATACTTGAAAAGTCTTATGATAATAAAGATGTAAATATCAAATTCATGAGGGCTCTCCCACCAAGCTGGGATCCAAAAACAAGTAGAGTAAGAGAAGCTCATGATTTAGATACCCTCACTGGATAGGCTTTACGGAAATCTAAAGACATATGAACTTGAAATAGAACAGAGGCAAAAGATGCATTGCAGGGACAAAAGGGCTACATTAATGGTTGAGACTAAGATGTCTCATGAGGAGCTTGATGATGAAACCTACACTGCAAGCTCTGTTAAAGAAAAGTTTGAATCTGACACTAGTGATGATATGGAGGAGTTCATGGCTTTCATGATGAAGCAGTTCAAGAAATTCAAAGGTAGTAAAAAAGGTAGGAAATCGTCAAGAAAACTTAACACAAAAAGAGAAAGTCAAACTGTGACCTTTGACAAAAAGATCAAATGCTACAACTGTGATGGGTTAGGGCACTTTGCTAATGAGTGCAAGAAGCGTAGATCAACTGAGAGATCTAAGGATAAAAAGAGTGGAAAATCTAGGAATGACCTTGCTGACAAGAAGTATAAATCAAAGAGCAATGCCTTTATCAATGAAGGCAAAGACTGGATTGACAGTTATTCTAGTGAAAAAATTGTCAACTTTGTCTTAATGACTCAAACTAATGAGTCAAGTGATTCTTCGAAGGTATATGATGCAACTCAAAACTTTAATGTGCTTAATTTAATTGATACATCTATAATAGAGAGCATACAAAAAGATGTCTGATTTCCATGTTAGGTTTAGATCACTAACAATTGAACATGTCATAATTAAAGAATCACATGACCAACTCTCAAAAAGAAATAAATTTCTTGAAAAGAGACAAGTACAATTTGACACTATCAAGTCAGAACTGGATAAACCTCATCACATGATTGATGCTTTAAAAGAGAGAATACTACTTAGTCGAACAATTTGAACTTGAGCAGGCTAAGATAAAACAGTGGAATCAATCCTCTAAAAAGCTATCAGACTTGGTAAGAAGTCAATTGATTGGTTAAAAATCTAGTCTAGGTTATGATGGATACCTAGGAAAGAGACCTGTAATTGAAGAAAGTGAATAAATTACATGACTCACAAGTCAACTCCTATTAAAAGGATTAATTTTGTCACCTGTCAATGAACCTAAGTTCATCAATACTCAAAATCAACCTATCACTAGTTCTCCCAAGAAAAATCAAAAGACAATGAATGTTGATGAAAAGAGTCCATCAAGGAAAATGAATGTAGGCTTCATGACAAAAACTCAATTAAATAAGAGACTCGAGAAACTGGTACAGTCTAAGAAAGAAATACAATTGGAGTCTAGCAGTGGTAAAAGAAATAGGAATGGAAAGATAGGTATTAATAAGTACATTAACTATGTCTGATGCTCATAGAAAAACATGTCACATATGTGGCAATCCCAACCACATTGTCATACACTATAGGAGTAAAAACAGAGTTCCTTAGGAGGAGACTAAGCCATCAAAGATAGCTAAATCTAAATCACCTTTAAACAGGTCTAATCATCTTTGCAATAATTGTGGAAAAACTAATATTGACGGTCTCTCTCTTCCTAGAAACAAGACTAATGATTGTCCATTAAATGTCAAAATTTCTAAAAGACAATCAATTCAGTCAGAGTCAAGACTTGAATCCAAAACTAGTGAGAAAGAACCCAAAAAAATCTGGGTCCCAAAAAGGTCTAACTAGTTATTCTTACTATGTAAGGCAAAAAAAAAATCATGGTTTTTAGACAATGGATGTTCAAGGCACATGACTGGAGACAAGTTTCTACTTACACAATATGAAGAAAGGATTGGCCCTAAGGTAACCTTTGGAGATAACAGCAAAGGCCATACAAAGAGCTATGGCAATGTTGAACATAGCGATGTCATCTTCACATAAGTATCATTAGTCGATGGCTTAAAACACAATCTACCGAGTGTTAGTCAATGTGTGATAAAGGATACCATGTCACCTTCAAAGAAGACCAATGTCAAGTGTGTGACAAAAAGACTGGAGATGTGATCTTAAAAGGGAAGAGAAAAGGAAACCTATACACTGCAAATCTAATCTCTTCCACTAATCAAGTCACATGTCTCCATAGCGAAGCATCTGCTGATGAAAGTTGGCTTTGGCGGCTTTGGCATAAAAAGCTCTCCCACCTAAACTTTAAAAACATCTACACTTTAGCGAGACAAGGTTTGGCAGCTGGCATTCAACAATTGAAGTTTACACAAGATAGTTTGTGTGATTCATGCCAGAAAAGGAAAGCAAAAAAATGGATCATTCAAGAGTAAATTAGCAACATCAATTACTGACCCATTACAATTACTACACATGGATTTGTTTGGTCAAGTAAATGTGATGTCTATCTCAAGGAACAAATATGCACTGGTTATAATGGATAATCACGCAAGATATTATTGGGTAAAATACTTTCACACAAAGGATAAAGCCTCTCAGTTGATTATTGATCATATCAAGAAAGAAGAAACTGAGTCAGGAAAGAAAGTAAGGGTCATAAGGAATGATAGAGGAACAGAATTCAAGAACTCCCATGTCAATGAATTTTGCACTGGGAAAGGAATAACTCTATCAATTCTCTGCTCCTAAAACTCCACAACAAAATAAAGTTGTGGAAAACAAGAACAGAACCCATATTGAAGCATCCAAGACAATGCTAGAAGCGTCCAAGCTTCCAACCTACTTATGGGAAGAAGCAATAAGCATTGTTTGCTTCACACAAAATAGGTCCTTAATCAACAAGACCTACAACAAAACAACTTATGAGTTGATGACCGAGAGAAAACCAACTCTCAAGTTTCTTTATGTCTTTGGTTGTAAGTGTTGTTCTGAGAGACTCATCAGATACTAGAAGAAAATTCCATAATAAGTCTAATGAGGTAATATTCTTACATATTCTCTAACAAGCATATAAAGTTTATAACCTAAGAACAAGTCATTGTGGAATCTGTACAAGTAGCATTTGATGATAGCAAGATACCAGAAATGATTGGTCAAGGACTACATGAAACTCTCAGATTTGAGAATGAATTGAACACATGGAAAGTCCCATCAGAGACTAGTGAACAGCCCCAAGATGACTATGTCCTTTCAATTAGTGAGGGGGAGTTAACAGTTGTGCATGAAGTACCAAAGACTAACACTATATCAGAAACTAGAGTATTAGCATCAAATAAATCACAAGAGACTGGTAATACAAGTGCACAATTAGAGACTAATGGAACACCATAGACTACTGAAGTTAATAGTCAATAAGTGACAAATAGCTCGGAGGGAGCTAACAATCAAGAAGTCTGTAGTTTAGGGGGAGAAGTCTCTGATCCAACAACTAGATTTGACAATGTTCATCTAGATAATGAAGCCTCATCTTCAAGAATGAATACGCCACCTGCAAGACCATAGTTGAGAGACCACACACTACATTTAAAATTGGAGATTTAGATGAAGGAGTCAAGACAAGAAGTGCAACACAAAATCAATGTTTTTATCTCAGTTTTCTTTCAAAAGTTGGGCCAAGGAATATTGAAGAAGCACTTCAAGATCCTAACTAGGATATAGCCATGCAAGAAAAACTTAACCAATTCACAAGGAATAAAGTCTAGAGAATGGTGCCCAAACCAAGGAACAGATCAATAATTGGTGTCAAGTGGGTCTTCAAAAACAAGTTAGATGAAACTGGTACAATTACGAGGAATAAAGCAAGCCTAGTAGCAAAGGACTATTATCAATAAGAGAGCATTGACTATGATTAAGTCCTTTGCACCAGTTGCAAGATTTGAAACAATAAGGATTTTCTTGGCATATGCAGCCTATAAGAATTTCAAGGTGTACCAGATGGACATCAAGAGCGCTTTCTTGAATGGAAAGTTAGAAGAAGAGGTATATGTTGAACAACCACCTGGTTTTGTAGATCCCAAGTTTCCAAACCATGTCTGTAGGTTGGATGAAGCACTTTATTGCTTGAAACAAGCTCCCAGGGCCTAGTATGATATTCTCTCTCAGTTTTTAATTGAAAACAAATTTGTTAGAAGTATCATAGACAAAACATTTTTTTATAAAAACTAGGTTTTGATTTAATACTTATGCAAATATATGTGGATGACATTATATTTAGTTCTACAAATGAAAAACTGTGCAGAAAATTTTCAAAACTAATGCAGTCTAAATATGAAATGAGTATGATGATGAGTTAACATTTTTCTTAGGATTACAGATAAAGCGATCAACTGTTGGAATTTTCATTGGTCAGTCTAAGTACATCAAGGACTTACTAAGAAAATATGATCTAGCTGATTGTACATCTGCAAAAATACCCATTGCTATTGACGCTAAGCTAGATAAGGATACTAAGGGTAAGAAGGTTGATATAACTACTATAGAAGCATGATAGGCACACTTTTATATCTAATTGCAAGTAGACATGATATAATGTTTGCTACATGCTTATGTGCAAGATTTCAAGTTGATCCTAAAGATTCACATCTAATCGTTGTTCAAAGAATACTCAGATATCTAAAGGGTACTACAATCCTTGGGTTATGCTATTCAAAAGAATCTAGTTTTAAACTAATCAGCTATTCAGATGCTGACTATGCAGGATGTAAGCTAGACAAAAAAAGCATAAAGTGGAAACTGCCAATTTCTTGGAGGCAGACTTGTTTCTTGGTTCAACAAGAAACAAAATTCAGTTTCAACCTTAACAGTTAAAGCTAAAATATATTGCAGCCGGAAGAAGTTGTGCTCAAATCCTGTAGATCAAAAATCAACTTCTGGACTACGGTATAACCTTATCCAAAATTCCTATTTATTGTGATAATACTAGTGTCATAACAATAACAGAAAACTCAGTAGAGCATTTAAGAACAAAACACAAACTGATAAGCAACTTGATGACATATTCACCAAACCTTTGGATGAACCTACATTCATTAGGTTAGTCTATGAACTAGGTTACTCTATAAACTAGGTATGTTAAATTATTCTTCTAAAACCTAAGTAACTTTTTTACAAAGCAAGTTCTCATAATTTCAGAAGCTAGAATTCAATTTCTAGTTTGCAGTTGTTGTTCATGGGCAGAAAATTAGAAGCTAGAAATAAATTTCTAGGTTAAAGCTACTCTTCATGGGCAAAAAATAAGAAGTTAATAATCGTTGAATTGATTGTTACATAACTTTGGAAACAAAGTTATAGCAGAGACTAAAAAATAGAAGTGATGTGATATTACTTTTTAGTTATGTTCAAAATTTAGTCGCTGATAATTCTTTTTACTAGTCTCGCACAAGTCAAATTGAACTATCGAACACTAACCTAAATTAGTCTTTGAGAATAATAGAGTGAGAGACTAAATTAGTCTCTGATAGTTCTTTTTCACTAGTCTTCGATAAGTCAAAAATGAATTATTGAAGACTAATTAAACTTAGTCTTTGATAGTGATCGAGGAAAAGACTAAGATAGTCTCTAATAACTTACTTTAATAAGGGTAAAAGAGTAATTAACCATATTATTTTTTTTCAAAAATCGATCATTATCTATTGAATTGCAAACATTTTTAAACTCCAGTAAGGGCTAAAAGAAAATTCAACTGCAATTCTATTCGTTCAAAGAACTCTCTCTCTCTCTGATATTTGCAGTTTGCAAAGAATTTCTTCAAGTTTTTCACAGGTATCAACAATGGCATCGAAGACGATATGTTTCAAGTTCGGCAACTTTGACTTCACCAAAACCAACTGATGTATTTGATCTGGTAGGATCAAACACAGGTTGCGAAAAATAACTTTAGGAAGATTTCGTAAAGAAATTAATCACCAGAAATCCACACTAAATGATCGATCTGATTAGTTTGCTTAAAGAATTTAATCACCCGCAAGCTAATACAAATCAGTTGTGAAAGTATAAAGGAATTAACCACCAACTTTCAGATAAACATAAGTAAAACTTGTTTTCCCAGTGAGATGACCTAGAACTTGTAGAAGGGGGGGTTGAATACAAGTTCTCACAACTTTTTTTTTTTTGATTTCTTGTTCTTTAAGAAATTAAACTCTTCTGCGGAATATAAAGAACAAGATCAAAACTTTATAAACAATTGCTTTTATTGATTTAACAATTGATTACAAGTTTTCTAACAATCAAAATAAGCTTTGATCGTCAGCTTCTATTCTGTGTATATATAAAATACAACACTTTCAATTCTCTCTCTCTATACACATCCACAGCTTCGTATTCCTTTTCTGTAATTTATAATTACAGCTTCTAAAACTAAGTTATCAAAAACCTAGCTTCCTAATTCAAATCAAATACAATCTTTCCAATTGAAAGATTTCTAACAAGTTTCCTTATCAGCTACGTCTTCAATAAAGTCTACGTGTGCATGGAAGACTTTCCTTCTTTGATTTGAACTCTAACTCCATCAGTGATTAAGTCTTCGACTAATCTCCGATAGCTTCTTTAATTAGTCCCTGATCACTTCGAGTAATCTCCGATGCTTTACAACGTGTAATCTCTGATGCTTTACTTCGTGTAATCTCCGATGCTTTGGCTTTAGTCTCTGGTGATGTCAGCTTTTAATCTCCGAGGTATTGTTTTAATCTCTGATGACGTCAGCATTAATCTCTGACTCTTTAGTTACAATCCCCGATGACGTAAGCTTTAATCTCCGATGACCAATCCTTCAATCTCCGATGAACAAAACATTTTAATCTCCGATGAAGGATTCTTCAATCTCCGATGGGCAAAGTCCAATCTCTGATGAACAAAACTTTATTCTCTGATAGACTTTTCCCTTAATCTCCGACAAGCCAAAATCAATCTCCGAATGACTAATTAATTTAAACAACTTGTTGAACAAACTCAACAAGTATTCCAGCAGTACATACAAAAGAAATGAACCTATCTCTTTATTATAATGACTAATTTACAAACAAGAGATACTATTGCTAGCTACAAAACTAAAGTGTCACAAACCAACACTTTTCTGTACATTTGTATTCCTAAGTATTCTAAAGACAATCATCATCAAATGTTCATAAAACCTAACAAAACTCACACAATTTTTATTAATCAAAGTCTGAAGTCTTTCATACATTGTGA
The DNA here is from genome assembly GCA_014636745.2 of Centella asiatica. Taxonomy (NCBI): domain Eukaryota; kingdom Viridiplantae; phylum Streptophyta; class Magnoliopsida; order Apiales; family Apiaceae; genus Centella; species Centella asiatica. Next base: position 14,319,668 of record CM025787.1, on the reverse strand, counting down.
ACAGCTATTTATAAGCTAAGTAATAACCTACTCCTAATTGAAAAATATATTACAAATAAAGAAATCTAATCTGTTAAGGAAAATAACAAACCTATCCCAAATAGGAATTAGTTACCTAAACAAACACGGAAAAACATAAAATATGAAAAATAACATAATTGTACCCGTCAGTGGATAATTGTCTGTCGGAGACTAATTATCCCCTGACCGATCAAATACACTATCGGAGACTAAACAAACCCCTGACGGATGAAATAGACTTTCGGAGACTAATTATCCCTGACAGGTTTAATCAGTCTCTGATAACTAGACTAATCTCCGATGCAAAATACATCCCCTGATGATGACATCAATCGCAGTCTCTGATGGAACAATAATATCCGCTGATGACATCATCGTTAGTCTCCGATGCGTTAGTTATCCCCTGACGCCCGACGCATCCCCTAACGCCAGTTTTAGTCCCCGATACATTAAATATCCCTTGACGCCAGTTTCCATCCACTCTTCAACTAAATCTTGCATCCCCGTGTGTAAGCAAAGTAACTATAGGTTGAACAACCCCTCCTAACCACCCTCCTGCAAATGCATTGATAGAAAATAAATCTAAAGATAATTCCTTCCAAGCAAGATTTATGTTTCCTCCCGAAATTACATCCGTTTGCTTGGGACCCAATGACTCCAACGAATCATCCTCCTCTTCTTCAGAAACAATTGTCCTCAATTGAGCCACATCGTCATCGTGAAGATAAGGAGCTAAATCACCGATATTGAAAGTTACACTTACACCATATTCACCTGGCAACTCCAACTTGAAGGCATTGTTGTTAACCTTTTCTACAATCTTGAAAGGACCCTCTGACCGCAACATTAACTTATGTTTTCGTAAATTAGGGAACCTTTCCTTCCTCAGATGCAACCAAACAAGATCACCCACTTGAAAGTCAGGTTGTTTATGATGCTTGTTGATTAAAGCTTTATACCTTGCATTTACTTTCTCGATCCTAGCTCGTACTTGGGCATGCAACTTGATCATAGCTTGAGCCTTTGCTTTAGCATCAATATGGACATACTCACCCTTTGGCAACGGAATTAAATCCACTAGAATTCTAGGATTCTCACCATAAACCACTTCAAAGGGAGAATGTTTGGTGGTGTAGGTAGGAGATCTATTGTAGGCAAACTCGGCATGTGCAAGCTTGACATCCCAATCTTTTGTAGTTTTACTCACCAACCCACGCAACAAGACTCCTAATATCCTGTTGGTCACTTCTGTTTGCCCATCCGTTTGAGGATGATGTGAAGTACTGAAACACAATTTAGTGTCCAACAGTTTCCATAACGTCTTCAAAAAATAACTCATAAATTTAGTGTCTCGGTCACTGACTATGGTTCGTGGTACACCATGCAATCGAACCACATCTTTCAAGTACAAATCAGCCACTCGAGACGCATCATCCGTTTTATGACAAGCCATGAAGTGCGCCATTTTGGAAAATCTATCCACCACCACCATTATTGAATCTTTACCTCGTTGAGTCCGAGGCAATCCCACAATGAAGTCCATGGCTACATCCTCCCATGGAGAATTCGGAACAGGCAAAGGAGTGTATAACCCCTGATGAAATGTGCTTTTTGCTTTTTGACATGTCACACATCGCACAATCTCCCCAGTAACATCTCCCTACATTTTTGGCCAAAAGAAATGTTCTTGCAATACTGCTAACGTCTTAGTGATGCCAAAATGTCCAGCCAACCCTCCTCCATGAGCTTCCCTAACCAATAATTCTCGAATTGAACAAGATGGAATGCACAGGCAGTTACCTTTGAACAAGAATCCATCTTGAAGCACATACTCTCCTTTAGCTCCCCATGCACATGTTTCAATTATCAGTTGAAAATCAAGGTCCAGCTTGTAGTATTCCTTGATTAATTCAAACCCGAGCAATTTCGAACTCAGTACCCCCAACAATGTATATCTTCTTGATAATGCGTCAACCACAACATTATCTTTGCCATGTTTATGCTTTGAAGAGAAATTAAATGATTGCAAAAACTCAACCCACTTAGCATGACGAGGATTCAGTTTCTGCTGCCCGTGAATGTATTTTAAAGCCTCATGATCCGAATGCAATATGAAATGATTCGGTCCTAAATAATGACTCCAATGGTCAAGAGCTCTCACTATTGCGTAGAACTCTTTGTCATAAGTCGAGTAGTTCAGTCTTGCACCATTGAGCTTTTCACTAAAATAAGCAATGGGCCTTTTCTTCTGCACTAGGATAGCTCATATGCCAACTCCACTTGCGTCACACTCTACTTCAAAAGGACTTGTAAAATCAGGTAAAGCCAATACTGGTGTATCACACAACAGTTCCTTCACCTTTTCAAAAGACTTCTAAGCAGCTTTCATCCATTCAAATTTTCCCTTCTTTATGCATTCAGTAATAGGCGCAAACACACTACTGAAATTCCGTACAAATCTTATATAAAACAAAGCAAGACCATGGAAAGATCTTACCTCTGTCACTGTAGTTGGTACTGGCCAAGATTTGATAGCTTCCACTTTTGATGGGTCAACTGAAACTCCATCCTTAGACACTATATAGCCTAGGAAGGTTACGCTAGGCACCAAGAAGTAACACTTTTCTAACTTGGCGTATAACTTTTGCTTCCTCAACATGTCAAAAACCAATCTTAAGTGTTTAAGATGATCTTCTACGCTTTTGCTATATATAAGTATATCATCTAAATACACCACAACAAATTTTCCCAAGAAGGGTTTTAATACCTCATTCATCAGCCTCATGAAGGTACTTAGTGCATTGCTAAGTCCAAAAGCCATGACCAACCATTCATACAAACCCACCTTTGTCTTGAACACTGTCTTCCATTCATCGCCTTCCCTCATTCTAATTTGATGGTAGCCACTCCGTAGATCAATCTTTGAAAATATCACTGACCCATGCAGCTCATCCAGCAAGTCGTCCAATCTTGGAATTGGAAATCTGTACTTGATAGTAATGTTGTTCACTGTCCTACTATCAATGCACATTCTCCATGTTTCATCCTTCTTTGGTACCACTAAAGTTGGTACAACATAAGGACTCATGCTTTCTCATACATAACCTCGCTCCATTAGCTCCTCAATCTGTCTCTGTATCTCTTGAGCCTCCTGAGGGTTACATCTGTAAACTGCCTTATTCGGTAGTGATGCTCCTGGGATTAAGTCAATCTGATGCTCAATTCCCCTTATAGGCGGCAAACCTGGTGGCAAGTCTTCAGGAAACACATCTTGGAATTCTACCAACAATTTCTCCACGTCTTTATTTGGTTCTTCTGGCTTCTGTTCAAATTGAAAACCGACCGCAATCAACAGGTAGCCCTGACCCTCTTGTTCCAGTTCAGCCTGGAATTGTTTCTCCGTCACCATTAAACTCTCCTTGCGTGCACCAAGAGAGGATAAAGGTTTTAGGGCCGTCTTCTTATTGCCTACCTTGGCAATGTATACATTTGTCTTGCCACCGTACTTAACAAATCTATCATACTGTTATGGTCTTCCCAATAAGATGTGGCATGCATCCATGACACAAACATCACACAACACTTGATCCTTGAATTTACCAATTTTAAAAGAAATCAGTGCTTGCTTTGTCACCTTCACTTCTCCTCCATCACTTAGCCAATGTAATTTGTATGGTTTAGGATGGGGTGTTGTCGGCCAATTTAATTTATCAATCAATGTAGTAGAGACCACATTGGTGCAGCTACCTGTATCAATTATCATATTACATAGTTTTTCTTTTACCAATACTCTGGTCATGAAGATCTTGTCCCTTTGGTCAGCTTCTAAGGGGACTGGTTTAGCTTGTAATAATCTCCGGACTATCAACTGCGAACCACGAATTTCAGGCTCTTCTTCAGAATCAACCTCGAAATCATCTTCAGTTTCTCTACAACCAGTTGAGTCCTCTTCTTCAAGTGTTTCTCTCTCCCTTGAAGCATAGGATGCCTCAATCTCTTCAACATCATGGAGAGTCATTACTCTGTTGCTAGGACAATCACGCTGCATCTGTCACTTGAAGCAAATTCGTCTATCTTCTGTCGCCAAGGGCGTAGAAGCCTTACCTTTGTCCTTTTAGAACTTATCAAAGGTAGGAGTGAATTTCGGCGTAGGTGGTGCCTCGTTCCTCCTTTCGCTTCTCCCTCTTTCCACCATTTTGTTTACTGGTCGTATATAATTATTGACCTTGGCCTTGGCATGTTTTTCAGCTCTCATGGCCACCTTGCATACTTCTTCAAAGGACCAGTACGGTTGTAATTCCACCCTTTCAGCGATATTATTATTTAGTCCAGTTAAGAATCGAGCCATCTTATGTTCTAGCCTTTCTTCCAGATCACACAACATGGTAAGTTTCTCAAACTCCACCGTGTATTCTTCCACCGACAGTGTCCCTTGTTTGAAACTTTGCAGTTTTAGAAACATGTCTTGCGTGTAATCCGTAGGTAGGAAACGTTTCTTCATCCTACTTTACAAAGCTTCCCAAGATCCTATGTGTGCCTTACCTCCTCTTCTTCTTTTACTCTTTAAATTTTCATACCACAGATTAACGTAACCTGTGAATTTTAATACTGTCACCTTGAACTTCTTGTGGTCATCATAGTCCTTGTATTCAAAGACTCTCTCAATTCTTTGTAACCATTCCAAGAACTTTTTAGGCTTCATGCTGCCATCGAAGTCTGAGATATCTAACCTTAGACCCTTATCGTCGTCAGCATTGTCTCTCTGCCTCCTCGGTGCTGGTCTAGCCACTTCTTCTCCTTCTGAATCTGAAGTGCAAGCAGATCTTGTACTTCGGTTTGGACTCGTAGAAGGGTTCCTTCAATCCAACCTAGCTAGTAACTCATTCATCTTTTCGGTCAGGTCATTGATCTGTTTATCGCAGCACAAGTTTTGTGCTTGCTCCATTGTAAGTCCCCATGGAATAATTTGTTCTTCTTCTCCAGCCATTAGATTGTAAGTTGCAGAATAAATCAAGAACAATCTGTCCACCAAAACTCTAATACCAAGATGATGTATTTGATCTGGTAGGATCAAACACAGGTTGCGGAAAATAACTTTAGGAAGATTTCGTAAAGAAATTAATCACCAGAAATCAACACTAAAGGATCGATCTGATTAGTTTGCTTAAAGAATTTAATCACCCGCAAGCTAATACAAATTAGTTGTGAAAGTATAAAGGAATTAACCACCAACTTTCAGATAAACGTAAGTAAAACTCACAATTTTTATTAATCAAAGTATAAAGTCTTTCATACATTGTGAACAGCTATTTATAAGCTAAGTAATAACCTACTCCTAATTGAAAAATATATTACAAATAAAGAAATCTAATCTGTTAAGGAAAATAACAAACCTATCCCAAATAGGAATTAGTTACCTAAACAAACACGGAAAAACATAAAATATGAAAAATAACATAATTGTACCCGTCAGTGGATAATTGTCTGTCGGAGACTAATTATCCCCTGACGGATCAAATACACTATCGGAGACTAAACAAACCCTTGACGGATGAAATAGACTATCGGAGACTAATTATCCCCTGACAGGTTTAATTAGTCTCTGATGACTAGACTAATCTCTGATGCACAATACATCCCCTAATGATGACGTCAGTCGCAGTCTCTGATAGAACAATAACATCCGCTGATGACATCATCGTTAGTCTCCGATGCGTTAGTTATCCCCTGACGCCAGACGCATCCCCTGACGCCAGTTTTAGTCCCCGATGCATTAAACATCCCCTGACGCCAGTTTCCATCCACTCTTCAGCTAAATCTCGCATCCCTGTGTGTAAGCAAAGTAACTATAGGTTGAACAGCCCCTCCTAACCACCCTCCTGCAAATGCATTGATAAAAAATAAATCTAAGGATAATTCCTTCCAAGAAAGATTTATGTTTCCTCCCAAAATTACATCCGTTTGCTTGGCACCCAATGACTCCAACGGATCACCAACCATGGTAGAGTCTTCGACAAGAATGAATTTGAAGTGTTGTACCACCCATTCATGGATTTTCTTCAAACCTCAACGTTATCGTATGCCATTTATGAAGCTCCTACTCAGGTCACAAACATCATCACTGTCATGTAGTCCATACTAATCAGTAAAGATGAGAGTAATGACTTTCCTGTGGTAACCTTTAGTTATGATAATGTTTTGTATAATACAAATCATGAAGTAGTTAACACAGCATTAAACTTGCGTATTCATGATACATTTGATGTCCCTGCCTCTGCTGAGGAAATTTTTGCTATGTTTAAAAACCTGCATTATGATGAAAAAATTGCATATGTAGGTTCAATTACTAGACCTCACCTAAGACAGGAATGGTCTCTGTTCTTTGACATTATCACTAAAGCATTCATATCTAAATGCAGTGGTTATGATATCATCACTACACTAACACAACAAATTACATACTGTGTTTTGTATGATAGGCACATAAATTTAGGGTTGTTGATTCTAAAAAGTTTAATGGCTAAACTTAAAATTAGTGATAAAAGTAAAATTTATTATGCTAGGTTTTTAAAGATGATTGCTAATCATTTAATTCCTAATTAAATATCACTAGTATGAAAGTTGTGACTACAATGATGCAAAGGAAGAGAATCTTCTTTGATGTAAAAAGGAAAGCTGCAAAGGTAAATGTTCCCATCTCTTATCCTCCTACTATGAGATCACTTCTCATAGCTAGGCTTCCCAATCTTTATTTTTTGTCTTTCTTTGAGGATCATAAGCAACAAACTAGAAACTCAACGGATCCTCCAACATCTTCAAAAGGGATAGCAGCAGACTAGAAGCATCGTCCCAAAAGGATGTTGACATTGAAGACAATTCTCAATCAGGAACAATAACTAAAGAGTCTACACAACCCTCTATACAAAAACAAAGGAAAAGTCACTATGAGAGAACTAAAAGAAAGAGTGACACAAAGAGTGCACACACTGAGTCAATTGAACTTGATGCTCCTCAAATTTCAATTCATGAGGAGCAGTCAACATTCCGATCTACACTTTTTCCTCCTATTCTTGATTCATCAGAACCTCAAAGTTCAAATCTTCTTGATGTTTTCCAAGAACAGTTAACACTCAGGGTAGATCAAGCAAAACCATCAGAGACTAGTTCTCAAACGGATTGGTTGGAGACTAGTCACCCACCAGAGACTAATGTTTGTATCATACCAAAGACTGACACACAAGAACCACTTGTTCAAAATACAAGTGCAGTCAGTTCTCAAGAAATGATTATTCCCCATGGCTCAAACATTTACCTTGGAGAGAACCCTAACCACTTCACAACTCAGGAACCCCCTCTCTTTAGTACTATAGCAACTTCTTTACCTCCCCCTTTAACACAGAGTGCAGTTACCAAAATGAGTGAGGCAGAGAGAATAGTTAGTGAGAGTCAGGCTCCTGACCTGCAAAAAAGATATATGAATCAAAATATAGAGAGTCAAGCTTTAGAAAGTTTGGAAAAAAGAGAGTAAGAGTCTGGATGTCCAACTTCAGGGAAAAGAAAAGGATGTGAGCAAGGATGAGATCCTTGAAAATAATAAGAGAGAAATTTCCTTTTTCAACAGGTGAATTCCTAAAACCTGTTGTCACACCTTCCTTTCAAGAAGCTCAAGTATCTTCTGATAAACTAAAGATCAGACAATAGGAGATAATGAGAAGCTCTCAACCAAGGGATGCAGCACTTTAAATGATGGTTGACATGTCCAATGAAGACTTTGAAGTACTGTATGCTCTTCAACAGCATTAAGACAAACTTTTAGCATTGAAGACACAAACAACAAATGAGCCTGAGGTTGTTCAGGAAATTGAAGAAAATGTCGATGCTTAGCTGGATGCAAGCTTCACAAACACATTGGATGAGGCAGCTACACAGCTAAGACAAGACTATTTGACCACTCTAGGGGTCCAGTGTAGTTGATCTCACTCTAACCCAAGTCTATGAGGAATTGATCAAATCTGACGAAAAGAAAATGAAGCTCCACCACTTCATAATCAAAGGTCTCAAGACTGCCCTACAAAATGTCGAGACAAGGATGGAATTGGAAGTAGACAAAATGCGAAAATGTTATAAAGGTCACCTTCCCAAAAGGATGCTCAACTCAATTGACTTAAAACTTCGAGAGCAGTCCAACAATAAGAAGCATCTTCAAGCACTTGAGTCTAATGTTCAATCCATCTTACTTTCTCAATCAAGGCCTCAAACAGCTTCTCCGAGTCATACCTTCTTTGACTACTTCTCCTCCACCTAAGGATGCTGATGTCAATAGGGGGAGAGTGGTCAGGCAAGAAATGAAGTTCAAGATCTAGGTAAGGGGAGAGTTGTCACTGAGGATTCCAGTTTAACTAGTTTAAAGGCTGAGCTTGAAAGAATTCAAAAAGCTAACAAGGAGATTGATGCAGCCATCAAGACTAGTGTTCAAGATGATGTTTAAGCTCCCAATGTAGTCCCAACCAAAAAGGAAAAAGACAAAGGTATCCTAGTTGAAGAACCTAAGAAGAAGACTACTCAACCAGAATAACCTGAGTTGTTGGGAGATGCCATGAAAACTGCTCACTTTGCAACTCCAATGGAGTTAATAATTGATGGAAAAGTGGAGTTAGTTTATCTTCAAAAGCAGAAATTGGTTGAAGTTGATGCATTATATGCTCAGCAACTTCAAAGGGAAAAGGAAATGACGGCGTAAAAGGAGAAAGAGGAAGAAGAAAGGAAAGCAGCGGCAAAGAGGTTTAGATCTAAGAAGTCTGCAGAAACAAGGAAAAAAAATAAAGTGATTGAGCAAACTAAAAAGAAAACAAGAAGAATTTCAACATTCATGAAGCTTAGACTATGTAAAGCCAAACTACAAAAGGTCAACAAGATACTTTGGTAACTGGAATTGAAGTTCAAACGTCTAAATCAGTTCCAAGTGCTCAAACATCTAGGGTTGGAATGGCCAAAAAGAAGCTTTCAAGAAGAGTATTGAGGTCATTAATGTTGAAAAGAATGAAAATGGCAAGGATTTTTTCAAAATCACTCAAAAAGAGAGAGATCCTCGCTTAAATAAACCAAGGCTAGAGATGACAACTTTTGTAGATTTGGAGTGGTTGCTTACTGTTGTTCCAGAGAATTCTCAACTAAACTCAGATTTCAGAAGTCAAATCCAAAAGGAGCTTAAGGAGATGGAAAAGTTGTTCAAGCTGCCACAAGTCCAAGCACTTCCATTTGGATACTTTATGAGAATTTTCATGGAGACGTAGTATTTTTTAACTATGACAAGTAGATCAATAAAGTGAGCTTGGGTGAACTTGAAGGATTCATTACTTTACTTAAGGATTCTGATAATGAATATGAGATCAAATTCAGGAAGCTGCTACAAGGAAAAGCCAAGAAATCAAAAGGAAGGAACAATGGACGAAAAGAAGTTGATTGAAGTTGAGATTTTTGTTTCAAAATAAAAAACCAGACTTAAAAGATTTAAACCTGAGTCTAGGTGAAGCTGAATTTTAAGATCAAAGATCTTAGTTCAAGTACATTTGTAGAAATACACTTTTTAAATTTTTGTTTCTAAGTTATTCTTGTAATTTAAAGTTTTGACATTATCACCAACCTTGATTTATGTTTATCACATTGATAATCATAAATAGGGGGAGATTATTAGTTTTTTTAGCATTTGATGATTATATTTAGAATATTTAGAAATACAAATGTATAGTTAGTGTTAGTTTATAGCAGTTAAGTTTTTGCAACTAGTAGTTTACTCTATGATTGTTGTAATATATTTTTATAAGAGAGTAAGTTAAATTGTATTGTAAGAGACTACCAACTGCATTGGAGAATTCAAGAAAGTCATGGATTATGTTTAGTCTATAAGAGACTAACTGCCAAAGACTGAATATTTATTGAAGTTAGTCAAGCCTGTCGGAGACTAAGCTAAGCCTGTCAGATAGTAAACATCATTCCATCAGAGACTATTGTTGAAGCGATAAGAGAGTAAAGTGAAGATTACTCTCTGATGCAATAAAGAGTTCTAATTCAAATAGAAGTTAATTTCAACACAAATAAAGGAGTTGTGTTAAAGATGAAGCTGGTTAGGAAACATACCAGAAGAGATTATCTTGAATTAATGTAACTATTCAGATTGTAAATAGAATTATATTATCGAATAGGATTAGAAGCTGAATTACGATTCAGAATAAAAAGCTATAATTGAATTCATAGAGTTATAAGAAGTTGTATGATTTCATTGATTCATATATATACAGTACAAAATTTGAAGTTGACAATCGATTTGTGATTGTTAGAATTTGTATTCAATTGTTAATCAATAAAAAACAATTGTTTTACAATTTGTCTTGTTCTTATTTTCCCTGCAAGTTATATTACTTTAAAAAAAAGAATTTGAAAAAGTTTAAAGAACTCGTATTCAACCCCCAAACATGTTCTAGGCTGTCTATCTGGGACATGTTATTTGGTCATCAAAGGATATATAGAGGATATTCAGAGGATATATAGGCTTCAGAGGTTATTTGGTCTTCAGAAGAAATCTGGGCTTCAGAAGATAATTGTCCATCGGTGGATAATTAAACTTCAGAGGATACTTGGTCTTCGGAGGGTATTAGGTCTTCAAAGGATAATTGTCCATCAGTGGATATTTATCCTCCGAAGGCATCAGAGGATAATAGCTTCATAGGATAAATTCCATCGGAAGATGAATTACATCGGAGGATAACAATCCAGACCATGTATCGGGGGATATAGCAATATTTTGACCTACATCAGAGGATAAAGTGGCTTCAGAGGATGGTTTAGCATCAGAGGATAATTTATCTTCCAATGGCCCCAGAGGATACTGGTTGGGTTCGGAGGATCTTAGCATTGAAGGATAATTTATCCTATGACGATCTAGGCATCAGAGGATATTTTATCTACCGATAGTCTAGGCATCAGAGCATATTTTATCCCTTGACAGGTTAGGCTTCGGAGAATAACTTATCCACCAATGGTTTGGCATCGAAGGCATCGGAGGTTATTGGCTGGCTTCGGAGGATAATGCTATCAAATGTTTATGGCTTCGAAGGATATTTTATCCTTTGACGTGTTACACGTCGGAGAATATTTATCCCCCGACAGTCTAAGCATCAGAGGATATTTATCCCCCAACAGTCTAAGCATCGGAGGATAATTTATCCACCGACAGCTTGGGCATCGGAGGATAATTTATCCTTTGACGGCTTAGGCATCGGAGGATATTTTATACTCTGACAGGTTTAGTTCCCAGCGAGTTCTTGGGGCTTCGGAGGATAATAGGTCGTCTTCTTTGTTTGACCGAGGCTTGTCCTTTCTTTTTATAGCTTTCTGCTTTGTGGTTTTCTTCCCTAGCTAGTGGTTTGTGCTAGTAGGCCGAGAGAGACGCCTCTCGTTAATTTTGTACATTTTAGTTTCCTTTTATATTTTACGCAAATTTAGCAAAAAAAAATAATTCATGATTCAAGTTGAGACAGGTAATGTGGTGAATGGTCATGATGCTGTTAAAAAGTTTGTTGTCCAACACTTCAAAAAAATGCTTCGTCCAGCCGATAAAGAACAATTTATGGATCTGAGCTATTTGAATGGACAAAACCATATCAGTCCAGCAGAGTCCAAGGAGTTGAATGCTATGGTCACTGAATCAGAAATTGTGTTAGCTATCAAATCACTCAAGAAGAATACATCCCCGGTCCTTGATGGATTTAATACTGAATTCTTAGCCTCCACTTGGGACATCATAGGAAAGGATGTGATTAAAGTTTTCCTTGCATTCTTCAACGATAACTGTGTCGAAGCTTCCCTTCCCTACAACAATGAATGATTTTAGGCCCATTGCTTGTTGCCCAGAATATTTTCATGTTAAGGAAAAACCTCCTACTGTACTCTTGGCGGAGATAACAAACTGCATTAAGCTCAGCTCGTCTCGTACTCTCATCTGACACAGTAGGTTTCTGCTAGTCATGAACTCATAACAAATCTTGTTGTGAGCTTTGTTGATCACGGTCCTATTGTCTAATAGCTTTCAAAGGCATCAATTGAAGTAAAAAAATAGTGAGAGCTTTCTAATTAGTTGTTGGATCACGGCTTAGGCGAGCGAGCGAGAGAGAACAAAATTGGTCAGTTTTGTTCCATCATCCTTGTAGAGATTGGTGATGTTAATTTGAGTGGATACTTAAATTAAGTGGGTTTGATTTTTATTTTATTCTTTCTTGGTATTTCTTCAAGTTTATTACATTAAATCTGAAAAAATCATTGTACTCTATTTTATAATAGTAGAATTATTCAGAATTTTGTTCATAATTTTTATCACCCGTTCAAGAGGACTTTTCATGTTAAATATCGGTGTTATTCTCTCGTTCCCTTTTATTCTCCTAATTTTATTTATTAGAGATTGAGTTGTGGAATGGGCTTTCCTGCATCAGTCGATAAATTTTGTCGATGGATAATTTTCTCTTCAGTGGATAAATTTACCCATCGGAGGATAACTTTCATCGACAAATAATTTTCATCAGCGGATGCCTGGTCTTCAGAGGTTATTTCTTCATTGGCAGATAACTAACTCATCAGCAGCTATTTTTACCCATCAATGGATAATTAGCTCTTCAACAGACAATTTACTCTCATCGGTAGATAATCTAATCTTTAGAGGATAATTGCTCCTTGTCTCGTCGATGGATATTCCTTCTTCTTCATCGGAGGATAATTTTCTGCCTCCTCGATGGACTTTGCTTTAGTGATTTGTTGTAATCTCCTGTTGTCTTTGTTTTGCGAGTCTCTATCCGTCTTCTCTTTCTTTGTAATTATGTCATTGTCTTGCTAGAGTCTTGTTCTAGTAGGCCGAGAGGGATGCCTCTCGTTAAATTTGTACTTTTTTCATATATTTAATTTTCGCATATTTAGCAAAAAAAGAAAAAAAGTTGGCATGTTTAGCTAGACGTTGGACAAACTTGAAAGTAATATGCCCTCAAGCCAATCACGTTAGACGTGATGGAGT
>CM025787.1:14265657-14306580 GCA_014636745.2 Centella asiatica | reverse complement strand
GATTTTAATCCTTCCTTAATTAATAATATCGTATAAGGTGATTCCTGGGATTGCAGAAAAATTTTAAATTGCTATTTTTCATGCTTCCGCTTCGTTGTCTATGTTTTTCTGCACTTACAATTGCCTTGCTAGAGTCTTGTTCTAGTAGGCCGAGAGGGATGCCTCTCGTTAAATTTGTACTTTTTTCATATATTTAATTTTCGCATATTTAGCAAAAAAAGAAAAAAAGTTGGCATGTTTAGCTAGACGTTGGACAAACTTGGGATGAGAGAGGACTCAGCAATGAATCGCAGAAAATAAGATTTCGTGTCACCATAGCTGGGCTGATCTATAAGATTGCCTCCAAAGTTATTGCTAACAGATTGAGAAAGGTGCTTCCTTCCATCATCTTTACCTCTCAAGCCGCATTTCTTCCTTATAGGAATATTGGTGACAATATTTTGATAGCTCAATACATTGTAAGAAATTATCACCTAAATCATGGTCCTCCTAAATGCCCCTTGAAAATAGATTTACAAAAAGAATCTGACTCTCTTAAATGGAACTTCATTATGGTTGCCTTGAGACATCTCAAATTCCCTACAAAATTTTGTTACTGGATCAAAGAGTGAATTACATCTATTTGGTACACAATCAAGGTCAATGGTAATCTATGTGGGCACTTTAGGGGAATTCGCCAAGGGGAAGGGGACCCTATATCACCTTTGCTTTTTGTAGTGGCTATGGATTTCCTCCTGATCATTACTCAAATGGAAACACAAAGCTCCCAAGATTTCGGCTATCACTAGAAAACTTCTAACTTAAAAGTCACGCACCTCTGTTTTGATGATGATTTGTTCTTGTTCTCTAAAGGGGATCTTCACTCAGTATCCATCCTCAAAAAAGCCCTAGATAACATCTAGTATGAAGATTAACAACTCTAAAAGCCTTTGCTTCCTTTCAGGGGTAGATGATGATACAAAGAAACAGATCTTGCATATCCTTGGCTTCCCCTTGGGGATTCTTCCAGTGAAGTTTTTAGGTGTGCCTCTAATTTCCTCAAGGTTGAGGGCCCGTGATTGTGATATACTTGTGGATCAAATAATAAGCAGAATTTCATGTTGGACTTCAAGGTTCCTCTCTTATGCTGGTAGAGTTCAACTCTTAAAAGTTGTTCTATTTTCCATTCAGGCATACTAGACACAACACTTCATCCTCCCCAGCTCTATCCATAAGAAACTTTAAAGCATTTTCACGAGATTTCTTTGGAAAGGCTCTAATCTAGACAAGTATGGGGCCAAAGTGGCTTGGTTCAAGATATGTTCTCCCAAAGACGAAGGGGGCTGGGTTTCAAATGCACAAGGGACTGGAATCGTGCACAAATGCTCTTTAGACCATGGCAGATTTCTAATCCATATTCCAACTCTCTTTGGGCCTTATGGATTAGAAATACTATCATTAAAAAATCTAACCTTTGGCTTTTGTAGGCAAACACTCAATCATCCTGGACTTGGAGAAAAATCCTATCACTCAAGGAGTCAGCCCGTAGGTACATAACTTATTCCATTCGTAATGGATCCAACACGAGTTTATTCTTCAACCCTTGGTGCAATGCACAACCATTAGCAAGGTCTCATAATGATCCTATCATCTGCAAGTCAGGATTAGGCAGAGAGGCAGTAATTGCAGACATTATACCAAATGATGCTTGGAGGCTTCCAATCTCAAACCATTGTATCATCATCAAATGGAAAGCCCGTTTTGATTATAATATGACACTCAATACTCAGAGTAAGGATTTCGTTATTTGGAACAAAACTCATTGCTCGGATATCAGTGTCTTTCATTTGGAAAACCATTCGGACACCTCTCCCTACAGTGATTTGGAGCAAAATTACATGGAGCAAGATGTTCCTTTATAACCTGGGTATATTGTCACAATAGTCTTCAAACATTGGATAAACTTTGTGCTTATGGTTTAAATATCTCAAATACTTGTATCCTATGTAATTCATATCCAGAAACTGTGGAGCACCTCTACTTCCAATGCAAATACTCTTATAGAATTGCATATTCTCTATTCCAGAAGGCTGGTTGGAGTGGTTCCAACTTCAATTGTCATGCTCTTATTAACAACTTTAGTTGTCTGAGCCATAGTTAGTTATTTACGAAATCAAATCCTTTGGACAACCCTTGCTACTGCAGTTTACTACATCTGGGCCAAAAGAAATGGGAGAATTCATGGCAACATCATTAGAAGCTCTAGAGCTCTTATAGCCGAAGTTACTCTTATGGTAAAAAGTAGGCTTGCTTCATATAAAAAATTTAGGAAACTGAGTGCTCACAATGGCTTTGTTCAGTGGCAGCATTATACTTAGCTTCCTTTATTTTGTATGTAATTTGAATCCTATGTAATTTCTTCTCTCTTCGGGGCTTGTCCTGGTGGATTTCTTTTGCTCCTAACTGGAGGTTCTAGTTTGTTTGCTCCTAAGGCCTGTCCTAGTAAGCTTCGGGGGGTATGCCCCTTTGGTATTGTTTTTCTTTCTTTTATTGCCTTAGTAAAAAAAAAAAAAAGTTGCATAATATATAACAATAATACATAAGAACGTTCAACTAAAGGAAAAGTCCCAATAGATAGGAATGTTGCAAGACATCCATTTCAATTGTTTATTGCTTGTATACAATGTCACGTAACCAACAACAAAAATGATTATGCTAAATAATGTCATGAATTTCATAACAAACTGCAGGGAAAATCATTAATATAGTAATATACGTTTGTGCACAAGCAAAATATTATATATATATATATATATATATATATATATATATATATATTTTTTTTTTTTTTTTTATTTATTTATTTATGTTTTTTTTTTGGCTAAATGTGCACAAGCAAAATATAGCTGTAGCCAAATTACCATTTTGAATCGAAGGAATCAATTGATGCAATTCTAGTTATAGACGACGCATATTCACCTCTGTCAGCATATCTTCCTAGACTATCACCACCTTGTGATGGGTTCTCCGGAGAATCCTGGACATCAACAACCCCACTTAAATGAGCCTAGAGAATTAGATGATAAGTTAACTTAATTTTGAGAGAGAGATCTTCATATCATTTTTGGGACAAACCCATATGTCTTGAATAAATTAAGGCAAACATATATTGACATAATTACCACTATCTATCACTTTATAATACTTTACCCCTAATCTAGTTTTTAGCATATTTAAACCACATAAATGTGTAAAAATGACTCAGTTATAACTCAACTGCTAACTCTGATTTGTTAGAATCCTTACTGGTGTCCCATGACATCCAAACAGAAATTAGGAAACATTACAAATGGGACACCACCTATAATTTTAATTAAAAGAGTTAGGACTTGAGTTGAAATTAGGTCATTTCAATACATTTCTTACAAGTTTAAAGATTTTTATGTCAAAAAAATAGATCGGTATTAAAGTTTTAAAATGTCAATAGTTTTTTGGTCAATAAGCAACTTATAATTAGTGAGTACCGAGAAACACATACCTTTTGCTCCAAGGCAAGTATAGGAGGAGTTAGAGCCCTTAAATTTTCCCAATCAATTCCATTAAAGAATGGATGATTCTTCAACGTAGCATAACCATCAGCCCCTGCACCTGGTCTTCTGCTGGGATCAATATCCTACAGCATTTTTGCATGTACATCACAGTAAATAAGTTTTCAAATTAAGAATATACAAGCAGTTATATTATCTTTAATAGTGTCATCAAAATTATGGACATCAAATACAATTATGTTTGCATCTGTTGGCTGTAAACCACAAGCTGTAATTGAATAAAGCTCCGCTTGATTTTAGTTCGTTAAACAAGGAGAGCTCAAACAAGGTTATTTCGTTAGGTAATTATATTGACAGGCAATGTCTTGCTTACATTAGTTCCAAATGAATCAGTTAACTTGTAATTATAATGATATAATCTGTAGCAAATTAATTATTATAATGATTATTATTCATCAAATATCTACAGTCAAGCGCAACTCAAGTCCACTTAGCAAAGCTTGTTAAGAATTCTGTAAAACAAGTTGAGCTCAAATAATCCGTATAAGAGCTCAATCTAGAGCTTAACTCAAATCGCTTAATTTCCTATTTACACCCCTTTCAACTCCATTGCGTCTGCGCCCTCTGTCCCTTTAGAATTGATGTTTTAGGTTTTTCACAAAATCCTACATTGATGCTTCTTTTATAGGTTTATTAACGCATAGTGTATCCCAAAATACTCTCAATTAGTCTTTGATGCATTTACTACCAAGTAGTTGGAAGTAATTTAAAGTTGATAGGGTATTTTTTCATACTTACAAAAGACATTAATAACAGCTTCCAAAAAATTGTGCAAAATCCTTAAAGTCAGGAAAACTAAACAGAGTACCAACTAAACACATTTTTCAAGAAAACTCACTAGTTCAGCAAACCCAAACTAGCTGATAAAGAATTTAGGATTAGGCATTTATACAAAATCTTTTACAAAAAAAATATTCATTGCTAACATTATATTGTTTATACTTGGATGACTTAAATTTCATGCAGAGAAGTAGAATAATTTTCTTCAGCTATTTACTTTTCTAACACCTTTACATGCTTACGCTAACTAACGTCAGACTGCATCCTAGAAACCCAATTTAACCATGATGGAAGAGAAAGCACATAAGTGACACATTTTGCAGTCATGTGTCCATAGATATTTTGCAACTCAATACTTGGCAGAACACTTACATACTACATCCTAGCACGGTGAATAATACCACTACAAGAAAAATAACATTCTAGTTCAATATAGGATGAAGATGTCACCGAACTTTTTTTTTAGCTTTACAGAAAATGACAGAACAAGAAGCCAGAAGCACAATCATTGATGTAGTAGATCACAGTAACAACTCCAAGAACAATCAATAAGACATCTATGCATCATTGACCAATAGTGAAGATTTTTTTCTTATCAAATTCTTAATATGAATATAAGAAGATAAAGTGCACTCTCTCAAAAAGTCAAAACTTAAGAATTAAAGTGCACATGTTAAAAACTTTTGGCAAATTCAAAAAGCATTCTTTTTTTAAAAAAAAAATTAATTTTTTCTTTTATTTTATAAAAGCATTCTTAGATGGGAAGTAGCTAAAATTGGCAGCCACACATCTTTTAGCTGCTAGCCCCCACTCTACTCGGAGGAAAAAGAAGAAGAAAGGAGGGAGCCCCTCAATACTACCTAAATAATTTTTTTCTTTATTTAACAAAAAAAATTATGTCTGCTTTTTGTGGTATGAATGTTAGGGGTCTAAACCAACTGTCAACCATCCGAAATGTCCAGAACTTCTTAAAGGAGAACCAACTGTCAACCATCCGAAATGTCAAGAACGTCATAAAGGAGTTCAACTTATCTTTTGTTCGTCTTTTTGAGACTCGAGTTAAATCTCCCAAAGCTCAGTTTATATCGTTTTCTATTAATGAGAGTTGGCATTGGTTTTTTAAACTAAAACCATCACCCTAATGGCAGGATCTGGGTTGGTTGGGACACAACCCTTTGGACAGTAGATATCTTATCTTCTTCCCCCCAAATTCATACATTGTAAAGTTTATTCTGTTTCCCTTAATTGTAATATTTTGGTTACCTTTGCCTGTGGCCTTTAGTCTCCTTCAGACAAAAGGTTGTTATGGATTTAACTAAAAAAAAAAAAACAAGAAGAAGGCTGTTATGGGCCGGTCTGCAGAATTAATCTCCTCTGTGCTGGGGTTCCTTGGTGCGTCATTGGAGATTTCAATGAGGACATTTCCCCCTTAGAAGTAGTGGGGGGGAACTTTTGTATGTCCGGTGGGATGCTCGACTTTAAAGCTTGCTTGGGGGGCCTGCTCTCTATCTGATCTTTGTGCAACTGGCACTCACTTATCCTGGTGGAACCCGCAGTTTGCTAGCCCTATCTATAAAAAGCTGAATAGGGCCGTGGTCAACCCATTTTGGCTGTCTCATCTCCCACATTCAAAAGCTTTCTTTCACACAAGAGGCCTATCTGATCACACCCCTATGATCATCTACCTGGACATGTCTGCTCAGAGAGTCAAGAAGCCTTTCCAGTTCTTCAATTTCATGGCTGGTTTGGAGGGGTTTAAAGATGCTATTCAAAGTTCATGGAAGGAAGATACTCGTGGTAATCCCTTACAACAGCTCTGGGCAAAGCTCAACAACGCCAAGCAGCACTTAGTGAACCTTCACAAATCCACTGTCAAGCAATTATCCTCTGATCTTCAACAAGTCCAACTTGATCTTGTATCTCTTCCTCTGGATCCCTCCCTTCAGGAGAAGCAGCACACCCTCTCCCTAGCTCTGTGCTCTGCTCTTGAAAGAGAAAAAAGCTTACTCAAGCAGAAATCTCGTGTTAAATGGCTTAGTGAAGGAGACAAGAATACTAAGTTCTTCTACAAACTTAAATCAAACTAGAATGTTAACAAATTTTTTTTGATGTAAGATGACTCTAGCCACTTTATTCATCTACATGATGGAGTTCAGGAAGTTACTGTCAACCATTTCAGAAATCTCCTTAGTCCAGTCTCTGAAGAGCCTTTTTTGGACCTAAGCAATCTGCCTGTCCACAACCATCTGCCATGATGTTTTCAATTACCTAAATGCTTGTGTCAATGAGGATGAGATCTTATTGGTCCTAATGGCTTTCTTTAATAACGGTTGCCCTCTTGGTAATTTCAACAATACCTCTATCTCCCTGGTTCCAAAGCATGTTTCCCCATCTACAATGCATGACTTTAGGTCTATTTCCTGCTGCACGATAGCGTACAAGATTATTTCTAAAATCATTGCCAACCGTTTGAAAAAAGTGCTCTCTTCCATTATCTCTCCCTCCCTAGCTGCTTTCGTCCCTAACAGAATTATCAGAGATAACATCCTCATCGCTCAGGACATTGAGGAACTACCATCTGGATAAAGGGCCCCCAAGGTGCTCTCTGAAAATTGATCTTTGAAAATTGATCTTCAAAGAGCTTTTGATTCCCTCAAATGAAATTTTATTTTGGCTGTCCTGAGGCACTTACATTTTCCTCCAAAATTCTGCTACTGGGTCAAAGAATGCATCTCCACTGCATCCTACACGGTCAAAGTTAATGGCTCTCTCTGTGGTCATTTCAAGGGCACGAGGGGTATAAGCCAGGGTGACCCCATCTCTCCACTCCTATTAGTGCTGGCAATGGAGTTTTTAACTATCATCACCGATATGGACATTGAGAAGTCTTCTAGTTTCTCCTACCATTGGAGAGCCTCTACTATTAATCTAACACACCTGTGTTTTGCAAATGATTTATTTTCTGTAAAGGTGATCTCTCCTCAGTTACCGCTCTAGCTCTGGATACTTTCTCTCACCTTTTTGGGACGAATGTTAACAACTCAAAGAGTCTATGCTTCATCTCAGGAATTGATGAACACCTTAAGGGCCAAATTATTCAGTTACTAGGTTTCCCCCAAGGTGAGCTACCTGCCAAGTTCCCTGGAGTGCATTTAATTTCCTCTAGGCTCTGGGCAAGTGACTGTGATTCCCTCGTGGACAGAATTACCAGTAGAATTGCACGTACCATGAAATTTCTATCCTATGCCGATAGATTTCAGCTTCTGAAAGTGGTCCTCTTTCCATTCAAGCCTACTGAGCTTAGCATTTCATCCTTCCAAACTGCATCCACAAAAAGCTACAAAGTATCTTCACCAGTTTCCTTTGGAAAGGTGTCACTCTCAATAATTATGGGGCCAAAGTGGCATGGTAAAAACTATGTACCCCTAGGGATGAGGGTGGTCTGGACTTAAAATGCTCAAGGGAGTAGAACCGTGCTCAATTGCTTTACAGGCTTTGGCAAATCATAAATCCACAAATTAAATCCTTGTGGATTTTGTGGATTCATAATACTGGTATTAAAAAATCCAACTTTTGGAATATGCAGGCTAATGCAGAATCCTCTTGGGCTTGGAGGAAAATCCTCTCCCTAAGAGACTGCCTAAATATTTCATCAATTACTCTATTGGTGATGGTTCAACTGTGAGCCTGTGGTTTGATCCATGGTACAACTCTCAACTTCTTGCCAGTACTGTTAATGACACAATCATTCTTGAATCATGCCTAGGGAGGGAAGCTGTGGTTGAAGATATCATTTTGAATGGCAATTGGAGGCTCCCCTTTCTAATCATCGAGTTATTATCAATTGGAGGCACACCTTAGACTACCATACTCCATTCAACATTATGAAGTAGGATACTGTGCACTGGAGAAATGTTCCTCATCCTACAACTAATGCTACATGTATATGGTATGGCATTCGAACAAGGAATCAGAAAATTACTTGGAATCGAGTTGTTTGGAACAAACTTGCCCTTCATCAACTGGTTGTGTTGCCATAAAAGACTGTGGACTTTGGATAAAATGCTCAATTTTGGACTAAATGTCACAAATCTGTGTCCTGTGCAACAACAGACCAGAATCCTTTGAGCACTTCTTTTTCCAGTGCAACTACTCTTTCAAGATCGCACGTGCTCTCCTTCCGAAAGCTGGCTGGTATGGCTCTAACTTTGTCTGGACTGCACTTGCACAACCTCAGTTCCTTGCCTCTTAATTCTTTTAGAAACCAGCTGATATAGGTCAGTTTCAACACGGTTGTATATCACATTTGATCAGAAAGAAATGGTAGGTTGCATGGTAAAGTCGGTCGGACCTCACAAACCCTCATAGCTCAAATTATTCTTATCATTAAAAGTAGGCTTGTCTCACATGCAAAGTTTAGGAGACTCAGCTCTAGGCTCCCTCGGTGGCAATTTTCTCCCTAGTTAGAAATAGTTGGTTCCATAAATGGAAATTTGGACATCAGTGGATATGTTTTCCATCTGTGGATCCTTGCCCCTTGCCCCTCAGTGGATATAGTGGATATTTTGCACATCAGTGGTTATATTTATCATGTGTGGATGCTTATGGTTTCCTTTCAGTGGATCAGTTGCCCATTAGTGGATATCTGGGCTTCAAAGGATAATTGTCCATCGAATGATAATTGTCCTTCAGAGGATAATTGGCCTTCGAAGGTTATTTGGTCATTGGAGTATATCTGGCAAGCAAGGATAATTGGCCTTCGGAGGATTTTTGGTCAACGGAAGATATCTGGGGTTCGGAGGATACTTGTCCGTCGGAGGATAATTGGCCTTCGAAGGATATTTGGTCTTTAGAGGATAATTGTCCATCAGAGGATAATTGGTCATCAGAGGATATTTTCCACATCAGTGGATAATCATTCTTCGGAGGATATTTCTTCATCAGCGGATATCTACCCTTCGGTGGATAAATCTTCTTCGGCTAATAATTTGCTCTTCCTCGTCAGTGGATAATTACTCTTCTTTCCTCGGTGGATAAATCAGCTTCAATGGATAGGTGTTTCCCTTCTACAGTGGTTTTCCTTGGTCTCGTCCGAGCATCAGTGGATAATTCCCTGTCTTGTAGTGGACCACGCGATTAGATGTTTGTTTCCATTTGGAATGCCTAGCTAGAGTATTGTTCTAGTAGGCCGAGAGGGATGCCTCTCGTTAATTTTGTACCTTTCTTTTCTTTTATATAATTTTCGCATATTTAGCACAAAAAAAAAAATTTAAAAAGCATTGGACTCTATTGAAGATATGCCACCTGATGTTTACATTATGATTCATGCACAATATTCTTGTTATCTTGGGTCCAACAGAACTATGAAGGAAGATAAATTAAAAGCGAAAGCAAAAGGTTCAAAAATAATATTTCTACATAGATATGGATCATTTAATAGCAAGTGTGGTCAATTGACCACATTTCATTTTATTAAAATTTTGCATATTTATGTACGTGACTGATTTTGTGTATGTGTGTGTATGCACATGACAGTTAGCACATACATAAGGACATATACACATAGGCATATATAATAACATTTGTTACATATAAAAAATTCAGTGTCTTCACATTTTCTCTTTTTTTATGTGAACAAATATTTGTATGCCAAATAAGTGAAATTTTTATTAGAAACAACATGATATGATGTGTTCTAATCCCATCACAAGTCCATCATCTCGTCAAATCCATCTCTGACATGGGATGCTATGCAACAGTCTCCTACATTCTCGTTTGTCCTAAACACATCAGTTGGCCAAATTTGAGCTTTATGAAGTTCGTTCTATATCCATGCTACACAATTATATTCGGTGTAAGGACAGGCAACAGTACAACTTATTTATCACATGGATCAATTTTAAAAATAATCAAAAGAAAATCCTATTTGAATCTAAGTAGTAAACAAACAAAGACAAATTCCAACCTGGATTCTAAATTGTTCCATTTTGGATTAAGATACGAGGATCAATAATTAATTAATTGAAAAGAAACCCAAACTGGCTTCTATATATATAGCTTCAACTAGAAGTGTATTTAAATTGATTTAGATTAGGAATGAAAGAAATTATATTTTTCACAAATCAAAGAAAGCATGACTGCTACTTAATCGATCTCAAGTAACCGTTTGTATTTTAGTGCGTGAAATCTGTTCTCAAAAATAGAATCCATTGGCCAAGAGTAGTCAGGCTTGATCAGAGGACCCAAACTATGCTTTCCATATCCAGTTTTGATACCATATGTAACAACTTGTCACCATACCAAAACCCAAGTTCTAATTGGATTAAGCTTAATTTAATGTCCTTATACTCCTCTTCGGTCATCTTTGCCTATCATAGGAATACTTAAATGGTCAAAACATATTTAAAATATTGGATTAAATCTTCATGTTAAGTTGATCCTTCTTGTATCATAACAAATCTAACCCACATTTTCCACATGAGACGGGGTGATTAAGGGCAAGTATGAAACATAATATATCCACAAATATTCAAAAAAATTCAAGAGAAACACTTTCTACATGAGTAATTTTTTAAAAATTTTTTTTTTTTCAATGCAAGTTTACATTGGACTCTAAACTTTAAACTAAAAGCGAAGTCTTCTCACTCACTCTATCTTCTTTTGAGTTCTAACAAAATTCGTCATTAGTCTCAACAAAATAATATTTCTCCTCATGGCTATTTTTCTTCAAATTCTGAAATGATAAATGCCACAGTAATCAAACCCTCTAATCTACAATGAATTGAGGCAAAATAGTAAAACTGACACTTTCCAAAGAAAAAAAAATGTGGTCTCAAGTTTTCCTGTTGTTGTGACCTGTAGGTAAATCTGAGAACACATATAAATGAATGTCTATTCTATAATTTAATGTTTTCGAAATTCAACCTTTAATACTAGTTAGCAACGGCGCGGGGATATAGGATTCGCAAAAATTTGAAAAAAGGGGACTTGGGTGCGGGGGGGGGGATACATTGCACTAATATATACACATTTTTTTTTGTGTGCGTGGATAAAACAAATTGCACTACACTAAAAGCACTGTTCAACTTTCAAATTTCAAGTGCAACACCAGCACCACGAAATAAATTATTGAGTAAAAGTATTAATTTTCAAAAATAAAACTAAAGAGAAAAGTAAATCAATACAAATAATAAAGTTATATAAAGAAAGTCATTTCCATTAAATTACTTTATTTACTTCACAAATTAATTTTAAAATAAAAAAATATAAAAGAAGCTTATTAATTTACTTAATTATTTACTTTAAGAAAATACAAAGAAATAACCTTATGATATTAAATTAATTTTTCATAAAAATATTAATAGAAGTCAGGAGGTTGTAGTAGTATAAATAGATATAAATAAAAGCAATTAGGTTATTGAAGTCCATAGCCTTAAAGCCCGAAGAAGTCGATGACCTCCAGAGAAGTCGCGCGATGAAAAAGCAAAAGAAGCTCGATAGCAAAAGCCAAAGAAATTGACGAATAATTCAAACAACGAAGCCAAAGCAGTTGCAGATGAAGACAAAGAGGTTGAATCTCAAAGGGAAGTTTGATCTTCTTTTTTATGTTTATTAGTGGTGGCTAGTATTCTTAATGAAATGGGACGTCACCTGTTAAGGTTATGAAACCCTATTTCTTCTCTTCCTCTTTCTTAAAATTACAAAAAATGTCACTGCGGCACTCCCCAAAAGAATCCAGTCTGTATCCCCAGCGCATCCCATCGAGAATCCCAGGGGATACACAGAATGCCGCACCTCGTACAAATTCCGCCACATTCCAGCAACTCCCCGTACTGCATACCCACAAAAAGTGCCGCACCCCTGCTTCCTAGATCATAACAAATCTAATCCACATTTTCCACATGAGACAGGGTGATTATGGGTAAATATGAAACAAAATATATCCACAAATATTCAAAAAATTTCAAGAGAAACTCTTTCTACAAGTGTAATTTTTTTAAAATATTATTTTTTAATGCAAGTTTACATTGTACTACTAAACTTTAAACTAAAATCAAAGTCTTCTCTCGCACTATCTTCATTTCGAGTTCTAACAAAATTCGTCATTAGTCTCAACTAAATAATGCTATGCTTAAAATTCGTCATGCGTATAAAATTATGACTTTTATGTTTAAATTTCTTTGTGAATCAGAATGCTATACTTTAGTTTCCGCTAGCATGATATGAATGAAAATGCATGGATATAATGGAGCTTTGATTTATTAGTTATTTTTTAATTTTATATCTATGCAACAAATGAGAATGATATATCCCTTAAATGGGTTATGCTACATGGTTGGCAAGAGGAAGGGAAAGGTGCTAATTTGTGTTTTTCACCTAACCTAGAGGAATTTTAAGTGACTACGTATGTTCACACAAGGAGGGATCATAGGGATCATGCGGTCTCAGTTAGGCCAGCTGTGTACCGTATGGTTAGCAGATCCAACGGGTTTAGCCCCGATAGATATTTTGAGAAAGTTATACACATGTCAATACCTGCCTTTCTTCAAGGAAGATTACACATTATTTATCATTAGTAATCCTAAAGATTATTCAAAAATTTCTGAGGCATTAGTATTGTTCCACTGAGCTTCTCAACAGAATTGAATCCCTTGAAACATTCCAATTTTGTTTTTCCGAATTGTTTATATTCTTGTTGGGCATAAATCACTCATTCTTGTTGGATTTTAATGTCTTGCAGGACAAGGTATAAAGGCTGAAACCTCTGACAAGGGAAGACAAAGATGATCGGCTACTGAGTTTTAGCTAACCCTTTTTAGTGCCGATAAGGAAGGAAGAAAGGAAGATGTTTTTAAGAGTGATGTTTTGTATTATAATATAGAGATAAAATAGCTTCCGCTGAGAGTGTAATATTTTGGGTTGTAATAACTCTTTATTAGTTCTTTTTATTAGTATTTATGCGATGAATGGATATGAAGTTATCTTTCCTTCTTTTGGTGAAGTCCTAGTCCTATAAGGGATTTTGGGGTCGTCACATTACTATTATGTATTACTATTATTATGTGTTGAGAGTTGTCTCTCACTCTTGCTACTTATCAACCCCTACAGTTAAGAATGAAGTCAGGGGCTTCATGTGAGATGAGAGGTCTAGCCGTTGAGATAGAGGATAATGGTTCCTCGGCCCATACACTACCTAGGGTTGAGAGGAACAACATGAGGAAATCTTTTGTGCACCCTAACGTTCGTTGAATCTTTAGTTGTGGGATCATAGTAAATAATAACTAGAAGATCCAGTATATGCTAGGTTTTGGTGTAGGATCTCTGGAACGTGTGTTGTGGACCTTTTTATATTTATGTATCAATTTTTTGTTTTTATAGAGACTAGTTGTATTCATAGCTGTGTAAATTATATTTATATTTTCGATGTGTATAGGGTACTTGAGTGTTATATTTGTTGGTTGTGGTGGTCGAGGTCAGGTGTCGCGAGGGTACCCAGGCTCGGGGCACCACATTATTTATAATATATTTATTGTAACCATATTATTATTGTGTTTAAAAAATATTATTATTATTTGAGGTCTACCATTCATATTCGTTATTATTTGGCTAGTGTTAATGTAGTAGAGTTTGGAAAAACTTATTTTATTTCAATTCAAAGGACATAGTGCATATGTCTATATTTAAAACTCTATTAATGTAGTATATAATATTGCATGTCTTTTATTTTTTTATCATTATAAATAATATGCTCTTTATTAATTATGGATAAGATTCCTCTTGGGAAGAAAACTAAAAATTAAGACTCTAATAAATTATGGATAAGATCCTTCTTGTGCGTATTATATATAGATATAGATTAGTCCTTCCGTCAACCTCGATCAGTTATTTACTAACGTGTCCATTAAAACTTTTTAATATTGTAATATTCTTTTATCCATCTAACTCTTTGATATTATTGACGGCACTATGATATAATCTTAAAAAGTGATTTGACACTATTAATTATTATCATAAAATTTTAAATTTGATAAAAGAAATATTAGAGTTAACAAAATCTTTGAATCATATACTATGATTATATTTAAATTTCTCTTAACCACTTAAAATTAATAAATAGAAATCAAGAGATTAGAGGTTACAAATACCAGACACTTCATTGACTAAAAATTCCATGGTACAATTATGGCAACTTAAAATTGGGAAAAAAGCAGGCCAGTCTTATTGGACCAAAAAAATTTCGTTCTAGTCAAAATAATCTTAAAATTCATTCAATAATGTGTTATAATCAAAATTGAAAACCAGAAAAACTATTTCCTTTGTTAGTTCCTTTATACTTGTTCTCTGATTCTTTGTCCTTCTTCTCCTCTATACTTTGCTCATTAATACCTCCATAATCTTACTCGAATCAACTATTACAACTACAATCAATCAAGCTTTTTATAGATTTCGAAGGTAATACTAGAGCTCGAAGTTGAAGCAATTGATTTCATCACACTTAGTAATCTAGGATTTAGATAATAATGTAAGTTCAATGGACTTCTTCCTTTCCATGATTTCAGCACTGATTGTCCAATGGTGTTCTTCGTTTTAATTATTTTGACATATACACACACACACCAAATAGGGACACACACACACACACACATTGTTAAATATGTGAAAATTATATAAATGAAAAGAAAGGTACAATGTTGAAGCAATTGATTTCATCACACTTAGTAATCTAGGGTTTAGATAATAATGTAAGTTCAGTGGACTTCTTCCTTTCCATAATTTCAACACTGATTGTCCAATGATGTTCTTCGTTTCAATTATTTTAACATATACGCACACGCCCAAATAGAGACACACAAACAAAACAGATAAATACATACATATACAAATATATATATATATATACATATACATCTATATATATATATATATTGCTAAATTTATGAAAATTATATAAATGAAAAGAAAGGTACAATATTAGCAAGAGGCATCCCTCGCGGCCTACTAGAACAAATTCTAGTTACGCAAAACAAATTGCAACATGACAATTAAGTCTAGGGACAAGCCTTTTGGGTGATTCTTCCTTTGCTAGAAACTAGGCTTGTATATCTTTCCAGCCATGTAAGCCTTGTACTCTAATTCCTTGTGCTGAGGTACATGCAATTCTTTGAACATGGGTGAATATCTTGACCCGCAACTCTATTTCAAAATAAAATTTTGAGACTGATATGTGATATCTCACTCATGTCTTTTCCAAAATGCTTGACTCTTGCGTCATTAGAAAGCAACTAAAATCCTCTACAACTTTGTAGTTTTGATCTTTGTTCGATTCTGTCTCTAGATTAGTTAGCTTTCCATCGGATGATATTTCCTTCATCGGTGGATAATCTACATCAGTATGTAGTTCCTTGTCAATGGATAATTATCCATCAGATCATATTTTTTCATCGGTAGATAATTATTCCTTATTGCTAGTTCCTTGCTAGTGGATAATTACCCATTGGATGATATTTTCTTCATCGATGGGTAATTATTCCTTACTGCTAGTTCCTTGTCGGCAGATAATTACCCTTGCTATTATTCCTTCATCAGCTAGATAATTATCAAGCTTTACTGCTAGTCCTTTATTGGTGGATAAATACACATGTTATTATTCCTTCATCGTTAGATAATTATCCTCCTCTACTACTAGTCCTTCATAGGTGGATAATTACCCCTGCTATTATTCCTTCATCAACAGATAATTATCCTCTTCTATTGCTAGTCCTTCATCAGTAGATAATTTTCCTTTCCTACTGTTAATTCCTTCATAGGTAAGTAATTATGCCCTACTTATTATTTTACTACTTTTATGAATGACTCTTTTATCTCATTGCTGGGTTTTTCATCAGTGGTGGTGCAAGTAGCCAACTTTGATTATTATTCTTCTAAAGTAAGTGGGACCCGTATCTATACAAATACAACTTTCTCTTCTCTTCTTCTTCACTGGCTTGATCTGAACATCCAAAATTAGGGAGAATTTAGCCTATAAACCCTTATCTATTACACTTTATAAATCAACCAAAATTCTTCAAACCGACGTACTTGGTGGAGCCAAATAGTAAAGTTTCTTAGCTTTTCATGCTCTGCTAGCTCACAGTCTTTGTCTTTAATTCTAGCTAGATCTGAATTCCTTCAGGTAGGGGATTATATTATTTGCACTTGTTCTTAACATGATTGAATTTATAGGAGTATCATGTACTTTTTCTTGCACTTGAAATTATGTGGCATAAATGTTAGGTATAAATGATAATGATACTTAGAGTTTTGTTTGTTCATCTGTATATACTCAGGATGTTCTATAAACCTAAATATATGCACATATGCTTTGCATCCACTAATGACCAACTTAGTCATCAGGGGATGAAGTATTTCACACTAGACAAGTCACTAACTGAAACTACTAAAGGACTTGATAGTGAAGAGGGATGTCTGTTGTTACTCAAAAACACTTAAGTATTCCACACATCAAACATTCCAAACAAAATCAACAAAGCTTCAGCGATTAATACCATCAGGGGAATCCGTCAGGGGAACCCATCAGGGGATGACAAAGGCAGGCCAACCCGTCAGGGGAACGCGTCAAGGTATGGCAGTGGCAAGCCAAACTCATCAGGGGGAATGCGTCAGGGCATGACAGTGACATGTCAACCTGTCAGGGGAATACATCAGGGTATGACAGTGTCAAGCTAACCCGTCAGGGAAACCCATCAGGGGGAATGCTCAGCATTGCATTAGTGGAAGCCATCAGTGGATGCTTTGAGTCTTAACGTCAGGGGATCAAGTAGCACTTGAATAACTCAAGTGAAAGTTGAAGTACTGATCTAGTCTTAGTCGGGACTCGTCATCAGGAGGATCCGGAAGCACTGATCAAGTCCACATCAGGGCTTGCTATCAGTGGATAGTTATGACTGCATACACTCGTCATCTGGTCTTACACGCAAATCAGTGAAGCTTTTCACAGAAGAAAGAGATATAAACTGGAAAGATATTTCTTGAAGTTTGGTGGTCCAATGACAACTCTTAATCATTAAATGCACGTAGATCAGGGGAAGAAAAAGGAGCAACAAAAGCAACAGCAGTTTGACACATCATTCCTAAAGGATATCGATGTGACATATATGCAGCTAAGTTGAAAAGAGCAGCACGTCTAAGCACGTGGGTTCAACTACTGATCTTCTATATATGCAAAAGAGTTCTCATCACACAAAAGTATCAATCCAATAGATCAACCAAAATATTG
This sequence comes from Centella asiatica, assembly GCA_014636745.2. Taxonomy (NCBI): domain Eukaryota; kingdom Viridiplantae; phylum Streptophyta; class Magnoliopsida; order Apiales; family Apiaceae; genus Centella; species Centella asiatica. The sequence continues at coordinate 14,288,937 of CM025787.1, read as the reverse complement.
AAGCACACAAACGCTAGAGAAGCTTTGAAACATTTTGAGATAAAATATTCAAAGAAGTATTGTAGTTAGTGAGTGTGAAAGAGAAGCTGTAACTTGTTACAAAATTTGTAGCTAATTAATCACTTTTGTGATTAACCAGATTTTCAGAAAATCCTCAAGTTTTAATACAACTATTTTAACTTGAATGCTTGTGTGTTCATTTTAAAGTCATTTTAGTTTTTCTGTTATTGTAGCTATTTCCATCAGTGCTTAACAAGTTTTAAAGTTCGAAAAGATTTGAGTGTTTGCATTCATCCCCCCCTTTCGACAAACACTTGAGCCTGTTTTGTTCTAACAATAAATGTATTTATAGAGGAGATTGCAAGTTACTTTATCGAATACAAACATGTCACGACTAAATGTTATCCATGATGCATTAGCATATGTGAGATCATTTATTAAGAGTTGAATCCTACCACTTATGTGATCATAATTATATGAAGGGCAAAGAGTTGCGGATACCATATGCTGAGTGTATCAATGAGATATATCTGATATAGGCGTCCAGACTCTTGGTCCTCCACCCCTCCGATCAAGGGGTGGTGAAAAGCTAGTAAAAGGAATTGATAGACGATGGAGCTATGATTTCTTGGGTACCGTTGTTGGGCTAAGGTTTCCCTTATGGGTCTACTAGCTTAAAGCCCAGACAGTACTTTGTAAACAAGTGGGTACATGATAAGGTAGGAACTATCTACTGTAGAAAAACTGGAGATGTATCTCAGTGAATTGACAAGGTATGATTATCGGCCCCTATGTGCATACTATGTGGATTGAAGTGGTGACTATCTTACATGCTTGATTAATTGACACACCGAGATAGTTCTTGTGCTTGTACTCATGAATTGATTTATCCTACTTATCATACATCACTGTTATTATTGTTATTATAATTATTCATACATTCATACACACATCATATTCTATTATCCCTACTTAGCCTTTGTGCTAATCCCTTCATTCCTTATTCCATGTAGGTTGAAGTGTTAGTGGAGAAGCTTGAGTTTTTTCAGCTCGTGCAAGGTTGTCTTGGGGTTTTTTTTCCTGGTGTAGCATGTTTGGCTAGTCTTTTGTTTTCATCTTTTGATTTAGTTGTATTTGGCTGAGATGGCCTGAGCTTGTATTGTACATAAATTATTTGTAAACTTTTGTCATATTTTGTTTAGGTCGTTTAGCTTGTTCAAAGCTATCAAGTACCTTTTATAGGTACAACAAAGATTTGCTTCTACCACACTTATTAAGTATTTCTGGCACCTTGCAAGTATTCTTTTAAGAAAAGTCACTCTCAAAATCGTTGTAATTCACAATTGAGGCGAGTCAGGGTGTGATAGATAATGATCCATCGGTGGATAATTCCTCATCGGTGGTTAATGGCTCGTTAGTGGAAAATGGTTCTTCAACCATCGGGGGATGCTGGCACATCAGAGAATATTTGGCCTTTCAGAGGATAAATGGTCATTGAAGGATTTGTTCATTGGTGGATAATTTTCCATTAGTGGATAATCCATCGGAGGATAATTTTCTTAGCCATTAGAGGTTTTTGGTCTTCAGAGGATATTTGGTATCGATGGATAATTCTTCATCGGTAGATAATTCCTCATTGGCGTATAGTCTCTTCATCAGCAAATAATTATTCATCGGTGGATAATTTTTCATCAGTGGATAATTCTTCATCGGTGGGTAAATTACTCGTTAGTGGATAATTTTCCTCATCGACAGATAATTATTCATCATCGAATAATTCTTCATCAATGGATAATTATCAGCGGATGATTTCCCCTTCTGTGGATATTCTCATCAGCGGATAAAATTCCTCACTGATGGATAAATTTAGCATTGGTGGATAGTTATTTCCCTTCTTCAGTTGTTTTTTCTAGGTCATATTCGAGCTTCAGTGGATTTTTCCTTTCTTGTAGCATGTTGTTCTACTAGTTGTATGTTACCCAGTAGATTTGCTTGTGTTCTGCTTAGCTTGAGCTTTGTTTTAGTAGGCCGAGAGCGATATTTCTCGTGAACATTGTACCTTTTTCCTTTATATAAATTTCGTTCATTTAGCAAAAAAAAAGAAAAAAGAAAACATAATCAATCCAATTGGATAATATAAATCTAATAGTGCAACCCACCCCACTACATAAGATAGGAAAATATCTTCTTTTTTTTTTGTTAGCCAAGACAGGAAAATATCCATTGATGCTCGGACATGACCAAACGAAAATTCACTGATGAAGGGATTACAACTATCCACTGAGAAAACAGAGTAAATTATCCACCGATGAGGAAGTGAAGTTATCCACTGAAGGGCTAGTGGTGATCAATTATCTGTCGATGAAGAGATTTGTTAGGGGGGGGGGGGTTTAAATACAATTTCTAACTTTTACTTAAATTAAACTGATATGAATAATTTAGCTCAAGAATAGTTATATGAACACTGATATAATAAAGTAGTAAAGTAAATTGTAAGATATGAATGACAATCAACAATAAGTAATTTTATTGTCAATGAGTTTGAATCTTAGAACTTTTTCTGGTAGTCATCACCAGCTGCTGCCTAGAAAGTAATTTCTAACTTTTCAAGTTCTAAGCACTTGCTGCTCTCTGTATCTCTCACTCACTATTTTAACTCTTTATTTCTTTTGATACAACTTCTCTTTCTGTTAATGAATTATAGCTTCTCAAGTTCTAATAACTTGCTTATCTTTCTGTAAATCAATTACAACTACTAGCTCTCAATTTTTATCTAAATATGTATAGAGATGTATTTAATGCTCTGAATTGTGTTTTTCTTCGCTGGTCTGTGTCTCTATTTATAGACACAACTCCCTTGTTCTCCAAGCTTCTTCTTTGAGCTGCCTCCAAAAATATCTCTGATGTTCTTTGGTAATTGCAGCCCTGTCACATGACTTCTCATTTGTATAACCTTACTTGCACGTCAATTTGTCATATAACTTCTCTGGTACACACTCTCTTCTTATTGCACCAGCTCCTTTATTTTATTCTTAGAGTTCTTATAAGTTATCTCTGTAGCTTTGTTATGTTTGTATAACTTTTCTCTTTGAGCTTCTTTGGTTTTTATTGGATCAGCTTCCTTATTTTGCTCTTCAAGTTTGTATAAGTTATCTCTATAGTTTATACACCTGTAGCTTTGTACACTTGTTGTGTATATGTATAACTTATCTCCTTGAAGATTCTTTGGTAGACAAAATTTCCTTATTGGACTACCTTCTTATTTTAATTTCACAAATCTAATTGAGTTAGTGGACTGCTGTAGTCAGCCATATGTCATCTTCAATCTCTGATGATTTTATCCTCTGATGATCATTTAGACCCTAATGAGTTAGTCTCTGATGCATATTAGGACTTCTTGTGCAGTTTCAACAATAGTCTATGATAGAACAATCCTTAGTCTCTGATAGGCTAATTCTTAGTCTCTGATAATACAATTTTGCAGGTGAGTTACAGAATTGTTTTGAGCTTTCATTTGCTGGTACAAACCATCATTCTTTACATTTTTTGTTTTAATCTCTTTTTCCTTGCCTTTTTCTAGACATAGTCATATTGTTCAAGTTGTCCTCTATGGCTTGCAATTTGGTGGCCAGATCATCTGAGGAAGAAAACCTGGCTGAACTCCCCTTTATTACTCCAGAGGTGGATGGTGGCATTTGAGGCCTTACACTCTCATTGTTTTTTAGACTGATCTCATCAGCCCTGCCCTCATGTTCTTTTAATGGCCCTATTAGCACACTCTGTCTACTCTCAGGGGAATGCTCAACCCTCTCTCCTTCATCCATACTCAAGGCATGACTCTCACTGTATATTTCTATTTCTTTTTTCAACATTTTTCCCTCAGGCTCACTCACCCTAACCTGGTTTTCTTGAGCAAGAGAAAAACCAGGGACCTCCTTAGGAGGAGGCTCCTCATACATAATCTCTATTTCATCAGAAGATGTTGATTTTGGAGAAAGTGTAATGGAGGACTGATTTGAAGCAAGAGCTTCTGGTCTAACATTAGCCTCATTGATGGGGGAAGTGAAATAGAGTCTCAACAACCTCTACTTTTGCAACAGTAAGTGGGACTTGAGATGTGGTTTCTACTACACTAGGTGCAGCAAGTTTATGTGGACCACTCATTGTTGGCTCAACCAGGAAGTAATCTGACTGATCAGAACTAATGGAAACTTGAGATTGCTCCATTGGTGATGAAGAAATATGTGGGGAGGAAGAAGGAAAATGGGAAGATGGAGGCTCCATAAAGGAGCTTAGTGTTGGTTGTTCCCTCTAAATAAAGGAGGGAACATCAAAGGAGGACTCGAAGTGTGCTCCACTCAGGTGAACTATTTGGTCGTGTGCATCAACATGTGTGAGTACATGTGACGGTGCAGACTCGATACAGTATGTTCTGGGTATGAGACTATGTTTAATAGATGCACCTTGTTTGGAAGATGCATCTAGGGATGTGTTTTGTCCCATATTAACCTCTGCACCTTGTTGAGAGGATGCAGGGTGGCTTGCAACGGTTGTCTTTTTGCTCCTTTTTCTCCTAGGTACAACTAAAAGATCAACTACTGTGGGTTCCCTCTCCTCACTACCCTCTTATACAGCCTCACTAGTTTCTTCCCTATGGGTTCGGGTTTTTCTTTTCTTTGAACTTGAGGTTTTTGAGAACTAGAGGGCGTTGGGTTTTAAGCAATTTGTGCAGATGGTGGAGTAGGAAGGGGTTGGTCAGCCTGGGTTAAAGAATGAGGGGTTGCATCCTCTTGGCCAACATTTTGAGAAGAAGAAGGGGGTTGGACAAGCAAAGATGAGGAAATTATACCTGTCATGTGTGGCATTAGAACGAGTCTAATATCCTTATTCTACTTCTTAGTGAGAAGAGAAGCAGTTATGTTGCCAAGTAGTTGCGACGACTCCTTTTCTTCACTTAAGGCAAATTGTGAGAACCCAAAAATAAAAATAGGAATATGTTGTATGAATGATTAATTCATATTATGTATGAAGGATCAATTCACATTCTGTATGAATAATTAATTCATATCTTGAACGAAAATTTCTATGGCAATGTGATGTCCAAAGGATTATAAATACATTTTGAACTCAAACCTTTAAATGAGTATTTTAACCAAGCACTAACAAGAAATAATAGTAAATATTACTTGAGGAAGACTCACTACAAGGAGGAACTGCAGTGTATATTATTGACCAAGGACTGATGTGTGCAAGTGATATAATTATATTATATCAGGGTTTGAGTTGCATGTGATCCATGGCTAGTAAATCAACTCCAATAGTACACTCTCAGATATTTGCTTGACTATGTTTTTTTTAAATATATTTCTTTAAGGAAAGAGTGTTGCATAAGGCACCAACGGGAGGAGGATTTTTGTCCAATAGATTGTCGGCTATGATAGGTGATTGACTGACTTTTGGCAGCCGCAAAACTAGACAATATAGCCAATCCCTTCATTCTAAGGCATGTTACAACCTAGTACAACCTGTGATGACCCCAAAATTCCTTACTGGATCAGGGCTTCGACAAAAGAAGGAAAAGATAACCATACATCCATTCATAGTATAAATACTGGATAAAGGCAATATTTAAGAGTCATTACAACCCGAAAATAATACAATTACAGCAGAAGCTATTTAATCTTTATAAATTACAATTCCAAGATCATTACAACTTCTAACATCTTCCTTCTTTCCTTCCTCAGCGTTACTAAAAGAGTAAATAACTTAATAGCCGATCATCTTTCCTTTCCCCTTATCAGAGGGTTCAGCCTTTGCATTATGTCTTGCAAGACATTTAACTTCAACAAGAGTGAGCGATTTTCGCCCAGCAAGTATATAAATAATTTAGAGGAATAATCTGAAATATTTAAAGAAGTTCAATTCTGTTTGTGAGGCTCAGTGAAACAATACTAATGTCTCAGAAATCCTTGAAGAATCTTTAGGATTACTGATGATAAGCAACGTGTAATCCTTCTTGAAGAAAGGCAGGTATGCACTTGTGTACACTTTCTCAAAATATCCATCGGGGGCTAAACCTGTTGGATCCGCTAACCATACAGTACACAGCTGGCCTAACTATGACTGCATGTTCCCTCCTTGTGTGAACGTACGTAGTCACTTATAATTCCTCGAGGTCAGGTGAAGAACAAATCAACACCTTTCCTTTCCTCTAGCCAACCATGTGGCATAATCCATTTAAGGGACATATCATTCTCATTTATTTGCACAGATATAAGATTTAGAATTAGCTGAAAATCAAAGCACAGTTATATCCATGCATTATCATTCATATCATGCTAGCGGAATTTAAAGCATAGCATGCTCATTCTTAAAAACAATTGAAACATATAATCAAGTCTTGCACGCATATCGAATCAAATGATACTGCGTTAAATTGAAATAAGCATCAGATTGAATGTATATACTTGCCTCGGTCCTTTGCACTAAATCAAATTCAATTTACTTGTGAGTGAAAAATTCTGTAAAAATATACATATCACAAGATGAATTTAATACCTTGGTTAAAGTATGAGAGAAAATGCACATGTGATGTCCTTAAACTTTTTAATGTCTTAATTTGATATAAAAACTGTTGAGGTTAAATAATTAATTAAAACATCTTAAAATAATTTAAGAAAATAATATTTTATAGTTTCAAAAACAAGCTGTGCATCAGGGAATTACTTCACTTTAACTCATTGGAGACTACGAATGACGTCATCAGGGACTAAACTTAGCCTGTCGGAGACTAAGGATGACGTCATCAAAGACTAAACTTAACCTGTCGGAGACTAAGGCTGACATCATCAGAGACTAAACTTAGCATGTCGGAGACTAAGGTTGACGTCATCAGAGACTAAGAATTCCTTCATCAGAGACTAAGAATTCCTTCATCAGAGACTACGTTAAAACTTGTCTCTGATATAGTGGTGTCTTCCTCACTCCTCCATGGGTGGTGTTCTTAACCATAACCATACTTAGGTAAAAACTCATCATTCTCTCAGTGATACATAACATTTCCTATGGTTTGCATGCCCTCCTAGACACGGTTTAGGGTTCAAACTCAAGTTGAAGAATACTCAAGCATGGGGTTGTAACTACTGACAAAAGAATGTTTTGGTAGTTAAAGGTTTGTCTACCAGGTGGTTGTCAACATTTTTACACTCATCTTGGGTAGCTTTTTGAAATAAATGACATTAACTTTGGGTGTTAAAAACATGCATCAAATCATACTTTTGGAAATAAATGAACAAGGTATTAAACGTGGTATGTATGACAGAACAAAAGTGTAAGAAATAGAGCAGGACTTTAATGAAATGCTCTTACCTCCTTGGTTGCAAGAAAGAGTTAAAAGCTCTAGTTGTTCTTCTAAAAAGGACAGTTGTTTTGAGAGTAAGCTTGGATTTGGTGGTACACTGTACAGAAGTTTATGAAAGTGGGGCTAGGGTTGTACCAACGTGATATATATATATATATATATATATATATATATTTATATATATCACATGTTGAGCAACAAGGGCCGTTGGATTTATTTAATATAAGCCATTGGCTGTGAAAGGAAAAGAAGTGACTGGTGAGAAAAAGGGTGGTTGCAACTGCTGCTAGTACCCATCGGTCGTTTTCATAGCCCACTCTAGGGTACTAATGGAGGTGATGCACATTAAATGCTACTGTCTCCCAGTAGTTAGGTTTTAAAATAAAAACGGGTACTATAGCTAAACCTGTTCACATTTGGTGAGCCCTTTCCCGCATGAACACACACTCTCACAAGACAATTCTTGAATGTAATAACCTTTTAAATACTTGAGCTTCAAAATACATTTAAAATCTTTTGGACATCACATTGCCATTGAATTTTTTATAAGAAAATATAATTTCATCATTTATACCCAATAAGGAAATAAACCTTCATGCAGAAAATAAAAATAAATCTCATAATCAAAATTTCATTGACATTTTCGGGTTCTCACACAGCCAACGGCTGATAACTACTCTAAAAAATAATCCAACTTTGTTGGTTGGCAAGTGATATAAATATATCATTTGCAGTACAACCCTAGCCCCACTCCTATAAATTTCTATCCAGCCGACCACCCACATAACTTTCAAGAACAATTGTCCTTCTTGAGAGCAGCCCAAACTTTTAACTTCTTCTCTAAAGCCAAAGAGGTAAGAGCACTATATTAAAGTTCTGCTCTTTTCCTGTACTATTTTGTCATTTTATTCATGCCCTGATTGTAAAATACTTTGTTTACTCACTTCTAAGAGTACGATTTAAAACATACATTTAACATCAGGAGTTATTAGTCATATATCCTAAAAAGTTATCTAAAAAGAGAGTAAGAAATACTGAAGGTCACCTAATAAACGAAACTGTCAACTTTCAATTGTTGCTATACTTGTGTCTTAATCAAATAAAGTTTCTTAAGTTTAATAGTTGTTTGTAAGATTAATATATATATATATATATATATATATATATATATATATATATATGTTCCTCTTAACCTGTCTAAAGATAGAATATATGTTCAAGAACTAGATCTATGAAACTACAATAAGATGACAGTAGTAGTTTTTCACTTGTGTGTGTATGGTGTTGTTGAGAAACCATAAACAAACATTACATGAGAGATGTGAAGATTATGCCTTGATAAGTTCTATCTCTTAATGACATGATCCACAAATATATGAAAAGTCCTTTTATTTAATCGAGACAAGATCTAACTTAGTCTCCAACTGCATGAAATTAGTCTCTGAAAGGTTAAAAGTTAGTCTATGACAGTATATAAAAATTAGTCTCCGATGAATAAATTTTTGTTAGTCTTCGATGAGCAAATTTTTGTTAGTCCCCGATGAGCAACTTTTGTTAGTCTCCGATGAACAAATTTTGTTAGTCTCCGATGAACAAATTTTCAGTCTCTAACAGTTTTAATATTATCCCCTAATGATATTATCCACCGATGAGTTTGGTGCTGAACAATTTATCCACCGATGAGTTTGGCACTGAGTTGTTGAGTTTGGCAATGAACAATTTATCCACCGATAAGTTTGGTGCTGACTTGTTGAGTTTGGCAATGAACAATTTATCCACCAATGAGTTTGGCGTTGAGTTTGGCACTGTCTATATAGTTGGCGACGAGTTTGGTGCTAGTTAAGTGACTTTGGCGGTAGTCAAATGGAATACTGACGAGTTTGGCGATAAACAAAATTTTTCCCTTGACGGATAATTTATCCCAGATGGATAATTTATCCCCTGATGGATAATTTATCCCCTGACGGATAATTTATCCCCTGACGGGTTATTTATTCCTTGACGAGTAATTTATGCCCTGATCGGTAATTTATCTCCTGAGGGGAAATTCATACCCTGACGAACAAATGCATCCCCTGATGGTCATCCCTTGATGACCATTTTTATGCTACAGTGACTATACGCTGATGCGCAGTCTAGCTTTAAGGTGTAAAATATTATTTTCTTCAATTAATTAATTAGTAAACCTCAACATTTTAGATGTCATATTAAAGCATTAAAAATATAAGGACGTCACATATGCCCATTCTCATATCTATATCTAAGGCATAAATTTCTCATGTTATGTCAATGTACATGTTTTAGAGAGCCCTTCACTCACAAGTGATTTGACTTAGAAATAGCTAAGGACAAAGGCCAGTGTATACTCACTCTTTCTTTTTCGTTTAATATGTATTATCATTCATTCGATATACGTAAGTATCCAATGTTATGTTATATCTTATTCAAGTTCAATATCTTCAAAGATAAGTAATGTATGATCTATTGATCCGATGTACGTGAAAAATGTTGTACTAGATTCAAGCATTCTTTGGGTGGATGTTAGCTATTCAAATTCGCTAACACGCCAGGGTAAATCCTATACGACTATAAAAAGACTTAATGTTTCTCACCCCATACTTGTAAAGTATATCTGTGTGGGTAACTAAGGCTAGTGGGATGTATCTGCCTGGCACCCCGTGCCTAGGAATGATAGGGGACGAAAATTGAGGCATCGGTAACCAAACCCTCGCAGATAAAAGATTTCTAATCTGACTACGTATGTCATTATGATGAAGTCAGATGGTGGTTAGGCTGGCCAGCTGATATACTGTTTGATATGGAGTTCCTAAGGGCACATGCGCCAAATGGACATGGTTACAAGACGTATGTGAATTATTCAAGATTCTTTCAAGTAAAGGGTCAAATCCCTCGTTATCACTCGATGACCCTGGAAGCTATATCGTTTCAATTTATCAAGAGTGTTGGCATTGTCTCCACCCAACCTCACAAACACTTAAGCCCTATAAATTATCTATCTTTCAAGGCGCACCCAATGCATGACTATATATTTGCAAGCTTAAATCACTCATGTGACTATTATTAAATGTTTTACAGGTTATGGCGAGAGGGTTGAGTCGTCTAATAAAGGCAAAGAAAAAATGGTATGATGAACGTTTCCTGATCGCTCTCTTATGGATGGCTTTTAGAGGAAGAGTGAAGCGTGAGGTTATTATAGAGATGTTTAGATTGTAAGGCTTGTATGGCCCCCTTCACAGACTTTCGCTGTTAGACAATTATTTTGGATAATGTAATAGGATTATATTTCTCTTATTTAGTGATTATGCATGCTTGAATGATATTATTTTTTTGTTGTCAATTTTTGACAGTGCCCAAGTCCTGTATGGGATTTTGGGGATGCCACACAAATGGTGTAAAGTCTACCCCCTAAATGTAACAATATCATCATTAGGAATTGAGGGTAGTAGCACTTAACCATTGTCCCATTTGTGGGATTCCTGTTGGCCAGGCTTCCCATCTAGTTGATTATTTCAACCAGTAATAGCTTGCCAAAAATGATCTTCAAGTTGGTGGCCACAACAAATCTTAGTGTTTGCACTAGGCTTGTAAGCCCATTCCACCCACTTATTTTGGGTGCAAACACTCGGGAGATGGAATCGAAGAAGAAGTTCCTTTCCATTTTAAGAAACTACTTCTTCATTCTGCTCAGATTGAGATCACCTACATAATTTATCTGTTGAAAGAAGGTGATCAAATCTTGTGTAGTAGGATCATCAACATGATTCTCGACTAGTAGGTGAAGGGCTTCATTCACAGTTCAATCTGTGATGATGTATTCCTCGTTGTTAAAGGTTACCCTTATATAGAGATCGTCCTTGGTGGAGGAAGTGTGAGTGGTTGTCCAGAGATGTTGTAGTGCTCCCTTGTTGAGCTTTGGACCCGTCGTCATTGCATAACCGACAGACGATTCATTTAGGAAATTCACCCATGGCTTGAAAATGTCACTAACTGTCATTGCAGACAAGATGCTGCAGTAGTTGGTCTTTTGGATGAAAAATTGAGAGGCCATTGTTGAAATAGAATTAGGGTTTGTGAAATCTTTGGAGATGTTTGAAGGTTTGAGAGAAATTTAGCACCAAACTATTTATACTCTTGGAATTTGACAATGGTTTTGGAATTGGAACCTTTTAAATTGAAAATAACCTTCCGCCAAACTAGCTCAGTGTCAAACTCCTCGGTGTACAAAAATTTCATTGCCAAACTTAGTTCAGTGCTTAAGTAATCAAGACTTGGGCCAAACTTTTCTCAGCGCCAAACTCCTTGGTGTACAATTCTTTATTGCTAAACTAAGTTAAGCGCTAAAGTGACCAAGACTTGCGCCAATTTCAGAATTTATTTTTATTTTTTATAAAATTATATAAAAATCTGAATTGAACTTAATTGAACATCACCAAACCCACCATTAAAACAACAGGACGCAATTAACACCTATCGCTTTAAAATAACACCAAACTCTAAAAGTAAGAAAAGAGACTAGCGCTGAACTTGAATTTGACTACCGCCAAACTCAGTTAATAGGCACCAAACTTTTCTGAGAATAAAAAGAAACCAAACTAGAATGACTTGAATTTAAGCAATGACAATTTAAACTTGGCGCTAATCTAAAGTTTTGACTAGCGCTGAACTTAAAAAGCAAGCACCAAACTTTGGTTTAATGCAAAAAAAATAGTTGGATTCACATACCTAACAGATGATCACTAGAAAATGAAAATCAGTTAGATAAGTTCACAACTATAATATCTTGCAACATATTCTAGGTTGTTAAATTTAACATATCTAGTTCACTAACTAGTCTTGAAAATATTGATTCGTCAAGAGGTTTTGTGAAAATGTCAGCAAGCTGCTTGTCAATAGAGTCAAAATGTAACTCAATAGTACCATTCATAACATGTTCTCGAATAAAATGGTACCTTATATCAATGTTCTTAGTTCTAGAGTGATGGATAGGATTGTTGGTAATGACTATAGCACTTGTATTATCACACAGAATTGGAATCTGGTTCAGGGTCAAGCCATAATCCAAAAGTTGATTTCTCATCCATAGGATTTGAGCACAAACAACTTTTAGTTGCAATGTATTCAGCCTTAGCAGTGGAAGTTGAAACTGAATTTTGTTTCTTGCTAAACCATGAAACTAGTCTACCACTAAGAAATTGACAGCTTCTAGGTGTGCTTTTCCTATCAATTCTACATCCAGCATAATCAACATCAAATAGCCAACAAGATCAAAATCTGAGTCCTTAGGATACCAAATGCCAAGGTTTGCAGTTCCCTTAAGGTATCTAAAAATTCTTTTGATAGTTACTAGAGGAGATTCTCTAGGATCTGCTTGAAATCTAGCACAAAGACAAGTTAAGAACATAATATCCAGTATACTTGCAGTAAGGTATAAGAGATAACCTACCATGCCTCTGTAGGCTGTGATGTCTACCTTTTTGCCTTTAAGATCTGCATCAAGCTTAGTGGCAGTTGGCATAGGAGTCTTTGCAAGTGCTGCATCTTCAAGATTGAACTTCTTTAGGAGATCTTTCACATATTTTGACTGGCTTATGAATATGCCATTAGTTCTTTGGCTCACTTGAAGTCCCAAGAAGAAAGTCAACTCTCTCATCAAACTCAGCTCATACCTACTCTACATTAACTTAGAAAACTTTCTGCACAAGCTTTCATTAATAGACCCAAATATAATGTCATTAGAATCAGATGAAGTGATGTTTTCTCTTGGGTCTTATAACAACATCAGGTTCTTGTTCATCATCATCTGCGTCTCTTGAATAGTTTTCATTTTCAAATTTCAAAGATTCAGTTTCATCATCATCTTGTAGTCCTGGAAATTTGGAATCATCAAATGTAACATGAATGCTTTCCACAATTTTCTATAGTCTGATGATGTAAATTTTGTAGGCTTTGCTTATGAGTGAATATCCTAGAAAGATTCCTTCATCTGCTTTAGCCTCAAACTTTCCAAGGTGTTCACTATCTCTTAGCACAAAGCACTTACTTCCAAAGATATGTAAGAACTATATAGTTGGTTTTCTACTTGACATTAACTCATATGGAGTTTTTCCTTGTATTTTGTTGATTATAAACCTATTTTGGGTGAACCATGCAGTGTGGATTACTTCAACCCAAAAATAGGTAGGCAGATGTGCATCTTGAAGCATAGTTTTTGCTACCTCTATAAGAGTCCTGTTTTTCCTCTCAACCTCTCCATTTTGCTCTAGAGTTCTTCGGGCTGAGAACTGATGTGTAATTCCTTTATCAGAACATAAGTTCCTCAGTTCTATATTTTTGAACTCTGTTCCATTGTCACTTCTGAGAGTTCTCACTTCTTGGCTGAACTTTTTTTCCACTTTCTTGATGAAGTCCATGACTATTTGAGGGGCTATGCAGAAACCTCACCCAAGTGTATCTTGAATAGTCATCCATCATTATGAAAGCGAAAGCAAATCTTTTCTTTGTGCGTGTCATAACATTTACAGGTCCAAACAAATCCATGTGAATGAGTTGTAGAGGATCTGTAGTGGATGTAGCAATCTTGCTTTTGAATGAGGACTGCACTATTTTTCCCTTTTGACATGCCTCACAGAATCCTTCTTTAGAGAATTCAAGTTGAGGCAATCCTGTCAATAGCTCCTTCTTGACAAGAGAATTGATTATCTTGAAGTTGAGATGTGACAACTTCTTATGCCATAGCCAACTCTCACTGCTTAAGGCCTTACTGTAGAAGCAAGACACTTTATCTCTGTCTGCAGAATTGAGGTCAGCTATGTAGAGGTTCCCTTTTTATACTCCTGAAATAGCAAGATCTCCATACTTCTTGTGAGTGATGAAGCACTGTTCATCTTTGAAACTAACAAGGAAACCTTTGTCACAGAATTGATTGACACTTAACAGATTATGCTTGAGGCCATCAACCCATACTACCTTTTCAATGATAACACTCCCAGCTTCCAAACAACCATATTCCATAGTGAGACCTTTGTTGTCATCTCCAAATGTCACCAGTGGGCCAACTTTCTCTTTTAAGTGTGATAGCAGGGCTTTATCACCAGTCATGTGCCTAGAGCAACCACTATCCAATATCCACACAACTTTTGATGTGTTTGATCTAAGGAGATCAAACACAGGTTGCGGAAAATAACTTTTGATAGATTCTGTAAAGAATTTAATCACCTAGAATCAAAACTAAAGGATTAATATGTTTAGTTTGCTTAAAGAAATTAATCACCCGCAAGCTAAATCAAACCTAGTTGTGAAAGTCTAAAGGAATTAACCACCAACTCTCAAGATAATTGTAAGTTGAAAACTCACGCAATTGTATTAATCAAGTCTCCATTACATCATCTATTAAACAACTATTTATAAGCTGAGATAAACCCTAATCCTACTCTGGAAAGAATATTTACAATGGAAAGAAATCTATTATGGAAAGAAATCTAATTCAACAAGGAAAGAAAACAAACCTAATATGAATAGGAAACAAATACGAAAAAATAAGAAAACATATAAAAAAAAAATAATCGTGGCCGTTAGTGGATAAAACATCCCTTGACGGGTTAAACTGGCTGTTGGAGGATAATTATCCCCTGATGGTCGAACAGTCATTAGCGGATAATCATCCACTGATAAGTTACTCGATCCCTTGATGATGTTGTCATACTATTCCATGATTATCCACTGATGACGTCATCCCCTGATGCGCGTATTGACATCCCCTGATGCTAGGCTCGACATCCCTTGATGCCAGTTTTTGGCACCCCCAATGCCCTCCTCAGCACCCCCCTGACGTCAGTTCTCGGCTCAGGCTAAGTACTTCCTAACTCAACATTTGTAAGCAAAGTTACTGCAGATTTACAAGTACTTCCCAACCAATGCCCAACGTATGCATCAATGGAAAATAAATCCAAAGTAACATCCTTTAATGCGAGATTTTCCAGATTATCCAAAGCTGCATTAGAATGATCAACACTCAATGACTCCGATGGATCATCCTCCTCTTCTTCAGAAACAATTGTCCTCAATTGAGCCACATTGTCTTCATGTATGTAAGGAGCTAAATCACCGACATTGAATGTTGCACTTACTTGAAAATTTCCTGACAAATCCAGCTTGAAGGCCTTGTTGTTAATCTTTTCAACAATTTTGAAAGGACCCTCCGACCTAGGCATGAACTTATGTTTATGCAGATTAGGAAATATTTATTTCCACAGATGCAACCAAATAAGATCACCCACTAGGAAAACATGTTGCTTATGATATTTGTTGGCTAAAGTCTTGTACCGGGCATTGGCATGGCGCCATTTGAGGCATTGTATGGTCGAAAGTGTAGAACTCCACTTTACTGGAATGAAGTGGGAGAACGAAGATTAATTGGACCGGAAATAGTCCAACAAACTGAGGAAGCAATTAAAGTGATCAGAACTAGAATGAAGGCGGCTCAAGACCGACAAAAGCAATATGCTGATCAACACAGAAAGAACCAAACACTGGAAGTTGGAAGTTATGTGTTGTTAAAGGTGTCACCCTGGAAGGGCATAATGCGTTTTGGCAAGAAGGGAAAGTTAAGTCCCCGTTTTGTGGGACCATTTGAGGTATTGAAGAAAGTTGGTGAAGTGGCCTATCAAATAGCTTTACCACCAGCTTTAGGTCACGTGCATGATGTATTTCACATCTCAGTTTTGCGTCCTTTTAAGGGCAACTATGAAGGAATATTAGACTATCAATCGATAGATTTGCTTACTGATTTAAGTTATGAAGAGATCCCTGTCCAGATAGTAGATCGGCAGGTTAAAATCCTCAGGAATAAAGAAATTCCTTCTGTAAAGGTGTTATGGAAGAATCATGGTATGGAGGAAGCTACTTGGGAGCTTGAAAGAGTTATGCTTGATAAGTATCCCCATTTGTTTGAGAGTTAAGTTTCGAGGACGAAACTTCTGTAAGGGGGGAAGGATGTGAAGACCCGGATTTGTAAATAAATTTCGTTATGAAATCTAATTATTTTTGCTTATTTTTTTTTTTATGAAAATTATTTTCTTATAAGTTGTGAATATTGAAATTATTTTCTTATTATGAAAAATTTATCTGCAATGTGATGTCCAAAAGATTTATTTTCTAAATGATTTTGTAAAGCTTATGAGGATTATAAGTTGTTCTACCTTTAAAGGAGTGTTTTGGCATGAATGCTTCGGGTAGCTACAGTACCCGTTTTTTTTAAAATACTCCACTGATGGGGGGAGGGAACAGCAGCATTAAATGCTCATCATCCCTACCATTACCCTAGAGTCAGCTATGAAAGATGACCGAAGGACACAGCTGCCATTTCAATCACTCTCTCCTTCTTCAGTCATTTCCTTTCTTTTCATAACCAACAGCTGAGATCAAGTTGATCCTACGGTTCTTGTTGTTCAACCAAGTGATATATATACACATCACGCTGTTGTAACCTTGATTCTACCTTTCTAAACTTCCATCAAACTTAAATTTAATTTTCGATACAGCAGTTCTTCTTGAAGGATAAACCGGAGCATTTATTTTCTTCCTACAGTAAGGAGGTAAGAGCATCTTATTTAAGTCTTGCTAAATTTCTTGCGTCTCTGCTCTACCTACCACCTTTAATACCATGTTCATTTATTTTCAAAAGTATGACTTAATGCATATTCTAACGATCGGAGTAAATGTCATTTATTTCAAGTTGTCTAGTTGGGTGTAGTGTTGTTGACAACCACCTGATGGACAAACCTTTAACTACCAAACATTCTGTTGACAGTAGTCGCAACCCCATGCTTGAGTATTCCTTAACCTGATTTTCTTTACCCTAAACCGTGTTTAGGATGGCATGCAGACCAAAAGAAATGTTATGTATCACTGAGAGAATGATGAGTTTTGACCTAAGTGTGGATTTGGTTGAGGGCACCACACATGGAGGAGTGAGGAAGACGACCCTGTATCTGAGACAGACTTTAACTTAGTCTCTGACGGGTATGAGTTAATCCCCGATGGGATGATAATCCCCGATGAGTTAATCCCCGATGGGTTGATAATCCCCGATGAGTTAATCCCCGACGGGTTGATAATCCCCGATGAGTTAATCCCCGATGCGTTAATCCCCGATGGGTTATTAATCCCCGATGGGTTATTAATCCCCGATGAAATATTAATCTCCGATGAATTAAAGCGTAGTAATTCCCTGATGCGCAGTTTGTTTTAAAAACTATAACATGCTATTTTCTTAAATTATTTTAAGATGTTTGAATTGATTTCTTAACCTCAATAGTTTTATATCAGATTGAGACGTTAAAAGTTAAGGACATCACATGTGCATTTTTCCCTCATATTTTAACCCAGATAATAAATTCATTTTTGTGATATGTATATTCTTACAGAACTTTCCACTCACGAGTAAATTAAATTTGGTCGTAAGCAAAGGACTGAGGCAAGTATATTCACAATCACATGCTTATTTCAGTTTAACGCATTATCATTTGTTCCGATATGCGTAGAAGGTTGGATTTATACTTTAATTGTTCTAATGAATGAACATGCTATGCTTTTGATTCTGCTAGCATGATATGAATAATGATGCATGGATATAAATGAGCTTTGAATTTCAGCTATGTTCCCAATCTTATATCTGTGCAATGAGAATGTGAATGATGCCCCTTATGGGGGTTATGCCACATGGCTGGCAAGAGGAAAGGAAAGGTGCTGATGTGTTCTTCACCTGACCAAGAGGAAATGTTATTTGACTACGTAGTCACCCAGAGGGATCATGCGGTCCAGCCTGGCCAGCTGTGTACTGTATGGTTAGCAGATCCACGGGTGTAGCCCCCGTTGGATATTTGAAAAGTTATGATCAGGTGTATACCTGACTTTCTTCAAGGGAGGAACACAAGTTGTATATCATCAGTGAATCCTCAAAGATTTTTGAAGGTTTCCGAGGTCTTGGTATTGCTTCACCAAGCCTCACAAACAGAATTTGAATTTCTCTCCTTTGATTCCAGATGAAATTCTTTGAATTATTCATATTTTTCCTCAATGTGTATATACTTGTTGGGCGTAAAACGCTCACCCATGTTGAATGTTAATGATTTGCAGGACAGAAAGCTAAAGCCGAACCCTCTGACAAGGGGAAAGCAAAGATGATAAGCTACTGAGTGTTTACCCTTTTGATAGAACTGATGAAGGAACGAGAGGGATGAAGGAAGGAAAGAAGGAAGACGTTTGAAGAATTAATGAAATTTGTTTTGTTATTAAGAAATGATGTTATAGCTTCCGCTGTAATTACTTAATTCTTGGGTTGTAATTACTCTCAAATGCTGTTTTTATTCAGTATTTATTTATGAATGGATGAATGGTTATCTTTACCTTCTTATGATGATACCCTAGCCCGGTATGGGATTATGGGGTCGTCACAAGTATCCTTGGATTTTGACAATATACTACCTTAAAAGGTGAATGTTTCATGACATAAGTAGGAGATCGATTGTATGCAAACTTGGCATGTGAGAGTTACTCCCAACGTTCTGTTAGTCACTACAGTTTGACCATCCGTTTGAGGATGATGAGAAGTGCTAAAACACAACTTTGTCCCCAGTAACTTCCACAAAGTTTTCCAAAAATAGCTCATAAATTTGGTGTGTCAATCACTGACAATGGTTTTTGGAATACCATGCAGTCGTATCACTTCCTTAAGTACAAATGATCTGTTGGAGTCATTGGGTGTTGAACAATTGGATGCAGCTTTGGATAAAATGGTAAATCTTGCATTGAAGGATGTAACCTTAGATTTGTTTGATTTATTTTTCATTGATGCATATGCGGGACATTGGGTGGGAAATACTTGTAATTCGGGTGTTACTTTGCTTATTAATGTGGAGTTAAGCAACTGCGTAACTTAGCCGAGAATTGGCGTCAGGGGGTGTCGAGGATGACATCAGGGGGTGCCGAGAACTGGGGTTAGGGGATGCCGTGTCGGGCATTAGGGGATATGTGTTGGGTGTCAAGGGATGTTCCTATACGCGTCAGGGGATGTCAAGCCGGGCATCAGAGGATACGCGTTAAGGGTTGACATCATCAGAGGATAAACAAAAGCTTGGCGTGACGTCATCAGGGGTTGAATAAATCATCAGGGGATAATTATCCACTGATGACTGTTTAGGCCATCAGGGGATAATTATCCTTCGACATTCAATTTACCCATTAGGGGATAATTACCCATTGATGGCCAAATATCCATTGACAGTTACAAATATCTTGTTTTTATGTATTTTATTATTTTCCATGTTTATTTTGTATTTGCCTCCTATTCATAATAGGTTTGTTTTTCTTTCCTTGTTAAATTAGATTTTTTTCCAATGTAATGTTCTTTCTAAAGTAAGAATAAGGTTTATCTCAGTTTATAAATAGTTGTTTATTGTACGATGTAAAACAAACTTGGATTAATACAATTTGTATGAGTTTTACTTACAATTATCTTGAGAGTTGGTGGTTAATTCCTTTAAACTTTCACAAAATGATTTGTTTTAGCTTATAGATGATTAATTTCTTTAAGCAAACTAAACAGATTGATCTTTTAGTGTTGATTCTCAGTGATTAAATTTTTTAAAGAATCATTCTAAATTTATTTTCCATAACTTGTGTTTGATCCTCCTAGATCAAATACATCAACAAATCAGTTACCCGAGACGCATCATCAGTTTTGTGGAAAGCCATAAAATGTGCCTTCTTGGAAAATCTATCCACCACCACCATAATTGAGCCATTTCCCCGTTGCATGCGAGGCAATCCCACGATGAAATCCATAGAAACACCCTCCCAAGGATAGTCTGGGACGGGCAAAGGAGTATATAACCACTGGTGAAAAGTACTCTTTGCCTTCTGGCACGTAGCATATCGAGCAATCACCCAGTCATATCTCCCTACATCTTTGGCCAAAAGAAATGCTCTTGCAAAATGGCTAACGTTTTAGTGACGCCAAAGTGTCCAGCAAGTCCCCCACCATGAGCTTCTCTCACCAGTAGTTTGTGAATGGAACAAAAAGGAATACATAAACAATTTCCTCTAAACAAAAATCCATCCTACAATACATAGTTACGCATGGCACCTCTAGAACATGCTTTAATGATTGGTTGAAAATCCACATCTTGCTTGTAATACTCTTTAATCAACTCAAATCCAAGTAATCTGGAATTCAACACACCAAGTAAAGTATACCTTCTCGACAAAGCATTAACCACAACATTGTCTTTACCCTGCTTGCACTTCGAAAAGAAATTGAAAGATTATAAAAACTCCACCCATTTCGCATGGCGAGGATTAAGTTTCTGTTGTCTGTGAATATACTTTAAAGCTTAATGATCTGAGTGCAAGATGAAGTGGTTAGGCCATAAATAATGACTCCAATGGTCAAGTGCCCTCACTATTGCATAGAATTCCTTGTCATATGTGGAATAGTTGAGTTTAGCCCCATTCAAGTTTTCACTGAAATAAGCAATAGGTCTCTTTTTGTACACTAACACGGCTCCTATCCCCATTCCACTAGCATCACACTCCACATCGAAAGGACTCATGAAATCTGGTAGAGCAAGGATATGTGTATCACACAACAACTTCTTTATGTTTTTAAAAGCTCTTTGAGTAGCTTCAGTCCACTCAAACTTTCCCTTCTTGATACATTCAGTTATAGGTGCTACGACACTACTAAAGTTCTTGACAAACTTTCTATAGAAAGAAGCAAGGCCACGAAAAGATCGTACCTCTATGACTGTAGTAGGTACCAGCCAAGACTTGATAGCTTCCACCTTTGATGGATCCACTGAAAATCCATCTCCTGAAACTATGTAGCCTAGGAAAGTCACGCTTGACACCAAGAAGTAACATTTCTCTAACTTGACATATAGCTTTTATTATCTCAAAACTTCGAACACCAATCTTAAGTGTACAAAATGTTCTCCTATGTTCTTGTTGT
Organism: Centella asiatica; assembly: GCA_014636745.2. Classification (NCBI taxonomy): domain Eukaryota; kingdom Viridiplantae; phylum Streptophyta; class Magnoliopsida; order Apiales; family Apiaceae; genus Centella; species Centella asiatica. Next base: position 14,267,548 of record CM025787.1, on the reverse strand, counting down.
AGATTAGTATATCATCCAAGTAAACAACAACAAACTTTCCCAATAAAGGTTTCAATACCTCATTCATCAATCTCATGAAGGTACTTGGTGCATTACTGAGGCCAAAAGGCATAACTAGCCATTTGTACAAACCTACCTTTGTCTTGAATGTTGTTTTCCATTCATCACCTTCTCTCATTCTGATCTGATGGTAACTGTTGCGAAGATCGATCTTGGAAAATACTGTAGAGCTATGTAACTCGTCTAGCAAGTCATCTAATCTTGGAATTGAGAATATATACTTGATGGTAATGTTGTTCACTTCTCTACTATTAATACACATCTACCAGGTTCCATCTTTTTTTGGTACCACTAAGGTTGGTACTGCACAAGGACTCATACTTTCTCGTACATGACCACTCTCCATCAGCTCTTCAATTTTCCTTTGTATTTCTTTAGTTTCTTGAGGGTTACATCTGTAGGCTGCCTTGTTGGGTAGTGGCACTCCTGGGATTAACATCCAAACAATCCAACTGCTCTTGTTGCTTGACAAGTGATATAAATATATCATTTGGGTACAACCCTAGCCCCACTTTCATAAATTTTCTATGCAGCCAAACACCCACAAAATCCAGGTTCACTTTCAAGAGCAACTATATTTCTTGAAGAACAACCCAAGTTTTTAACTTCTTCTTTACAACCAAAGAGGTAAGAGCACTATATTAAAGTCCTTCTCTGTTCCTACACTATTTTGTTCTCTACCGTAAGCCCTTAAGTTCCTTCGCTCTGCGTTATGCATGCCATGTTTGTAAAAATACTTTGTTTATTCACTTCCAAAAGTATGATTTAATGCATGCTTTTAACATCTGGAGTAAATGTCATTTATTTCAAAAAGCTATCCAAGATAAGAGTAACAAATGTTGATGACCACCTAGTAGACAAACCATTAACTTCCAAATATTTCTTTTTATATCAGTAGTTAAACACCATGCCTGAATCTTTGTCAACCATAGTTCTTGTAGTCTTACAATAAGAATGATACACATAGTAGAAAAGATGATGAAAGTTGCCCTAGTTATGGTTATCTGGTGATAACACCACCCTTTAAACATGGGGAAATCATCACTGTATAGGAGACAAGTCCTAACTTAGTCTCTGTCAACATGAAGTTAGTCACGGATAGTATAAAATAGTCCCCGGGAGATTTCAATTTAGTCTCCGAGGAACAAAATTGTTAGTCCCCGATGAGAAAATTTTGTTAGTCTCTGATGAGAAAATTTTCTTAGTCTCCGAGGAACAAACTTATCGACCGATGAGTTTGGCGCTGAACAATTATCCACCGATGAGTTATTTTAGCTATCGGAGGATAAATATCCACCCAGGAGTTTGGCGATAGCCAAGAGACTTTGGTGGTAATCAATTAGATTACCGACAAGTTTAGCAATGAACAAATCCATTTCCTAAAGATCGAAGGTCATCCCCTGATGACCGAAAACCATTCCCTGATGGTCGAAGATCATCCCCTGATGGTCGAAGATCACCCCCTAATGGCCGAAGACCATTCCCTGATGGTTGAAGACCATCCATTGATGGTCGAAGACCATCCCCTGATGGTCGGGGGCTATCCCCTGATGGTCAAGAAACATTCCCTGATGACCAGTCATCCCCTGTTGGGTAATTATCCACTGATGACCAGTCATCCCTTAACGGATAATTATCCATTGATGACCAGTCGTCCCCTGACGAATAAATTATCCATTGATGGTTAATTTATCCCCCGATGGTCATTCTTAGCCCTGATGACCACTTTTATGCTTCATCCAATAATACGCAGTTTGTCTTCGAAAGTATAAAATATTATTTTTTTAAATTATTTTAAGATGTTATTAATTAATTTTTTTTAAACCTCAAT
>CM025787.1:14144615-14243224 GCA_014636745.2 Centella asiatica | reverse complement strand
GTTAGCCTAATTTCTACTTAGCATCTGCTTCCGTGTCCTTCTGGTATCAGAGCCAGAGGGGAAAGTAAGGTGAAGTATTCTTTTAATGTCTGCTTAAGTATAGTTTAGATCTGGTTCAGATCTGTTGTTTCATAACACTCCTTAATATATTTCGGGTAGATCTGTTTGGTATTCTTGTAGATCGGAAATATTATGACACTGTGATCTTTTAGATCTACGCTGTATGGTAATTCTGTGAAATGTCGAGGGAAGACGCACACAGTTCTGCAGACGCTTTTAACAAAGCTTTGGGTTATAAAATTTCAGATCTACTTTGAATCAGCAGACTTATCCTTTACATATTATCTATGTGTTATTAAATAACAGACCATGATTCGGATCTATCTATCCTTCTAAAGATATTTTCTGAATATGAACCTTATGGAACCCAATGATGGTCTCTAGATATCAGGACGCTCGGAATATGTCTCATTAGCATTTTCATATATTTTTATTTCAGTTCTTTTTAGAAGCACTTTCCATGAGCCTCTTCCGATCTTTCTCCTCGTCCTCCTCCTCTTCTCCTAACCCCTCTTCTTCCAAAATTAAAGAAGAGATCCACCTCTCGGATCTCCAACAATCCATAGACAACTGGAAGATCCCTAAGCATCCTACCAGTGATGTCTATGCCAAAAGTAGATGGAGCCTTACTAGTGACTATGTCATAAAAACCGTAGAGCATACCATCTCCTTAGATTCAGATCATGAGGATATCCGATTGATCTCCCCCAAATCCATAGAAAAGTTACAAAACAAGTACAATTATCTGCATCTTGGCCTTGTCCAAGTTGCTGCCAAACCTCTATCCCGTGAAGGTTTAGACACGTCTATCCTTCTATGCCTTAGAGACAAAAGATGGCTTGAGTTCGATGACTCCCTCTTAGGAATGGTCGAAACCAGTCTTTGCAGTGGACCAATCTACTTTGATTGTTTCCCAAACTTCACTGTCTCCCTTAGAGATAGAAATATCCTTGACTCCTTAACTCTTAATGTTAAGACCAATAACTTTAAGACTAAAGCTGGAACCCAACCAGTAGCTATTATCTATAGAATTCAGTATAAAGCCATGAATTCTGCCTTTAACACAGGAGCCATGAGAACTCTTCACAAAGGGGAAACTGTTCTCTTCCAGACTGACCTGCAAAAATCCCATTTATCTATCCCAAAACCCATTTCGTGGAATAGGGTTAGTTTACCCCAAAATTGGCTTCTCAAAGACGCCGCCCCTGCTAAGAAACCTGAGAATACGACTGTCTCTAGGATACAACAGTTTTCTAGTGGCGCTGTCTCAATCTCTTTCCAAAGGTCCAACAGCAATAGGTCCATCAGTCAAAGGATAGATAGCCTTCCGACTGAAATCTTGGCAGACCACCAGCCTTCTCGGCATTCGGTCTCCACCGTTATCACACAACTTCAAGACTTAAACCTTGAATCCAGGATTCCTCAAGCCCATTACACTGTTAAATCGGCGCCAACGGAAACTACCCATCAAGAAGTAGAAGCTGATGGTACTATATCGCCAACCTATTCTTCAATACAATCAGAATTAAATGTTTTACAAACTAATTTTCAAATTGATAAAGAAAAACTGAGAGCCCAGTTTGACTCTCCTCATAATGTTTCTAGAAAAAATTGGTTTCTTCAAACTTTTCAAGGATCTGCTAGACAGGAGGTCCAAGAACAATATTATGAATTTTTAAATTTTGCAAAAGAACAAATTGAATTTTTTGAATGGTTTGAAGCTTATGCTGATTTCAAAAAAATTGATTATCCTTTTTCCAAAACCTTAAATGTCTCTAGACTCTGGCAGACGATTCAAGGTGAGAACATCACTTCTGAATTTCCACCAGCTAGAGGGATTAAAGTGCATGTTGATCCCATAAATACAATAAATGCCACGCCATTCAAAAGAAAAGATGGAGATGTTCTTATTGCCAAGGACATACAAAATATTTATGAACAAAATAATTATACTAATAAGTATTTACAAGTTATTGGAGAATATCTGGCGACTAAATCTCCCCAGCTTCCTACTACGGCTCCAAAACCAGATCCCTCAAAACCTACTCAATCTTCCAATATTCCGTTATTTAAACCCCACGAAATTCCCCAGAAGTATAAAAGGGAACTTTCAAAGAAGAGCACCACTAGTCATCAGATTGCGGAGCTCCAAAACAAAATAGCCGAAATACAAGCTACCATTCCTGTCACTATCCCAGAGTCACCTTGTACTCCTCCCAATCACTCCACTAAGGGCTCAGTTGCAGTTCTTAAGGAAACAGATTCTGACACTGAATCGCAAAGTAGCCATCAAGAACGACGGGAAGTCTCTTCTGACTGTAGAATAGCCCCCCTAAGATTCAGCAATCGTCAAAACTGGAAGACCTCCCAAAAGCTGTACTACCCAAGAGCTACTCACCCTGATGTGGCACTTGAAGAACAGCCAAATATCCTTCAGAATTGCTATAATGGCAACAACATCTATGAATGGAACATAGATGGAGACTCTGAATACAATATCCTAAAGAAGCTTCAACAAATGTCTATGGTTGCCACAGCCTATAGGACAACCCACAATGCCTCTGACCAGCTTGCTGCTCATATTATCATTGCCGGTTTTACTGGTCAACTTAAAGGATGGTGGGACGAGCACCTTCAAGAGCACGACAAACATGATATTCTTCATGCCATTAAGTTAGATTCTGATAATCAACCAATCGTTCATGATGGTGAAGGCATCCCTGATGCTGTCGCCACTCTTATCTATACCATTGCCAAAACCTTTGTCGGAAATCCAGGTATCTTCCGAGAAAAATCCACAGAAATCCTTAATAACCTTAAGTGCAAAACTCTGACAGACTATCGTTGGTATAAGGATACCTTCATGACCAGGATCTACTCGAGAGCCGACGGCAATCTCCAGTATTGGAAGGAAAAGTTCTTGGACGGACTACCAAAATCCTTACGCGACCTTGTTCGTGAGGACCTCAAAGAGCAATATAATGATGTCATTCCTTGGCAAGACATCACTTATGGTCAATTATCCAGCCAAATCCAGCAGGTCGCCCTCAAAATTTGTCGTCAGGATAAAATGATGAGGCACTTAGCCAAGGATCGAGCCCAAAGAAGCAGAGACTTGGGAAGTTTCTGTGAACAATTTGGATTACCTTCCTGTAACACCAAAACCCACAAAAGGCCCAAGAACAGGCTTATGCAGAATGAGCCGCACAAGACCCCCTACAAACCTTTTAGAAAATTCCAAACTAAAACTAGATCTTATCCCAAACGTAGTAACAATCAGGCTAGATTGGGTGATAGCAATTTAACTAAACCAACCTTGCCCGCTCCCAACAATAACCTTTGTTTCAAATGCCATAAACCTGGTCACATAGCGAAGTATTGTCGCTTTTCCAAAAGACTTAGAACCCTGTCAGGAATAGATGATTCTCTCCTTGACCAAATCCAAAATCTGCTGATTGAAGACAGTGAGAATTCTTCTGAGGCTGACGATGAATGTCTTAACCATCTCCGCGATGATGGATTATACTCATCTTCTTCCGATCAATCCTCTGACCAAGAAGATCAAGGTACCATTAATGTCCTTACCAAAGAACAAGACCTTCTTCTTGAATTAATAGGACAACTCTCTGATCCTGACCAAAAGCAATCTTACCTGAACCAATTCAAAAAGACTTTGGAGAAACCTTCCTCTTTTGAGAAGACTTTTCACAAAGACCCAAGACTCAACAATACTTACAATTTTAAAGACATTCTTGATCGGTTCCCTACGAAACCAAAACTTATCACCATCCAAGATCTCCAAACAGAGATTGCCATCCTCAAAGAAGACATTCGGCAGATTAAGGCTCGTCAAGAAATTGATCAACTTGTCCTTCAGCAACTAGTTGGCCAAAAACCGAGTCCTTCTCGTGTTTCCTCACCGGAACCCTCCAACAAACTCCAAGACAGTAGTTTTTTAAATTATATGTCTAAGATGTCCATCCAGAGATGGCACGTTAGACTTACCCTTCAGATTAAAGATTTTATCCTTGAAATCCCAGCCTTGCTTGACACTGGAGCAGATCTCAACTGCATACAGGAAGGCCTTATCCCAACAAAGTTTTTTGAGAAAACTACTGAAGGACTCCGTGCTGCCAACGGAAAGAAATTAGGAATCAACTACAAGATTTCAGATGTTGATGTCAAGATTCCTAACTCTGCCTTCTCCCTTAAAACCTCCTTCTTATTAGTTAAAGACATTACCAATCCTATCATCTTAGGAACCCCTTTTATCCAGCAGATCATTCCCTTCATGGTCACCAATCAGGGTATCCAGATCGAGTATCTAGGTACCTCCATCGTCCTTCCCTTTGATTGACCTCCTATCCACAAAGATCTCCATCTACTGAAGTCTAAGAAAGCGCAAATTAACTATCTCAAAGAAGAGATAGTCCATCAGCGCATCGAAAGCCAGCTTCAAAACCCTTTTATTAAGAATAGAATCCGAACCTTTGAAAACAAGGTTATCACTCAGCTCTGTGCTGATATTCCCAATGCCTTTTGGGATCGAAAAAATCATAATGTCAGGCTCCCTTACGAGCCTGATTTTGATGAAAAGACCATCCCAACCAAAGCCAGACCCATCCAGATGAACCATGAACTCATCACCCATTGTCAAAAGGAGATTCAAGACCTCCTGGAGAAAAGGATTATATCGCACAGTAAGTCTCCTTGGAGCTGTGCAGCTTTTTATGTCAACAAAAGCTCTGAAATTGAAAGAGGAGCACCCCGTTTAGTCATCAATTACAAACCACTCAACCAAGCCCTGAGATGGATTAGGTATCCCATCCCTAACAAAAAGGACCTCCTCCAGCGTTTATACGCCTCTCATATATTCTCAAAATTTGACTTAAAATATGGATTTTGGCAGATTCAAATTGACCCGAGAGATCGTTACAAAACCGCTTTCACGGTCCCCTTCGGGCAGTATGAGTGGAATGTCATGCCTTTTGGCCTCAAAAATGCTCCTTCAGAGTTTCAAAAAATTATGAATAATATCTTTAATGATTATTCGAAATTTATTATCGTTTATATTGATGATGTTTTAGTCTTCTTTGATAGCCTAGAACAACACTTTAAACATCTGCATATTTTCTTCAACATTATCAAAACTAATGGTTTAGTTCTTTCAAAAACTAAAATCTGTCTTTTTCAAACAAAAATCAGATTTTTAGGTCATAATATACAATTAGGAACTATTGTCCCTATCAATCGTTGTATCCTATTCGCTGATAAATTTCCTGATCAAATTATTGACAAAACACAACTTCAAAGGTTTCTTGGTTGTGTTAATTATGTTTCTGAATTTATCCCTGGTTTAAGCAACCTTTTAAAACCCCTGCATGATCGGCTTAAACAGCCTCCTCCCCCCTGGACTTCCGTGCATACTCATGTAGTTCAGGAAGTTAAAAAGAAAGTTAAGCATTTACCATGTTTATCATTATCTGATCCTTCTGCATACAAGATTGTTCAAACTGATGCATCTGACATAGGATATGGAGGCATCTTAAAACAAAAAAAAGAAGGCAAAGAGCATATCATTGCATTCACTTCAAAGCATTGGAATAGTTCCCAGCAGAACTATCCTACCATTAAAAAAGAAATCTTAGCCATCGTTTTGTGCATCACAAAATTCCAATCTGATTTATTAAATCAAAAATTTTTAGTTCGAATTGATTGTCAAGCAGCAAAATCTGTTTTACAGAAAGACGTAAAAAACCTGGCCAGTAAGCAAATTTTTGCCCGATGGCAGGCTATTTTATCAATATTCGATTTTGACATTGAATATATTAAGGGAAGCTCTAACCACATTCCAGATTTCCTAACCAGAGAATTCCTTCAAAACAGATATGCCCCCAAAGAAGAGAGATAAGGCTCTTGCCTTAAAAGCTGCCTCTGCTGAGAGATCAGCCCGCCAATCCTCCCCAAAATCCCAAGATTCCATTGAATCTTCACAAAAGCCGAAGCCAGTGACCTCGGCGGACTATGCTGATCAGCCAGTCCAAACCAAGAATCATTTCTCTGCTCTTGTGGAGACAAAACCTTTATCTGTTGATAAGGTCAAAAGATGGGCAGATATTGCCTCTGATGAGGATGAAGATTCCCAAACTCAATCCTTTTACCCAGAAGAATTCCTCTCCTGGTGCAAAAACATGGGGATCCCTCCCCCTCAGGTAATTCCCCAAATCCCAAAAATGGAGGCTGTTGAATCTCAGATTCAAAACCCCATTTCCCAATCCCTGGCGAGTAAAATCCCAGGAAAATCCCAATCTCTGGTGGGTTAAACCCCAGGCACTCTTGTTCCTTTTGTCCCTTCTCCAAAACCGCTTCCTCCTTCTTCTGAAGCGCCTCAATATTTTCGATCCCAATCCATTCAAACGATTATTCAAATGGAACCAGATTTCTGGCATCCTGACCCAAACGTTGCAGCCAAGCAATTACTTCTTGGTGACCATAGGTTTATCCCTAGTCACTCCCACAAAAACCAAAGATTTTTTGAATTTGTCTTGGTAGATTCTAAGTCTATCCTCCTCAAACAATATCAAGATAAAACCCAAACTTTTATCACCCATACCACCGTTCAGATTATGAAAATTATTTCTCCTTCTGAGTGGATGAAAAATCACCCAATCCTTAGAGGAACTCCAGCCTCTAACCAATTTAAACTTTTATCTGATTCGATCAGATTTTCCCAATCCTTTACCCCCCAGACTTACAATTACTGGGATTATTTGAAGCTTGGAGACTTGCTTTTACGAAACAAAACCCTATAGAAAAACACTCTTGGTTTTTCTATTTCAAAAGAAACCAACCATTTCATTTCCCGAACTGGTTCTTAAACCAATGGTGGCCTGTCTTTGGTCCATCCCTTGAGATCCTTCCTCCTATTGTCAAGGAGGGTTATCAATATTTTTCTGGCAGGTTTCAGCCACCTCAATCTACCCCAACACCCGTGTCTCTGCATTTTTTCTCTAAATTTGCTCTGGCATGGATCCAATGTCAAAAAATAGAGTATTACAAGCCTGAGGGCTTGCAAGGTCTACCTTTCCTCACCCGCCGAGGCTACACAAAATGGTGGAAGGACTTCAACGCCAGTCATGCCACTACCTCAGCAATCCAACAGTGGTTCAAGACGAATCCACAATTTATCAAGACGACAGAAGTTGAGCAGACTCGGTTCCTTGCTCAAAAATCCGTTTTATCAGCCAGCCTAGTTGCAGCCTCTTCAGAAGAAGACCTTCTCAAGATTATGCTCCAGCTCTCCAAAAAGCTCGGCTCCAATTCTACCGAAGCCAGTACTTCGGCCCCAAAAGCAGCAGAACCACACTTCGACGTCAACCTAGGTGACGATGAAGACTTTCTCCTGTCTGAAGAAGACGAAGAAGAATAAAAAAAAAAAAAAAAAAAAAAATTGACCTTTACTGTAGCAAAATTGACTTTTTACTGTAGCATTTTTACTGTAGACTGTCACTGTAGCAGTTTGACTTTCACTGTAAGTCACTGTAGCAGTCCAATATTTGTCTATTTATACCGACCTCTTCCTTTCTGAAGAGGCATGTAATTTTTGAGAGCTTTCTCTCCCGAATCCTCTCTCCCTCTAAAGGTAGTTAGCTTCCTTTGGTATTTCAATCTTATAAACTTGTAATTTTCAGTTTCATTTTAAGTTTCAATCTTGTAATAAAGTTTTAATTTTAATATAATCTGCATATGGTCGGTTAATCCGCCTAACTTTGCTTATACTATTGTTTCATAACTGTTCTTGCATTCATCTGCATATGGTCGGTTCAACCGCCTAAATTTTATTTGCTTTCATATTAATCTCTGCATCCTTATGCGCCCTTACTCCCCACTCTGTTAGCCTAATTTCTACTTAGCATCTGCTTCCGTGTCCTTCTGGTATATATATATATATATATATATATATATCACGTTGGTACAACCCTAGCTCCACTTTCATAAATCTTCTGTATAGTATACCACCAAATCCAAGCTTACTCTCTAAACAACTGCCCTTTTTGGGAGAACAACTAGAGCTTTTAACTCTTTCTTGCAGCCAAGAGGTAAGAGCTTTACATTAAAGTCCTGCTCTGATTCTTACACTTTTGTTCTATTATGCATGCCACGTTTAATACCTGGTTCATTCAATTCCAAAAGTACGATTTAATGCATGCTTTCAACGCCTAAAGTTAATGCCTTTGTGTTTCAAAAGCTATCTAAGATGAGCGTAAGAATGTTGACAACCACTTGGTAGACAAACCAAATATTTCTTTTTATCAGTAGTTGCGATGCCATGCTTGAGCCTTTGTCAACCTAAGTTTTGAAGCCTAAACTGTTTGTATAAGATCTAGTAAACCACCAAGAGATGTTATGATTACTGAGAGGATGATGAGAGTTGACCTAAGTATGGTTATGGTTAAGAACACCACCCATGGAGGAGTGAGGAAGACACTACTGTATCTAAGACAAGTCTTAACTTAGTCTCCGATGGGTTTGAGTTAGTCTCTAACCCTGTAAAATAGTCCCTGGGAGATTTCCAAGTTAGTCTCCAATAGGCTAAAACTGTTAGTCTCCGATGAAGGAAAGTTGTTAGTCTCTGACGAGGAAATCCCTAGTCTCTGATGAAGGGAGTTTAAATTAGTATTTGCTGACGTCATCCTTAGTCTCCGACAGGCTAAGTTTAGTCCCTGATGACGTTATCCGTAGTCTCTGATGGGAAAAGTATGCTAGTCTTTGATGACTAAGAGTTTTAGTAGTCAAGGGTTTGGCGATGAACAAATCATCCCTTGACAGCGGAGGAGTTTGGTGCTGAAGAAATCATCCCTTGACAGCGGAGGAGTTTGGTGCTGAACAAATCATCCACCGATGAGTTCAGCGATGGCTTAGTGAGTTCAGCGCTGAGCAAGTTGTCACCCGACAAGTTTGGCGATGAACAACTATCCCCTGATGGCCGAGAGATATCCCCTGATGACCGAGAGACATCCCCTGACGGATAGTTAACCCACTGATGTCCGGTTATCCCTGTTGGGTTTCGCAGAATAAAACGCAACGGAAAAATACGATTTAAAATAAAACAAAACGAAACCCAAACCCGAGGATCTATGCGAAACAATTTAATACAGATAGTTTAACATTTTACCGATTAATTGTGCGAATCTGAAGCTTTGGTGAATGTGTTGATCGTCTCCAAATCTTTAACGCAATCCAACTGAACTACGTCTCTACTGTATCCACACGAACACCCACGAACCGTATCATGATTCGAACGAGAAGAGTTACAGTACTAGCTGTACGATCTGTATCTCTCTTTTCTCTCTATATCTCTGAACTCTAGTTTCTCTCTTATGAGCAACTAGGGTTCTTAGAATACGTGAAAACGTTGGTTTTCAGAGAATAGCTGATATATCATATATATAGTCTTTCATAGAGTAATTCCAAAACCTAATCTAATTAGGAGACTTAAAATCCAAATTTTATATTTATTAGATATATATATTTAATCAAGTCTCACTTAATTAATATATATATATGCACAAATAAATATATATTCGTATTTCCTTCCAAAGGACTCTATTTCATACAGATTACATATATTAATATATATATATGTATATAATTTAAAGCCATGATTTAATTAAATCAATCTTATTGATATATTAAAATCATTGACATTTAAATTATATCTCCTTGACGAATGTTCTTTGTGTGTGACCCTGTAGGTTATTATTACGTTGGCAATAATTTTAAATCATATTATAAAATTATAAACAGTGAGCGGCATCTAGTAATACATCACTATTACCCAAGTAATAATAAAGTCATAGATTCGACGTTACCTTTCGTGACCAATGTTTCAATGTAACTTAATCCTTTTAACCATGATATCTAAGATTAAATTCAAGGCATGGATGTGTCATCCTCTTCATAATTTAATCTTAGTTTTCTTGATCAATGAGCAAACTATATGAAACAAATCTCTATTTGAGCATGGCCATGCATTTCATAGTTTCACTCAATCAAGAGGCCTATAGATATCACCCCTAATTTATAGGAGGGTTAAATTCCATCTACATCATTCCCAATTCTCACATAACTCATTATGCATCCAACAATTACCTTTATCGTCCACCCGGTTAAAGGTGACTTTTGATAATGTCAAAACGCATAACTCCTTATGTAGAAATGTCATGACTTCAGGTCGAAGGACCATTAGATCATTGTCAATATGAGAATTACTTATGACACATAGCATAACGCTCCATGTAGAATTCTCATGGTGGGTCTGTCCAGTACTATGTTCTCTAACATGTACCTATATATCAACTTAATATATCTCGTATATATTTATGACCAATGAGATATGGCCATCAGTTAATCACATACTAGTCTCAATGTAGTATTGTTGTCCCACTGACAATGATACTCGACTAGGGACATTTAAGAATAATGATACATTACATACTTATATGATCTCATATTCAAGTCACATACTTGAATCCATATAATTAGTATCATTCTTCTAAGGACATTTATTATGTTAACATTTATATAACACAGTAAATAAAACATAATAAATTATCATTAACCAAAAACATATCATAAATATAGTGTCACAATCATTACATAATTGGCCACTAGGGCATACACTCTAACAATCCCATGATGATAAATTATCCCTGAGGCGCAGTTTGTTTTTGAAACTTTAAAATAATATTTTCTTAAACTATTTTATGATGTTTCAAAGGTTCATATGTCGGATTTGAAAACGTTAAAAGTTTAAGGACATCACATATGCATTTTCTTTCATAATTCTTATCAAGGTATTAAATTATCATGCTATATACATGTTTTACAGAATCTTCACTCACGAGTAATTTGAGTTTGATTTTTGTGCAAAGGACCGAGGCAAGTATATTCACAATCTTATGTTTATTGCAAGTTGATGCAAGTATATATATTCAATTTGATGCTTATTTCAATTTAACGCAGTATCATTTGATTCGATATGCGTGCAAGGCTTGATTATATGTTTCAATTGTTTTGATGAATGAGCATGCTATGCTTTCAATTTCACTCGCATGATATGAATGATAATGCATGGACATAACTGAGCTTTGATTTTCAGCTATTTTTCAATCTTATATCTGTGCAAATAAATGAGAATGATATGTCCCTTAAATGGGTTATGCCACATGGTTGGCTAGAGGAAAGGAAATTTGCTAATTTGTTCTTCACCTTACCTAGAGGAATTATAAGTGACTACGTACGTTCACACAAGGAGGGATCATGCAGTCACAGTTAGGCCAGCTGTGTACTGTATGGTTAGTAGATCCAACGGGTTTAGCCCCCGATGGATATTTTGCGAAAGTGTACACATGTGCATACATGTCTTTCTTCAAGAAGGATTACACGTTTCTTATCATCAGTAATCCTAAAGATTTTTCAAGGATTTTCCGAGGCATTAGTATTGTTTCACTGAGCCTCACAAACAGAATTGAACTTCTTTAAATACTTCAGATTATTCCTCTAAATTGTTTATATACTTGCTGGGCGTAAATCGCTCACTCTTGTTGAACTTAAATGTCTTGCAGGACACAATGCAAAGGCTAAACCCTCTCATAAGGGGAAAGCAAAGATGATCGGCTATTAAGTTATTTACTCTTTTAGTAACGCTGAGGAAGGAAGGAAGGAAGATGTTAGACGTTGTAATGATCTTGGAATTGTAATTTACAAAGATTATATAGCTTCCGCTGTAATTGTATTATTTTGGGTTGTAATGACTCTTAAATATTGTCTTTATCCAGTATTTATACTATGAATGGATGTATGGTTATCTTTTCCTTCTTTTGACGAAGCACTGGTCCAGTAAAGGATTTTGGGGTCGTCACAGTCAGGCTCAGCATCCCCTGACGCCATTTCTTAGCACCCCTGATGATATCCTCAGCACCCCCTGATGCCCTCCTCGGCACCCCCTAACGCCAATTCTTAGCTCAAGCTAAGTACTTCCTAACTTAACATTTGTAAGCAAAGTCACTACAGATTTACAAGTACTTCCCAACCAATGCCCAATGTATGCATCAATGGAAAATAAATCCAAAGTAACATCCTTTAATGTGAAAATAAATCCAAAGTATCATCAAAATGATCAACACTCAATGACTCCGATGGATAAGCTTTGCTCCTTTTTCTTGCCCTGTAATCATAAAACACTTAATTTTCTTTGGTACCCAAGCTTGGTTGGGTCCTTGAGCTTTAGTAGGTAGAAAATTATTTTTAACAACTCTAACAACACTTAGCATATTATTTTCCTTATCAAGTTTTAAGTCAACTTAGACTTCCTTCTTCACCCATTTTTGAACAGATTTTCTTTTAGATTTTGGGGGGGGGGGGGGGGGGGGGGGGGGGTTGTTGTGTTCTTTCTGACCTTAGGAGGACTAACATTGTCTTGTCTTTCCTTGCCTTTGGAGGATTGGGAGTCGTGTTTTTAGCTTTTTGCATAACTTGATATTTACAAGTTTCATGATAAGTATGCATCATATTAAAACAATTGGATAAAACATTTATAGCACATGACATATGTTCAAACTTGTCATAGTAGGGATAAGCTCTATGTCTCAATGGAGTGTTGTCAAATTTTTGTTTTTGACAGAAATGGTTAGAAGTTGTCATAGGTTTATTGGTGCACTTATGTTTCAAATGGCTGATAGAGTTACAACTTTTGCACTTTTTCATAGGAGAATTGGGAATAGGAACATAGTTACTGTTTTTGTTTATTCTTAATTTCCCATTTATGTTTGGTCTTTTCTCTTTATCATGTGAGTTACTGGGGGATTTATTATTTTCTTTTACTATCTTAGCATTGACTCTTTTAACAGTAACTACATTTTCATTCTTCTTTGACACATTTGACTTTTTTCTTTAGATACTAATTTTCTTGCTTTAAAGACTCTAGTGTGACAAATGCTAGTTCAAGTTCTTCATTTCTAGTAGTTAATTTTTCAATTTTAGTTATTAGTCTAACATTTTCTTTATTAGAAGCAACTAGGCTAGTATGAATCTGAAATAAGTCTACACTAAGTTCTTCAACAGTTCTTTTATATTCAGAGTTAGACATTTTAATGCTAGAGAGATTTGGTACCTAAATGCTCTTCCTTGAACAATCATCAGATGAGTTGGCCATGAATGCCATGTTGACATACTCCTCTGGTTCTTCTTCATCAGAATCATCCCATCTTTTTCCTTTAGCAATATATGCCCTGCCTTGCTTTTTTAGGAGCATGTCATACTTCTTCTTGATGTCATCATAGTCCTTGGTTGATTTGGATTGCTTAGGCTTTCTGCACTTTGTGGCAAAGTGTCCTAACTCATTGCAGTTCTAGCATCTGATTTTTGCTCTATCAATGCTCCCAGTTTTATAACCTCCTTTGAAACTGGTTTTGGAGGAATTGTTTAAGTTAGATCCTGTTGCTTGAGGACTAGACTTGGTGAATCTTGAATTTCTTTTGAATTTGAGATTCTTAAACTTCCTTGCCATATAGGCCATTGTTTTGTTCTCAAGTTCATCAAGTTCTTTTATAGTGCAGTTGTCTTCTTCCTCACAATCTTCAATCTCCTTGAGCAGATTATTCTCTTGGCATTCTTCTGGTTCCTTTTCCTTGCCTTTTACAACAAGGACTCTCTCTTCTAGTATGTTGTCTTCACTTGTCAGTAGTGCTGTGCCTGAGCTGAAGCTTCTGTTTTTGTTATAGATGCTACTTTTCTGAGCTTGCTCCAGCTTATAGGTCTTCAATATTCCATAAAGTTTATCTAGGGAGATTTATGTTAAATCCCTTGATTCTTTAATTGTTGTCTTGTTTTCTAGATGGTCTGGGAGGTTTAGCATAAACTTTAGATTGACTTCATCATTATCATATTTTTTTTCATGTAACTGGAGGTCATTCATAAGTTTATTGAATCTTTCAAATACCTCAGTTATGCCTTCATTTGGTTTTTTCATGAAGGTTTTATACTGAGTTATCAAAATCTACCTCTGGTTCTTTCTTACTTCCTCTGTGCCCTCACCCAAAACCTCTAGAGTGTCCTAAATCTGCTTTGCAGATATGCTGTTCATAACACTGTGATACATCACCTCATCTAAGGCTTCACTTAATATGAGTTGAAGGTGTGTATCTATTGATGTCTTCTCCATTTCTGTATTAGTATACTCAGAGGGATCCTTAGGCTTATAATGTTGCTCTATGACCTATCCATCCTTTGTAGTTTCAGGAACATGTCTCATGGGGATGAAAGGCCCTTTTTCAAATATCCCTGGATACATGGGATTTTGGGTGCTGATGAACAACATCATTTTTCTTTTCCAGATGTTGTAGTTGTTCTTTTCAAGAACATGGATTTTGATGCTTGCAACCTTTTTGGTACTCAATCTTGGATCTTTTACAGTTAATAAAAATTGTCCCGCTCCGATACCAATTATTTTTCCTACATAAGTATTGTAGAAGGGGGGGGGGGGGGGGAGGGGGGGTGAATACAATACTCTTTAAGTTGTCAAACTTTTTGCAAAATAATAATCAAAAGGAATGAACAAGTATTGTATTCTATTATAGTTTCTCTATGTTAAAAAGAAAGAATATAATAGAGAACTAAAACAACATAGAAATTTCAAGACTAATAAACTTTATTAATCTCTAGGTTTCGATACAACTTGATTTTTTCAATCAGCTTCCTTTTCTAAAACGTGAGTTTCAGTTTCTATTACAAGACAGAAAAACTATGTCTCTTGTATCTCCGTTCTCTGTTTGATAGAAAGAGGTTGTATATTTATATACATATTTCTTGTTCAGAACTCTTTTTTTACTGTTAGGTTTTATAAACATTTGATGATGATTGTTCTTAGAATACTTAGGAATACAAATGTACAGAAAAGTGTTGGTTTGTAACACTTTAGTATTGTAGCTAGCAGTAGTATCTCTTGTTT
This sequence comes from Centella asiatica, assembly GCA_014636745.2. Classification (NCBI taxonomy): domain Eukaryota; kingdom Viridiplantae; phylum Streptophyta; class Magnoliopsida; order Apiales; family Apiaceae; genus Centella; species Centella asiatica. The sequence goes on along the minus strand of CM025787.1, from coordinate 14,228,154 downwards.
GTAAATTAGTCATTATAATAAAGAGATAGGTTTATTTTATTTGTATGTACTGCTGGAATACTTGTTGAGTTTGTTCAACAAGTTGTTTTAAATTTATTAGTCCTTCGGAGATTGAATTTGGCTTGTCGGAGACTAAGGAAAAAGTCCACCAGAGACTAAGTTTTTGTTCATCAGAGATTGGACTTTGCCCATCGGAGATTGTTCATCGGAGATTGAAGAATCCTTCATCGGAGATTAAAGTTTTGTTCATCAGAGATTGAAGGATTGTTCATCGGAGATTAAAGCTTACGTCATCGGGGATTGGAACTAAAGAGTCAGAGATTAATGCTGACGTCATCAGTGACTAACACAATACCTCGGAGATTAAAAGCTGACATCATCAGCGACTAAAGCCAAAGCATCGGTGATTACTCGAAGTGATCGGGGACTAATTAATTACAGAATAGCAATACGAAGCTGTATAGAACTAGAAGTGTTGTATTCTCTTAATATACAGAATAGAAGCTGACGATCAAAGCTTGTCTTGATTGTTAGAAAACTTGTAATCAATTGTTGAATCAAATAAAGGCAATTGTTTATAGAGTTTTGATTGTGTTCTTTATATTCCGCAGAAAAGTTTAATTTCTTAAAGAACAAGTAATCGAAAAGAATTTTCAAGAACTTGTATTCAACCCCCCTTCTACAAGTTTTAGGTCATCTCACTGGGAAAGCAATTGGTATCAGAGCCCTTAATTGAAAATACTCAATTAACAAGATTCTGAGATGGCCAACAACGACGAAGCAAGCAGCTCTAACATCATGGCGTATGCAGGAAGTAGAGATGGTGGTACCAGAATTCCTATTCTTAAAAGAGAAGAATATCCAATGTGGAAACAAAAGATGTATATGCACTTGAGAGCAACAGATCCAGATTACATAGATAGGATTGAGAAGGGTCCTTATCTACCCAGGAAATTTGTTCCTGCAAAAACTGTTAAAGGATCTATTGTTGCAGAACACTTTGTACTTGCTCCAGAAAGTGATTACACAAACGAAGACAAGTTACAAGTGTTAAAGGATGCTAAAGTAATGAACATACTCTATAATGAGATTGATAAAAATATGTTCACAAGCATCATAAACTGCACTACATCTAAACAAATCTAGGACACCATAAAAGTCCTGTGTGAGGGGACTGACCAAGTCCGAAAGAACAAGAGATCATTGTTGACACAACAATATGAGTTCTTTCAAGCAAAGCCTGGTGAACCTATAACATTAGTATATGACAGGTTTAACACTTTGCTCAATGACTTGAAAATACTTGGGAAGTCTTATGATAATGAGGATATAAACACCAAGTTCATGAGATCTCTCCCACCAAGTTGGGATCCAAAGACAACAGCAATAAGAGAGGCTCATGACTTGGATCTTCTCACACTGGATAGGCTCTATGGAAATTTAAAGACCTATGAACTTGAAGTAGAGCAAAGACAGCGCATGCATGGCAGGGACAAAGGAGCTGCGTTGATGGTTGAGACAAACAAGTCTCAAGAGAAGCTCGATGAGGAATTTTCTGACACTAGCTCAACTGATAATGAAGATGAACTGGATACTGATGATGACATGGAGGAATTCATGGCGTTCATGGTTAAACAGTTTAAGAAATTTAGGGCTAGCAGAAAAGGAAGAAAATCATCGAGAAAACCTAACCCTAAACGAGAAGGTCAAAAAGTCACCTTTGACCTAAAGAAAATAAGATGCTACAATTGTGATGGGTTAGGGCATTTTGCCAATGAGTGCAAGAAGCCTAGATCTAATGATAGATGTAAGGATGAAAAATCAAGGAAGGACTTTGTTGACAAGAAAGCCAAATCAAAAAACAAAGCCTTGATTACTGAGGGAAAAGATTGGATTGACAGCGACTCTGATGAAGAAGTTGTCAACTTTGCCCTAATGGCTCGTAGTGACGAGTCAAGTGATTCTACAAAGGTATGTGGTGCAAATCAGAATTTTAACGTGCTTAATTTACTTGATACATCTAGCATTGAAAGCATGCAAAAAGACATATCTGATTTGCATGTCAGTTTTAGGTCTTTAACTATAGAGCATACCAATGTAAAAGAATCACGTGACATTCTCTTAAAAAGAAACAATTTTCTTGAAGAGAGATTAGCACAGTTTGATACTATCAAGTCTGATTTAAACAAAGCACATCATATGATTGATGCTTTGAAAAAGAGGGAATATTACTTAGTAGAGCAACTTGAAATTGCTCAAGCTAAGATCAAACTGTGGAATGCTTCCTCTAAAAAGCTAAAAGACTTGGTAGATAGTCAAACAATGGGTCACCAATCTGGATTAGGCTATGATGCATGGATAAATAAAAATTCAGAATTAGATGACCTAATTGAAGCTGTTGAGTCCACAACTGAAAAGCCAAAAGTTGCTAGAAAAATTAACTTTGTATCTCCTGTTCATGAACCCAGATTTATTAACATTCAAGATCAACAAAACACTGAAAAAACAAGTTTCAATCAAAAGACAGTGAGTATTGTTGAGAAGAATGAAAACAAACATTTAAATATTGGGTTTATGACAAAGAAACAGTTAATAAAGAAATTGGAAACTGTTCCAATACAAAAGGCTGAAAAAGTTGTGGAATCAAACAGAAGCAAGAAAAATAGGAATGGCAAGTTAGGCATTAACAAATACACCAACTATGTTTCAATGCCTGATGCTCCTAGAAAAACATGTCATGTATGTGGTAATCCAAACCACATAGCTATGCACTGTAGGAGCAAAAATAAAATTCCTATGCTTGAGACTAGTAACTCAAAGACAACAAAAGATAAATCACCTGTAAAAAGGTCAAGTAGTCTTTGCATTGAAAATAATAAATCAAAGTCAATTAGTCTCACAAACAATGGAAGCAAGACTGTAAATTGCCCAATTAAAATCAAACATGGAAAGAGGCAATCGACTTATTCTGAGTCAAGTCTTGAATCTGCAGCTAGTGAGAAAGGACTCAAGAAGATTTGGGTCCCAAAAATCTCAAACTAGTTCTCTCTACTGTGCAGGGCAAAAAGAAGAAATCATGGTACTTGGACAGTGGTTGTTCAAGGCACATGACTGGAGATAAGTCCCTGCTAAAACAGTATGAAGAGAGAAGTGGCCCAAGAGTCACTTTTGGAGATGACAGCAAAGGCCATACTAGAGGATATGGATCTGTTGAACATGGAGATGTCATCTTCACTGAGGTATCACTAGTTGATGGCTTAAAGCACAATTTACTTAGTGTGAGTCAACTGTGTGATAAGGGATTCAATGTCACTTTCAAAGAAGATCAATGTTTAGTAAGTGACAAAGAATTAGGGACTGTGATTTTGACAGGAAAAAGAAAAGGGAATTTGTACATTGCAAATCTCATTTCTTCAACTGATCAAATCACATGTCTTTATAGCAAAGCTTCAACTGATGAGAGTTGGCTTTGGCATAAGAAGCTTTCCCACCTAAACTTCAAGAATATCAATAGTCTTGTGAGGAAAGGATTGGTAGCTGGCATTCCACAATTGGAATTTACACAAGATGGATTGTGTGATGCATGCCAGAAAGGAAAGCAAAGAAGTGTATCATTCAAAAACAAACCAGCAACATCAATCACTGACCCTTTACAACTTCTCCATATGGATTTGTTTGGTCAAGTGAATGTGATGTCTATCTTAAGGAATAGATATGCACTGGTAATTGTTGATGATCACACAAGGTATACTTGGGTAAAATACCTCTTTACAAAGAATGAAGCTGCTCAGTTAATTATTGATCATGTCAAGAAAATAGAAACTGAGTCAGGTAAAACAGTGAGGGTAATAAGAAGTGACAGAGGAACAGAATTCAAAAATTCCCAAGTAATTGAATTCTGCACTGAGAAAGGAATTACTCATCAATTCTCTGCACCTAGAACTCCTCAACAAAATGGAGTTGTTGAGAGGAAAAATAGAACCCTCATTGAAGCAGCAAGGACCATGTTGCAAGAGGCTAAGCTTCCCACCTACTTTTGGGAGGAAGCTATAAGTACTGCATGTTTTACACAAAATAGGTCCTTGATAAACAAAGCATACAACAAAACACCTTATGAATTAATGACTGGGAGAAAACCAACTCTCAAGTTTTTACATGTGTTTGGTTGTAAGTGCTTTGTACTGAGAGATTCATCAGAGACAAGAGGAAAATTTGACAATAAGTCTGATGAAGCAATCTTCTTAGGTTATTCTCTGTCAAGCAAAGCATACAGAGTTTATAACTTAAGAACCAAGGTCATTGTGGAATCCATTCAAGTTGCATTTGATGATAGAAAGATTCCAGGAATGCTAGGTCAAGGATTGCATGAACCTCTCAGTTTTGAGAATGAATTGGATGCATGGGAATATCCAACAGAGAATGCTGAAAATCCCCAAAATAACAATGATTCCTCTTTAATTGAGGGGGAGTTGACTGTTGTGCATGAAGTACCAAGGACTGATGTATTATCAGAGACTAGAGTACTGGAACAAAATGGAACACAAGTCACTGATGACATTAATTCTCCATCAGAGACTAATGATACATCAGAGACTAGTATCCCTGATGCACACACAGAGACTATTGAGATATCTAACTCAGGGGGAGTTAATGAAGAAGAGATCAATAGTTTAGGGGGAGCAAACTCTACTCATGAAGCTGGATTGAATTTTATCAATCTAGAAAATGAAGCCTCTAGTTCAAGATCAAATCTGCCAAAAGCTAGACCATGGTTGAGAGACCACACAACAGATTTGATCATTGGAAATATTGAGGATGGAGTTAGGACTAGAAGTGCAACATAAAATGAATGTTTGTACCTCAGTTTTCTATCAAAGATTGAACCAAAGAAAATTGATGAAGCACTTCAAGATCCTGATTGGATTATTGCCATGCAAGAAGAATTAAACCAATTTGTTAGAAACAAAGTCTGGAGATTGGTACCCAAACCAAGGAACAGATCTATAATAGGTGCCAAGTAAGTCTTCAGAAACAAATTGGATGAAACTGGTACAATTACAAGGAATAAGGCAAGACTGGTTGCAAAGGGATACTCTCAAGAGGAAGGAATTGACTATGATGAGACCTTTGCACCAGTGGCTAGACTTGAAGCTATCAGAATTTTTCTTGCTTTTGCATCCTACAAGAACTTCAAAGTGTACCAGATGGATGTCAAGAGTGCTTTCCTTAATGGAAAATTGGAAGAAGTCTATGTTCAACAACCCCCAGGTTTTGTAGACTCCAAATTCCCTAATCATGTTTACAGGTTAGACAAAGCACTCTATGGCTTAAAACAAGCACCAAGAGCCTGGTATGATACTCTTTCTCAGTTTTTAATTGAAAATAAATTTGTAAGAGGTATCATAGATAAAACATTGTTTTATAGAATTCAAGGCTTTGATGTTATATTTGTGCAAATATATGTTGATGACATTATTTTTGGGTCTACTAATGAAAAACTGTGTGCAAAATTTTCAAAACTTATGCAGTCTAGATATGAAATGAGCATGATGGGTGAATTAACATTTTTCTTAGGATTGCAAATTAAACAGTCAACTGAGGGAATTTTCATCAGTCAGTCTAAGTACATTAAGGACTTACTGAGAAAATATGATTTGGTTGATTGTACTTCTGCGAAAACAACTATGCCCACAACCACTAAGCTAGATAAGGATTTAAAAGGAAAGAAAGTAGACATTACTAGCTATAGAGGCATGATAGGCTCACTTTTGTATCTAACTGCAAGTAGACCTGATATAATGTTTTCTACATGTCTATGTGCTAGATTTCAAGCTGACCCTAGAGAGTCACATTTGATTGCTGTAAAAAGAATACTCAGATATCTAAAGGGTACCCCAAATCTTGGATTATGGTATCCCAAAGAATCTGATTTTAAACTAATTGGTTAATCAGATGCTGATTATGCAGGGTGTAAGCTTGACAGGAAAAGCACAAGTGGAAGCTGCCAACTTCTTGGAGGCAGACTTGTTTCTTGGTTTAGCAAGAAACAAAATTCAGTTTCTACTTCAACAGCAGAAGCTGAATACATTGCAGCTGGGAGTTGCTGTGCACAGATCTTGTGGATCAAAAATCAACTCTAGACTATGGTATGACACTATCCAAAATTCCAATTTATTGTGACAACACTAGTGCCATAGCCATAACTGAAAATCCAGTGCAACATTCAAGAACTAAACATATAGATATAAGATATCACTTCATTAGAGAACATGTTAGTGAAGGTAATATTGAATTGCACTAGGTTGCAACTGATAAACAGCTTGCAGATATTTTTACAAAACCTTTGGATGAATCTACATTTAACAGACTAGTTTCTGAACTAGGAATGTTGAATTATGGTTCTAAAAATTAAGTTTTAAACTTTCAAGTTGTTTAACAGTTGCATGAAGCTAGGAAAATTAATTATGGAAAAAGAAGCTGTTTTAAATTTGATAAAACAGAAAAATGTAGCTAATAATCATCAATATGGTTGTTGGAAAATGGTTTTTGATCTCTGATAAGTAATATGGTTAGTCTCTGACTAATCAAAATTACAACATCGGAGATTGACCCTAACCCCCGATAAGTACATTTACATCATCGGAGATTACATTAATCCCCGATGAATACATTTACATCATCAGAGATTGCCCTAATCCCCGATGAGTACATTTACATCATCGGAGATTACATTAGTCCCCGATGAGTTACTTCATCGGAGATTACATTAATCCCCGATGAGTACATTTACATCATCGGAGATTACATTAGTCCCCGATGAGTTACTTCATCGGAGATTACATTAGTCCCCGATGAGTTACTTCATCGGAGATTACCTTAGTCCCCGATGAGAAATTACTTCATCGGAGACTAATCGGGTCAATCTCTTATCACATGGGTCAATCAGAGATTAGGGCAATCTCTGAAAAAGGGTAAAATGGTAGTTACCCATGATCTTTGAATAGCAAATGTCTCTCATACTTTAATAAAAGTAATTTCAAACACGTTTGTAATCACAAGTATCAAACTCTGCAATTTGATTTCTCTCTCAAATACTCTGCAATTTAACCTCGCCTTGAGCTTTCTTCACAAGTTTACAGATCTCTTCAACGGCGGCAAAAATAGTGTGCTTCAAGTTTGGTGAGTTCGATTTTATCAAAACTAACCATGCAGGGGTGGCTGATAAATATGATTTTGAAGCAAAATACTACCCCTTTGTGGATTTCCTAAAGAACTCTCCACTACAATACGCCATTTATGAAGCTCCCATCCAAGCTGCAGAAGTAATATCAACCATGTGGAGCACTAAAACAATCACTGACGAAAGTGATGACTCTCCACAGGTAAGTTTCAGGTATGAAAACACGGACTATACCATTACTCATACCACGGTTAATAATGCACTTCATTTACCCATAAGGGAAAACTATGACCCCCTTGCCTCTGATGAAGAACTTATAGGTATTTTTAAAGACTTAAACTATAATACTGATATAAGTTCTGTTGGGACCATCACACGTCCCCATCTTAGACCAGAGTGGTCATTGTTCTTTGACATTATAACCAAATCCTTTACTTCAAAATGCAGTGGATATGATGCCATCACCACTATTTCACAACAAATTGCATATAGTGTGTTGTATGATAGGCATATTAATTTAGGGCTTTTGATTTTGCATAATTTGATTGAAAAACTTAAAACTGGCAACAAAACTAAAATTTATTATGCTAGGTTTTTAATGATGATTGCAAATCACTTAATACCTAACCTTAATATTGCTAGTATGCAACTTGTGCCTACAGTTTTGCAGACTAAAAGAGTAGTTAGTGATTTGAAGAAGTATGAGGCAAAGGTAAACGTACCTCTATTCTATCCTACTGTCATGAGAAACTTTCTCAGTGACACTCTTCCAACCACATATTCTTTGCAATTCTTTGGGGATACCACACAAACACCAAGTAATCCCCCAACAAATTCTCAATCACAATCCAAAGCCCCCTCCACAGTCACCCAAAAGACTATGGTTGCATATACCAGAAAAGCCAAAAAGCTCCAAATAAAAAGAAAAACAATTGAGGGAGTAAGTGAGGATGAGGGAGAACCAGAAGCTGAAGTTCCACTTCAGAGAAAGAAGAGAATAATTACCATTAGCCAAAAGCAATCCATTGCTTCCCAAAAGGCAATGGAGGTTCAAAGGAAAAACAGTGAACTATCATCATCCTCCCAAAAGGATGCTGACATTAAAGACAGTTCCCAACCAGGAACACACTGTACAGAGTTTGCACAAACTCTTGGTCACAGCCAAGAGGAACCAAATAGAGAGAATATAAAAGAAAAGAGTGACACAAGGAGTGCATACACAGAGTTATCCTTTGATGTTCCTCAATTTTTATCTAAGGAACAGCCAACATTCCCCACTATACATTCTTCTCCTTTTTCTCCCATTCTTGATTCTTTTGATACACAAATAATTGATTCTCTTGATTTTTCCTAAGAGGAGCCAATAATCGAGGCAAGCTCTCACACATCTTCCATGGATAGATCCCTAGCCCAAGATAAACAAAGGGAACCCCCTATCCATGCTGTCACAAGTACTTCTCAACCCCCCATTTCTGTAGGAATGAGTGCACCTTCCCAAAAGAGTGAGGATGAGAGAATAATTAGTGAGAGTTAGGCTCCTGATCTGGAAAAAGGAGAGAACATTAATATATAAGAGAGTCAAGCTTTAGAAAGCTTGGAAAAAGGAGAGATTGAGAAGCTAGGTGCCCAACCCCAGGCAAAAGGAAAGGGTGTGACCAAGGATGAGATCCTTGAACAAAATAAAAGAGAGAAATTCTCAGCAGGTGCCTTTTTGAAACCTGTTGAGCCATATACCTCACAAGAAGCTCAAGTTTCTGCTGCTCCCTCCATCAATATCCAAACAACAGTACCTGAGAACAGCCCAAGCACAGGGGATGCAGCCTTACATGTCATAGCTGAAATGACAAATGTTGATTTTGAAGAGTTATATGGTCTACAACAAAGACAAGATCATATTTCTGCAATGAAGGCAAGGCTTGCAGATGAACCTATTCTCCAGAGCCAGAGAATGTAGATGCATGGCTGGATTCAGAATTTACCAACACCCTGGAGGATGCAGCTGCCCTATATAGGCAGGAATACTTGACCAATGTGGGGTCCCTTGCAGCTGCAAAATCCTTTCAAGATGTTGCAGATGAAGTGACTAAGGCAGTGAAGCTTAATGCAAAATTCACTCACTACTTGGTCACTGGCGTGAAGACAGCAATGGAGGACATGAGAAAGCAACTGGAGTTGGAGACTGACAACATCATGAGGCACTATGAAGGTCACTTCTCAAGGCAAACTGTCATGCAGATTCAAAGCTTGATCAAGGATAAGGCTAAATCTGACAGTAAAATGTGCCTTCTTGAAGTCAAAATGGATCAAATGCATAAACTCCTGAAAGACATTGCTGCCCAACTACCCATCTCTGCCCCCTCTAAGGATGCTGATGTCAAAAAGGGGGAGAGTGGTCCATTACCTACATCAACACCTACACCACCTTCATTACCTTCATTACCACAACCAACATATGCTAACATTGATGAAGAAATCCAGGCAAAACTGTCAAGGCTTGAATCCAAAGTCCAAAAAACTGCCAATATCATCCAAGCCATCAAGCCAGAGCCTTCCTCAAATTCCTGAAATTCAAACAACTCCAGAACAAATCTCTTCCACCAAAACACAAAGCCAAACTCCAACAGAGCAAACTCCTTCCTCTACAAAACAGCCTGAAATAGCCCCAAGCACATCCAGAGATAAAGGCAAAGGCATTATGATTGAAGAACCATCACAACCTGAACAGCCTAGACTAATGGGGGATGCAATAAGAGCTGGGAGAATCTTCAAGCCTGTTGAATTGGAAGTTGAAGGGGGAGTCATTCTAGTTGTTCCTCAAGATCCAAGGATTGAAGAATCTGATTTCTTGGTTGCCCAACAACTTCAAGAACAGATTGACAAAGAGGAAAATGAGGTATTAGCTAAAGAGGAGAAAGAGGATGAAGCAAAGAAAAGGGCTGAAGTAAAGAAACCAACTGTCAAGTTGACTCCTGCAAAGAAGGCAGCATTGACAAGGAAGAGAAATAAGGAGATGGAAAAGGATGAAAAATACTCGAGAAGGAAACCCTTAGTCCAGAAACCTGCAAAGAAACCTGAGGCTAAGGAAACTGCCATAATTCCTGTACCTGAAATTCTTAAACCACAACCCATTTCTTCAAGGAAACCTCCTGCAAAGGAAAATATGGTCAATTCTTCAAGTCAAAAGTCTGCAGTGAAAGAGCCACCATTAAGTTTCAAGGGAAAACTCTACATGGTGGAATCTGAACCACTTGGAATATGGTATGAAAATATTCATGACCATAAGATCTTCTTTCAATATGACAAAGATCTAGACCGAATAACAGAGAAGAATGTTGAAGACTTTATAAGACTGTTAAGAAATGCAGAAGGACCAAGTGAGGTGGAATTGAAGAGGCTATTTGAGGAAAAGTTGAAGTATTTCAAAGAATTGAAAAGGAGGAAGTGAACAAATAAAAGTTGTTGTGTGAATGTTGAAGTAAATTTTTGTTGAAGCCAGACATAGTCTTGGAGTAGCTGAATGTATTATTCAGTGTAGCCAAGATTGTTTAAACCTTGGAGAAGCTGGGTAAGTTATCCAGGGAGAGAAGCTGAATGATGGATCAAAGATCTAAAGTTCAGGTACATTTGTAATTTTTATAATTCTTTATTCTTTTACTAAGTATTTGTAATAGATTAGTTTTGACATCATCATCAACCTTGAAATTATGCTTATCATTCTGATATTCATAATTAGGGGGAGATTGTTAGGTTTTATAAACATTTGATGATGATTGTTCTTAGAATACTTAGGAATACAAATGTACAGAAAAGTGTTGGTTTGTAACACTTTAGTATTGTAGCTAGCAGTAGTATCTCTTGTTTGTAAATTAGTCATTATAATAAAGAGATAGGTTTATTTTATTTGTATGTACTGCTGGAATACTTGTTGAGTTTGTTCAACAAGTTGTTTTAAATTTATTAGTCCTTCGGAGATTGAATTTGGCTTGTTGGAGACTAAGGGAAAAGTCTACCAGAGACTAAGTTTTTGTTCATCAGAGATTGGACTTTGCCCATCGGAGATTGTACATCGGAGATTGAAGAATCCTTCATCGGAGATTAAAGTTTTGTTCATCAGAGATTGAAGGATTGTTCATCGGAGATTAAAGCTTACGTCATCGGGGATTGGAACTAAAGAGTCAGAGATTAATGCTGACGTCATCAGTGACTAACACAATACCTCGGAGATTAAAAGCTGACATTATCAGCGACTAAAGCCAAAGCATCGGAGATTACTCGAAGTGATCGGGGACTAATTAAAGAAGCCATCGGAGACTAGTCGAGGACTTAATCACTAATGGAGTTAGAGTTCAAATCAAAGAAGGAAAGTCTTCCATGCACACGTAGACTTTATTGAAGACGTAGCTGACAAGGAAACTTGTTAGAAATCTTTCAATTGGAAAGATTGTATTTGATTTGAATTAGGAAGCTAGGTTTTTGGTAACTTAGTTTTTAAGAAGCTGTAATTATAAAATTACAGAATAGTAATACGAAGCTGTATAGAATTAGAAGTGTTGTATTCTCTTAATATACAGAATAGAAGCTGACGATCAAAGCTTGTCTTGATTGTTAGAAAACTTGTAATCAATTGTTGAATCAAATAAAGGCAATTGTTTATAGAGTTTTGATTGTGTTCTTTATATTCCGCAGAAAAGTTTAATTTCTTAAAGAACAAGTAATCGAAAAGAATTTTCAAGAACTTGTATTCAACCCCCCTTCTACAAGTTCTAGGTCATCTCACTGGGAAAACATTTACATTGAAGCGTGCAAGAATACATAATCAAGATTCGTTCAGTAAAGATATGGAAATATAACTTTCCGTCGATTCTAGCTTTTCTTCAAAACTTTTCCATCTTTCTCTCTTGCTTTTTGTGTTGCAAACTTGTCAAGAATAGAAAATAAGCCAAACAAGTACAATTACTTTTCTTTCCTGTTTCTGTAGCTCTGTTTTGTTGTGCGAAGTCATCTTTCCCTTTGATACACGAAATCGGTGGACTTTGGTGATGGTCAAGAGCAAACTTTGGCGCTGAGTTCATTATTCTTTGATTGTACTCACTTTGGCTCTAAGTCTTGTAACCACACTTTAGCACTAGGCTTTTGTCCATTAAGCACTTTGGCGATAACCTTTTTATCCCCTGAGGTCGAGTACTTTGGCGATGGCCATTTTATCCCCTGATGCCGAGTACTTTGGCCATGGCCTTTTTATCCCATGACGCTGAGTACTTTGTCGATGGCCATTTTATCCCCTGACACTGAGTACTTTGGTGCTAGTGTAAATTACCCGACGACTTTGGCGATGAGTAATCTTTGGGCTTTTACTTGACTTCAGCGATAGAGAAGTTCCTGACGACTTTGGCGACAGTCATTTGACTTTGGCGGTAGTCAAATGACTTTGGTGTTAAAGTTCTTTGTGTAGAGTTTGGCGACAGTTATTCTTGAAACTCAATGAAGAATTCTAACTCTTTTTCGCCTGGTCTTCAAATTCAATGACAGAGCAATTTCACAACAATTGCGTATTTATGCTTCCAAATTTTACAAGGCTTATTATATTAAGTTATCTAATCCTAATTTACAAATAGGCAATCACCTAGACCCAACATACCCGTATCTATACAAATACAACTTCTGCTTCTCTTCTTCTTCACTAGCTCGATCTAAACATTCAAAATTAGGGAGAATTCATCCTGTAAGCCCTTATCCATTATACCTTCATAAATCAACCAAAGTTCTTTAAACCGACGGACTTAGTGGAGTCAAATAGTAAAGTTTCTTAGCTTTTCATGTTTTGCTAGCTCACAGTCTCTGTTTTTAATTCTGGCTATATCTAAATTCCTTCAGGTAGGGTGATTATATTATGTTAACCTATTTTTGACATGATTGAGCTTATATGTCCATCTCACACACGTTTGAGCTACACCATACTTGTCAAGGTTTACTTGCTCTTTATTTAGTATGCATCTTACTTGTAAGGGTGCCTAGTCCTCGATATCCATGATTCTGGAGTGTACCAATGGGGTACATCAGACTGTGTGATGCCTAATCTTCATCTTCCTCCCTATTGATCAAGGGATGGTTAAACTCCTACCTGATGAAGAGTCGATAGGTGATAGAGCTATGATTCTTTTGTGTACCGACGTGGATAAATCTCATCCAGAATTCTCGACCCCACGTCGTACATTTTGTGTTATGCTTGAGGTATAAGGAGGATGCCTACTTTAGGAAACCGGAAATATATCTCGGTATAGCAAAGGTATGATTATCTCTTCCCCGTAAGTTCTTAACGACACTACTACGTGCTAAGTGTATGGTAGTCGACTCTTCCTACATGGTTTCTATGCTTATACTCATGAATTGATCTTACATGTCATACATCACTTTTATATATTTTCATGTCACATTCATACTTTCACCATATTATAATGCCCCTACTTAGCCTTTGTGCTAACCCCATAATTTCTCATTTACGTGTCGATTGAAGTGGTAGTGGAGAGGATCGGGTTTATTCAGCTCTTGCAAGGGAATTTTGGGTTTTGATTTCAAGGTGTAGCTTCATTTTGTTAGTTCTTTATGTATAGACTTTTGAGTTGGGTATATTTTTCCGGGATGGCCTAGGCTTGTACTGATCGGTTATCTACCTTGTAAACTTTTGACATATATATTAAACTATTTCCACTCAACAAAGATTTTCACAATGTTTTAACTTGTTTGTTTTGTAAAACCCTTGTATCAACCGTATGTCTGATCCGGATGTCAAGCTTGTTCTTATTTGCATCTCGGGTGGGGTGTGACAAAACCTATATCAACCATACTTTCTTAAATTGACCATAATTCATCGAACTGGCAGACTCAGTGGGGTGCAATACTAAAGCTTCATAATTTTTCATTCTCTACGATTTCATGGTTTCTGATTTTGATTCCATCAAGTTTTGAGCTTCTTGAGGTAGGGTGATTATATTAAGTTAACTTATTATTGACATGATCGAGCTTATGTGACCATCTTACACACGTTCTTATAATTGAAATTGTGTGTTTGAAGGCCTAAACTACAGGTTAGACCTAGTTTGTCATGTTTGTGGTTCTAAGCTTATGTATGTATTTCCTTACTTTTATATACTTGTGGATGATGTCTTATGGCCCTAGAATCCTTATTGGACCTTAATAATTCATTCTAGCTAGTCTTCATAGTTAAGATGATTGGAAACCCAACTTTCTATTTTTTATGCATGCTAGGTGTTTAATGAAATGCTTGACTTGTATATATGTTATTTGATTATTTCATATTCATCTTAGGACTACATTATCATGTTATTTCTATTACATAGCTCAATTGTATCGTACTTGTCACATTTACTTGCTCTCTACTTAGTGTAAGTTATAGTTGTAAGGGTGCCTAGAGCTCCTAAACCATGGTTCAAGTGTCCCCGATACATCATTTCTCATTTTCATGTAGGTTGAAGTGGTAATGGAGAGGCTTGAGTTCATTCAGCTCGTGCAGGGGTGTTTTGGGTTATAACTTTGAGGTGTAGCCTTGTTTTGTTCGTTCATTGTTTATAAACTTTTGAGTTGGTTAGTTTGGTTATATTTTTCTGAGACGGACTAGGCTTGTATTGCACAATTATTTTTTATTTTATTATTTTGTTAAATGTTGCACAATTATCTATTTTGTAAACTTTTGACATGTATATTAAACTATTTACACTTTCTAAAATGCAAGTTGCATTCATCCATAGTAGAAGTATAGGGGACAATATTTTGTTATCTCAAGAATTGATGTGGGGGTATCATAAACACAAAGGACAACCTAGATGTGCTATTAAGGCTGACCTGATAAAGCTTTTGACTATGTGAATTGGAAGTGTATAATAGATTCTATGCACCTTTTTGGCTACCCAAGTCAGTTTATCAATTGGATTCGTGGTTGCATTACCACAACCATGTACTTGGTGAAGTTAAATGGATCTTTGTGTGGATATTTCCCATGGAAACAAGGAATTAGGCAAGGGAATCTTTATCCCCTTATCTCTTTGTCATTATTATGAAGCTTTTGAGTTGCAACCTTCAGACTGAAACTTCTAACTCCCTTTTCAGCACCATTGGAGATCTAAGCAATGTAACATCACCCATCTATCCTTTGTTGACGAGATCTTTTTATTTTGTCATGGGGATCCCCTCTCGCTCAACACGCTAGCAAATTGCCTAGACATCTTTTCCAAGATGTCTGGGCTTACTGTCAAAAAGAACAAAGGCTTATATTTCCTCTCTAATACCCCTGATAGTCTTCTTTCTACTTCCCTCCTTGCAAATCCCCATGGGAACCCTCTATGTGACTTTTCTAGGGGTCCCTCTTATCTCCTCTAAATTTTCTTCCAATGATAGTTTAACCCTCATAAAAAAGCTCACAGGCTAAATCTCCTCATGGACTAACAAGTTTCTCTCCTATGCAGGAAGGCTCCAATTGATCAAGTTGGTGCTTTTTGCCCTATAGTCCTACTGGTCATCTTTCTTTGTGTTCCCAAAATTCTTGGCTAACACGATTGATCAAATATGTTATAACGGAATAAGCTCAAGTGTTTGTAGGGGAGGAGGGTTGAATACAAACACTACAAACTTTTTGCCCTTTAAAAGTTAATACACAAAAACTGGAATAGCTGCAAAGATTAGAAAAACTCTACTGAAATTAAAATGAATACACAAGCATTCAAATTAAAATAGTTGTATTATAACTTGGTGTTTTTCTAGGAATCTGTATAATCACAAAGTGATTAACAACTACAAATATGTAATGGATTACAACTTCTTTTTCTCACACACTAGCTGCTGATTTTTCTTTGAATATTTATCTCAAGTTCTATTACAAAGTTTCTCTCTAGTGTGTAAGTGTTAGGGTTACACATTTTTTCGCGTAACAACTCTTTCTTTATATGTAGGAGATCAATAGTAGAATCCACGTGCTAAACATGCTGCCTTTTTCAATGTAGTTGCAGTATGTCCCATCATTGTCCTTTCGGAGATACACGTGTCACACTGTTGTTGGCTTGTGTTGCTTCTTTTTCATTCCTTGATCTTCATGCATTTATTGCTTGAGAGTTGTTATTGGACCACCATACTTCAAGGAATATCTTCCCAGTTATATCCCTTGCTTCTAAGCAAAGTATCAATGATTTTCTTATAAGTCATAATGACAAGTGGACGAGGTCATAACCATCCCCTGATGACAAGCCCTGATGTTGACTTTATCAGTGCTTTTGAATCCCCTGATGACAAGCCCTAATGAAGACTCGATCAATGCTCACTATCCACTGATGCTAATCTTTGATGTGGAATTAGATAAGTGCTTCTTGATGCCTTAATGTTAAGGCCTACTTGTATCCATTGATGACTTCCACTGATGCAGTGTTTAGCATTCCCCCTGATGGTTCCCCTAACAGGTTTTTCAATCTATGTTGTTCCTTGATGTAGTGTTCGAACTTCCCCTGATGGGTTCCCCTGACTGGTTGTTCCCATGATGAGTTGGTCTATTTGATGTCATCCCCTGACGGGTTCCCTGATGGTGTCATCCCTAGACGCAATATTTTAGGCTTCCCCTGATGGGTTATTCCATTTATGTCTCTTTCAAATACTAACTCGTTTGACCATTGATGCTTTGTTGGCTTTGACTGGAATGATTGATGTATGGTCTAAATCTATATGGGATACCATCTAGATCCTATGTGATGGAACTAATGAAGTGAGAGAATAAATTGCAGCTGTTAACACAACAGTATGAGTGGTTCACAATGAAAAATGGTGAAATACTCACTGAAATGTTTGACAGATTTAACAGGTTGGTAAATGACCTGAGGATATATGGGAAGACTTATGCTAATAAAGATGTGAACAGAAAGTTCATGAGAGCTCTTCCCATATCATGGGATCCTAAACCGACAGCCATCAGAGAATCCAAGGATATGAATCTTCTAGACTTGGACAGGCTTTATGGTACCCTGAAGACATATGAACTAGAGGTTCAACAAAGATCTGAAATGTCAGGGGATGTCAGAAAGCTTAAATCTAGAGCCCTGATGGCTGCCAAGAAGGATAAGGAAGAAGCAAGACCAAGTGTTTTGATGAAGCAGTAGTCAGGGGATGCTGAAATGGAAGGGGAAAATGAAGTTGATTCAAAGGAAGATGAGTCACTCCTGAAGAATTAGAAGAACTAGATGAAACCATGGCTTTTCTTGCAAAAAGATTTTCCAAATTGAAATTTCAAAAGCCTTCGGGATCTAAAAGATTTTCAACAAAGAAACCTAATAGCACTAAAAACTTTATTGACAAATCAAGAATAAAGTGCTAGAAATACAATGAAATGGGCCATTTTGCAAATGAGTGCCGCAAGGCCACAAAGGAAGGTGAATCCAGGGGAAAGGAAACTGAAGTGGATTACAAGAAGAAATACTTTGACCTTCTAAATGCCTCCAAGAAGGGAAAAGCTTACATTGCTGAGGGAAAGGACTAGGTTGACTCGGATGAAAAAAATAATGAAGAATATGTCAACCTAGCTGTGATGGCCTCATCCACTGACAGTAGCAGCTCACAAGTAAGTCTTGAAATTTCCTCTAACATGTCTAAAAATGATTGTGTTAAAACTATTAAGGAAATGGCTTGTGAGATAAAAGATCTTTATGACACCCTGTGGAGTGATGTAGCTGAGACTGAGAGAGTGCAGAAAATAAATGAACATTTGACTACAAGAAACACTCTTTTAGAATCAGAACTTTCTAGATTTGAGAGTCTTGTAAAAGAACTCTCAAGGACTAAAAATCTCCTTCATTGTGCTGTTAAAAGAGAGGAATGGACCTCCAATCTGCTGAGTCAAGAAAGGGAAGTCATAAAGAAATGGAATGAGTCTAGCAAAAAACTGGATGATCAATTAAACTGTCAGAAATCTGATCCCAAGTCTGGTTTAGGCTATGCAGAGACTCTAGTGAACCAACCTCCTATTGAGGTTGAAAATGCAACTAGTTTTGGAAAAAGTCCAATACAACCTATCAAATTTGTAAAGGCTGTAACAAAGTTAGAAAAAGGGAATATTTTCCCAATGAGTGAAGCTTCCACAAGTGGTGGGAGAGGCAAGAAACCCGTTCTTGCCAATACACTCAAACCCCCAGTCAAGAAAGAACTAGACTGTGCATCAGTGGATACACACAGTCATCAGGGGATAAGAGTGCATCAGGCCATCGTAGCCCGTCAAGGGATAAAGGTCTTTCAAGGGAAAATAAAAAGAATAGGAATGGTAAGTTAGGTGTAAACAAGGCTAGTAATTACACCTCCATTCATGAAGCCCCTAGAAAAGTGTGCTGGAATTGTGGTAGCAATAATCATTTATCTTTTCAGTGTAAACGAAAACCACAGATTCTTTCTGGCACAATATTATATACTGATGATTTACCAACTGCTCAAGCATGCACCCCTAAGTGTAAAAATAAGAAAATTGTTGTTAAATCAGACGTGTATGGTGCAACTCCTAAAAATGAGAAAGTCCTTAATTTGCCAAAACCAACAGTCACAAATAAAAAAAGAGTTGTTTTACCATTAACTGTGACTAAACCTAGAGGACCCAAAGCCACTTGAGTACCAAAAACAAATTAAATGTTCTTTGTGTGTAGGGAAAAGTAAAAAAGCAGTCAAATCTGGTTTCTAGATAGGGGTTACTCAAGACACATGACAGGAAACAAAACCCTGCTTACAAAGTTCCAGGAAAAGGTTGGTCCAGTGATCTCTTTTGGTGACAACAATAAAGGACTAACTCTTGGTTATGACAAAGTAGCAAATGGGGATGTCTCATTTGAAAATGTAGCACTAGTTGATGGGCTTAAGCACAACTTGTTAAGCATAAGTCAACTATGTGACAAAGAATACATCATTTCTTTTAAAGGGGATCAGTGCTTGATCTCAAATGAAGATGATGGGAAGCTGGTTTTGTCAGGGATAAGAAAAGGAGATCTCTACATTGCTGATTTCAATTCAGTAAGTGGAGAATCGTGTTTCTACAACAAGGCAAGCCTTGATGAGAGCAGATTATGGTATAAGAAGCTCTCTCACCTGAACTTCAAGGCTATCAATGATTTAGTGAAGAGAGAGTTGGGAACTGAACTACCTCAAATGGAATTCATTCAAGAAGAATTATGATCAGCTTGTCAACAAGGGAAGCAAAGGAAATCATCCTTTGTCAGCAAAGAAGCTGCAATGATCAAGGATCCAATTCAATTGCTTCATATGGATCTCTTTGGCCCTGTCAACATAATGTCAGTGTCAAAGAAAAGATTTGCAATGGTTATTGTGGATGACTATACCAGATACACTTGGGTTGAGCTTCAAAATGCTAAATCAGAAGTACCTCAACAAATCATTGACCATATAAAAAAAGTGGAAACTGAGTCAAGGTCAGTGGTTAGAATGTTGAGGACAGATAATGGAACTGAATTCAAGAATGCAGCTGTTGATGGATTTTGTGTGGAGAAAGGCATCAATCACTCATTATCTGTCCAAGAACTCCTCAACGGAATGGTGTAGTGGAAAGGAAAAATAGAACCTTGATAGAAGCTACTAGATCAATGCTAGCAGAGACAAGAATTCCTACTTATTTTTGGGCTGAGGCAATTTCCATTGCTTGCTTCACTCAAAATAGGTCTTTGATCAACAAGGCTCACAACAAGATGCCATACGAGCTACTGACAGGGAGGAAACCAAGCATCAAGTTCCTACATGTTTTTGGATGCAAATGCTTTGTATTAAGAAACTTTGGTGAGAACTTAGGGAAATTTGATTCAAAGGCTAATGAAGCAATTTTCTTAGGTTACTCCCTGACATCTAAGGCCTTCAGGGTTTACAACAAGAGACTCCAGGTAGTGATGGAGTCTATTAATGTAGCTTTTGATGATCAAGAGATTTCTGGACTTGAAAACCCTGGTTTTCATGAAGAACTCAGATTTGAAAATGAAGATGATTCTGATTGTCAAGAGAATGAAGTTGATGAGTGCAGACAAATGGAGAATTTAACCATCCCTGATGTCAATCCAAACATAATAGAAGCCCCTTCAGAGGATGTAGTTAATTTCCTGGACAACAAGTCAAGGAATACTCCATCAGGGGATCATCCATCAGGGCATGCACAATCAGGGGATAACTTTAACCCTGATTTAAGCACAAACTCAGGGGGAGTTTTCTTAGAAGCTGGGAACACAGACTTAGGGGGAGGAGATGATAATCAAGCAAGCTCATCAAGATACATCTCTAATCCCAAATGGTCTAGGAGTCACACAACAAATTTGATTATTGGTGATCCGAACAACAGAGTGCAAACTAGAAAAGCAACATCTAATGAATGCCTATATGCTTATTTTCTTTCACAAATGGAGCCAAATAAATTTGAAGAAGCCATTCAAGATGCAGTATGGATCATGGCTATGCAGGAAGAGCTAAATCAATTTGAAAGAAATCAAGTATGGAAGTTGGTGCCTAAACCAAAAGACATAATTATTATAGGCACCAAGTGGGTATTCAAAAACAAGATGGATGAAGCTGACATTATTATAAGGAATAAAGCTAGACTGGTTGCAGAGGGTTATCTTCAATAGGAAGGGATTGACTTTGATGAAACTTTTGCTCTAGTAGCCAAACTTGAGGCTATAAGAATTTTCTTAGCCTATGCAGCATATTCAAATTTCAAAGTTCATCAAATGGATCTGAAAAGTGCCTTTCTCAATGAGAAATTGGAACAGGAGGTGTATGTCCAACAACCTCTAGGGTTTGAAAGTTCAAAATTCCCAAATAATGTATTCAAATTAGAAAAGGCACTTTATGGACTGAAGCAAACTCCCAGAGCTTGGTATGACACATTGTTTAAGTTTCTGGTGGAAAACAAGTTCACAAGAGGTATCATTGACAAAACATTGTTCTTTAGACAACACCAAGGTCATCTGATCCTGGTTCAAATATATGTTGATGATATCATCTTTGGATCCACTGACACTAGACTGTGTGAAAAGTTCTCCAAGCTCATGCAAAGTAAATATGAAATGTGTTTGATGGGTGAATTATCTTATTTCTTAGGGTTGCAGATCAAACAAGTCACTGATGAAATTTACATACATCAGACAAAGTATGCCAAAGAACTTCTCAAGAAATTTGACATAGAGAACTCAATAGTAGCAAAGGCACCTATGGCCACAACAACCAAGATTGACCCTGATAAGAATGGAAAGAAAGTTGATCTCAAGACTTATAGGGGAATGATTGGTTCTCTGCTGTATTTGACAGCAAGTAAGCCTGATATTATGTTTTCAACATGTCTTTGTGCAAGGTATCAAGCTGATCCAATGGAGTCTCATCTGATTGAAGTGAAAACAATCATGAGGTATATCAAGGGCACTACAGAGTTAGGACTTTGGTATCCAAAAGAGTCTGAATTTGAATTACTGGGATATTGTGATGCTGACTTTGGAGGATGCAGAATTGACAGAAAAAGTACAACAGGTAGCTGTCAGTTTCTAGGAGGAAGGCTTGTGTCTTGGTTCAACAAAAAGTAGCACTCAATTTCAACATCAACTGCTAAAGTTGAATATATTGTAGCTGGAAGTTGATGTGCACAAATCCTATGG
Organism: Centella asiatica; assembly: GCA_014636745.2. Classification (NCBI taxonomy): domain Eukaryota; kingdom Viridiplantae; phylum Streptophyta; class Magnoliopsida; order Apiales; family Apiaceae; genus Centella; species Centella asiatica. Next base: position 14,206,299 of record CM025787.1, on the reverse strand, counting down.
ATGAAAAATCAGTTAATGGGCTATGAACTAAATTTCAATAAAATTCCAATAAGGTGTGATAACACTAGTGCCATTGCCATTACTAAAAATCCTGTGCAACATTTCAGAACCAAAAATATAGAAATCAGATATGACTTTATCAAGGAACATGTCATGAATGGAACCATTGAACTACAATTTGTACCAACAAATAAGCAGTTGGCAGACATATTGACCAAGGCTCTTGATGAAGCCACCTTTTCCAATCTTGTGGGAGAGTTGGGTATGGTGAATTATGCAAAATAAAATTCAATATTCTTGCTAAAGACTTGTCAGAAAAATTGTTGGAACAACTCAAACTATTAAGGACCCAAGTTCTGGTACTCCGAACTCATCTCATGAATTCCTGATAAAATTAAATGATATATTACTATGTATGTTAAAAATGTAAATATGTACATATAGTTGTTTGTTTTTCTTATGTTTGTTTGTTTTTGTCTGACGCATCAGGATCAGGGTATTCTACTCGCGCATCAGGATCAGGGTATTCGACTCGCGCATCAGGGTCAGAGTATTCGACTCGTGCATCAGGGTCAGGGTATCTGATTTGTGAATCAAGGTCTGGGTATTCTACTCGCACATTAGGGTGAGGGTATCCGATCTGTGCATCAGTGTTAGGTTTTATAACATTTGATGATGATTGTCTTTAGATTACTTAGGAATACAAATGTACAGAAAGTGTTAATTAGTAACACTGAAGTTTTGTAGCCAGTAGTTATCTCTTTGGTTGTGATTCATTTATTCTTTGTAAAGAGATAGATTCATTCTTTAATTGTAACTAATTGCTAGAAAGTTGTATCAAAGCTTCAACAAGTCGTTATGTGTATTTGATCCGTCAGAGATTAAGAAAAGGCTTATCAGAGACTAAGGAAAAACTTGTCAGAGACTAAGTTTTGTTTATCGGAGACTGCGGCTTATGTCATCGGAGACTAAGTTTAAAGCGTCAGAGACTAATGCTTACATCATCCGAGATTAAGTCTAAAGCATTAGAGACTAAGCTGACGTCATCAGAGACTAAGCCTAAAAGCATCGGAGACTAATAACTCTGTTGGAGACTACACAACCTGATCAGTGACTAAAAGACCAGAGACTAAACGTTGACTCGATCAGGGACTAAAGCTGAAGCTGTCAGGGACTAGTCGCGAATTATTCCCTGATGAGATACAGAGTTTGAATTGAATAAGGAATGTCTTCCACATAGATCAAGATATTATTGAAGACGTAGCTGGTAAGGAAACAAGCCAGAAATCTGTTCCTAATCAAAAAGGAAAGATTGTATTTGATTCGAATAAGGAAGCTGAATCATTATTGATTTAGAATAGGTAACTAAGTTAATTGTATTTCAGTTTTAGAAGTTGTGATTAGGTTTACAGAAAAATAGTAATTCGAAGCTGTATAGAATTCATAGTTTGTATCTTTTCATATACAGAATAGAAGCTGACGATCATATTGTTGTGATTGTTAGAATTTGTATTCAATTGTTAAAATCAATAAAAGTAATTGTTTATAAATTGATTTGAGTTCTTGTTCTTTATTTCCGCAAGTAATAATTGATTTCTTGAAGAACAAGTAATCGAAAAGAATTCAAAGAACTTGTATTCAACCCCCCCTTCTACAAGTTCTCGGCTATCTCACTGGGAAAACAATGGTATCAGAGCCTTTAATTGAAATTAATCAATTAACACGATTCTGAGATGGCCAACGATGAAGCAAGCAGCTCTAGCATAATGGCTTATGCAGGAAGTCGTGTTGGTGGAACTAGGATTCCAATTCTGAAACGAGAAGAGTATCCCATGTGGAAGCAAAAGATGTACATGCACTTGAGAGCAACAGATCCTGACTATATTGAAAGGATTGAAAAAGGTCCTTATCTACCCAGGAAATTTGTTCCTGTTAAAACTGTTGAAGGATCCGTTGTTGCTGAACACTTTGAACTTGCTTCTGAAAGTGACTATACAAACGAGGACAAGTTACAAGTGTTAAAAGATGCTAAAGTAATGAACATACTTTACAATGGTATTGACAAAAATATGTTCATAAGCATTATCAACTGCACAACATCTAAGCAGATTTAGGACACCATCAAAGTCCTGTGTGAAGGAACTGACCAAGTTCGAAAGAATAAAAGATCATTGTTGACTCAACAATATGAATTCTTTCAAGCAAAGCCTGGTCAACCAATCACGTCAGTCTATGACAGGTTCAATACTTTGCTCAATGACTTGAAGATACTTGGAAAGTCCTATGATAATGAGGATGTCAACACCAAGTTCATAAGATCTCTCCCACCAAGTTGGGATCCAAAGACTACTGCAGTAAGGGAGGCTCATGACTTGGACATACTCACACTAGACAGGCTCTACGACAATTTAAAGACTTATGAACTTGAAGTAAAGCAACGACAACGTATGCATGGCAGGGACAAAGGAGCTACGTTAATGGTTGAGACAAACAAGTCTCAAGAGAAGCTTGATGATGAAACTTCCAATGCTAGCTCGACTGATGAGGAAGATGAACTGGACACTGATGATGACATGGAGGAATTCATGGCATTTATGGTGAAACAGTTCAAGAAATTTAGAGCTGGTAGAAAAGGAAGAAGATCGTTAAGGAAGCCTAACCTTAAATGTGAAGGTCAAATTGTGACTTTGACAAGAAGAAAATCAGATGTTATAACTGTGATGGGTTAGGGCACTTTGCCAATGAGTGCAGGAAGCCTAGATCTAGTGATAGATCTAAGAATGAAAACTCAAAGAAAACGGGGAATGACTTTGCTGACAAGAAGTTCAAATCAAAAATTAAAGCCTTGATTACTGATGGCAAGGATTGGATTGATAGTGACTCTGAGGAGGAAGTCGTTAACTTTGCCCTGATGGCTCGAAGTGACGAGTTAAGTGATTCTACAAACGTATGTGATGTAAATCAGAATTTTAATGTGCTTGATATAATAGATACATCTAGTATTGAAAGCATACAAAAAGATATGTCTGATTTGCATGTTTGTTTTAGGTCATTAACTATTGAACATGCCAGTGTTAAAGAATCACATTACCATCTCTTGAAAAGAAATAAATTTCTTGAAGATAGATTGGTACAATTTGACACTATTAAGTCTGATCTTGACAAAGCTCATCACATGATTAATGCTTTGAAAAAGAGGGAAAGTTACTTAGTAGAGCAACTTGAAAATGCTCAAGCTAAGATTAAACAATAGAATACTTCCTCTAAAAAGTTGACAGACTTTGTAGAATGTCAAATGATAGGTCAAAAATCTGGACTAGGTTATGATGCATATCTAGACGATAGCTCAGATTTAGATGATCTACTTGAAGCTGCTAACTCCTCTTCTAGTAAGCCAAATGTTTTGAAAAGAATTAATTTTGTCTCTCCTGTCAATGAATCCAAAATTATTAACACTCAATATCAACAAGTCACTGCAAAATCAAAGATTGATCAAAACACAGTGAATATTGTTGATAAAAGTGAAAATAAAAGATTAAACATTGGGTTCATGACAAAGACTCAATTAAACAAAAAATTGGAAAATATTCCTATAAAAAAGGCTGAAACATTAGTGGAGTCTGGCAGAAATAAGAAAAATAGGAATGGAAAAATAGGCATCAACAAGTACACAAATTATGCTAGCATGCCTGATGCTCCTAGAAAAACATGTCATATATGTGGTAATCCTAATCACATAGCTACGCACTGTAGGAGTAAAAATAAAATTCCTATAATAGAGACTGCACCTTCAAAGATAAGAAAAGATAAATCACCTGTAAAACAGTCAAATCATCTTTGCATTAACTATGAAAACTCTAAGCTTGGCAGTCTCTCACAAAAAGGTAGCAAGACTAGTGATTGTCCAGTTAAAGTCAAAAATGCTAAAAGACAATCAACTCAATCTGAGTAAAGTCTTGATTCTACAACTAGTGAGAAAGGACCCAAAAAAGTCTGGGTCCCCAAAATTTCTAACTAGTTACTTTTTACTGTGAGGGCAAAAAGAAGAAAACATGGTACTTGGACAGTGGCTGTTTAAGACACATGACTGGAGACAAGTCCCTGCTAAAACAGTATGAAGAGAAAAGTGGCCCTAAAGTCACTTTTGGAGATGACAGTAAAGGTCATACAAAGGGTTATGGCAGTGTTGAACATGGAGATGTCATCTTCATTGAAGTATCACTAGTTGATGGCTTAAAGCACAATCTTCTGAGTGTGAGTTAACTATGTGATAAAGGATTCAATGTCACCTTCAAAGAAGATCAATGCTTGGTGTGTGACAAAGAATCTGATAATGTGATACTGACAGGGAAAAGAAAAGGAAATTTGTATATTGCAAACCTTATTTCTTCCTTTGATCAAATCACATGTCTCTTTAGCAAAGCATCAACTGATGAAATTTGGCTTTGGCACAAGAAGCTTTCCCACTTGAATTTCAAGAATATCAACAAAGTTGTGAGGAAAGGACTGATAGCTGGCATTCCACAATTGGAGTTTACACAAGATGAATTGTGTGATTCATGCCAGAAAGGGAAACAAAGAAGTGTGTCATTCAAGAGCAAACCAGCCACATAAATCATTGACCCTTTACAATTGCTACACATGGATTTATTTGGTCAAGTGAATGTGATGTCTATCTTAAGAAATAGATATGCCTTGGTTATTGTGGATGATCACACGAGGTATACTTGGGTAAAATACCTCCATACAAAAGATGAAGCTGCTCAGTTGATAATTGATCATGTGAAGAAGATAGAAACTGAGTCAGGAAAAACAATAAGGGTGATAAGGAGTGATAGAGGAACATAATTGAAGAATACCCAAGTTATTGAATTTTGCACTGAAAAAGGAATAACTCATTAATTCTCAGCTCCAAGAACTCCTCAACAAAATAGTGTTTTTGAGATGAAAAATAGAACCCTTATTGAAGCAGTAAGGACCATGTTACAAGAGGCAAAACTTCCTACATATTTTTGGGAAGAAGCTATTAGCACGGCTTGCTTTACACAGAACAGATCCTTGATAAACAAAGCATACAACAAAACACCTTATGAATTGATGACTGGGAGAAAACCAACTCTCAAGTTTTTACATGTGTTTGGTTGTAAGTGCTTTGTACTGAGAGATGCATCAGAGACAAGAGGAAAATTTGACAACAAGTCTGATGAGGCAATCTTCTTAGGTTATTCTCTGTCAAGCAAGGCATACAGAGTATATAATCTAAGAACAAAGGTCATTGTGGAATCAATTCAAGTTGTATTTGATGACAGAAAGATTCCAAGAATGATTGGACAAGGATTGCATGAACCTCTCAGTTTTGAGAATGAATTGGATGCATGGGAATATCCATCAGAGACTAGTGAAAAACCCCAAGATAGTAATGATCCCTACATAATTGTGGGGGAGTTAACAGTTGTGCATGAAGTACCAAGGACTAATACTCTATTAGAGACTAGAGTATTAGATGAAACATAAGAGACTGGAGACATTAGTATACCATCGAAGACTAATGGCTCACCAGGGACTAGTGTTACTGATGCACAATCGGAGACAATCTTGACACTAGGGACTATAGAGATAAACAGCTAAGGGGGAGCTTATAATGAAGAAGTCAATGGTTTAGGGGGAGCAGTCTTTGATCATGAAGCTAGATTGGACAACATCAATCTAGAAAATGAAGCCTCCACTTCAAGGTCAAATCTACCACGTGCAATTCCATGGTTGAGCCATACACCAGATTTGATCATTGGAAGTATAGAGGATGGAGTTAAGACTAGAAGTGCAACTCAAAATGAATGTTTATATCTCAGTTTTCTCTCAAAGATTGAGCCAAAGAAAATTGAGGAAGCACTTCAAGATCCTGACTGGATAATTTCCATGCAAGAGGAGTTAAACCAATTCACTCGAAACAAAGTCTGGAGACTGGTACCCAAACCAAGGAATAGATCAATAATTGGTGCCAAGTAGGTCTTCAGAATAAATTGGATGAAGCTGGTATAATTACAAGGAATAAAGCAAGACTGGTTGCAAAAGGATATTCTCAAGAAGAAGGAATAAACTATGATGAAACTTTTGCACCAGTAGCAAGACTTGAAGCAATTAGGATTTTCTTAGCATATGCAGCCTACAAAAACTTCAAGGTGTACCAGATGGATGTCAAGAGTGCTTTCCTAAATGAAAAATTGGAAGAGGAAGTCTATGTTCAACAACCACCAGGTTTTGTGGATTCCAAGTTTCCAAATCATGTGTACAGGTTAGATAAAGCACTCTATGACTTAAAACAAGCACCAAGAGCCTGGTATGATACTCTATCTCAATTTTTACTTGAAAACAAATTTATTAGAGGTATCATAGATAAAACTTTATTTTATAGAATTCAAGGCTCTGACATTATACTTGTGCAAATATATGTAGATGATATTATATTTGGTTCTACAAAACTCTGTGAAAACTTTTCAAAACTAATGCAATCTAGATATGAAATGAGTATGATGGGAGAATTAACATTTTTCTTAGGATTGCAAATAAAACAATCAACTGATGGAATTTTCATCAGTCAGTCTAAGTACATCAAGGACTTATTGAGAAAATATGATTTGGTTGATTGTGCATCTGCAAAAACACTCATGCCTACTGCCAATAAGCTAGATAAAGATTTAAAAGGGAAGAAAGTTGATATTACTAGCTTTAGAGGCATGATAGGATCTCTTTTATATCTAACTGCAAGTAGACCTGATATAATGTTTGCTACATGTTTATGTGCTAGATTTCAAGCTGATCCTAGAGAATCACATTTGATTGTTGTTGTGACGACCCCAAAAATTCCACACGGGACCCGGGCGCCGTCAACCAAACCAAACATCTAGGATCACATCCATACATCCATAAAGTACTAAAGTGATTAATAGCATATCCTTACAATTAATCAGAGTACAAAACTTGCAGCGGAAACTATGCTATTACAACAACTTTAATCATCATTCTCTTGACTTTTAATGAAATCATTTGTTGCATCGGGGACTAAAATCTTTAGCCATCAGAGACTAACATATTCTGCCCATCAGAGACTACGAATGACGTCATCAGGACTAAACTTTAGCCTGTCGGAGACTAAGACTGACGTCATCCGAGACTAAACAACTCATCAGAGACTGATGACGTCATCTTAACTCATCGGAGACTAAGGGTGACGTCATCATCAGAGACTAACAACATCTCATCAGAGACTAAAAATATCTCATCAGAGACTAACAACATCTCATCAGAGACTAACAACATCTCATCAGAGACTAGAATTCCTTCATCGGAGACTAAGAAATTTACTTCATTGGAGACTAACTCCAACCCATCAGAGACTAAGTTGGAACTCGTCTCAAAAACAGGGTCGTCTTCCTTACTCCTCCATGGGTGGTGTTCTCAATCATAACCACACATAGGTCAACTCTCATCATCTTTTCAGTGACACGACATAACATTTCTTAGGGTCTACTAAAACTTGCAGACACAGTTTAGGCTTCAAAACTCAAGTTAACAAGGCTCAAGAATGGTGTTTTAAAACTGATGAACAGAACGTATGAACCAAAAATTAGGGTGCATAATCATCCTTTCTGTGGTGCATAAACTTCTTTTCATAAAACAACATATTCTTTAAAAGCTTTATTCTTCTCTTGAAGACTTAGCACACACATCTAATATTCTCGGATGCTATGCAAGAAAGAAAAACAGAGGAGAACATAAGATTCTTACCTCTTGACTTGCTGGTAGGAATTAAAGAAGAACTTTGGAAGAGAAAATCTTTAGAAAAGAGACTGAAATGTTCCTCCGAGTGAAGTATTTATAGCAAGCTGAGATTAATCCTTGAAATAAAGTGATTGGCTAATCTGGACGGTAAAACGGCTACTCATCATGACTCTTAAACAGGTAAGCATATAATAAGCCTGTTGTCCTTCATGCACGTAAGCCAGCTATCAAAGCAGCTTACTAACCAAATTAACATACATACACAATGATGTCATCAATCTCAAACTCTTAAATCCTTCAGAATACTTATCCAATAAACACAAAGCTTCTTACCCCAAACATCATACGTACATAAGAGATCATTCCTCTTACATAAGCCATTCAAATTGCTTTGAATAAAACTTGCTAATCCTCACACTTGCATTCCTTTAAGCAATTTACGAACACCACTAACAACATAAATACACAAATTGCTTGATCTCATCTCAGAAATCCAAAGATTATAACCCTTAAGTGGTTTCAAAAATAATAAAAATATCCAAACGTCCAAGGAATAACACTTTACTAATTGAGGGTGTTCTTAGGGAAACCTCCTTCCGTTGCAGTTACTAAGCACACTCATTTCCTTAATCATGCTTGATTAAATTAATCTCATAAAGATTTGAGATTAATATATTCATATCCCTTTGATGATTTTACAAAGGAAATTGAGATCATTAAATTTTGGACATCACATGGACATAATACTCAAACATTTAAAACTCATACCTCATACCTCAAAAGAAAAACACTTCAAAACATCTTATTTCTATTATTTAAGAAATAAAATTTTGGGTCATCACAGTTGTCAAAAGAATACTCAGATATCTAAAGGGTACCCTAAACCTTGGTTTATGGTATCCTAAAGAATCTGATTTTAAACTAATTGGTTATTCAAATGCTGACTATGCAGGTTGCAAGGTTGACAAAAAAAGCACAAGTGGAAGCTGCCAACTTCTAGGAGGCAGACTTGTTTCTTGGTTTAGCAAGAAACAAAATTCAGTTTCTACTTCAACAACAGAAGCTAAATATATTGCAGCTGGGAGTTGCTGTGCTCAGATCTTATGGATCAAAAATCAACTCCTAGACTATGGTATGTCATTATCCAAAATTCCTATCTATTGTGATAATACAAGTTCTATAGCTATAACAGAAAATCCAGTGCAGCATTCAAGAACAAAACACATAGATATTAGATATCACTTCATAAGAGAACATGTAAGTGAAGGTAATATCGAATCACACTGGGTTACAACTGATAAACAACTTGCAGACATATTCACAAAGCCTTTAGATGAATCTACATTCACTAGATTAGTCTATGAGTTAGGAATGTTGAATTATGCCTCTAAAAATTGATTAAAATCTGAGAAAGCAAGTTGTTTAGTTGAAAGAATCTAGAATTTAATTTCTAGGAAGCAGCTGTTCTTGTGGACAGAATTTTAGAAGCTAGAATTAAATTTCTAGAATGCAGCTATTATGAATTAACAGAAATTTTTTGAATTTGTTTTAATAAAAAAGAAATTTTGAAGCTAATAATCATTAAATTGATTATTGAAAATGTTTTGAATAACAAAATTGTAGCAGGGATTATATTTTCTAAGTCCCTGAAAGCTTTGGAGTAAGAGACTAACTTAGTCCCTGATAGTTGTTTTTACTTAGTCCCTGACTAGTCAACAATGAACTATCGGAGACTATCTTAGTCCCCGACAGTGTTTTTGATTAGTCCCCGACTCAATCAAAAATGAACTATCGAAGACTATCTTAGTCCCCGACAGTGTTTTTGATTAGTCCCTGACTCAATCAAAAATGAACTATCGGAGACTAATCGGGCCTAGTCTCTTATGAGTGAACATGTCAGAGATTAGGGCAATCTCCAATCGAGGGTAAACTGGTAGTTACCCATAATTCACTCAGAATTGCAAATGTTTCTAACACTTTGATACAAATAATTTCAAACGTCTTTGCAATCACAAACTCTCAAGCTCTGAAATTATTCTCTCTCTACATACACTCTGCGATTTAACCGTTTTCAAAGAAATTCTTCAAAGTTTTCACAGATCTCTTCAATGGCGGCCAAAATTGTATGCTTCAAGTTTGGAGACTTCGATTTCATAAAGACCAACCATGCAGGGGTGGTCGACAAACATGAATTTGAAGCACAGTACCATCCGTTTGTAGATTTTCTACAAAACTCTTCACTTTCGTATGCCATTTACGAAGCTCCCACACAAGCCGCAGAAGTTATCACGGCTATGTGGTCCACTGCAACCATACAGGATGTGAATGACTACTCACCTGTGGTAAGTTTCAGGTATGATAATACTGAATATAATATAGATCATACTGTTGTTAATAATGCTTTACGTTTACCAGTTTTTGAAAACTTTGACTCTCTTGCCTCTGATGAAGAAATTTTTGCTATGTTTAAAAACTTACATTATTCTTCAGAAATTGTTTCTGTTGGGTCCATAACTCGACCCCATCTAAGGCAGGAGTGGTCACTGTTCTTTAACATTTTAACAAAAGCTTTTTCTTCAAAATGTAGTGGTTATGATGCTATCACTACACTCACACAACAAATTGCTTTCAGTGTGTTGTATGGTAGGCATCTAAACATTGGGCTTTTGATTCTGCAAAATATTTTGGTAAAACTTAAATCCAGTAATAAAAATAAAATTTATTATGCTAGGTTTTTGATGATGATTGCATATTATCTAATACCTAACCTTAATATTATTGGTATGCAAGTTGTTCCAATTGTTTTGCAGAGCAAAAGAATCTTTACAGATGTGAAGCACAAATCTGCAAAGGTAAAGGTTCCTTTATTTTTCCCTCCTGTCATGAGATCTACTCTCATTGATAGGCTTCCAAACCTTTATTCTTTGACATTCTTTGAGGATACAGACCCAAACCGTCTTAATCCTCCAACCACTTCACAACATCAATTAATTGCCCCCTCCACAGTTTTCCAAAAGACTGTAGTTGCAAAGACTCAAATAGTCATCAAGCTCCCTGTAAAGAGAAAAATAACAGAGGGTGCTAGTGAGGCTGAGGGAGATAAAGAAGCTGAGGTGGCACCTCAGAGAAAGAAGAGAGTCATAACTTTAAGATAACAGCAATCCATTGCTTCCCAAAAGGCAATGGAAGTTATAAGGAAAAACAGTGAACTATCAATGTCCTCTCAAAAGGATGTTGACATTAAAGACAATTCCCAACCAGGAATAACCTGTACAGAGTCTGCACAACCTCTTGTTCACCAACAAGAGGAACCACAGAGAGAGGAAATAAAAGAAAAGAGTGACACCAGGAGTGCACACACAGAGTCATCTATTGATGTCCCTCAATTTTTCATTTCTGAGGAACATCCAACACTCCCTACTGTACATTTTTCTCCTTTTTCTCTTATTCTTGGTTGTTTGGAACTTCCTATTTCAAATCCTCTTGACATTTTCCAAGAGGAGCCAATAATCGAAATGGACTGGTTAGAGACTAGTCAACTTCCAAGGACTAGTACTCCACCAGGGACTATCACAGTCCAACCATCAGAGACTAACCCACAAGAACCACTTGTTCAAAGTACAAGTGTAGTTAGTTCTCCAACATCTTCCTCGGAGAGATCCCTAGCCACAGACATACAAAGGGAACCCCCTTTCCTTGGTGACTCCACTACTTCTCAAACCCCTATTTCTTTAGGACAGAGTGCCCCATTCAAAAGAGTGAGTCTGAGAGAATAATTAGCGAGAGTCAGGCTCCTGACCTGGAAATATTTGAGGAACACATTATAGAGAGTCAAGCGTTAGAGAGCTTGGAAAAAGGAGAGCAAGTGAAACTGGGTGCCCAACCCCAGGCAAAAGGTGAGGGTGTGAGCAAGGATAAGATCCTTGAAGAAAAGAAAAGAGAGAAATTTTCAGCAGGTGCATTTTTAAAACTTGTTGAAACCATCACACTAGAAGCTCCAGTTTTTTCTGCTCCCTCCACTACAATCCACATAGAAGAAGCTGGGACACGCTCCGGAACAGGGGATGCAGCATTACATATATTATCAGAAATGTCAAATGCAGTCTTTGAAATATTATATGGTCTACAACAAACTCAAGACAATATTTCTGCATTCAAGACAGGGCTTGCAAATTAACCTGTCCCTGAAGAACAAGAAGAGGAGAATGTGGATGCTTGGCTTGATGCAAGCTTCACAAACTCTCTTACAGAAACAGCTGTCCAGCTTAGACAAAATTACATCACCAACATTGGATCTAGTGCAGCTGAACCAACCAACAGTGAAGTGCTTGAGGAAGTGACCAAAGTGGACAAAAAGCACACAAAATTTCATCACTTTTTGGTCACTGGCCTCAATTAAGCATTCACCAAGCTGGAGCAAAGGATGGAGTTGGAAATAGAAAAAAATAAGGAGGTGCTATGAAGGACACTTGCCAAGGAGGTGCTATCATCAAAGAAAAGTCCAAGACTGACAGTTGACTTCAAGCCCTTGAATCCAATGTCCAACTCCTCCTTCAAAAGCAAGATCGAATAGAACAGCTCCTACTACAGGCAATTCCACACTTGGCCACCTCCTCTCACCCTAAAGATGCTGATGTCTAAAAGGGGGAGAGTGGTTAACATATCATCAAACTTGTACAAAAAAAAAAACAACAACAAAAACCTGTTCCAGTTCAAATACCTATTCCATCAAAACTTCCAAGCTCTGATGAGTTATAAGCAATGATGGATAGGATTTTGAAAAAGAATTAAGATCTTAATGCAACAACAATAGCAGCAAAACCACCAGCAACAACAACAACAACAACAACAACAACAACAAAACCACCAGCAGCAACAACAACAACAAAGAAAGTCCCTCCTCCTACTCAACAAACTGCACAAGCCCCAAGCACATCAAAAGACAAAGGCAAGGGAGTCATGGTTGAAGATCCAAAGAAACAAAGTTCTACTCAACCAGGACAGCCCAAGCTAATGGGGGATGCCATGAAGACTACTCACTTTCCCACTCCTATTGAATTAATAGTGGATTGGAAAGTAGAGTTAGTTTATCCTCAAGAGCAGAAACTTATTGAAGTTGATGCATTACTTGCTCAGAAGCTACAAGAGGAGGAGGACATGGCTTCAGCAAGGGGGGAGGAGGAGGCAAAGAAAAGGAGAATCTCTGTAAGAAGAACAAGTGCACATAAGGCAACCATCACCAAGAAAAAGAATAAGGAGATGGCAGAGGCTGAGAGACATGCAAGAAGGAAGCCTTTGGTCCAGGAATCTACAAAGAAACCTGAGACTAGGGAAATAAAGAAGCCTGCCTCTCAAGATCCTCCAAGTGCAACTGAGACTGCCTTAGTGACTGTGAGTGGACCAACAAAGCCACGAACAGTTCCACCAAGGAAATCTTAAAAAGTTGAAATGGCTAGCGCAGAAGATATCATCAAAGCCTTGAAAAGGAGTACCAAGTATATCAACTTGATCAAGGGTATAGACAACAAAGAATTGCTCTATATCTTTTTAAAAGATGGAGATTCTTTGAAGTTTGGAAGGCCAGCCTTGGAGGAGCAAACAAAAGAAAATTTGGAATGGTTGCTATCTGTGGTACTTGAAACTTCTGATCTCAACAAGGAATTTTGAAGCCAAATCTAGAAAGTGTTAAAGGTGATACATAAATTGGACACAGTGCCAAAAGTTGATCCAAAGCCTCTTGGATTATGGTATGAGACTTTCCATGGAGAGCAAGTCTTCTTCAACTACAACAGGGATATAAACAGTGTCAATGAGAGACATATTGAAGGATTTATCAGTCTTCTCAGAGATTCAAAAGAAGCAACAGAGGTTATTCTCAGGAAGCTATTGGTAGAAAGATTGGAAGTTCTGAGGACAAACAAAAGATAAAGTTGTTGAGTTGGAAGGTATGTTGGTTGTTAAATAAGTTGTAATTTTTTTTGAAGCTAGACTTAAAGGATTTAAACCTGAGTCTTGGTGGAAGCTGACTGACAGATGAAAGATCTTAATTCAGGTACATTTGTAGTTAGTAATTCTTTATTCTTTTTCTAAATAATACTTGTAATTTTAAGTTTTGACATCATCATCAACCTTGAAATTATGCTTATCATTTTGATATTCATAATTAGGGGGAGATTGTTTGGTTTTATAACATTTGATGATGATTGTCTTTAGATTACTTAGGAATACAAATGTACAGAAAGTGTTAATTAGTAACACTGAAGTTTTGTAGCCAGTAGTTATCTCTTTGGTTGTGATTCATTTATTCTTTGTAAAGAGATAGATTCATTCTTTAATTGTAAGTAACTGCTGGAAAGTTGTATCAAAGCTTTAACAAGTCATTCTGTGTATTTGATCCGTCGGAGATTACAAAAAGGCTTATCAGAGACTAAGGGAAAACTTGTCAGAGACTAAGTTTTGTCTATCGGAGACTGCGACTTATGTCATCGGAGACTAAGTTTAAAGCGTCAGAGACTAATGCTTACGTCATCTGAGACTAAGTCAAAGCATCAGAATAAGCTGACGTCATCAGAGACTAAGCCTAAAAGCATCGGAGACTAATAACTCTATTGGAGACTACACAACCTGATCAGTGACTAAAAGACCAGAGACTAAACGTTGACTCGATCAGGGACTAAAGATGAAGCTGTCAGGGACTAGTCGTGAATTATTCCCTGATGAGATACAGAGTTCGAATTGAATAAGGAATGTCTTCCACGTAGATCAAGATATTATTGAAGACGTAGCTGGTAAGGAAACAAGCCAGAAATCTGTTCCTAATCAAAAAGGAAAGATTGTATTTGATTCGAATAAGGAAGCTGAATCATTATTGATTTAGAATAGGTAACTGAGTTAATTGTATTTCAGTTTTAGAAGCTGTAATTAGGTTTACAAAAAAATAGTAATTCGAAGCTGTATAGAATTCATAGTTTGTATCTTTTCATATACAGAATAGAAGCTGACGATCATATTGTTGTGATTGTTAGAATTTGTATTCAATTGTTAAAATCAATAAAAGTAATTGTTTATAAATTGATTTGAGTTCTTGTTCTTTATTTTCGCAAGTAATAATTGATTTCTTGAAGAACAAGTAATCGAAAAGAATTCAAAGAACTTGTATTCAACCCCCCCTTCTACAAGTTCTTGGCTATCTCACTGGGAAAACAATCAGGGTCAGGGTATGTATATATAATGAGCATCAGGGTCAAGTAAAAGGCTTTTGACTGCGTCAGGGGATAGTGTTGTATTTGTGATAATAATTCATCAGCGAATTCATCCCTGATAACGTGTAACCACAGAATCAATACGACACCCTGATAGCGTGTTTTCAGGAGCGGTTTTCAAACGTCAAAAGGCGGGTATTTATTCTCTCTCTCTCTCTCTCTCTCTCTCTCTTTCTCTTTCCTTCTGAAATACCACAAAACATTTAATCTGACTTTGATATTCTTTCGAGCTTTCTTTTTTTTTCTCTCTCTCTCTCTCTCTTTCTCTCTCTCATATTCATAGAAACCCTTGAACTTTAGATCTCAAACAGCATCAATGGGACCCAGCAATGTTCAACAACTGCCAAGAAGTCTAATGGTTCCACCCACAAACTATGTGGGTTTCTCTAACATTAATGAGGTAAACGACTGTTTTAAGCCTATGATGAACTATCTGCTCAACTCTGAGTATAGTAGAGCAATCTTTACCAATGAAGAAATG
Source organism: Centella asiatica (assembly GCA_014636745.2). Lineage (NCBI taxonomy): Eukaryota > Viridiplantae > Streptophyta > Magnoliopsida > Apiales > Apiaceae > Centella > Centella asiatica. The sequence continues at coordinate 14,190,777 of CM025787.1, read as the reverse complement.
TCTGGAGAAACACTGTTATATCTCTGGACAAGTGCAAAGTTCATGTACTCCACAACAAAGGCTGAAACGGTAAAGGGAATCTCGTTCAAAATTTCTCCCGAAAAGGGCAAGATAACCCCTTTAAGGATTAATTCTGCACTAGGACTACCTACCCAAGATCTTGTGGGAGTATCATCTGATGCTGATCTAATTGATTTCTTGGGGGAATTGGGCTACAACGCTGCTCCCAGTACAGTGTTGAAGTTCAAGGACCTCAAGCGGGTCAATGTGAAGCGAGAGATTTCTTATCTCTTTGACACCATCACAAAGGTGTTTTCAGGTAAGTCTTCTAACTTTGAGGTAATAACCTCATTAACTTTAAAGATAGCTTATGCAATGATTAAAAATGTATATATAAATATAGGAAAATTAATTTTTGACGATCTTGTAAATAAAGTGGTAGTTTTAATTCTAGGAAATCAGAAATTTATTATGCTAGATTTTTATATATGATCATTAAGGACCAAATTACTAACCTTTCTTTTGAGGATGACGTTTCTGTACAGACATACAAACAAGCTAAGAAGTTGTTATGTAGAAATAATGAAGAAATCGTATACTGCAGAGCCATTTTTACTTCCGTCGCATATGGATCAGGTATCACGAACTCTCCCTTCTACTTCTCAACCTATTATTTCTTCTCCTTCAACTACTATGGCAGAGATCACAACCACTTCTCTGCCTACCCAAGTAGTACAACCAATTTCAACACAACCACTCTCAATAGCCCAACCCTTAGTCTCCCAATACGGGTACCAAAAGAAAAACCTTTGAAGTAACCGCAACAATTGAGGGGGAGCAAGGAGAGAGAGTGATTGCCTATAAGAGATTGAAGAAGAAAAAGGTGGCAACGAGTGTAACCCAACAGCCAGACCAGGCAGTATCCTCTCAAAAGGATACTACTTTTGATAGGGAATTAAACTCATTTCTAACTAGTTCCTCTCAAAAGGAATTAGTTATTGAAAATAGTCCTTAACCAGGGACACAGTTGAGTGAGGCACATACACTGACTATAGCCCCTAATGAAACTAACATCAGGGTCTCTGAGAGCCACTTGCAGATATTTAACACAGTGGTTCACACACAACTTCTCTTGATGGATCACCTCATCATTCAGTGATCCAGCCAAAACTCCCTTCTACACCTCATCCTTCTTTTTCTATTCCTCAAATTTCTTCAGATATTATGACACAAACATTGAGTGTCATAAGATCAGATTCTCCAATTTCTCAATTCATGGAGGAGCCAACAGTCCCTGACACAGTGATTGAGAGTCAACACACTCAAATGGTTAACTCATTTTTAATTGATACAATCACTGATGATCAGCCAGGGGACATAAATTCATCTATATATACTACTGCAATAAGTCTTTATGTTCCCCAACCTGTATAAACATCTTTTATAGAAACATACACTTCTCCAAATGTACATACACAAATTTCTTCCACTCCCTCACCTATCACTTTTGTGGAAGCAGTAACTGTATATAATTTACTTGAAATGACCACAGTAGTTGATCTCATAGCCCATAGGAGCCCATCTAGGACAATTTTGAGTGAGGATGTGAGAATATATAGTGAAGAGAGGCAAAGTCAATCCCCTGAGAGGACTTTGGCAAAAGGAGAGGATGAGAGTACTGCCTTAGTAGGCAAAGAAAAAGGGGAGTCTTCGAGAGATGCCTTAGAAGGCATAGAAAAAGGAGAGATTGAGGGAGATAAAGATGAGATCTTTGTAAATAAAGAAAATAGAGAAAATTTTGATACTGACACTGTAAATACCGCATCCTCTTCTGATAGTGATGAAGATGACACTCCTATGGATGATTTTTTACCAATCCTAGGAGTTGATTTATTTCTTCAGAAAAATGAGATGACAGAAACAATACGGCTACTAAAACAAGAGCTATCCCGGACTACAGATCCAGTTTTGTCAAAAATGCTCAAATCACAAATCATGATCGGGCAATCTGTGGATGTAGAAAATTAGAAGCTCTATACACACTTTACCAACAAAATAAATTGTGTACAAGAAGTTGTGGACTCCCTTGTGACAAGCCAAACCTTGCTCCGAATGAAGAAACTTGCTGACAATGTTGACAAACAACTTTCAACCTTCTCCACCAAAATATGCAACATGGAAACTCTGCAACTATTAATGGCTGACACTCTTCAAAAAGTTCTTCAAGTCACATCCCAACTCTCAATTTCCACTGATAATGCTGTCAAAAAAGGGGATAAATCTTCAGGGCCATTGTCAGGGGATGTTGTAGAGAAGCCCTCAAATGATCAACCATCAAGGGATGTGACTGCTTTTTCTCTTGCTCCAAAACCCAAGGATAAAGGCAAAGGCATTCTGATTGAGGAACCAAAGAAGAAATCAAATACTCAATTAGGGCCTAAGCTACTTGGAGATGCCATGAAGACAGCTCACTTTCCAACACCCGTTGAAGCTATAATTCATGGGAAAGTGGAGCTTGTCTTCCCTCAAGATAAGAAGCTTGTGGAAGTTGATGCACTATATGCACAACAACTTCAAGAGGAGGAAGAAAGGGAAATGGCAAAAGAGAAAGAAGAGGAAGAAAAGAAGAAGAAGAGTGTCAGGCCATGATCCTCCAGGAAACCTTAACCAAAGAAATCTCAACTTCCCAAGGGTGCATCAGGGGATCAAGACAAAGATAAACCTAAATCCCCTGATGCCACCAAACCCAAGTCATCTGAAGCCAAGGATCAAGCACATTCTCCTATAACAATTGGACCACCCACATTAGCTGAATCCTTAAAAGATGAAAGACGCAAGAATTTAACATTTATGTTCTTCATAAATAGCATAAATGTCAGGACTAACAATAAAAGGGAAAAACTAATCAACGTTCAACTGAAAATTAGGTTGTAGTTCACAGTCACTCTGGACTAGTTTAGGAGAACGGATGCTGAGCAACTAGGATTGATCCTGAACTTAATTTCAAAGATTTCAATGCTAAACAAAGACTTGAGGGGGATGATCAAGAGGCCGAGGAAAGCCACCAATGATGAAAGAAGCCTGCACACAGCATTAGAGAGACCATTAAAGTTGTTCTACAGATCAACTGATGGGGAGGAGAAGAGTACAAGAATCAAAGATGTTGATGGGCTTGACCTGGAGGAAGCGATGCATGTTCTAAGACAAATTGCTTATCACAAGAATGAACATGTCATCAAGTTCAGAATCCTGCTGATACAGAGAGTGTTGAAGGAGATTGAAGAAACCAGAGCTGATGATGGGAATACAACAGCAGTAAGGGATGTGCCCCTAGTAAAAGGATTTAAAGAATATCCTAAGATGATCACAAACCTCATGGGTGTAGAGTTCAAAAATTCAAAAGGGGAGATCATCACCTTTTACTGGTCCTAACTTGCTGCAGCCAACTTTCTAGAGATCAGATCAGTCCTTGAAGCTCTGGAATTAACCACAAATGTCAACATTGTCAACTTCAGAAGACTTCTTTAGAAGGAGCTGGAAAAGCTTATAGTAGGAGGAGAAGACAACAGGCTCAGGATTCCAGATCAAAGGAGACAAGGCCTTGGAAGTGATTCACAGCCTATTAAATCAAATCATCCATTGCCCTTTGTTTCAGCTCAAAAGAGAAGGGGATCCTGATGTCTAAGAGTGTATATTTCTGTAATAGTTATAGGAAATACTTGTACAGTTATTTTCTTAGTACATACAAATACAATAGATTAGTTTAACACATTTTTTTTTATTGCTAGTGTACAGTTTTGGTTTTGACATCATCATCAGTGCATCAAGTAGATTTATGGTTATCAAACTGATAATCATAAATAGGGGGAGATTGTAAGAGATAAATAATGATGATGATGTTTAGAGAATAATTTATGCATATGTAAATACTTAAGGTATTTTATAAACCTTAATATATCTGCACAAATTTTGCATCCATTGACGATCAATTTAGTCATTAGGGGATGAACTATATTTCACTGGGCAAGTCATCAGTTGGAACTTCTAAAGGACTTGATAGTGAAGAGAAATGTCTGTTGTTACTCCAAAGCACTTAAGTATTCCGCACATCAGACATTCCAAATGAAATCAACAAAGCTTCAGTGATTAAGAGCATCAGGGGTACCCATCAGGGGATGACGTAGGCAAGATAACCCGTCAGGGTATGGCAATGGCAAGCCAAACTCATCAGGGGGAACGCATCAGGGCATGACAGTGACATGCTAACCTGTCAGGGGAAATCATCAGGGTATGACAGTGTTAAGATAACCTATCAGGGAAATCCGTCAGGGGGGAATGCTCAGCATTACATCAGTGGAAGCTATCAGAGTATGCCTTGAGTCATTACGTCAAGGGATCAAGCCTTGGACAAATCAAGTGAAGTTTGAAGCACTGATCTAGTTCTTAGGCAGGACTTGTCATCAGGGGATCCATAAGCACTGATCAAGTTCACATCAGGGCTTGTCGTCAGTGGATAGTTATGACTGCATACACTCGTCATCAGTTGTTACACGCAAATCGATGAAGCTTGCTAAAGAAGCAAGAGATATAATCTGGAAAGATATCTCTTGAGGTTTGGTGGTACAATGACAACTCTCGATCATTAAATGCACGCAAATCAGGGGAAGAAAAAAGAGCAACAAAAGCAACATCAATCTGACCCATCATTCCAAAAGGACATCGATGTGACATATATGCGGCTAGGTTGAAAAGAGAAGCACGTCCAAGCACGTGAGTTTAACTACTGATCTTCTATATATGTAAAAGAGTTCTCTTTACACAAATGATGAATCCAACGGATCAACCAACAAATTGAAGCACACAAAACACTAAAGAAGCTTTGTAATATATCTTGAGAGAAATATTTCAAAGAAAGTGAGAAGCTAGTGAGTGTGATATTGAAGTTGTAATCATTTACAGAAATTGTAGCTGATTAATCACATTTGTGATTAACCAGATTTCCAGAAAAACCCCAAGTTTTAATATAACTATTTTAACTTAAATGTGTGTGTACTTATCTTTATTCCTTCAAGTTTTTCTGATATTCCAGCTTGTGCGAAAAGATTTAGAAAGAATGAAAAGTTTGTAGTGTTTGTATTCATCCCCCCCTTCTACAAACACTTAAGTCCATTTTGTTCTAACAAAGGTTTATAGAATACCTTGAGTATTTATAGATGCACATTTATTCCTTTATAACTGAATTATCATCATCAACATTTATATCTAACAAAATCCTTTCTAGATTTCTCTAGAAGGGATAGAGTCCCTTTCCTTATGGAGCTAAAGTTGCTTGGAAGAAAATTACCACACCATGTATGGAAGGGGGATTAGGCCTAAAGAGCGTTATTGAGTGGAGCATAGCACAACACATTATCCTCCTAAATCCTTGCTCAACCTATCTCTAGAGGGAATGAGTTATAGCAATCCCCCTCAAGAAGCAATAGTTCTAGACAGTGCCTATTCCGAGAAATGCCTCTTGGACCTGGAGAAAGCTTCTAAGACTCGTATCATTTATTCTCCCTCATTTGAGTTTCAAGGTATGAAATGGCACCAATACATGGCTTTGCAGGACCTCTGGTTATTATCCTAACCTTTAACTTCAAACTGGCTTTCTTCCATCATTTCGGAGACTGATTCTAGCTATGAGGCCATAGTTGTTTCCATTCTAGACCAAGGTAGATGGAAGCTTCTTGTCTCCAATCACACTTACATCATCAATATTAGAAACCTCATTATTCAATAACAACCTAACTAGGATAATGATGACACAATGTATTGTCACAATATAGATGCCAAAAAGATCAGGAAAAGGGAGATTTTGGATGCCATAAGTGTTTTCCCAGTGAGATGCCGAGAACTTGTAGAAGGGGGGTTGAATACAAGTTCTTTAAAATCTTTTCGTATTACTTGATCTTTAAGAAATTAACTTTTCTTGTGGAATATAAAGAACAAGAATACGAATCAATTTATAAACAATTGCTTTATTGATTTACAATTGAATACAAATCTTAACAATTACAATAATGTAATCGTCAGCTTCTTTTCTATTCTGTATAGGAAAAGATACAAAACTATGAAAAACCTATACAACTTCGAAGTTACAATTCTCTGTAAACCTAATTACAGCTTCTCTAGCAACTGAATTACTATTGACTCAGTTCCTATTCTGATCAAAATTCAGCTTCCTTATTCGAATCAAATACAATCTTTCCTTTTTGATAGGAACAGATTTCTGGTTAGTTTCCTTACCAGCTACGTCTTCAATAATATTTTACTTTACATGGAAGACATTACTTTTTAATTCGAACTCTGTATCTTTCAAGAAATATATCACGATTAATCCCTGATGCTTCATCTTTAGTCTCTGGTGACGTCATTACTAGTCTCCGGTGCAATTAGTCCCTGATGACGTCAGCTTGTATAGTTTCCGATAGAATTATTTAGTCTCTGACGCGTTAAGGCTTAGTCTCTCCGATGACGTCAGCTTAGTCTCTGATGCTTTTAACTTTAGTCTCCGATGACGTAAGCTTTAGTCTCCGACTCCTTTAGACTTAATCTCTGATGACTTAAGTCTTAGTCTCCGATAGGCAAAACTAGTCTCCGACAGATAAGATCTTTTTAGTCCCTGACCAATCTACCTAGTCTTCGATAAGCCGTTTTGCAAACTCTAACAGATTAAATACACATCTTGACTTTCTGAAGCTTCGATACACCATTCCAACAGTTGCTTACAAATGAGAAATATTTATATCTCTTTACAAAGAATGAATGAATTACAAACAAAGAGATAACTGCTAGCTACAAAACTTCAGTGTTACTAATTAACACTTTCTATACATTTGTACTCTAAGTAATTTAAAGACAATCATCATCAAATGTTCTAAAACCTAACAATCTCCCCCTAATTATGAATATCAGAATGATAAGCATAATTTCAAGGTTGATGATGATGTCAAAACTCAACATTACAATTACTTAGAAAAAGAATAAAGAATTTCTAACTACAAATGTATTCTGAACTAAGATCTTTGATCTGTTGTTCAGCTTCCACCAAGACTCAGGTTTAAATCCTATAAGTCTGGCTTCAAAAAAAAAATAAAAAAAAAATTACAGCTTATTTTTAACAAACAACTTCAACACAACAATTTTACCTCATTTTTTCTTCAACAACTCCAGCCGTTCTTTTCTGTTTTTCCTCAGCAACTCCAGCCTATTTTTCAACAGATTTTTCAATACAAGCTCAATTTCTTCTTCAGCATCTTTGAGGAGAGAAAGAAATGCTTCAATGTGCCTCTCACTGATACTGTTAATGTCTCTGTTGTAGTCAAAGAAAACCTTTCTCTCCATGAAAAGTCTCATACCACAATCCTAAAGGTTTAAACTTAGCTTCCGGTACTGAATCCACCTTATGCTCCATCTTCATCACCTTCTGAATTTGGCTTCGAAGTTTCATGTTGAGATCAGAAGTCTCAAGCATAACAGTCAGCAACCACTCCATATCTTCTTTATTCTATCCCTCCAAGGCTGGCTTTTCGAACTTCAGAGACTTTCCATCTTTTAAAAAGACATGGAGAAGCTCTTCATTGTTTTTACCCTTGATAAGATCAATCTTCTTTGTACTTTTCTTCAGGGCCTTGATGATTTCTTCAGTGCTAGCCATTTCAACCTTATAGGACTTCCTTGATGAAATTGTTCGTGGTTTTGTTGATCCACTTATAGCCACCAAGGTAGTCTCGGTTGACCTTGGAGGATCTTGAGAGGTAGGCTTCTTAATGGTTGCCTTGATCACAGGTTTCTTTGCAGATTCCTGGACCAAAGGTTTCCTCCTTGACTTTCTCTCTGCCTCTTCCATCTCTTTATTTTTCTTTTTGGTAACGGTTGCCTTCTGTGCACTTGATCTCCTTGTTGAAGTTTTCTTCTTCTTCTTTGCCTCCTCCTCCTCCCTTGTTGCTGCCATGTCCTCCTCTTCCTGAAGTTTTTAAGCTAACAACGCATCAGAGTCTATTAATCTTTGATCACGAGGATTGACTAACTCAACTTTCCCTTCCACTTCAATTTCAATAGGAGTAGGAAAGTGAGCAGTCTTCATGGCATCCCCCAATAGCTTAGGTTGTCCTGGTTGAGTTGAAATCTGTTTCTTTGGTTCCTCAACCATGACTCCCTTGCCTTTGTCTTTTGGTTTTGGGGCTTGAGCAGAGGAAGAAGGATACGCTTCTGTTGCTGCTATTGTTGTTGCTGTTGCTGTTATTGCTGTTGTTGTTGGAAGTTGTGTTGTTGTTGTTGCTGCGGCAAGATCAGAATGTTTCTTTAAGATCCTGTCCAACATTGCTTGCAATTCTGCATCAAGGACAGGACCAGACTTGTGTAAATGTACAGGTTTGGATGGACCACTCTCCCCCTTTTTGACATCAGCATCTTGGGGTTTAGAGGAGGTGGTCAATGTTAGAATGGCATGCAGCAAAAGTTGCTCCATTCTGTCTTGCTTTTGGATCAGGAGTTGGATGTTTGCTTCGAGGGCTCGAAGTTGACTGTCAGTCTTGGACTTATCTTTGACTAACGAATCAATTGCAGTGACAGTCCTCCTTGGCAGGTGTCCTTCATAGCACCTTCTAATCTTGTCTGTCTCCAACTCCATCCTTTCCTTTATTTGCTGCACTGCACCATTTATGCCAGTAACCAAGAAGTGGTGAAACTTTGTATGTTTCTTGTCCACCTTGGTTACCTCTTCAAGTAAATCTTTAATGGATGGTGCAGTTGTAGTGGACCCAATGTTGGTCACATAATCCTTCCTCAATTGGGCGGCTGCTTCCTCCAGAGTGTTGGCATAAGAGGCATCAAGCCATTCATCAACATTATGCTCTGGAGTTTCTTCAGGCACAGGTTCATCTGCTAGCCTTATCTTCAATGCAGAAATATGATCTTGTCTCTGTTGTAGACCATATAATTGTTTGAAATTTGCATTGGACATTTCTGATATGACTTGTAAAGCTGCATCCCCTGTGCTTGATCTAATCTCTGGTTCTTCTGTTTGGATATTGATGGAGGGAGCAGAAGAAACCAGAGCTTCTTGTGAGCTTGTTTCAACAGGTTGTAAAAATATACCTGCTGAAAATTTCTCTCTGTTCTTTTGTTCAAGGATCTCATCCTTGCTCACACCCTCTCCTTTTGCCTGGGGTTGGGCACCCAGCTTCTCTTTCTCTCCTTTTTCCAAGCTATCTAAAGCTTGACTCTCTTGTATGTGTATGGTCTCTCCTCTTTCCAAGGCAGGAGCCTGACTCTCACTAATTATTCTCACAACCTCACTCATATGGATGGTGTCACTCTGTCCTATAGAAGTGGGGGTTTGAGAAGTGCTTGTGACAGCATGGATAGGGGGTTCCCTTTGTTTATCTTGGGCTAGGGTTCTATCCATGGAATCTGTTTGAGAGCTTGTCTCGATTATTGGCTCCTCTTGGGAAAAATCAAGAGAATCAATCATATGTATATCAAAAGAATCAAGAGTGGGAGAAAAAGGAGAAGAATGGACAGTTTGGAGTGTTGGTTGTTCCTCAGACATTGAAAATTGAGGAACATCAAAAGATGACTCTGTGTGTGCACTCCTTGTGTCACTCTTTTCTTTTATTTTCTCTCTTTGGGTTTCCTCTTGGTGGTGAACAAGAGGTTGTGCAGACTCTGTACAGTGTGTTCCTGGTTGGGAACTTTCTTCAATGTCAACATCCTTTTGGGAGAATGGTGACAGTTCACTATTTTTCCTTATAACCTCCACTGCCTTTTGGGAAGGAATGGATTGATTTTGGCTATGGGTTATAACTCTCTTCTTTCTCTGAAGTGGAACTTCAGCTTCTTGTTTTCCCTCATCCTCACTTGCTCCCTCAATTATTTTTCTTTTAATTGGGAGTTTTGTGATTGTCTTTGGTTTTACAACCACAATCTGTTGAGAGACTGTGGAGGGGGCTATAGACAGTTGGTGTGAAGTGGTGGGAGGATTAATGGGGTTTTGACTTTCAATATCCTCAAAAAATTGTAACGAATAAAGATTTGGAAGCCTGTCAATGAGAATAGATCTCATGACAGGAGGAAAAAATAAAGGAACTATTACCTTTGCAGATTTATGCTTCACATATGTAAATATTCTTTTACTCTGCAAAACAGTTGGTAAAACTTGCATTCCTGTAATATCAAGGTTAGGAATTAGATATGTAACAATCATCATCAAAAACCTAGAATAATAAATTTTATTTTTACTGGTTTTAAGTTTTATCAAAAGATTTTGCAGAATTAAAAGCCCAATGTTAATATGCCTATCATACAACACACTAAAAGTGATTTGTTGTGTGAGTGTAGTGATAGCATCATAGCCACAACACATAGAAGTAAAAGCTTTAGTTATTATATCAAAGAACAGTGACCACTTTTGCCTTAGATGGGGTCGTGTTATAGACCCAACAAAAGTAATTTCTGCAGAATAATGTAAATTTTTAAACATAGAAACAATTTCTTCATCAGAAGCAAGTGAGTCAAAGTTTTCATAAATTGGCAAGTGTAAAGCATTATTAACTACGGTATGATCTATATTATAAACAGAGTTTGCATACCTGAAACTTACCACAGGGGAGGCAGTTTTCTCACCCTGGATGGTAGCAGTGGACCAGACAGCCGTGATAACCTCAGCGGCTTGGATGGGGGCTTCGTAAATGGCATACGAAAGACTGGAGTGTTGAAGGAAATCCACAAAGGGGTGGTACTGGGCTTCAAAGACATGCTTATCAGCCACCCCTGCATGGTTTGTCTTGATGATATCAAAGTCTCCAAACTTGAACAGAACAGTTTTAGCGGTCATTTTCAGAGATCTGTGAACTTTGGAAGAAAACTTGAAAAATGGTTAAATTGCAGAGTATTTGTAGAGAGAAAATAATTTCAGAGCTTGAGTGTTAGTAATTGCAAAGATGTTTGAATTTTGTGTTATCAAATTGTTTAAAACGTTTGCAATTCTAAAGGGTAGTGAACTGTTTTTGATCGTGGGAGGGATAAGTACCATATTACCCTCGATTGGAGATTGCCCTAATCTCTGGTAAGTTCACTTGTAAGAGACTAGAAGAAGATTAGTCTCTGATAGTGTTGACTATCGGGGACTAATGCATTCTCTAATAATATTAACTATCGGGGACTAGTTAGTCTCTGATAGTATTAACTATCGGGGACTAAGGTAGTCTCTGATAGTATTAACTATCGGGGACTAATGTAGTCTCTGATAGTATTAACTATCAGGGACTAAGGTAGTCTCTGATAGTATTAACTATCGGGGACTAATTAGTCTCCGATAGTTCAATTTTTTAATTTAGTCGGGGACTAATTAAAAACAACTATCAGGGACTAAAATAGTCTCTTACTTACTCTACCTCATATTATTCAATAATCAACCATTTGATTATTCATTTCATCAAATTTTTTTAGAATTAAAATTCTAGCTCCTAAAATTCTGTTTCTATCCAGAAAATTAATTCTAGCTTCACAAATTCTGTTTAATTAAAAACAGTTGCAATCCAGAAAATTAATTCTAGCTTCTAAAATTCTGTTTTAATAAAATAAAACAACTTCTTTTCAGAAATTAAATTCTAGCTGCATACAACTAAACAACTTGTTTTAAAAAAAATTAATCAATTTTTAGAGGCATAATTCAACATTTCTAATTTAGAAACTAATCTAGAAAAGGTAGATTCATCTAAAGGTTTTGTGAATATGTCTGCAAGTTGTTTATTAGTTGTTACCCAGTGTAATTCGATATTACCTTCACTTACATGTTCTCTTATGAAGTGATATCTAATATCTATGTGTTTTGTTCTTGAATGTTGTACTGGATTTTCTGTTATTGCTATGGCACTAGTATTATCACAATAAATAGGAATTTTGGATAATGACATACCATAGTCTAGGAGTTGATTCTTGATCCATAGGATTTGAGCATAGCAACTCCCAGCTGCGATGTATTCAGCTTCTGCTGTTGAAGTAGAAACTGAATTTTGTTTCTTGCTGAACCAAGAAACAAGTCTGCCTCCAAGAAGTTGGCAGCTTCCACTTGTGCTTTTCCTATCAAGCTTGCAACCTGCATAGTCAACATCTGAATAACCGATTAGTTTAAAATCAGATTCTTTGGAATACCATAAACCAAGGTTTGGGGTACCCTTTAGATATCTGAGAATTCTTTTTACAGCAATCAAATGTGACTCTCTAGGGTCAGCTTGAAATCTAGCACAAACATGTAGCAAACATTATATCTGGTCTACTTGCAGTTAGATACAAAAGAGAGCTTATCATGCCTCTATAGCTAGTAATATTAATTTTCTTTCCTTTTAAATCTTTATCTAGCTTAGTGGCAGTAGGCATGGGTGTTTTTGCAGATGCACAATCAACCAAATCATATTTTCTCAATAAGTCTTTGATATACTTGGACTGACTGATAAATATTCCATCAGTTGATTGTTTTATTTGCAAACCTAAGAAAAATGTTAATTCTCCCATCATACTCATTTCATATCTAGACTGCATGAGTTCTGAAAATTTTTCACAAAGTTTTTCATTTGTAGATCCAAATATAATATCATCTACATATATTTGCACCAATATTATGTCTGAGCCTTGCTTTCTATAAAATAAGGTTTTATCTATGATACCTCTACCAATTTTATTTTCAAGCAAAAATTGAGATAGAGTATCATACCAGGCTCTTGGTACTTGTTTTAAGCCATAAAGTGCTTTGTCTAACCTGTAGACATGATTTGGAAATTTGGAGTCCACAAAACCTGGGGGTTGGCAGACATAGACTTCTTCTTCCAATTTTCCATTCAAGAAAACACTTTTGACATCCATCTGGTACACCTTGAAGTTCTTGTAGGCTGCATATGCCAAGAAGATTCTTATAGCTTCAAGTCTTGCTACTAGTGCAAAAGTCTCATCATAGTCTATTCCTTCTTCTTGAGAATATCCTTTTGCAACCAGTCTTGCTTTGTTCCTTGTGATTGTACCAGCTTCATCCAATTTATTTCTGAAGGCCCACTTGGCACCAATTATTGATCTATTCCTTGGTTTGGGTACCAGTCTCCAGACTTTGTTTCGAGTGAATTGGTTTAACTCCTCTTGCATGGCAATTATCCAGTCAGGATCTTGAAGTGCTTCCTCCATTTTCTTTGGCTCAATCTTTGAAAGAAAACTGAGATATAAACATTCATTTTGAGTTGCACTTCTAGTCTTGACTCCATCCTCTAAACTTCCAATTATCAAATCTGGCGTGTGGTCTCTCAACCATGGAATTGCATGTGGCAGATTTGATCTTGAAGTTAAGGCTTCATTGTCTAGATTGGTGTTATCCATTCTAGCTTCATGATCAGAGACTGCTCCCCCTAAACCATTGACTCCTGCATTATCAGCTCCCCCTGAGCTGTTTATTTCTATTTGCTCCGGTGTCATTGTAGTTTCAGATTGTGCATCAGTGACTCTAGTCTCTGGTGAAACATTAGTCTCCGAAGGATTACTAATGTCACCAGTCTCTTGTGTTTCATCTAATAATCTATTCTCTGATAAATTATTAGATCTTGGCACTTCATGCACAACTGTTAGCTCCCCCTCAACTAAGTAGGGATCATTACTATCTTGGAGTTGTTCAGTAGTCTCTGATGGATATTCCCATGCATCCAATTCATTCTCAAAACTGAGAGGTTCATGCAATCCTTGTCCAATCATTCCTGGAATCTTTTTATCATCAAACACGACTTGTATTGATTCCACAATGACTTTTGTTCTTAGATTATATACTCTGTATGCTTTATTTGACAGAGAATAACCTAAGAAGATTGCTTCATCAGATTTATTGTCAAACTTTCCTCTTGACTCTGATGAATCTCTCAATACAAAGCATTTACAACCAAACACATGTAAGAACTTGAGAGTTAATTTTCTCCCAGTCATTAACTCGTAAGGTGTTTTGTTGTATGCTTTGTTTATCAAGGAACTATTCTATGTAAAGCAAGCAGTGCTTATAGCTTCCTCCCAAAAATATGTGGGAAGCTTAGCCTCTTGTAACATAGTCCTTGCTGCTTCAATAAGGGTTCTATTTTTCCTCTCAACAACTCCATTTTGTTGAGGGGTTCTTGGAACTGAGAATTGATGTGTTACTCCTTTTTCAGTGCAGAATTCAAGTACTTGGGAATTCTTGAATTCTGTTCCTCTATCGCTCCTTATAACCCTTACTGTTTTTCCTGACTCAGTTTCTATCTTCTTGATATGATCAATTATCAACTGAGCAGCTTCATCTTTTGTAAAGAGGTATTTTACCCAAGTATACCTCGTGTGATCATCCACAATAACCAGTGCATATCTATTTCTTAAGATAGACATCACATTCACTTGACCAAAGAAATCCACATGTAACAATTGTAGCGGGTCAGTGATTGATGTTGCTGGTTTACTCTTGGATGATACACTTTTTTGTTTCCCTTTCTGGCATGCATCACATAATCCTTCTTGTGTAAATTCTAATTGTGGAATGCCAGCTACCAATCCTTTCCTCACAAGCTTGTTGATGTTCTTGAAATTCAAGTGAGAAAGCTTCTTATGCCAAAACCAACTTTCATCAGTTGAAACTTTGCTATACAGACATGTGATTTGATCAGTAAAAGAAATAAGATTTGCAATATACAAATTTCCTTTTCTTTTTCCAGTCAATATCACATTCCTAGATTCCTTGTCACACACCTGGCATAGGTCTTCTTTAAAGATGACATAGAATCCTTTATCACATAGTTGACTCACACTAAGTAAATTGTGCTTTAAGCCGTCAACTAGTGCTACTTCTGTGAAGATGACATCTCCATGTTCAACACTGCCATATCCCCTTGTATGGCCTTTGCTGTCATCTCCAAAAGTGACTTTTAGGCCACTTTTCTCTTCATACTGTCTTAGCAGGGTCTTATCTCCGGTCATGTGCCTTGAACAGCCACCGTCCAAGTACCATGATTTCTTTTTTTTGCCCTGCATAGTAGAGAGTAACTAGTTTGAGATTTTTGGAACCCAGACTTTCATGGGTTCTTTCTCACTAGTTGTAGTCTCAAGACTTGACTCAGATTGAGTTGATTGTCTTTTAACAGTTTTAACTTTAATAGGACAATCATTAGTCTTGCTACTTGTTTGTGAGAGACTACCAAGCATAGAATTTTCAGTTTTAATGCAAAGATGTTCTAACCTTTTTACTGGTGATTTATCTTTTATTCTCTTTGAAGGTGCAGTCTCAATTATAGGAATTTTATTTTTGCTCCTACAGTTTATAGCTATGTGGTTGGGGTTACCACATACATGACATGTCTTTCTAGGAGCATCAGGCATTCTAGCATAGTTTGTATGTTTATTAATGCCTATCTTTCCATTCCTATTTTTCTTCTTTCTGCTTAACTCCACCAATTTTTCAGCCTTTTTTTCTGGAAGATTCTCCAGTTTTTTATTTAGTTGTGTCTTTGTCATGAACCCAATATTTAATCTTTTTGTTTCACTCTTATCAACAACATTCACTGTCTTTTGATCACTTTCTGTTTTTGAAGTGAATTGTTGATCTTGAGTGTTAATAAATTTAGGTTCAAAAACAGGAGAGACAAAATTAATTCTTTTAAAATTTGGCTTGCTAATTGAGGAGTTTGCAACTTCGAATAGATCATTTAAATCTGATCTTGTCTAGATTTTCATCATAACCTAGTCCAGATTTTTGACCTATTGTTTGACACTCTACCAAGTCTGTTAACTTTTTAGAGGAAGTGTTCCACTGTTTAATCTTAGCTTGAGCAATTTCAAGTTGCTCTACTAAGTAATATTCCCTCTTTTTCAAAGCATCAATCATGTGATGAGCTTTGTTTAAATCAGACTTGATAGTGTCAAATTGTGCCAATCTTTCTTCAAGAAACTTGTTTCTTTTCAAGAGATTGTCACGTGATTCTTTTACATTGGTATGTTCAATAGTTAAAGACCAAAAACTGACATGCAAATCAGACATATCTTTTTGTATGCTTTCAATGCTAGATGTATTAAGTAAATTAAGCACATTAAAATTCTGATTTGCATCACATACCTTTGTAGAATCACTTGACTCGTCACTACGAGCCATTAGGGCAAAGTTGACAACTTCTTCATTAGAGTCGCTGTCAATCCAATCTTTTCCCTCAGTAATCAAGGCTTTGCTCTTGGATTTAGCTTTCTTGTCAGCAAAGTCTTTCCTTGATTTTTCATCCTTAGATCTATCACTAGATCTAGGCTTCCTGGACTCATTGGCAAAGTGCCCTAACCCATCACAGTTATAGCATCTTATCTTTTTTAAGTCAAAGGTTTAGGGTTAGGTTTCCTTGATGATTTTCTTCCTTTTCTGCTGGCCCTAAATTTCTTCAACTGTTTGATCATGAATGCCATGAATTCCTCCATGTCATCATCAGAATCCAGTTCATCTTCCTGATCAGTCGAGCTAGCATCAGAAGATTCCACATCAAGCTTCTCTTGAGACTTGCTTGTCTCAACCATCAACGCAGCTCCTCTATCCTTGCCATGCATGCATTGTCGTTGCTCTACTTCAAGTTCATAGGTCTTTAAATTCCCGTAGAGCTTGTCCAGTGTGAGGATATCCAAGTCATGAGCCTCTCTTATTGCCGTTGTCTTTGGATCCCAACTTGGTGGGAGAGATCACATGAACTTAGTATTGACATCCTCATTATCGTAAGACTTCCCAAGTATTTTCAAGTCGTTGAGCAAAGTGTTGAACCTATCATATACTGACGTTATTGGTTCACCAGGCTTTGTTTGAAAGAACTCATATTGTTGTGTTAACAATGATCTTTTGTTCTTTCGGACTTGGTCAGTCCCTTCACACTGGACTTTGATGGTGTCCCAGATTTGCTTTGATGTAGTGCAATTTATGATGCTTGTGAACATATTTTTATCAATTCCATTATAAAGTATGTTCATTACCTTAGCATCCTTTAACACTTGCAACTTGTCTTTATTCGTATAATCACTTTTTGGAGCAAGTTCAAAGTGTTCTGCAACAATAGATCCTTCGACAGTTTTAGCAGGAATAAATTTCCTGGGTAGATAAGGACCCTTCTCAATCCTATCAATGTAATCTGGATCTGGTGCTCTTAAGTGCATATACATCTTTTGCTTCCACATAGGATATTCTTCTCTTTTAAGTATGGGAATTCTAGTACCACCATCACGACTTCCCGCATATGTCATTATGCTAGAGGTGCTTGCTTCATCATTGGCCATCTCTTGGAACGTATTAATTGAATAAATTCAATTACAGGCTCTGATACCAATTGTTTTCCCAGTGACATGCCGAGAACTTATAGAAGGGGGGTTGAATACAAGTTCTTTAAAATCTTTTCGTATTACTTGATCTTTAAGAAATTAACTTTTCTTGCGGAATATAAAGAACAAGAATACGAATCAATATATAAACAATTTCTTTATTGATTTACAATTGAATACAAATCCTAACAATTACAATAATGTAATCGTTAGCTTCTTTTCTATTCTACATAGGAAAAGATACAAAACTATGAAAAACCTATACAACTTCGAAGTTACAATTCTCTGTAAACCAAATTACAGCTTCTCTAGCAACTGAATTACTATTGACTCAGTTCCTATTTTGATAAAAATTCAGCTTCCTTATTCGAATCAAATACAATCTTTCCTTTTTGATAGGAACAGATTTCTGGTTAGTTTCCTTACCAGCTATGTCTTCAATAATATTTTACTTTACGTGGAAGACATTTCTTTTTAATTCAAACTCTGTATCTTTCAAGAAATATATCACGATTAATCCCTGATGCTTCATCTTTAGTCTCTGGTGACGTCATTACTAGTCTCCGGTGCAATTAGTCCTTGATGATGTCAGCTTGTATAGTCTCCGATAGAATTATTTAGTCTCTGACGCGTTAAGGCTTAGTCTCTCCGATGACGTCAGTGTAGTCTCTGATGCTTTTAACTTTAGTCTCCGATGACGTAAGCTTTAGTCTCCGACTCCTTTAGACTTAATCTCCGATGACTTAAGTCTTAGTCTCCGATAGGCAAAACTAGTCTCCGACAGATAAAATCTTTTTAGTCCCTGATCAATTCTCCTAGTCTCCGACAAGCCTTTTTGCAAATTCTAACGGATCAAATACACATCTTGACTTTCTGAAGCTTCGATACATCATTCCAGCAGTTACTTACAAATATGAAATAATTTTCTCTCTTTACAAATAATGAATAAATTACAAACAAAGAGATAACTGCTAGCTACAAAACTTCATTGTTACTAATTAACACTTTCTATACATTTGTACTCTAAGTAATCTAAAGACAATCATCATCAAATGTTCTAAAACCTAACATCAGAGACTACGAAATTTCCCTCATCAGAGACTACGGAATTTGCTTCATCAGAGACTATGGAATTTCCTTCATTAGAGACTATGGATGACATCATCAAGGACTAAACTTTAGCCTGTCGGAGACTATGGAATGACGTCATCAGAGATTAAAAACTCATCAGGGACTGATGATGTCATCTTAATTCTATCGGGGACTAAGGGTGACATAATCGGAGACTAACTTCTCATCAGAGACTGATGCCGTCATCTTAATTCTATCGGGGACTAAGGGTGACATCATCGGAGACTAACTTCTCATCAGAGACTAATGACGTCATCAGGGACTAAACTTTAGCCTGTCGGAGACTAAAGCTGACGTCATCAGAGAGTAAATAACCCGTCGGAGACTAATGACGTCATCGGGGTCTAAACTTTAGTCTATCGGAGACTAAAGCTGACGTCATCAACAGAGATTAACAGAATATCTCATCAGAGACTAGCAATATCTCATTAGAGATTAACAGCATCTCATCAGAGATTAAAAATAGAACTTGCTTCTGCTACAATGGAAGACCTATCATGCTCGAACTCAACCTATGATGTCTTATGAAGATGCAAAAGAATAAGAACTTAGCATAAATCTTTGATGCTATGCACGAAAGAAACTGAGTAGGGTTCCAGGTTCTTACCTCTTTGTTCTTAAGGGTGAGATCAAAGCTGGTCTGAAAATAATTTCCGAAAGAAGAGCTTGGAAATTTATGGAGATGATATGTTTAAACGAAACTCTTTAAAAGAGAAATTTTGGTAAAAGAGTTAAAATTTCATCTCGAATGAGGTATTTATAGAGTTCAAGAGCAGTAAACTAAGGTTACGCATTGGAATAAAACGATTGGTTAATTTGGACCGTAAAACGGCTGTTCATCATGACTTCTTGACATCATACAACTGCTGTCCTATATGCATGAAAACTTAGCCACCTAAACAGTTTCTAATCAAACACGTAATCGCAAATCCGAAGTAACCCTCTCCTCTTCCTCCATGCTGTTCAATATAATCTTATATGGGATTTGTTAATCCCCCTTTTTGATACCTTTTTAAGGAACTTAACCTCATCATCATGGATATCACATCATCATAAAAATTTTCATTGTAGATATAAATTTATCATTCACATTTAAAAAGGCTAACTCCATGCAAAAAAATATAATAACACAAAATAAAATTATTTCTTACCGTAAAATACATTTAAAATTTTTTGGTTTCTCACATCCTTCCCCCCTTAAAAGAAGTTTCGTCCTCGAAACTTAGCTATAAAATAAATGGGGGTACTTGTCAATCATAGCACTTTCAAGTTCCCAAGTAGCTTCTTCTATACTATGGTTCCTCCATAACACTTTTACAGAAGGAATTTCTTTATTCCTAAGAATTTTAACTTGTCGATCTAAAATTTGGATTGGAACCTCTTCATAATTCAAGTCCGATTGCAGCTCTATCGGTTGATAATCAATTACTCCTCCATGGTCTGCCTTCTAAGGACGTAAATAGATATATGGAATACACCATGATGTGGCCCAAAGTCGGTGGCAGTGCTAGTTGATAGGCCACTTCTCCAATCTTCCTCACTACTTCTAAAGGTCCTACATAACGGGGACTCAACTTTCCTTACTTACCAAAACGCATTACGCCCTTCCAAGGTGATACTTTCAATAGTGCATAACTTCCAACTTCCAAAATTTGATCCTTCCTATGTTGATCAGCATATTGTTTCTGTCGGTCTTGAGCTGCTTTCATTCTCATTTTGATCATCCTAATTGCCTCCTCAGTCTATTGGACTATCTCTGGTCCAATTAACTTCCTTTCTCCTACTTCGTTCCAGTAAAGTGGAGTTCTGCATTTTCTTCCATACAATCCTTCAAAGGGGGCCATGCCAATGCTAGCATGATAACTATTATTATACGCGAATTCGATTAGTGGCAAATGATTGTCCCAATGACCTTTGAAGTTGAGAACACAAGCTCGAAGCATATCTTCTAGTGTCTGAATCGTGCGTTCAGATTGACCATCTGTCTGAGGGTGATAGGTTGTGTTCATATCTATTCTTGTTCCTAGATAATCTTGGAAACTTTTCCAAAATCTTGAGGTAAACCTTGGATCTCGATCAGAGACAATGGAGACAGGCACTCCATGTCGACTCACAATTTCTTTAGCATATAACCTTACCATTTGATCCATCTTGTATGTGTACTTGATGGCCAAAAAATGTGCCGATTTGGTCAGTCTATCAACTATGACCCAAATGACATTCATACCTCCAAGCTGTTGGGCTTCGAAGGATCAAACGTAGGGGAAAAATACGATTTAAAATAAAACAAAACGAAACCCAAACCCGAGGATCTATGCAAAACAATTTAATACAAATAGTTTAAGATTTTACCGATTAATTGTGCGAATCTAAAGTTTTGGTGAAGGTGTTGATCGTCTCCAAATCTTTAACGCAATCCAACATAACTACGTCTCTACAGTATCCACACGAACACCCACGAACCGTCTCACGATTCGAACGAGAAGAATTACAGTACTAGCTATACGATCTGTATCTCTCTTTTCTCTCTATATCTCTGAACTCTAGTTTCTCTCTTATGAGCAACTAGGGTTCTTAGAATACGTGACAACGTTGGTTTTGAGAGAATAGCTGATATATCATATATATATAGCCTTTCATAGAGTAATTCCAAAACCTAATCTAATTAGGAGACTTAAAATCCGAATTTTATATTTATTAGATATATATATTTAATCAAGTCTCACTTAATTAATATATATATGCACAAATAAATATATATTCGTATTTCCTTCCAAAGGACTCTATTTCATACAGATTACATATATTAATATATATGTATATAATTTAAAGCCATGATTTAATTAAATCAATCTTATTGATATATTAAAATCATTGACATTTAAATTATATCTCCTTGACGAATGTTCTTTGTGTGTGACCCTGTAGGTTATTATTACGTTGGCAATAATTTTAAATCATATTATAAAATTATAAATAGTGAGCGGCATCTAGTAATACATCACTGTTACCCAAGTAATAATAAAGTCATAGATTCGACGTTACCTTTCGTGACCAATGTTTCAATGTAACTTAATCCTTTTAACCATGATATCTAAGATTAAATTCAAGGCATGGATGTGTCATCCTCTTCATAATTTAATCTTAGTTTTCTTGATCAATGAGTAAACTATATGAAACAAATCTGTATTTGAGCATGGCCATGCATTTCATAGTTTCACTCAATCAAGAGGCCTATAGATATCACCCCTAATTTATAGGAGGGTTAAATTCCATCTACATCATTCCCATTTCTCACATAACTCATTATGCATCCAACAATTACCTTTATCGTCCACCCGATTAAAGGTGACTTTTGATAATGTCAAAACGCATAACTCCTTATGTAGAAATGTCATGACTTCTGGTCGAAGGACCATTACATCATTGTCACTATGAGAATTACTTATGACACATAGCATAACGCTCCATGTAGAATTCTCATGGTGGGTCTGTCCAGTACTATGTTCTCTAACATGTACCTATGTATCAACTTAATATATCTCATATATATCTATGACCAATGAGATATGGCCATTTGTTAATCCACATACTAGTCTCAATGTATTATTGTTGTCCCACTGACAATGATACTCGACTAGGGACATTTAAGAATAATGATACAATACATACTTATATGATCTCATATTTAAGTCACATACTTGAATCCATATAATTAGTATCATTTTTCTAAGGACATTTATTATGTTAACATTTATATAACGCAGTAAATAAAACATAATAAAAGAAATTATCATTTAACCAAAATATAACATAAATATAGTGTCACAATCATTACATAATTGACCACTAGGGCATACACTCTAACACAAGCGTGGTTGGTAATCTAACTATGAAATCCATTGTGACAAATTCCCATTTCCATTGGGGAATTTCCAATGGTTGAAGTAATCCACTTGGTTTTTGATGTTCTACTTTAACCCTCTGACATGTTAAGCATCTACTTACCCATTCAGCTATTTCTTTCTTCATGTTGGGCCACCAAAAGCTTTGTTTCAAGACTTGGTACAGTTTCGTGCTTCCTGGATGAATAGAAAACTTTGAGTTATGAGCTTCGTGCAATAGTTCGTGTTTTAATTCAGCCTTTGCAGGAATCCACACCCAACCTTCATATCGCAGCAATCCATCGCTATGCATGCGATATCTGCCTTTATCTCCCTTAATTAATCTATCCATTTCTTTGCAATGCTCTCCTTGTGCAGTTTTAATGAGGTCATGCAATTGAGGCCGAACTCGAATTTCTTCTTCCATATCTATCTTTTGAGCAGTGGTAAGGGGATGAAGTTGCAAGCGATCGAATTCTTTTCTGATCTCCTCTTGAATGGTCATTATATTCAGTCTTTCACAACGACTGAGCACATCAGCAACTACATTTGCTTTTCCGGAATGGTAGTTGATAGAACAGTCATAGTCCTGAATCAACTCTAACGAACGCCTTTGTCGCATGTTGAGTTCTTTTTGCGTGAATATATACTTCAAACTTTTGTGATCCGTATATATCTTGCACTTCTCACCATAAAGGTAATGCCTCCAAATCTTCAACGCATAGATGATAGCTGCCAATTCTATGTCATGCGTAGGATATCGTTTCTCGCAATCCTTTAGTTGTCTTGATGTATAAGCAATCACCTTGCCATGTTGCATCAAAACTGCTCCAAGTCCTTGTTTTGACGCATCACTGTAAATAATGAATTCTCCCTCGTCATCCGGTAATGTCAGAATAGGGGCTATAGTCAACCTTGTCTTTAGTTCCTGAAAGCTCTTCTCACAATCCGGGGTCCAAACAAATTTTGTAGCCTTTCTTGTCAAGTTCGTCAAAGGTACAGCTAGTTTTGAAAAGTCTTTAACGAACCTTCTGTAATAGCTTGCCAAATCTAAAAAACTCTTTACTTCAATTGGGTTTGTGGGTCGAGGCCATTTCGTGATTGCTTCTATCTTATTGGGGTCCATTGCAATACCAGTTTCATTGATCACATGACTAAGAAACTTTACTTCCTTTAGCCAAAATTCACATTTGGAGAATTTGGCGAATAACTGCTCCTTTCTTAGAACTTCCAGCGTTATCCTTAAATGTTCCTCATGCTCTTTTGCCATTTTTGAATAGATAAGAATATCATCAATGAAAACGATAACGAACTTATCCAAGAATGGCTTGAATTAAGTCCATGAAGGTTGCGGGTGCATTTGTTAGTCCAGATGGCATTACCAAAAACTCATAGTGACCATAGCGAGTTCGAAATGCTGTTTTTGATATGTCCCCTTCTTTGACCTTCAATTGGTGTTACCCTGAGCGTAGATCTTCCTCCTTTATGTTGATCAAAAAGATCGTCTATCCTTGGCAGGGGGTACTTATTCTTGATCGTGACCTTATTCAGTTCCTGATAATCGATGCAAAGTCTCATTGATCCATCTTTCTTTCGAACGAATAACACTAGTGCTCCCCATGGTGAAACACTTGGTCTGATCAATCCTCGTTCTAGGAGTTCTTGCAACTGTATTATCAACTCCTTTAATTCGGATGGTGCCATTCGATACGGGGCCTTGGATATTGGCGCGGTACTGGGGATCAAGTTAATTTCAAAATCCACTTCTCTATCTGGGGGTAGTCTAGGTAATTCTTCTGGAAATATGTCTACAAATTCCCTTACCACAAGAACATCCTCGATCTTACTTTCATTCTTGTTGACATCATGCACATAAGCTAAGAAGACTTCGCAACCTTTGCGAATCATTTTCTTTGTCTGGATCATGGTCAAGAATGGCGAGGATTTCTCCATTTTAGTGCCATGGAACCAAACCTTCACCTTCTGGGGAGATCGTAAGACAACTTTCTTCTTCCTACAGTCAATATTGGCCTGATATTCGAATAACCAATCCATTCCCAATATTACGTCGAATTCTCCCAAAGGAAAAGGAATAAGATCAGCAAGAAACTCATGTTGATCTATCTTCAAAGTACAGTTAAGGTAAATGTGAGAAAAGCTTATCACCTCACGATTGGCAACTACTATATCTAAAGGCTTCGGTAGTAGTTCAGGCCGAGTTAACATGTTCCTAGCTAACCGTTCAGATATAAAACTTCGAGTAGCACCCGAATCAAACAACACATAAGCATGTAAGGAGTTCACTAGAAGTGTACCTGTAACAACATCATCGGAAGCCACAGCATCTTGCACCGTCATATTGTAAGTCCTTGCTTGTGGTCGTACCGGTATAGTGTTGGCTCCCGTCAGCATTGGTTTGCCACCTTTCCTTTGAGGGCAATTGGGGGAGATGTGTCCTTCCATTCCGCACGTGAAATATGTCCTTACTGCGGCCAGCAGTCTGTTATTTTGCTGAGGTTGTTGTGGTCTTCCTTGAAGCGGGGCAACGGTGGAGTTCAAAGTTGGACAATTTGAGGAAAAGTGCCCCGGTGGGTGACACTTGAAGCAAACATCCTTCCCTTTCAAGCATGGGGTTGTGCCATGGTTCTTTCCATAGTTTGCACACACAGTAGCCTTCTTTGTAATGATATCAGATGATTGCTCCCTCCATTTCCTTTTTCCACTATTGCTCAGATTAATATTATTATTGCTTCTCTCTTCCTTCTTTACTCTTACAGCACCCAGGTTTTGATGGCTTCCCTTATCATCTCCCTTCCTCCTATCTCCCTTCTTATTTTCCCGATTGAAATCATATACTGTCTTATTACTCCATTCCGCAATTCTTGCTTTCTCCACAACGGCATCAAAGTTTCTTAGTTGAAAAATTGCTACCTGCCTAAAAATCCAAGGATTTAATCCTTGCTCAAATCTTCGGGCCTTTCTCTCTTCATCGTTTACCTGGTGAGGAGCATACCTCATCAGTTCATTAAACTTTGCCTCCTACTCGTCCACTGTCATGGACCCTTACTTTAAATTTAGGAACCTTAGTTCCATCGCATTGGAGACATTAGGGGGGTAAAATTTCTCCCTAAACCTTTGGGTGAACAGTTCCCAGGTTATTACGGTGTTTGTGTCCCTTGTAACCTCCCTTTTTGTTAACTCCATTCTCTTGGCACCCTTCCACCAATGATTGGTTTCCTCTTTTAGCATAAAAGCCGCATACTTAGTTTTACAATCTTTTGGCACGTCTACTAAGTCGAAAGCTTTTTCGATCTCTTCCAACGAATATTGTGCTACAGTATGTCCTCCCTTTCCATCAAAAGTTGGTGGGTTGATGCTTGTGAACTCTCGGAAACATAGCCCACGAGTAACAGGCCTTGGGGCTGGAGGTGGCGGCGGCGCTAGCTGATTCATGGCTACAGCTTCACGAATAATCTGAAGAAATTGAGCTAGTGGGTTGTCGTTTGCATTCCCTGTAGCATTGTTGTTAGCAGAATCATTATCATTAACAGGGGTCGGTGGTGGAACATGTGGGGTATTGCGATTCATTCCAACAACCTCCTCTGAGCTATCATCCTCTACAACCACTTTGTCAGCATTACCAGCTTGGTTTTCTCTTTCTCAATTTTCCAAATTTTCAGACCTTGATAGGTTGTTATGGAGATTACTTCTCCCGAGTCTTCCTGGTCTCCTTCCTCTGACCATAATCTAGTATAATAAACGCAAAGAGTTAAACATCTTTCACGAAACATTCCATTTTTATATGGCTCAAGAATTTATAACTTAATAAGGTGAAGAATATTAAGCAACACATAACATTTAGATATGTCAAAATATCTATCATTCATGTACATAGAAGACTGTCATAGACATCGTTCTCTAACATTCTTAAAACAAGCCATACATATGTCAAAATACATTTGAATACATCTGAGATAGTCGCAACTGTCCCAAGCAGAGTTCAAAATACACACAAAATAACCTCCGTCTAAATTTACATCCACTTCTATAACTAATCCTCCTCATCTTCCATGTCCAAAGATCCTTCACGTTCTGCCTCCCTTTCCCAATGTCGAGACTGTATACGTGTCTCCTCAATGCGACGCGCACAATGGTTGCTCATTTGCTCCAAATGCATCACCGTGGGATTAACTATTGTTGTTGCTACCATCTGTGCATGCATCTCTAATGCCAGCCGATGGTACAAGCTCTGAGTCAACCAAAAAGAATATTGCCATGCTGATGTTGCTATACGAAACCTAGTAATAGTGGCAGCTTGTTGTCGAACTGTCATGGTACGAGCTGCCAAACGATAGTGAACTTCTGTGTCATAACTACGTACCATCTCGTCATGGGATGGCACTGCTGCCTGTGGTGAGGATGAAGCAGGCCTCGGAGTATCACATTTCATCCGAGGAATATCTTGTGTCACAATATGGTCGCGGTCAGAACTATGACGTATTGTGCTTTTCCGTACTGTGTGGCGAATGCGCGGCCCGCGGCGAATAGTGGAGGGTCCGGCCTCCTGCATTGGCTTCATGGCGAGGCTGGGGCCTTCATATACTGGTGATGGTGGATGTTCGTCCAATGGTGTAGAAGTGAACAGTGTAGACTCCACACTAGGCTCCTCTTCCTCTTCAGATGAAAAGTTATAAACTGGGAGATTTATTTTAGGAGAACGTGCGGGGGATCTAGAACGATCTCTAGCCATCTACATGTAACAATCCAAGTCAGTAAGTCTGAACTTCTTAATAAACAATGCATGCAGTAATATATCTATGAGGTGGTGCCTGCATTTCAGTCTTATTTTCCCTTAGCAGTTTCTAACCTTAAGGTGTTCAACAACCTTAATGTCCAACATAAGTCTTAGTCCTTGGGCCATTAACCTATCCTAGTACTTCAGTTCTGGCATCAAATTCTTAAATTCCTCTACTAGAATAATTCTGGGACATACCGCAGTACTCCCTACTCCTGGATGTGGCTTACGGGAAGTGTTTCCTTACGAATCACTTCTGGTCGTAACTAGGCTCTGATACCAACTGTGACGACCCCAAAATCCCTCACTGGATCAGGGCTTTGTCAAAAGAAGGAAAAGATAACCACAC
The DNA here is from genome assembly GCA_014636745.2 of Centella asiatica. Taxonomy (NCBI): domain Eukaryota; kingdom Viridiplantae; phylum Streptophyta; class Magnoliopsida; order Apiales; family Apiaceae; genus Centella; species Centella asiatica. Next base: position 14,163,242 of record CM025787.1, on the reverse strand, counting down.
ATCCATTCATATAATAATTACTGAAAGAAACGATAATAAAGAGTTATTACAACCCAAAATATTACATTGTCAACGGAAGCTATTCTGTTTCTGTACTATAATTCAAAACATCACTTTACAGGTCGTCTTCCTTTCTTCCCTCCTTACTGGCATTACATAGGCTAGCCAACCTCAGTAACCGATCATTTTTTCCTTTCCCTTGTCCGAGGGTTCAACCTTTATATTCTGTCCTGCAAGGCATTAAAATTCAACAAGAATGAGTGATTTACGCCCAGCAAGTATATATATAATTTGGGAAAGCAAATCTGGAATGTATCAAAAAAAATTCAATTATGCTAAGAGGCTTAGTGAATCAATACTAATGCCTCAGAAATCTTTAAGGAATCTTTAGGACTACTGATGTTAAACAATTGTGTAATCCTTCTTAAAACAAAGCATAACTTCTTTGAAGTAAAACTATCCATCGGGGGCTAAAACCGCTAGATCTGCTAACCATACGGTATACAGCTGGCCTAACTGTGCCCGCATGATCCCTCCTTGTGTGAACGTACGTAGTCACATAAAATTCCTCTAGGTCAGGTGAAGAACAAATCAGCACCTTTCCTTTCTTCTAGCCATCCATGTGGCATATCCCATTTAAGAGACATAGGATTCTCATTGATTGCACAGATATAATATAAAAATAAATAGCTGATATTACAAAGGTTCTTTATATCCATGCGCTTTCATTCATATCATGCTAGCAGAAATTAAAGCATAACATTATGATTCACAAGGAAATTAAATGTCATAACTTTGTGTGCATGTCGGATCAATTGATCATGCGCTTAACTGAAATAAGCATAAGAGTGATAATATACTTGCCTCGGTCCTTTGCAACAAAGATTCAAATTCAACTTACTGGTGAGTGAAAGATTCTGTAAATTATGCAAGTAATATTTTAATACTTTAATAAGAATTTATGAAAGAAAATATGTATGTGATGTCCTTAAACTTTTACTATTTTAAAGAATAACATCATAAAATAATTTTAAGAAAATAATGTTTTATAGTCTTGATAACAGACTATGCATCGGGGAATAATTTCCTCATTAACAAACTCATCAGGGACTGATATCCTTAGCCATCAGAGACTAGGAATTTCCTCTATCGGAGACTACGGAATTTCCTTCATCAGGGACTACCGAATTTCCTTCATCAGAGACTACAGAATTTCCTTCATCAGAGACTACAGAATTTCCTTCATCAGAGACTACAGAATTTCCTTCATCAGAGACTACGGAATTTGCTTCATCAGAGACTATGGAATTTCCTTCATCAAAGACTATGGATGACATCATCAAGGTCTAAACTTTAGTCTGTCGGAGACTAAGGAATGACGTCATCAGAGACTAACAACTCAACAGGGACTGATGACATCATCTTAATTCTATCGGGGACTAAGGGTGACATCATCAGAGACTAACTTCTCATCAGAGACTGATGACGTCATCTTAATTCTATCGGGGACTAAGGGTGACATCATCGGAGACTAACTTCTCATCAGAGACTGATGACGTCATCAGGGACTAAACTTTAGCCTGTCGGAACTAATTAACTAATATAATAAGGAGTGTGAGTATTGAAAAAAGTATTTTCTTTTGTGGAAATCCAATCCAGGCAAGTACTTCACTATATATGAACACTCTATGTGAATAGGATGGAACCCCTTTCCAATTATAAATAGAATAAATAGAACTGGGCTTTCTACTCTACTATGTCGTGTCAAATTTGCATCGAAAAAAAAAAGATTTGTTTTCTCCTATGAAGAATTTTTTTTTTTGTAAAATCTCGTCTAATAATTAACTAATAAAATAAGTAATAAGTTCATATTCGAACACGGAGTGAAAGGGACAATATACAGGATGGGTAGAAAGAGTTGTGATACTTGGCTCGATCCAGAGAAATTCCAGGATATAACAGACTATACCAATCCTAAAGGATCCATCGAATTAATTGTGGATCCAACACACCAATCAATAGAAACATTTGAGGGGGAAGGGTTAAGGATTTACCCGGTGTGAGATATCACATTGTTCGAGGAACCCTAGATGCTGTCAGAGTAAAGGATCGTCAACAAGGGCGTTCCACACCCCTTTGAGACCCCGAAAAATGGACAAATTCCTTTTCTTAAGAACACATACAAGATACAAGATTCGTCACAAAAAAAGGATAATGCCACCATTAACTACTTCATTTATGAATTTCATAGTAATAGAAATACATGTCCTACCGAGACAGAATTTGGAACTTGCTATCCTCTTGCCTAGCAGGCAAAGATTTACCTCCGTGTCTTCCAATATCAATAGGTTGATTGTTTCGCTCCTGTATCTTCCAAAAGGAAAAAAGATCTCTGAGAGTTGTTTCCTGAATCTGAAAGAGAGTCCTTGTGTTCTTCCAATAACTAAAAAGTGTAGCATTCCTGAATCTAACTGGGGTTCGCGGTGGTGGAGGAACTGGATCGGAAAAAGGGGGGATTCTAGCCAATTGAAAGGATCTTTGGAAATCAACCCTAGTAAACTAAAGTTATCGTTTAATAGCTATGCTATTTTGTTTCCATTTCTTTTCTACAAATCAAAATTTGAAGATTTAGTTACGATTAGAAATCTACCTTTCTCTTTCCATCCATGGATCCTTTACTTATATTCATTCAATTGTAAGCATTGATGCAATTTTAAAATTCTGTTTCGCAATTTCATATTTCATAATCCAATTTTTCAACTTTTAAGTGACCTTTGGATACAAATCACGAAAATTTCTATTTTTCCTCGAACCTGCCATTGAGAGGTAAAAGATTTAAAGCTGACGTCATCCGAGAGTAAATAACCCGTCGGAGACTAATGACGTCATCGGGGACTAAACTTTAGCCTGTCGGAGACTAAAGCTGACGTCATCAACAGAGATTAACAGAATATCTCATCAGAGACTATGAATATCTCATCAGAGACAAGCAATATCTCATTAGAGATTAACAACATCTCATCAGAGATTAACAATAGAGCTTGCTTCTGCTACAATGGAAGACCTATCATGCTCGAACTCAACCTATGATGTCTTATGAAGATGCAAAAGAATAAGAACTTAGCATAAATCTTTGATGCTATGCATGAAAGAAACTGAGTAGGGTTCTAGGTTCTTACCTCTTTGTTCTTAAGGGTGAGATCAAAGCTGGTCTGAAAATAATTTCCGAAAAAAGAGCTTGGAAATTTATGGAGATGATATGTTTAAACGATACTCTTTAAAAGAGAAATTTTGGTAAAAGAGTTAAAATTTCATCTCGAATGAGGTATTTATAAAGTTCAAGAGCAGTAAACTAAGGTTACGCATTGGAATAAAATGATTGGTTAATTTGGACGGTAAAATGGCTGTTCATCATGACTTCTTGACAGCATACGACTGCTGTCCTATATGCATGAAAACTTAGCCACCTAAACAGTTTCTAATCAAACACGTAATCACAAATCCCACGTAACCCTCTCCTCTTCCTCCATGCTGTTCAATATAATCTTATATGGGATTTGCTAATCCCCCTTTTTGATACCTTTTTAAGGAACTTAACCTCATCATCATGGATATCACATCATCATAAAAATTTTCTTTGTAGATATAAATTTATCATTCACATTTAAAAAGGCTAACTCCATGCAAAAAAATATAATAACACAAAATAAAATTATTTCTTACCATAAAATACATTTAAAATTATTCGGTTTCTCACATTACAAAAACTGTCATATTAAATTAATTGTATCTTTCTCATCTCTTATCCAAATGATTTGATTCTTGATCCATTGGGAAGATATTAAGCCCTCTATAACCTTGAAGTTTTGTTCTTTGAGATATTACATCTTTAAGAGGGTGGAATTTTGTGTTGAAACAACCACCATGAAATACCATGTTTTGTCTTAGTGGTGGTGGGACAAATTTGGGTATATATATATATATATATATATATATATATATATATATATATATATATATATATATATATATATATATATATATATATTGTGTTTAGATTGTCTTTTCTCTCATCTTCCTTCTAATAATTCCAGAGCACGACCCTAAATCCCTTTCGTGTCCATTTTAACACAAAATCATAACAATTCATAGAACCAAAACCAATGATCAAGCAAGAAGTAAAGATTGAAGTAAAAAGCAAGCTCTAGCTATTACAATGATTAGCTACTTCAATTTCTTCACTTTTCCAGCTTTGAGGTAGGGGTAACTTGTTGTAAAGTAAATTTTCTTCATGTATATGAGTTCATAGGATTACTCTTTACATGAATACATGGTTCAAACTTCGTTATGAAATCTCGAAGGATGTTTTAGGCCGAAAGGTCCATTTTCATGGTTTTGGCCTATCTGAGTACTTTTGATGCTCCTATTTGATTATGGTTGCCATACTTGTTACCTTGAGGCTATTGTGGACCTTAGGGTTACATGTTAGAGTGTTTTACATAAGCTAATTCCATAAAAGCTATATGTTGCCCTTTTGTGCACACCATGTATTTGATTAAATGCCTTGCACACATACATGTTTATTGATACATCTAGTGGTATTGCGAAAATACTAGGCTTGCATCTACATATGTTAATTTTTGTATGTGGCATGGTTTTATTCCTAGAGGTGTTTACAAGCCACCTTATCATATATAAACATGTCATGTATATATGTTATATATGGTGCATAAGTGCACATGGAATCACTTCTTAAAGGTGGAATCCTACCGCTTATGCGATCATATTATGTGAATGACAAAGAGTTGTGGATACATATTCTAAGGAGACTTAACTAGTGCATTACTTGTGGGAGTCGGGACCACGAGAGCAAGAATTTCCCACAGTGTGAGGAAAAAAGGCGAGGCAAATAGGCAGAGACCTCGAGGAAAGCCCTAAAAAAACCCAAGAAGATAGGTACAATTTACTCCTAAGATATGAAGGATACTAAAGACTCTAATGCAGTAGTTGTCATATCATTACATACAAAAAATTATGTAGTTAGGGTATTAGTTGATCTTGGTTCATCGCATTCTTACATTGCATCACCCTTTACACATTGCTTGGATATGGATTTCAAGAAGTTTCTGTATTTGTTAGAGGTTGACACACCTTTAGGGGAAAGTATGGTTACTGACATAGTGTATAGGGACTGCCCAGTGATGGTATGCAATATAGAGCTTCTGGCAGACCTTATTGTGTTACCGGTCAGAGATTTTGATGTTATACTTGTGGTTATATACTCATTATGCCTCTATAGATTGTCGAAGCAAAATGGTTACTTTTAGTATTCTAGACAGAAAGCCATTCAAGGTAAAGGGGTATCATCTTAGTTCAAATATGCCTTTCATATGTACAATAAAGGCTCAAAAGATGCTTGGTAAAGGTTGTGCAGGGTATATAGCTGATGTGATCGACAGAAGTAAAGTTGCACCAAAAATTTCTAATATTCTAGTGGTTAGGGGGTATGAGGACGTGTACCCTCCAGAGATATCATCATTGCCAGTGGACAAAGAGATAGAGTTTGTGATTGATGTGATTCCACCTAGTGCACCAATTTCTAAAGCTCCTTATCAAATAGCACCATCAGAGCTTAAGAAATTGAAAATATAGTTACAAGACCTAGTTGACAGAGGTTTAATCTATCCAAGTGTTTCTCCTTGGGGTGCATCTATTTTGTTTATCAAGAAGAAAGACGGTACTCTACGACTTTGTATCGACTATCGCCAACTAAATCAAGTAACAATGAAAAATAAGTATTCTTTGCCACACATAAAGGATTTGGTGTAATACCTGGAATCACATCAATCACAAACTCTACCCCTTTGTCAACTGGCAATAATGATAACTCTAGAGCGAACACGTCCTCGTATTCACTAACTGCTAGAATATCATAAATTTTTAGCTTAGCTTTTCTTCAGTCGATCACATAAGCTATTTACCCTACACAACCTTTACCAAGCACCTTTTGAGCTTTGATTGTAGATATGAAAGGTAGCTCTGAACCAGGCTGATACCCCCTTTACCTTGAATGGCTTTCTGTCCAGGATACTAAAGGTAACCACTTAGCTTTAGTAATCCACATAGGCATGATGAGTGTATAACCAATCCATACCAAGTATTACATCAAAGTCTCTGACCAATAACACAATAAGGTATGCCAGAAGCTCTGTACTGCATACCATTAGTGGGCAGTTCCTGTGTATTATGTCAGTAACCATGCTCTCTAACAAGTAAGGCAACTTCTTGGAATCCATATCCAACCAATGTGTGAAATGTGATGCAATGTAGGAATGTGATGAATTGGGATCAACTAATAATCTAATTACATAATTGTCTCTATGCAATGATATGATGTTATTTTCGGATGAGTAATTTTGGTGGAGGGGGGGGGGGGGGGGGGGGGGGGAAAAAGAATGGGCGGGTTGGGTGGCCAGGGGAAAAAGGGGGGGTTAAACACAATTCTCAGTTTTGTTCCCCAATGTAAAGATCACAGTACAATATGTAAACAACTTGCAAAAATGAAAACACAACAGATTGTATTATCAATAAAGAATGGTTTTGATTGATTTTGAAACTGAAATTACAATTTGATTATCAAGAATTGATACCAGTCTCTGAAATTTGTTCAAGTATAAACAACTACAATCTAGAAAATAATTTCTAGCTTCTCAAGTTATGAAAACTTGCTTCTCAAAATCTCAGATTTTGCTGTGTTATTACACAATTATTGAACTAAAAAATCTCTCTATTTTTCTCTTAATCTTGTATACTACACTATAATAATTGTTTTTTATATTGTAATGACTATCTCTATCTTTATCTTAATCTTGTGTTGCTTGCATCTAACCAGACATCCACAATCTTTTCTTCTCTCAGTATCATCTAATGTGTGATCAAAATGGTGATCAGAGAATACATGAGCTGCAAAGGTAGTAGTGTGTGAAACAAGGAACCTGTAGAAAATTTTTCTCTATTCTTTTCTTCAAGGATCTCATCCTTGCTCACACCCTCTCCTTTTGCTTGGCTTTTACAAGTCAGCCTCTCACACTCATTCTCTTTACCTGTTACTACGCTTTCCTCCTCACCTTTTTCCAGACACAAGGTCTGACTCTCATTTCGTATTCTCTCAGGCTCACTAGAAATATGAAACTTCTTGTTGTAGGTGACCTAGAGTGGTGTAGGAAATGTTATCAGTGTGTGTTTTTCATCAGTGGATGCTTGAGAAAGAAAAGATGTATTATCCACTGATGAGTTTAAGAGTTTCTATAAGTGTTTTAGCTTCAAGAATTGGCTTCTCTAATAATTGAACTATCAGAGAATCTGAAGCAAATGGAATTATTAGATCTCCATTGCTTCTGAAGAAATATCTAGGAGAGAAAAGGAAAGAATAAGAGTATAGAAGTGTTGGCTGTTTCTCTTGACTAGAGAAAAAAAAAACATCAATTTGAGACTCTTGTGTGTACACTCTCGGTGACAGGTTGATCATTGATCAGAACCTGTTTCTTCTTCTTCCTTTAAAAGGTATAGTGAGGTTTGTGCTATGTAAAATCAGATACCTGTGTCCTTGGAGGTGGACTATTTTCAATATATATAGCCTTTTGAGAGGTTGCACCTAGAGATGTATTTTTTTTCCTTTTAGACTTAGTATCCTTTTGAGAAGATACTAAGTAGTCTCCAAGGGTTCTCACTGTTCCTTATTTCTTCCTTACAACTTCATTAAATGCTCACCATCCCCCTCACTTATTGCTAGTTGTGATTGTTTTCTTTTTACAACCTTTATCTTTTGAGAGATAGAGGAGGTGACTTTTGTTATAGACTTGTATTTAGAGGGTTTTGCTACTTGGGCAGAAGAAGTTGGACCGTTACTAACATCCTTCATTGTAGAAGTATTAGAAGAAATAAAGAGTAAAGTAGTAGAGAGTTAAGAAAATACATGAATAAGCTATTACAAGATCCTTAATTAGATGATGAACAATAAACATAAAGAATCAAGCATAGTATATTAGTTGTTTGCTGTATATAATCCGGGGATAATTATCCACTAATAGTTAAACTGTTGGAGGATAATTAACCTCTGTTGCATTATCATCAGTTGATAATTACATTTGATAAGAACAATTATTGACTAATTCTTCTCAGTGAAATTATCTGTTGATCAATTAATTTGTCAAAAGATAACTCCTACTACTTCAGTTATTCATCAGTAGATAATTATCCTCTGAGGAATACAAGTATCTGTTGATATTTCATTTTGTTCATTAGTTGATAATTATCCTTTGAGGAATAAAATTATCTGTTGATACAACATGTGTTCATCAGTCGATAATTATCCTCCGAAGAGTAAAATTATCAAAGACTGTAGAATTGTACTATCGGAGACTAAGAACTTAGCCTATCGGAGACTAAGAAATTGGCCTGTCAGAAACTAAGAAATTAGCTTGTCGGAGACTAAGGTATAGCCTATTAGAGATTAAAGATTGTTCTATCAGATACTATTGTTGAAGCAACACAAAGACTCCTAATATGCATCAGAGACTAAATGACCATCAGAGACTAACTCATCAGAGTCTAAATGGTCATCAACGGATAATGATCAAATATGACATATGGCTGATTGCACAGTCCACTAAACTCAGTTGGGGCTGTGAAATTAAAATAAAGATGGTGGTCCAATAAGGAGAGATTGGCTACCAGAGAAGCTTTAAAGAGATAAGTTATACATACACACATGTTGTGAGAACCTGAAAAATAAAATGAGTTTTATTGTAAATTATTTCATATTATGATTAGTTTTGTTGAATAATTGATTCATGCTATGAATAATTTACTTTATGTATGAAGGTTTAAATTCTTTTATTTATTTTATTTTTATATTATTATTCGATATGAATAATAAATTCATATTTTTAAATGAAAATTTGATGGCAATGTGATGTTCAAAAGTTTGTAAATATATTTTTGAGCTCAAATCTTTAAATGATTATTTTTCAAGTATTTTCAAGTGTATTTATCACTTGGGAAGGCAACACACGGGCACAATATGCATTTTAAACTAAAGACTGTGGTGTGATAAGAGGGTTAATTGCATTGTGTCAAAGTTGTTACAAGTGGCCCGTCAACCAGTTGGTCTACTCCAACAGTACACTAGATTGTTGGCTATGATAGATGACTGACTGACTTCTAGCAGCCGTTACATCCACCCTTTCTAACCAATCACTTCTTTCTAAAGCTTATCACTGCCTTTTTCAACCGACGACTGAAATCTGATTTCAAACAATCCAACCGCTCTTGTTGCTCGACAAGTGAGATATATATATATATATTGGATACAACCCTAGTCCCACTTTCATAAATTTCTATACAGCAAATCCACCCACAAAAATCCAGGTTCACTTTTGAAGAGAAACTATCCTTCTCGAAAAACAATCCAAGCTTTTAATTTCTCATTTGCTCCTACAGAGGTAAGAGCACTATATTAAAGTCATGCTATGTTCCTACACTTTTTGTTCTTTTATGCATGCCATGTTTGTGAAAAAACTAGGTTCGCTCACTTCCAAAGGTATGTTGTAATGCATGCTTTTAACATCTGGTATTAATGTCTTCTATTTTAAAAGTTACCCAAAATGAGAGTAAGATATGTTGACGACCACCTAGTAGACAAACCTTTAACTTCCAAATATATATATTTTTTATATATCAGTAGTTTATCACCACGCCTGGATCCTTATTAACCAGAGTTCTTGCAGCCTAGAAGTGTCTAAAAGAATTAGTAGACAATAAGAATGTTACAAACTGTAGAAAAGAGTGATGAAGTCACCACTGTATCAGAGACAAGTCCTAGCTTAGTCTCCGTCAGCATGAAGTTTGTCTCTGATTAGTCTCCGACAGTTTGGAATTAGTCTCTATTAGGCTAAAGATGTTAGTCTCTGATGAGGAAAATTTGGTTAGACTCTGATGAGAAAATTTCCTTAGTCTCCGATGAGAAATTAGTTCCCGAAGAGTTTGGCATTAGCCAATGGAGTTTGGCACTGAGTCTGGCGCTGGCTTGCGAGTTCAGCGATGACTTATTGAGTTTGGTGCTGGTTTGCGAGTTCAGCGATGTCTTATTGCGTTTGGCGTTGGCTTGTGAGTTCAACGATGACTTATTGAGTTTGGCGCTGGCTTGCAAGTTCAGTGATGACGTATTGAGTTCAGTGCTGAATAAATTTTTTTTACCAAGAAGTTCAGCGATGACTTACCGAGTTTGGCAATGAAGCAAGGCCATCCCTAATGGCCAAAGGCCATCCCTTGATTGTTAAGGATCATCCCCTGATGATCAAAGACCATCTTTTGATGGTCGAGGATCATCCCCTGATGATCGAAGACCATCCGCTCATGGTAGAGGATTATCCCCTAAAGGGCGAGACATCCCCTGATGGGTGAAGCTGTCCACTGATGACTAGTCAACCCCTGAAGAGTAGTTTATCCCCTTATGACCAGTCATCCACTAACAAGTAATTGCCCACTGATGAGAAATTATTCCCTGATGGCCATCCCCTGACAGCCATAGGGCATCCCCTGATGGACGAGTCTGCAACCCGTTATGACCACTTTTATGCTTCAACATTTATCCACTGATGTGCAGTTTGTCTTCAAAACTATAAAATAATATTTTCTTAAACTATTTTAAGATGTGTTAGTTATTTATTAAACCTCAATGGTTCCTAAGTCAAATTTAAGAAATTAAAAGTTTCCGGACATCACATGTGCATTTTTTTTTCATAACTTTATCAATGAAATGGATTTCTCATGTTATATGCATGTTGTTTCAGAGTGTCCCACTGTCAAGTAATTTGAAATTGATCTTTTGCTAAGGACCAAGGGAAGTATATATTCAATCTAATGCTTCTTTTAATTAATACGCATGATTATTCTTTCGATATGCGTAATGTATCCAAGATATTTTTATGTCAATCCTCATGATTCAATTTCTTCAAAGTTAAGTAACGTATGATCTTTTGATGCGATGTGCGTGAAAATGTTGTACTAGAATCAAGCATTCTTTGGGCAGATGTTAGTTATTCAAATTCACTAATGCGCCAAGGTAAATCCTATACAGATAGAAAAAAACTTAATTTTTCTTAACCTATACTTGTAAAGTATATCCGTGTGGGTAATTAAAGGCTAATGTGTTGCATCTACCTGGCACCCTAGGCCTAAGGATGATAGGGAACAGAAACTGAGGCATTGGTAACCGAACCCTCGCAGACCAAAGATTTATCCTTCAATTACGTATGTCATTATAATGAAGTCAAACGATCACGTTGGCCGGTTGATATGTCGTTTGATAAAGATATGATGAAGTCAGATAGTGGTCAGGCTAGCCAAGTTATGCACTATTTGATGAAGAGAGGGCAAATGAACAATTCAACATTTCTTTCAAGTAATTTGGAAATGTATAGCAAAAGAAAAGAAAGAAAATATAGGAATAATGAGAGGCATACCTCCCGGCCTACTAGAATAGATCGCTAGCTAGGACTACTAAATAGCCCTTAGAAGGGACAAAGAAAGACTAAACTTATAAGAAAAGACAAACAAAAAGGTAGCCAAAAACAACTGAAGAACCGAAAATCCCATCGGCAAAAACTGAGAAACTTTAGAGGCATATAACCCACTAAAGGTTATGGTAATTTCCATCTAGCTAGGCTAGGTTGTAAGAGCAGGGCTTTGGGAAGACCTTTCCAGCTGTGTAACTTGAACTTAACTGTGGAGATACAATCCTGTGCAACATAGTCTACAATGTGACCTTGATCTCTGTCTTCTATGGTTTCTTTCGAGCCAAACTTTGTAGATCACAGTTACTAGGCATAAGTGGGTGATTAGCTTCATCTCCACTGGAGAGTTGATGGTGTCCAATTGTGCAAGATAGTGGTTAAAGGAAAACCAAGGACCAAACCAACCTACAACACCCATTACTCTAGCTAGAACAGTCGAGCTAAACCTATAATCAAGGAAAAGGTGAGTAGTAGTTTCCTCCTGATCTGTGCAAAATTGGCAAGGGGTGTCAATTTTGGGAAGAATTTTGTTCTGGATAGTTAGCCAAACAAAAAACGACATTTGAGGGACAGAAAGAGGATTCCATAGCAAATTGCACCAAGGTGAAAGGGGATATTTCCTTCGAATCAAGTTCAGATGGCATGTAAGGAGATTTTAGTAATTTCACAACCTTGTCAAAGAATCAAGTCTTGACCGCTGTGGGGAATAGGGAGCTGAGCAATGGAAGCTCTAAGGTCAATTAGCAGAGTGTAGTTTGAGGGGGGAAATCACCAAGAGTTACATGAAATATAGGAGTTCCGTTTCTAGAAGAAGTTGTTGCTAGCATTTGAAATGATGGGCATATATGGCTTGTTGGCAAGAGGCTGTGAGGAAACCCATTGGTCTTGCCAAGTAAGGATATTGCAACCATTGCCAACTTTGTAAGTGATGAATCCCAGGGCTATATCTCAGAGTTGGAGAACCTTCTTCCAAGCCCATGAGGAGTCTTGGGAGATAGGAACAATCCAGAAACCATACTTTGTAAGCTTGTAGTTACGGATCCAAGAGACCCAAGGGGAGGAACAATTCCAATCTATTATCTATAAGAGCATGTGGAGGATTTAAGCCTTGTTCCATTCTTCAACTTGTTTTATTTCTAGACCACCTTCTCTTCTGAGGAGAGCAACATGTTTCCAAGAGACCTTACAATCATGGTTGTTTAGAGAAAGACCTTTCCAAAGGAAGTGAGTAAAAATTTGAGTGATCTTTTTGGAGACTGCATTCGGTAAGATGAAATGGGAAGTCCAATAAGCTTGGATGGCAAAAAGGATGGATTGGATTAGCTGGATTCTGCCTACATAAGAGAGGAATTGGTTGGCCCAAGAGCTGATGCGCGAAGTGATCTTATCAATCCGAGTTTTGCAATCAAGGGAGGAGAACTTAGAGGAAATGAGGGGTACTCCTAGGAACCTCACTGGAAGCGAGCCTAAGGGAAAACCACAACAATTGACTATTTAAGTTTTAACTTCCTCACAGACATTCGCCAAAAAATAGTGGCTTTTATGTATATTAATTGCCAAACCCGAAATTTTTGAAAAGGCTATAAGACCATCAAGAAGGAGGTTTATGGAAGGCAGGTCCCCATGAGATAAGAGCATCAGATCGTCTGTAAAAGCAAGATGGGTAAGGGAGCCTTTTTTAGTTTTCCAATGGAGCTTGAAAGAGGGTTATGGCTAACACAATCCAACATGGCACTGAGAACTTCCATAGCAATAACAAATAGATAAGGTGAGAGGGGGTCTCCATGACGAAGTCCCTTCTTACCATCAAAGTATCCGCAGAGTTCCCCATTAACTTTAGTAAAGTATTTGGCAGTAGTGACACATTCTTTCACCCACCTGATGAATTGCTATAGGAAATCCATAAATTTCAGAGTGGCAAAAAGAAACTCCTAATTAACTAAGTCAAAAGCTTTACTAATGTCAATCTCGAGGGCACAACGAGGAGGACCACTGATTTGGTGGTAATTATGCATAAGGAGCAAGAAGAATATTATCACCTATGCTCTTTCCATGAATAAAAGCTAATTGCCGATTAAAAACAATGAAGGGAAGGGTCTTCTTTAATCTGTTGGCAAATAGTTTTGACAAGCATTTGTCAACTGTAAAGCAGTAAGAAATAGGACAAAAGTCCCCCATCATCAAAGGGTTTTTTTAACCTTAGGGACAAGAGTGATGGCTGCATGGTTTAGTTCTTTGAGAAATTTCCTAGAGTGGAAGAGGGCTTGAACTGCCCTAGAGAAGTCTGCTCCCACAATATCCCAAGAAGCAATGAAGAAATTGGCATTGAAGCCATCAGGGCCAAGGGATTTGTTTTTGGGAAGAGATTTGAGTGTGGCTAAAATCTCAAGATTTGAGATGGGAGCAGTAAGAAATAACAGGAGGACAGGAGGGACTTTTGTGAGGTTTAGGTTTTGAAGCACATTAAGGTTCCTATTGGGGGAAGTATTGTCTAAGCCAAGAGATTTCTTGAAGCAGTAGATATCAATAGATTTGATCTGAGACTGGTCTTGGGTTTGGACTCCCAAATCATCTTCGAGGGCCAAAATTTTGTTTGAGTTCCATCGGCCTTTAGCTTTAGCGAAGAAAAACTTGTTGTTTTTTTCCCCAACCTTGAGCCAATGGATACGAGATTTTTAGGTGAGAATTTTCTCCTCTTCTTCAAGGGTATTCAAAAGAATATTAGTTAGGAATTTCTCTTGTAAACATAAAGTTAAGGAGGAGGTAGCCTATTAACCTGATTAAAAAGATAGAAGAGCATCCCTCGCAGCAGAAACTCTAGTTTAAGAGTGGCCATGGTCCTTATTTAATTTAATAAGGTTCTTTTTAACTCTTCTAAGCTTTGTGGCAAGGGTAAATTGAGTTGATCCAATTACTGGGTCTATCGAAGCATTTGAGATAGCAGAGTGGAATCCTTCCAAGTCTAAGAGATGGTTTAAAAAGAGGAAGGGCTTCCTGAGCGGGATTGCTTGGTAGCCCAACTAGAGGATAGCAGGGGAGTGGTCTGATAACCTGCTAGGACCAAAGAAAACATGAGAGAGGTCAGAGTTTGAATCCATTCAGAGTTTCCAAGAACTTTGTCTAGCTTCCTGGCAATGGGGGATTCTTGTTTGTTACTCCAAGTAAGGTGTTGGCCCATGTATTTGATATCTTTAAGGTGGCAATTTGCAATATAGTTCCTAAAATCATCCATGCTCAAGGTCCAAGAAGTGCAACCCCCCTTATTTTCTGACAGAGATAAGATCTCATTGAAGTCACCTAGAACAGTCCACCTTTGGGTAGGGGAGGCTAAGGAGAAGAGCTCAACTTTTGTAATCTTTCATTGATTAATAAAAGTTTAGAAGTATTTGTGACATATTGTATTCTTTCAATTTCGCAACTTTCAATATAGTATATTCACTCAGTTCACAATGTTAAAAAGAATTTTGTGGTTTGTATTCAACAACTAGCCCACCCCCCTCCACCCCCACCCGCTACAAACCATCTATTTTGGGACAAACAATCGATATCGGAGCCTATTGATTAATATACCTATCAATAAATCAAAAGATGCGACAGAAGGATGGCAATGTCAAGATTCCAATGCTCAAGAGGGAAGAGTACTTCTTGTGGAAGAGAAGAATGTCAGCTTTTTGTGGAGGGAGAATGTTTTTGCACCTGGAATCAGCTAATTCCCAATATGCTGACATTCTTAAAGAAGGACCTGTCATACCCACAAAGGTTGTGCCATAAGGTATTGTTGATGGCATTCCAATCCTAAAAACATTTGTGCCTAAAAAGCCAAATGAGCTCACCAAAGCAGAAAAAGAGGAAGTTCTGAATGATAGAAAAATCATGAACATCCTCTACAATGGGTTGGACAATGACATGTTCAATAGTATCATCAACTGCCAAAGTTTCAAGGAAATTTGTGAAACCATTCAGGTTCTATAACTGAAGAAGTAAGGGCCAACAAAAGATCATTACTCATTCAACATCATTGCCAAAATTGGTGATTCTATTACATAACTATATGATAAATTCAACAGATTTATCAATGATCTGAGATTGCATGGGAAAGTCTATGAAAATATAGACACCAAAATAAAATACATAAGGTCACTTCCACATTCTTGGGATGCCAAGACAATTGTTGTAAGAGAAGCTAAAGACATGAACACCATGTCCTTGGACAAGCTCTACGACAATCTGAAAACCTATAAGGTTGAAGTGAAACAGAGAAGCATGTTGAATACTGACTTCAAGAAAGAGAAGTCTATTGCACTTACAATAGAGACAAAGAACTTGAAGCTTGATGGGAAAAGAGTTCTCATTAAGGAATCAAATTCTGACCTAGAGTCTAATGAAGAAGCTAAAGATGCAAAGGTAAAGGAAGAACTCTGCACACTTGAAGATCTAGATGACATTGATGAAGTTCTAGCTCTTATAGCCAAAAAATTCAAGAAACTTAAATTTAGTAGGAGAAAGCCTGGATTCAACAATGTCTCTTCATTAAAGAAAGAAAGTTAATATGTGACGACCCCAAAATCCCATACCGGACCAGGGCATCGTCAAAAGAAGGAAAGGATAACATCATATCCATTAATAGCATAAATACTAACAAAAAGGATTTAGTAGGGAGTTATCATAACCCAAAATATTACAATCTCAGCGGAAGCTATTCTATCTTTATAAATTACAATTCATAATCATTACAACTTAAAGCATCTTCCTTCCTTCCATCCTTATCGGCACTCAAAAGGGTTAACAAAACTCAATAGCCGATCATCTTTGCTTTCCCCTTGTCAGAGGGTTCAGCCTTTGGACCTTGCCCTGCAAGACATTAAGTTCAACAAGAATGAGCGATTTACGCCCAGCAAGTATATAAACAATTTAGAGAAATATAATTAGAAGATTTGAACGAAGTTCAATTCTGTTTGTGAGGCTCAGTGAAACAATACTAATGCCTCAGAAATCTTTGAAGAACACTGAGGATCACAGATGATAAACAATGTGTAACCCTCCTGGAAGAAACACAGGTATTCACCTGTGCATATCTTTCTCAAAATATCCATCGGGGGCTAAACCCGTTGGATCTGCTAACCATACAGTACACAGCTGGCCTAACTGTGACCGCATGATCCCTCCTTGTGTGAACGTACATAGTCACTTATAATTCCTCTAGGTAAGGTGAAGAACAAATCAGCACCTTTCCTTTCCTCTAGCCAACCATGTGGCAGAACCCATTTAAGGTACATCATTCTCATTTGTTTGCACAGATATAAGATTGAAAAATAGCTGAAAATCAAAGCTCAGTTATATCCATGCATTATCATTCATATTATGCTAGTGGAATTTAAAGCATAGCATGCTCATTCATAAAAACAATTGAAACATATAATCGAAGCCTTGCACACATATCGAATCAAATGATACTGCGTTAAATTGAAATAAGCATCAGATTGAATGTATATACTTGCCTCGGTCCTTTGCACAAAAATCAAATTCAGTTTACTCGTGAGTGAAGATTCTGTAAACATGCATATGACATAATAATTAAATACCTTAAAAAGAATTATAAAAGAAATGCATATGTGATGTCCTTAAACTTTTGATGTCTCAAATTTGACATAAGAATCGTTGAAGTTAAATGAATAATTGAAACATCATAAAATAATTTAAGAAAATAATGTTTTATAGTTTCAAAAACAAACTATGCATCAGGGGATAATCTGCTACGTCAGGGAATGACTGAACATCAGTGGGTAAACCACCCGCCAAGGGATGTCTCTTGGCCATTAGGGGATAGCCTTCGACCATCAGGGGATAGCCTTCAGGGGATGACTTACCCATCAGGGGATAATTTGATCATTGCCAAACTCGTCAGGTGACAACTTGTTCAACGTTGAACTTCGTTGGCTATCACCAAACTCCGTCGGCTGTCAGGGGATGACTTGCTCGTCGCTAACTAAATAATTCATCACTGAACTCCATCAGTGGATAACTTGTCCAACGCCAAACTCCTCGGAGAAAAGTTGTTCAGCGCTGAACTTGATAAGTCATCACTGAACTCCTCGGGGACTAATATCTTTAGTCATCAGGGACTAACATATTTTTTCCCATCAGAGACTACGGATGACGTCATCAGGGACTAAACTTAGTCTGTCGGAGACTGAGGACGACGTCATGAGAGACTAATTTAAACTTCCTTCATTAGATACTAGGGATTTCCTCGACAGAGACTAATAACTTCCCTTCATCAGAGACTAACATTTTTTTTAGCCTATCAGAGAAAATCCTTGAAATCTCCGAGGGACTATTTCTTAAAGTTAGGGACTAACTTCAACCAGTCAGAGACTAAGTTAAGACTTGTCTCAGATACAATGGTGTCTTCCTCACTCCTCCTTGTGTGGTGTTCTCAACCATAACCATGCTTAGGTCAACTCTCATCATCCTTTCAGTAATTCATAACATCTCTTTGGGGTTTACTAGTTCTTATAAATATAGTTTAGGCTTCAAAACTTAGGTTGACAAAGGCTCAATCATGGTATTGCAACTACTGATAAAAAAGAAATATTTGGGTTGCCTACCAAGTGGTTGTCAACATTCTTACGCTCATCTTGGATAACTTTTGGAAATAAATGACATTAACTCCAGGTATTAAAAGCAAGCATTAAATCTATCTTTTGGAAATGAATAAACGAAGTATTTAACATGTCATGCATAACAGAACAAAAGTGTAAGAAACAGAGCAGGACTTTAATGCAACGTTCTTACCTCCTTGGCTGCAAAGAAGAAGTTAAAAGCTGGAGTTGTTCTTCCAAAAAGGACAGGTTGCCTTGAGAGTAAACTTGTATTTGGTGGTATACTGTATAGAAGATTTATGAAAGTGGGGCTAAGGTTGTACCAATGTGATATATATATATATATATATATATATATCACTTGCTGAGCAATGAGAGCCGTTAGATTGTTTGAGATTTGATCTCAACTGTTGGTTGGAAAAAGGCTTTAGAAAGAAGTGATTGGTGAG
>CM025787.1:14098469-14144515 GCA_014636745.2 Centella asiatica | reverse complement strand
AATGCAGCGGTTGCTAATGTCGATCGATCATCTATCGTAGCCCACTCTAGAGTACTGTTGGAAGTGATACACATTAAATGTCTCATGTCTCCCAGCAGTCTTTGGTTTGAAAACAGCTATTGTAGCTTAACGCCGTTCACACTTTGTGTGCTTCTACCCACGTGAATAAAAAAAATCATCATACTTCCTTTGAATACAAAAATTATATAAATATTTGAGTTCGAAATACTTTTAAAATCTTTTGGACATCATATTGCCATTGAACCTTCTTTATTCATACCGAAATAAAAGAAATTAAACTTTCATGCATAAAAAAAATCACAAAATGAATTAATCATATAACAATATTCATTTAAAAATCTTGGGTTTTCATATCCTCTCTCCCTTAAAAGAAGTTTCGTCCTCGAAACTTAGCTACTCAAATAAATGGGGGTATTTGCCCATCATAGCGCTTTCAAGCTCCAAAGTAGCTTCCTCTACACTGTGATTCCTCCATAACACTTTTACAGAAGGAATTTCTTTATTCCTAAGAATTTTAACCTGTCGATCTAAAATCTAGACAGGGATCTCTTCATAATTTAAATCCAATTGCAGCTTTATCGGTTGATAATCGATTATTCCTTTGTAGTCGACTTTGTAAGGATGTAACACTAATATGTGAAATATATCATGTATGTGGCCCAAAGTCGGTGGTAGTGCCAATTGATAGGCCACTTCACCAATCTTCCTCAATACCTCAAATGGCCCCACATAGTGGGGACTCAACTTTCCCTTCTTGCCAAAATGCATTACGCCCTTCCAATGTGACACTTTCAATAAAGCATAACTCCTAATTTCCAGGGTTCTATTCTTCCTATGTTGATCAGCATATTGCTTATGTTGATCTTGAGTCACCTTCATTCTCATTCTGATCACCTTGATTACTTCCTCAGTCTATTGGACTATCTCCGGTCCAATTAACTTGCTTTCTCCCACTTCATTCCAGTATAGTGGAGTTCTGCACTTCCGACCATACAATGCTTCGAATGGTGCCATACCGATGCTAGCATGATAGCTATTATTGTACGGGAATTTGATCAGTGGCATATGG
This sequence comes from Centella asiatica, assembly GCA_014636745.2. Lineage (NCBI taxonomy): Eukaryota > Viridiplantae > Streptophyta > Magnoliopsida > Apiales > Apiaceae > Centella > Centella asiatica. The sequence continues at coordinate 14,143,425 of CM025787.1, read as the reverse complement.
TTGTCCTAATGGCCTTTGAAATCGAGAACACAAGCTCATAGCATATCTTCTAGTGTCTGAATCGTGCGTTCAGATTGACCATCTGTTTGAGGGTGATAAGTTGTGCTCATATCTAGTCTTATTCCCAGATATTCTTGGAAGCTCTTCCAAAATCTGGAGGTAAATCTCGAATCTCAATCAGAGACGATGGAGACTGGCACTCCATGTTGACTCACAATTTCCTTAACATATAACCTCACCATTTGATCTATCTTGTATGTGTATTTGATGGCCAAGAAATGTGTTGATTTGGTCAATTTATCGACTATGACCCAAATGGCGTTCATTCCTCCAAACGTAGTTGGTAATCCAACTACAAAGTCTATTGTGATAAACTCCCACTTCCACTCAAGAACTTCCAACGGTTGGAGCAGTCCGCTTGGTTTTTGATGTTCTTCTTTAACCCTTTGACATGTTAAGCATCTACTCACCCAATTAGCTATTTCCCTCTTCATGCTGGGCCACCAAAAACTTTGCCTTAAGTCTTGGTACATCGTCGTGCTTCTTGGATGAATGGAGAACTTTGAGTTGTGTGCTTCGTGCAAAAGTTCTTGTCTTAGTTCGGTTTTTGCAGGAATCTAAATTCGACCGTCATATCGTAACAATCCATCATTGTGTATGCGACATTTGCCTTTCTCTCCCTTGATTAGCCTGTCCCTTTCTGCACAATGCTCGTCTTGTGCAACTTTAATGAGGTCGTGCAATTGAGGCCGAGCTCGAATTTCTTTTTCCATGTCCATCCTTTGGGAAGTGGTAAGTGTAGGAAGCTGTAGACGTTCAAATTCCTTTCTGACATCTTCTCGGGTGGTCATCACATTCAGTCTTTCCCGACGACTGAGTGCGTCTGCAACTACATTCACCTTTCCAGGGTGGTAGTTGATAGAACAGTCATAACCCTGAATCAACTCTAACCAACGCCTTTGTCGCATGTTGAGTTCTTTTTGAGTGAATATATACTTCATACTTTTGTGGTCAGTATATATTTCGCACTTCTCACCGTAAAGGTAGTGCCTCCAAATTTTCAACGCAAAAATGATAGCTGCCAATTCTATGTCATGCGTAGGGTATCATTTCTTGCAATCCTTTAGCTTCCTTGAGGCATAAGCAATTACCTTGCCATGCTGCATCAAAACTGCTCCAAGTCCCTGCTTGGAAGCATCGCTATAAATGATGAATTCACCTTTGTCATCCGGTAGTGTCAGAACAGGGGTTGTAGTCAACCTCGTCTTCAATTCCTGAAAACTTTCCTCACAAACAGGAGTCCAATCGAATTTCATAGTCTTCCTCGTCAAGTTCGTCAAAGGCACAGCTAATTCTAAGAAATCTTTAACAAACCTCTGGTAGTAGCCTACCAAACCTAAGAAACTCCTTACTTCGGTTGGGTTCGTTGGTCGAGGTCACTTCGTGATTGCTTCTATCTTATTGGGGTCCACTGTGACACTAGTTTCGTTGATCACATGACCAAGAAACTTTACTTCCTTTAGCCAGAATTCACACTTAGAAAATTTGGCAAATAATTGCTCTCTTCTTAGAATTTCTAGCATTGTCCTTAGGTGTTCCTCATGCTCTTTCGCCGTTTTCGAAAAGATAAGAATATCATCAATGAAAACGATAATAAACTTATCCAAGAATGGTTTGAAGACGCGATTCATCAAGTCCATGAAAGCTGTTGGCGCGTTCGTCAAGCCAAATGGCATCACTAAGAATTCGTAGTGACCATAACGAGTTTGAAATGTTGTCTTTGGTATGTCTTCCCCTTTGATCTTCAATTGGTGGTACCCTGAGCGAAGATCAATTTTCGAGAAGTACCTCCCTCCTCTAAGCTGATCAAAAAGGTCATCTATCCTCGACAAGGGGTACCTATTCTTGATTGTGACCTTGTTCAGTTCCCGATAATTAATGCAGAGTCTCATCGATCCATCTTTCTTTCAAACGAATAACATTGGTGCTCCCCAAGGTGAAACGCTTGGTCTAATTAATCCTCATTCTAAGAGTTCTTGCAACTGCTTCATTAGCTCCTTCAGTTCAGATGGTGCCATTCGGTAAGGGGCCTTGGAGATTGGCGTGGTACCGGGGATCAAGTTGATTTCAAAATCTATTTCTCTGTCCGGGGGTAGTCCAGGCAACTCTTCTGGAAATACATCTGCAATCTCCTATACAATAGGGACGTCCTTGATCTTAATTTTATCCTTGTCAGTATCATGCACATAAGCCAAGAAGACTTCGCAACCCTTGCAAACCATCTTCCTTGCTTGGATTATGGTCAAGAATGGCGATGATTTCACCATCTTGGTGCCATGGAACCAAACCTTCGCTTTCTGAGGAGAGCGCATGGCTACTCGTTTCTTCTTACAATCAATATTAGCCTGGTATTGGCTTAACCAGTCTATTCCCAATATTATGACAAATTCTCCCAAAGGAAAATGCATAAATCAGCAAGAAATTCATGCTGGTCTATCTTCAAGGTGCAGTTAGGGTAGACATGAGAAATGTTTACTACTTCACGATTGGCAACGACTACCTCTAAGGGGTTAGGTAGACGTTCCAGCAGAACTAGCATGCTTCTAGCTAACCGTTCAGATATAAAACTTCAAGTGGCGCCTGAATCAAACAACACATGAGCAGGTATGGAGTTTACTAGTAGTATACCTGTCACAACATCATCAGAAGCTACTGCATCTTGCACAGTCAAGTTGTATGTCCTTGCTTGTGGTCGTACTGGCACGGTGTTGGCTCCTGTCAACATCAGTCTGCCACTTTTCTTTTGGGGGAAATTTGGAGAGATATGCCCTTCCATTCCGCACGTGTAGCAAGTCCTCGCTGCGGCTAGTGGCCTATTATGTTGTTGAGATTGTTGTTGTGGTCTTCCTTGTGATGGGGTAGTAGCGGGGTTCAAAGTTGGACAATTTGTGGAGAAGTGCCCTGGTTGGCGACACTTGAAGCAAACATCCTTCCCCCTCAAGCATGGGGTTGAGCCATGGTTCTTCCCATAATTTGTACATACTATAGCCTTCCTTGCAAGGCCATTAGATGGTTGCTCCCTCCATTTCCTCTTTCCAATATTGCCCAGACTATTATTGTTATTGCCCCCTTCGTCCTTCTTTACATTTACACCACCAAAGTTCTAATGGCTTCCTTTGTCGTTTCCCTTCCTTCTATCTCCCTTCTTGTTTTCCTGATTGAAATCATGTACCGTCTTGTTGCTCCATTCTGCAATTCTTGCTTTTTCCATGACCGCATCAAAAGTTTCCAGTTGGAAAATTGCTAACTGCCTTAGAATCCAAAGGTTCAAACCTTGTTCAAATCTTCGTGCCTTCCTTCCTTCATCGCTCACCTGGTGAGGAGCGTACCTCATCAGTTCATTAAACTTTGCCTCGTATTCATCCACCGTCATGGACCCTTGCTTCAAATTTGGGAACCTCAGTTCCATTGCATTAGAGACACTAGGAGGGTAAAATTTATCCCTAAACTTCTGGGTGAACTGTTCCCAAGTTATCACAGTGTTGGTGTTCCTTGCAACCTCCCTTTTTGTTAACTCCATTCTCTTGGCACCTTTCCACCAGTGATTGGCTTCCTCTTTCAACAAGAAAGCCGCGTACTTAGTCCTACAATCTTCTGGTACATCTACCAAGTCGAAGGCTTTCTCGATCTCCTCCAACCAATACTGTGTTACAGTGGGTCCTCCTTTCCCATCAAAGGTCGGCGGGTTAATACCAGTAAATTCTCGGATACATGACTCACGGACAGCAGGTCTTGGTGGTTGAGGTGGTGGTGGAACTGGTTGGTTCGCGACCACAGCCTCACGAATGACCTGAAGGAATTGAGCTAGGGGGTTGTCAATTGCATTCCCTGTAGCATTGTTGTTGGCAGAGTTATTGTCATTGACAGGGGGTGGTGGTGGAACATGTGGGGGATTGCAGTTCATCCCTTCCACTTCCTCTACGACAACTTTGTCCACATTTTCAGCTTGATTCTCTTCCTCCAAACGTGCCGAATTTTCAATCTTTAGCATATCATTATGGAGATTTCTTCTCCCGGGTCTTCCTGGTCTCCTGCCTCTGGCCATAATCTAATATAATACACACAAAAAAAAATTTAAACATCCTTCACGAAGCATTCCATTCTTTATATGGCTCAAGAAATTCAACCCAATAAGGTGAAGAGCATTAAGCAAAACATATACACTTTGGCATATCAAAATAATCATCTTTCGTATACAAAAGAGGTGGTCATAGACATCATCCTCTAACATCCTTAAAGTGAGCAAATCATAGGCCAAAGTGAATTACTGGGTGAATACATTTGTGATAGTCGCAACTGCCCAAACAGAGTTTGAAATCATACACAAAATAATAACCTTTGCTTAAAATTTTACATTAGTCCTTTATAACTAATCCTCCTCATCCTTCGTGTCCAGTGATCCTTCACGCTCCGCCTCCCTTTCCCAAAGCTGAGACTGCATACGTGTCTCCTCAATCTAGCGCGCGCAGCAGGTGCTCATCTACTCCAAGCATGTCACTGTTGGATTAGCTGTTGATGCTACGACCATCTATGCATGCATCTCTAATGCCAATCGGTGATACAAGCTCTGAGTCAACCAAAAGGAGGATTGCCATGCTGATGTTGCTGTGCAAAACCTAGAAATAGTGGCAGCCTATTGTATAACAGTCATGGTGCGAACTGCTAGATGATGGTGGACTTCTGCATTCTAATTACGCACCATCTCATCATGGGATGGCACTGCTCCCCATGGTGGAGACGAGGCAGGTCTCCGAGTATCACATTTCATTTAAGGGGCATCTTGTGTCGTAACATGATCACGGCTAGGATAATGGCGTATTGTGCTCTTCCGTGCTGTGTGGCGAATGCGCAGCCCGCAATGAACAGTTGAAGGTCCGGCCTCCTGTGTTAGTTTTGTAGAAAGGCTGGGGCCCTTTTGTACCGGCGATGGTGGGTGCCCGTCCGGTGATGCAGGGGTGAACAACGGAGACTCCACGCTGGGCTCCTCTTCCTCGTCAGATGAGATGTCAAAAACTGGGATGTCAACCCTACGAAAAAGCACGAGGGATCTAGAGCGATCTCTGGCGATCTACACAAAATGACCTAAGTCAGTAAATTTTAAACTTCCCAATAAACAATGCATGTAGCGATGTGTCGAAGGGATGGTACATTCATTTCGAAGTTATCCTCCCTTAGCAGTTTCTACCCTCAAGGTGTTCAACAACATTTGTTTCTAGCATAAGCTTTAATCCTTAGCCTAGTAACCTATCCTAGTTCTTCAATTCTAGCGTCAAATCCTTAAATTCCTCTACAAGAGTATTCCTGGGAAATACCGTAGTATTCCCTACTCCTGAATGTAGTCTACAGGCAGTGTTTCTTACGAATCACTTCCAGCCGTAACTGGCTCTGATACAAACTGTGACGACCCCACAATCCCATACCGGACCAGGGCATCGTCAAAAGAAGGAAAGGATAACATCACATCCATTCATAGCATAGATACTAACAAAAAGGATTTAGTAGAGAATTATTATAACCCAAAATATTATAATCTCAGCGGAAGCTATTCTATCTTTATAAATTACAATTGATAATCATTACAACTCAAAGCATCTTCCTTACTTCCTTCCTTATTGGCACTCAAAAGGGTTAACAAAACTCAATAGCCGATCATCTTTGCTTTCCCCTTGTCAGATGGTTCAGCCTTTGGACCTTGCCCTGCAAGACATTAAGTTCAACAAGAATGATCGATTTACGCCCAGCAAATATATAAACAATTTAGAGAAATATAACTAGAAGATTTGAACGAAGTTCAATTCTGTTTGTGAGGCTCAGTGAAACAATACTAATGCCTCAGAAATCTTTGAAGAACACTGAAGATCACTGATGATAAACAATGTGTAACCCTCCTTGAAGAAACACAGGTATTCACCTGTGCATATCTTTCTCAAAATATCCATCGGGGGCTAAACCCTTTGGATCTGCTAACCATACAGTACACAGCTGGCCTAACTGTGACCGCATGATCCCTCCTTGTGTGAACGTACGTAGTCACTTATAATTCCTCTAGGTAAGGTGAAGAACAAATCAGCACCTTTCCTTTCCTCTAGCCAACCATGTGGCATAACCCATTTAAGGTACATCATTCACATTTGTTTGCATAGATATAAGATTGAAAAATAGCTGAAAATCAAAACTCAATTATATCCATGCATTATCATTCATATTATGCTAGTGGAATTTAAAGCATAGCATGCTCATTCATAAAAACAATTGAAACATATAATCAAAGCCTTACACGCATATCGAATCAAATGATACTGCGTTAAATTGAAATAAGCATCAGATTGAATGTATATACTTGCCTCGGTCCTTTGCACAAAAATCAAATTCAGTTTACTCGTGAGTGAAGATTCTGTAAACATGCATATGACATAATAATTAAATACCTTAAAAAGAATTATAAAAGAAATGCATATGTGATGTCCTTAAACTTTTGATGTCTCAAATTTGACATAAGAATCGTTGAAGTTAAATGAATAATTGAAACATCATAAAATAATTTAAGAAAATAATGTTTTATAGTTTCAAAAACAAACTATGCATCAGGGGATAATCTGCTACGTCAGGGAATGACTGAACATCAATGGGTAAACCACCCGCCAAGGGATGTCTCTTGGCCATTAGGGGATAGCCTTCGACCATCAGGGGATAGCCTTCAGGGGATGACTTACCCATCAGGGGATAATTTGATCATCGCCAAACTCGTTGGGTGACAACTTGTTCAACGCTGAACTCACTAAGTCAACGCCAAACTCTGTTGGCTATCACCAACCTCCGTCGGCTGTCAGGGGATGACTTGCTTATCGCCAACTAAATAATTCATCACTGAACTCCATCAGTGGATAACTTGTCCAGCGCCAAACTCCTCGGAGAAAAGTTGTTTAACGTTGAACTTGATAAGTCATCACTGAACTCCTTGGGGACTAATATCTTCAGTGATCAGGGACTAACATATTTTTTCCCATCAGAGACTACGGATGACATCATCAGGGACTAAACTTAGCCTTTCGGAGACTGAGGACGATGTCATCAGAGACTAATTTAAACTTCCTTCACCAGACACTAGGGATTTCCTCGATAGAGACTAAAAACTTCCCTTTATCGGAGACTAACATTTTTTTTTAGCCTATCAGAGACAAGTCTTGAAATCTCCCTGGAACTATTTTATAGAGTCAGAGACTAACTTTAACCCATCAGAGACTAAGTTAAGACTTGTCTCAGATACAGTGGTGTCTTCCTCACTGCTCCATGGGTGGTGTTCTCAACCATAACCATGCTTAGGTCAACTCTCATCATCCTTTCAGTAATTCATAACATCTCTTGGGGGTTTACTAGTTCTTATAGATATAGTTTAGGCTTCAAAACTTAGGTTGACAAAGGCTCAAGCATGGTATTGCAACTACTGATAAAAAAGAAATATTTGGGTTGCCTACCAAGTGGTTGTTAACATTCTTACGATCATCTTGGATAGCGTTTTGAAATAAATGACATTAACTTCAGGTATTAAAAGCATGCATTAAATCTATCTTTTGGAAATGAATAAACAAAGTATTTAACATGACATGCGTAACAGAACAAAAGTGTAAGAAATAGAGCAGGACTTTAATGCAATGTTCTTACCTCCTTGGCTGCAAAGAAAAAGTTAAAAGCTGGAGTTGTTCTTCCAAAAAGGACAGTTACCTTGAGAGTAAACCAGGATTTGGTGGTATATTGTATAGAAGATTTATGAAAGTGGGGCTAGGGTTGTACCAATGTGATATATATATATATATATATATATATATATATATATATATATATCACTTGCTGAGCAACGAGAGCCGTTGGATTGTTTGAGATTTGATCTTAGCTATTGGTTGGAAAAAGGCAACAACGGGCTTTAGAAAGAAGTGATTGGTGAGAAGGTGGGGGGGGGGGGGGGGGGGGAAAAGGGGGGGGTGGGGGGGGGGGGGGGGAGGAAATACAGCAGTTGCTAACGTCAGTCGGTCATCTATTGGTGATACACATAAAATGCCTCATGTCTCCCAGTAGTCTTTGGTTTGAAATCGGCTACTGTAGCTTAATCCCATTCACACTTTGTGTGCTTCTACCCACGTGAATAAAAAAATCATCACACTTCCTTTGAATATAAAAATCATATAAATATTTGAGTTCAAAATACTTTTAAAATCTTTTGGACATCACATTGCCATTGAACCTTTTCTATTCATACCGAAATAAAAGAAATTAAACTTTCATGCATAAAACAAATTACAAAATGAATTGATCATATAACAATATTCATTTAAAAATATCAGTTTTTCACATAATATGGCAAGGTTGATAGACCTAAGTTTAGGTGTTTCAACTGTGATGGTCTTGGACACTTTGCAAGTGAATGCAGGAAGCCCAAGTCTGACAAGAAGGCAAAGGAGCCCAATGGTTCTAAGATAGATGAGGATTACTATAAGAAAAAGTACTATGAACTCCTTAACAGTAGCAAAGGCAAGGGAAAGGCACTAATCACAGAAGATAAGGATTGGACTGAGTTTGAATCAGAAGATGAAGAATATGTCAATATGGCACTAATGGCCAACTCCTCTGATAGCAGTGATACTGATGGAAGTCCAAACTCCAAGAACTTCAAGGTAACTGACTTAATTATATCTTCTACTATGTTATTATTTGATTGCAAAGAAAGCTTAGCTAACATGTGTAAAGATATATACAATTTGAAAGGAACACTTAGGTGCTCAGTCAAAGAAAATGCTAGACTTATAGACTCTAATGAACTGTTAAAAAATAGAAATTCCTTCTTAGAGTCTAAACTAGGTGTTCTAGAACAAGTCAGGAACAAGTGCAAAAAGGCACAAGTTGATCTTGCATATGCTAAACAATTAGAGGAATGGTTAAGAGCACAACTTAAGAAAGAGCAGGACATTATCAAAGAATGGACCAACTCCTCGAAAATAGTTAAGGAGACAAAAGAAAAGTATAACACTATTCAAACTGAAGACTATAATGTAATAAGGTCCAAGGTAAGAAACCAATGATTGAGGATTTTCCAATCATTGGAAGTAATGAAGCTAGCGCAAATAGTAGTTTATCAATTACACACGGAATTAAATTTGTTCAATCAGTGGATAATTCTAAAATTGAGAAAAAGACTTCTACTACTCCTCTTATCAATAAATCTGTGGATGTTAATAAAACTGTGGTAGGAAAGAAAAAGGAAAAAAATAGGACATCTAACCAACAAAGAATCAAAACCAAGGTTAAAACACCTATTTGTGGATAAAAAGAAGAAGAAGAAAAACAGGAATGGTAAAATGGGGATAAACAAATTTAATAATGAATAACTATGATAATAACTGTTTGTCCCACAAGATGGTTTGTAGAATTAGGGGGGGATTGAATACAAACCACACACACAATTCTTTCAAACTTATTGAGTTGAGTGAATATATTAAATTGATAGTTGTAGAATTAAATAAATACAATATATCACAAGTACTTCTGAACTTTTATTAATTAATGATAGATTACAAAAGCTCACTAGTGTGAATGACCAGCTTAAGCAACTCTGTTGAAAGTAACAGTTGCACTCTAGAATATGAATTCTAGCTTCTCAAGTTATGAAAACTTGCTTCTCACTCTGTCATTTATTACAACTGCTATATGAGATAATATGTGTTCTGAGATGTATAATTTTCAGAGATGTGTATTTTCAGCTTTTCAGATTTTTCCCAATCTCAGATCTATTTTACCTCAGCTGCTCTGTGTCTATTTATAGACACAACTTCCATGTTCTCCAAGCTTTTATTTTGAGTTATTACCAAAAATATCTCTACTATTTGCAGCTCTGTCACACAAATTTCTTCTTTGTACAACCTCTCTTGCATGCCTGCTTGTTCTGTGACTTTTTTGGTATATATTCACTGCACCAACTCCTTTATTTTCCTCTTGGACTTCCATGATAAGTTATCTTTGTAATGAATAACTTATCTCTATGAGCTTCCTAATTTTTGATTGGACCAGCTTCCATGTTTTATTCTTCAAGTTTCTATAAGCTACAACTGCAGTTTTCACACTTGAAGTTTTATACGCATACTTGTGTATAAGTATGACTTATCTCCATATTAGTGTTCACACCCGCAGTGTATAGCTTATTTCCTTGAAGCTTCTTTGCTAGCTAATCTTTCCTTATTGGACCACAATCTATATTTTAATTCCACTTCCTTTAACAACTTGAGTCAATGGATTTGTGAACTCAGCCATGTGTCATCCCATATGTCATTTTTATTCTCTAATCATTTTATCCCCTGATGGATAGTCTTTGGTGCCAAGAAATCCATCCCCTGATGCCGAGAAACCTATCCCCTGATGTCGAAAAATCGATCCCCTGACGCTGAGAACTTATCCCCTGACGCCGAGAACTTATCCCCTAACACCGAGAAGTTATCCCTTGAGACCCAGACTCTGGTGATAGGTAAATGACTTTGGCTTTAGTCAACTCTTCTTAAGACTACTTCAATGCAATGGAGAGTTTTTGCCTTAGTTTCTGATAACATCAACATTAGTCTCTGATAGTACAAACCTTAGTCTCCAACAGACTAAGATTTTAGTCTCTGATAGGCTAAAATTTTAGTCTCCGATAGGCTAATTTCCTTAGTCTCTGACAGGCTAAAATTTTAGTCTCTGACAGACTAATTTTCCTTAGTCTCTGATAGGTCAGATTTTAGTTTTCGATAGGCTAATTTCCTTAGTCTCTGACAGGCTAACTCTTAGTCTCCGATAGGCTAATTCTTAGTCTCCGATAGGGAAAAACTTAGTCTCCAATAGGCTAATTCCTTAGTCTTTGACAGACTAACTCTTAGTCTCTGATAGGCTAAATCTTAGTCTCCGATAAGCAAAAACATAGTATCCGATAGGCTAATTCTGCTTCACCAACTTTGACTTTTGTTGAACTCTCCAAATGTATTTCTTGTAGTCTCTGATAATAGTTTCTTATAGCGCATTACTACAGGTACTTGTACAATTACAAATCAAACAATTCTAAGTTTTTTTACATCATCATCATCAAATGCTATAATTCCTAACAATCTTCCCCTATTTATGATTATCAATGATAAACATAAATCAAGGTTTGATGATGATGTCAAAACACAACCTTATAACACCATGTCTTAGAATTGAATTAAAACATATAAAAACATAATTGTCATGAACTTAACAATGATGATTTTGTTGTTTCAGTTCCTTAATGCCCAACCATTAATCTGTCAACATTTTTAATAATTCTCCCCTTGTCTTTATCAGAATTATTCTTTGCTCCCCCTGCCTTGATCATTCTCCCCCCTTTTGACTTTAGCATCTTAATGTTGGAGGGTAGAAATCACCAGTATAGGTTGACTAGTTGGAAGAAATAGTTTGAGCTTTATTTGAAGGCCATTGATTATAAAGTGCATGTTGTACTTTCTTTGATCAATGCTTCAAAAAAATTATGTGAGTATAGCTACACTTGACTTATGTGTGATCAAATATTCTGATCTGAAATGTGCGGATGCATCATGTAATAATCTTGTATTGCTTGCATCCAACCAAACATTCATAAGTTCTTCTCTTAGTATCCTCTGATGTCTGATTAGAATTAGGGATTAAAGAATACATGAGTTGCATAGGTAGTAGTGTGAACAATTTCTCTCTATTCTTTTCTTTAAGGATCTCATCCTTGCTCACACCATCTCTATTTACCTAACTTTTACAAGTCAGCTGTTAGAACTAAATAAGATCAACTGTTTGTAGGGGGGAGGGGGGTGAGAACCCAAAAATTTTAAATGAGTTTTGTTATATGATTAACTTATTTTGTGATTTATTTATTTTATGCATGAAGGTTTAATTTCTCTTTTTGGTATGAATGATAAAATCTTTTTTTTTAAATGAAAGTTCAATGGAAATGTGATGTCCAAAAGGTTTTAAATGTATTTTGAGCACGAGTATTTAAAAGATTATTTTATTCAAGTTTACCTTGTGTTTGTGTATATGTTCACGTGGGTAGAAGCACCGGGTGTGAACAGGGTTTAGGCTACAGTACATGTTTTTGAATCAAAGATTGCTGTGAGACATGAGGCAATTAATGCACATCATCTCCAACAGTGCATTAGAGCGGGCTATGATAGATGACCGACTGTCTATTAACAGCCATAACACCGCCTCTTTCGAACCAATCAATTCATTCTAAAGCCCGTTGCTACCTTTTTCTAGCCAACGATTGAAATCTAATTCCAAATAATCCAATGACTCTCGTTGTTCGGCAAGTGAGATATATATGTATCCCTGGAGTACAACCCTAGCCCCACTTTCATAAATTTTCTATACAGTATACCACCAAATTCAAGTTCACTTTCAGAGAAACTATCTTTTTCAAAGAACAACCCAAGGCTTTTTAACTTCTTCTTTGCAGCCAAAGAGGTAAGAGCATTATATTAAAGTCCTGCTCTATTTCTTACACTTTTGTTCTGTTATGCATGCCATGTTTAAATACCTCGTTTATTCATTTCCAAAAGTGAGATTTAATGCATGCTTTTAACACCTGGAGTTAATGTCTTTTGTTTCAAAAGCTATCCAAGATGAGTGTAAGAATGCTAACAACCACCTAGTGGACAAACCTTTAGCTACCAAATATTTCTTTTTATCAGTAGTTGCAACACCATGCTTGAGTTTTTGTCAACCTGAGTTTTGAAGCCTAAAACTGTGTCTGCGAGAGCTAGTAGACCCCAAGAGATGTTATGTATCACCGAGAGGATGATGGGAGTTGACCTATGTATGGTTATGGTTATGGTTGAGAACACCACCCATGGAGGAGTGAGGAAGACACCACTGTATCTGAGGCAAGTCTTAACTTAGTCTCCGACGGGTTGCCCTATAAAATAGTCCTTGGGAGATTCCAAGTTAGTCTCCGACAGTGCTTTTGTTAGTCTCTGATGAGATACTTTAGTCTCTGATGAGATACTTTAGTCTCTGATGAGATAGATGTTAGTCTCTGACGAAGGATTTTCTTAGTCTCCGATGAAGGAAGTTTAAATTAGTCTCTGATGACGTCATCCTTAGCCTTTGACAGGCTAAGTTTAGTCCCTGATGTTGTCATCCGTAGTCTCTAATGGGCAAAGTATACTAGTCTCTGATGTTTAAAGTTATTAGTCTCTGAGGAGTTTGGCGATAAACAAAATCATCCCCTGACAGCCAACTGGAGTTTGGCGATAGTCAAAGTTATCACCCGACGAGTTTGGCGGTGAACAAATTATCCCCTGATAGGTAAGTCATCCCCTGATGACAATTCCTTGATGAGTGAATGATACCCTGATGGTCGAAGGCTATCCCCTGATGGCTGAGAGATCATCCCCTGACGGGCGAGACATCCTCTGACGGGTGATCTACCCACTGATGTCTAGTCATCCCTGACGACTAATTATCCCCTGATGACTAAGTATCCACTGACGGTAAGATTATCTTTTGATGGTCATTCTTAAACCCTGACGACCACTGTTATGCTTCAATGTTTATTCCCTGATGCGCAGTTTGTCTTCAAAACTATAAAACATTATTTTCTTAAATTACTTTATGATGTTTAATTTATTTATTTAATCTCAATGGTTCTTTTGTCAGATTTGAAACATTAAAAGTTTAAGGACATCACATATGCATTTTTTTTTTTATATTTTAACCAAGGTATTAAATTTGTCTTGTGTTATGCATATCTTACAAAGTCTTTCCCTCACGAGTAAATTGAATTTGATTATTTTTGTTGCAAAGGACCGAGGCAAGTATATTCTCACTCTTATGCTTATTTCAATTAAGTGTGTGATCAATTGATTCGACATGCATACAAGGTTATAACTTTTATGTTTAAATTTCCTTGTGAATCAGAATGTTATCCTTTAATTTCCGCTAGCATGATATGAATGAAAGTGCATGGATATAACGGAGCTTTGATTTATCAGTTGTTTTTCAATTTTATATCTGTGCTAATGAATGAGAATGATATGTCCCTTAAATGGGTTATTCCACATGGTTGGCTAGAGGAAAGGAAAGGTGTTGATTTGTTCTTCACCTGACCTAGAGGAATTATAAGTGACTACGTACGTTCACACAAGAAGGGATCATTCAGTCACAGTTAGGCCAGCTGTGTAACGTATGGTTAGCAGATCCAACGGGTTTAGCCCCCGATAGATATTTTGAGAAAGTTGTACACAGGTGAATACCTGCCTTTCTTTAAGGAAGATGACACATTGTTTATCATCAGTGATCATCAAGGTTCTTCAAAGATTTCTAAGGCATTAGTATTGTTTCACTGAGCCTCTTAAACAAAATAGAACTTCCATCAATATTCCAGTTTTGCCTCTCTATTTTGATTATATACTTGTTGAGCGTAAATCGCTCATTCGTGTTGAACTTAATGTCTTGCAGGGCATGGTCCAAAGGCTGAACCCTCTGACAAGGGAAAAACAAAGATGATCGACTACTGAGTTTTATTAACCCTTTTGAGTGCCGATAAGGAAGAAAGGAAGATGTTTTGAAGAGTGATGTTTTATGTTATAATATAGAGATAGATTAGCTTTCGCTGAGAATGTAATATTTTGGGTTGTAATAACTCTTTACTAATTCCTTTTATTAGTATTTATACTATGAATGGATGTGAAGTTATCTTTCCTTCTTTTGACGAAGCCTTAGTCTAGTAAGGGATTTTGGGGGCGTCATAGGGGGGTTAAATACAAACACTATAAACGTTTTGCCCTTTTAAAGTTAATACACAAAAACTAGATTATCTACAAAGATCTTACTAAAACTAAAATGAATACATAAGCATTCAACTTAAAATAGTTGTTTTTCTGGGAATCTATGTAATCACAAAGTGATTAATAACTACAAATCTATAACAAATTACAGCTTCTTTTTCTGTTAGGTTTTATAACATTTGATGATGATTGTCTTTAGAGTACTTAGATATACAAATTTATAGATAGTGTTAATTAGTAACCCTGAAGTTTTGTAGCTAGTAGTTATCTCTTTGATTGTAATTTATTCATTTGTAATAAAGAGATAGATTTATTTTTGATTGTAAGTAACTACTGGAGATTGTATCAAAGCTTTAACAAAGTCATATTGTGTTTTGATCCGTCGGAGATTAAGAAAAGGCTTATCGGAGACTAAGGCAACACTTGTCAAAGACTAAGGATTTTGCCTACAAGAGACTAAGTTTTGTCTATCGGAAACTACGGCTTACGTCATCGGGGATTAAGAATAAAGCATCAGAGACTAAGCTTACGTCATCAAAGACTAAGATTAGTGTATTGAAGATTAAGCTGACATCATCAACGACTAGGCTTAATACATCGGAGACTAAGCTGACATCATCAAAGACTAAGCCTAAAGCATCGAAGACTAGTAACTCTGTCGGAGACTACACAACCTGATCAAAGACTAAAGACCAAAGACTAAGGTGATTGGGGACTAAGACTGAAGCTGTCAGGGACTAGTCGTGAATTATTCCCTAATGAGATATATAGTTCGAATTGAATAAGGAATGTCTTCCACGTGGACTGAGATATTATTGAAGGCGTAGCTGGTAAGGAAACTAACCAGAAATCTATTCCTAATCAAAAAGGAAAGATTGTATTTGACTCGAATAAGGAAGCTGAATTTTATTCAGAATTGGTAATTGAATTAATTACGATTCATTTTAGGAAGCTGTAATTAGGTTTACAGAGTTGTAACAGAAGCTGTATGATTTGAGAGTTTATCATAGATATAATACAGAAAAAACAAAGCTGACGATCATATTGTTGTGATTGTTAGAATTTGTAATCAATTGTTAAAATCACTAAAAAGCAATTGTTTATAAATTTGTTCTTGTTCTTTATATTCCGCAAGTAATAATTAATTTCTTAAAGAACAAGAAATCAAAAAGAATTCAGAGAACTTGTATTCAACCCCCCCTTCTACAAGTTCTCGGCTATCTCATTGGGAAAACATTTTCTCACACACTAGCTGTTGCTTTTTCTTTGAATATTTCTTAAGATCTATTACAAAGCTTCTCTCTAATGTGTAAGTGTTGTGTATTGTTTTTAGTGTAAAATATCTTTCTTTATATATAGGAGATCAGTTGTAGAATCCACATGCTAGACATGTTACATTTTTCAACGTAGTCGCAGTATGTCCCGTCATTGTCCTTTCTGAGATACACGTGTCACACTGTTATTGGCTAGTGTTAGTTCTTTTTCATTCCCTGATCTTCATGTATTTATTGCTTAAGAGTTGTTATTGGACCACCATACTACAAGGAATATCTTCCCAATTATATCCCTTGCTTTTAAGCAAAGTATCAATGATTTTCTTATAAGTCATAATGACAAGTGGACTAGGTCATAACCATCCCCTGATGACAAGCCCTGATGTTGACTTGATCAGTGCTTTTGGATCCCCTGATGACAAGCCCTGATGAAGACTCGATCAGTGCCTCACTATCCACTGATGCTAATCCTTGATGTGGAATTAGATAAGTGCTTCTTGATCCCCTGATGTTAAGACCTACTTGTATCCATTGACGACTTCCACTAATACAGTGTTTAGCATTCCCCCTGATGGTTCCCCTAACAGGTTTTACTATCTATGTTGTTCTCTGATGTAGTGTTCGAACTTCCCCTGATGGGTTCCCCTGACGGGTTGTTCCCCTGTTGAGTTGGTCTGTTCGATGTCATCCCCTGATGAGCTCCCCTGACGGGTTCCCTGATGGTGTCATCCCCTGAAACAATATTTTAGGCTTCCCTTGATGGGTTCCCCTGATGGGTGTTTCCACTTATGTCTCTTTCAAGTACTAACTCGTTTGACTATTGATGCTTTGTTAGCTTTGACTAAAATGCCTAATGTGCGAAATACTTGAATGTTTAAGTAACAACAGACATCCCCTGTCACTATCAAGTCCTTTTTAAGTACCCCTTAATGACTTGCCTAGTGCAGTTAAGACCATCCCCTGATGACTGACATGTCCATCAGTGGATCCAAAACTTGTGCAAATATACTAAGGTTTATAGAATACTTTGAGTATTTACAGATGCACATTTATTCCTTTATAACTGAATTATCATCATCAACATTTAGGTCTAACAATGGCTATGTCACTAGTATTGTCACACAAAATTGTGGAATTTTGTTGAAATTTAGGCCATAATCCAATAACTGATTTTTCATCCATAGGATTTATGCACAACAACTTCTAGCTGCAATATATTCAGCATCAGTAGTAGATGTTGATATTGAATGCTACTTTTTACTGAACCAAGATACAAGTCTTCCTCCTAGAAATTGACAACTCCCTATGGTACTTTTTCTATCAATCCTACATCTTCCAAAGTCAGCATCAGAGTATCCAATCAATTTAAAATCAGACTCCTTTGGATACCAAAGTCCCAACTCAGTTGTGCCCTTGATGTATCTTAAGATTATTTTCACAACTATTACATGGGACTCCCTTGGATCAGCTTGATACCTTGCACAAAGACATGTTGCAAACATAATATCAGACCTACTTGTTGTCAAATACAGCAGAGAACCAATCATTCCCCTATAAGTTTTTAGATTAACTTTCTTTCCATTCTTATCAGGGTCAATCTTGGTTGTTGTGGCCATAGGTGTCTTTGCTACTTTTGAGTCCTCTATGTCAAATTTCTTGAGAAGTTCTTTGGCATACTTTGACTGATGTATGTAAATCCCATCAATGACTTGTTTGATTTGTAGTCCCAAGAAATAAGACAGTTCACCCATTAAGCTTATTTCATATTTGTTTTGCATGAGCTTGGAGAACTTCTCACATAGCTTAGTGTCAGTGGATCCAAAAATGATATCATTGACATAGATTTGAACCAGTTCACTCTCTTGTTTGGATCACCAATAATTAAATATGTTGTGTGACTCCTAGACCATTTAGGATTAGAGATGTATCTTGATGAGCTTGCTTGATCATCATCTCCTCCCCCTAAGTTTGTGCTTCCAACTTCTGAGAAAACTCCCCCTGAATTAATGTTTAAATTAGGGTTAAAGTTATCCTTTGATGGTGCACTCCCTGATGGATTATCCCCTGATGGAGTATTCCCTGACCTGTTATCCAAGAAATTAACTCCATCCACTAAAGGGGCTTCATGATTAGTTGAATTGACATCAGGGATGGTTAATTCTTCCATTTGTCTGCACTCATTAGCTTCATTCTCTTGATAATCAAAATCATCTTTATTTTCAAATCTTTGTTCTTCATGAAAACCAAGGTCTTCAAGTCCAAAGATTTCTTAATCATCAAAAGCTACATTTATAGACTCCATCACCACCTGGAGTCTCTTGTTGTAAACCCTGTAGGCCTTAGATGTTAGGGAGTATCCTAGGAAAATAGCTTCATCAGCCTTTGAGTCAAATTTTCCTAAGTTCTCACCAAAATTCCTTAATACAAAGCATTTGCATCCAGAAACATGTAAGAACTTGATGTTGGGTTTTCTCCCTGTCATTAGCTCATATGGTGTCTTATTGTGAACCTTGTTGATCAAAGACCTGTTTTGAGTGAAGGCCTTGTCTTCTTTGATCTGGGTTTTGATCTGGAATCATGAGTCTGTTGTCTTCCCCTCCTACCTTTAGCTACTCCAACTCCTTTTGAAGAAGTTTTCTAAAGTTGACAATGTTAACATTTGTGCTATGTTCCAAAGCTTCAAGGACTAAGCCAATCTCTTGCAAGTTGGTTGCAGCAAGTTATGACCAGTAAAAGGTGATAATCTCGCCTTTTGAATCTGTGAATTCCACACCCGTGGAGTTTGTGATCATCTTTGGATATTCTTTGAATCTTTTTACTGAGGGTATATCCCTTACAACTGCTGCAGTCCCATCATCAACTCTGTTTCTTCAATCTCCTTTAGTACCATTAGCATAAGCAGGATTCTGAACATGATGACATGTTCATTTTTGTGGTAAGCAATTTGGCTTAGAATATGCATCAATTCCTCCAGGTCAAGCTCATCAATTTCATTGGTCCTTATGTTTCTCTCTTGCCCACTAGCTGTTTTGTAATAAAGATTTAATGGTCTTTCCAGGGCTGTGGAAAAGCTTCTTTCATCATTGATGGCTTTCTTCAACTTTTCAATCATCCCTCTCAAGTCTCTATTCAACATCGTTGATTTTGGTACTAAGTTCAAGACTAGCCCTAATTGCTTAGCATCCATTCTCCTAAACCAATCAGAGGTGACTGTGAACTCCGACCCATTTTTCATTTGTACAATGGTTAGCTTTTCCTTCTTGCTGTTTGTCCTGACATTTATGCTTTTTATTAAGAACATATATGCCAGGTTCTTGCGCCTTTCATCTCTTAGGGATTCAGCCAATGTGGGTGGTCCATGTGTTATAGGAGAAGGTGTTTGATCCTTGGCTTTAGATGACTGGGTTTTGGTGGCATCGGTGGATTTTGAGTTTTCTTTGTCTTTATCCCCTGATGGACCTTTAGGGGATTGAGATTTCTTTGGCTAAGTTTTCTTGGAGGATTTTGGCTTGACACTCTTTTGTTTCATCTCTTCTTCTTGTTTCTCCTCCTCCGCAGTCATTTCTTCCTTATGTTGGAGTTGTTGTGCATAAAGTGCATCAACTTCTACCAATTTCTTATCTTGAGGATAGACAAGCTCCATTTTCCCATCTATAATTGCTTCAACTGGTGTTGGAAAATGAGTTGTCTTCATTGCATCTCCAAGTAGTTTAGGTCCTGATTGAATGCGAGTCTTCTTTTTAGGTTCTTCAATTAGGATACCCTTACCCTTGTCCTTGGCTTTTGGAACAGAAAAAATAGTCACATCCCTTGATGATTGGCTTGCTCGTGTCTCAGCAACAACCACTGATAATGACTTTGAGGATTTCTCCCCTTTTTTGGCAGCATCATCAGTGGAAGTTGAGAGTAGAGATGTGACTTGAAGAAATTTTTGGATAATGTCAGCCGTTGATCTTTGCAGAAACTCCATGCTTGTGAGTTTGGTGGAGAAGGCAGAGAGTTGTTTGTCAACATTGTCAGCTAGCTTTTTCATCTTAAGCATGGTCTGTCTTGTGGAAAAGGAGTCCACAACTTGTTGTACATTGTTTATTTTGTTTGTAAAGTGTGTATGTAGTTTCTGAGATTCAAATCCACAGATTGCCCTATCATAATTTGTGACTTGAGCATTTTGATCAAAATAGGATCTGTGGTTCATGAAAGCTCCTGTTTAAGTAACTGTACAGTATCTGTCATTTGATTCTTTTGAAAGTATAAATCAACTCCTATGAATTGAGGTAAATCATCCATTGGAGTGTCATCTTTATCACTTTCAGAAGAACGAGAAGTATTTATTGAGTCTACATTTTCTCTATTTACAAGGATCTCATCCTTATCTCCCACAATCTCTCCTTTTTCACTGCCTTCTAAGGCATTACTCTTTTCCTCACCTTTTTCATTGCCCTCTAAGGCAGTTGATCTGTTGGAGTCATTGGGTGCCAAACAAACGGATGCAGTTTCGGACGTAGGAAAAATAACTCTTGCTTGGAAGGAAATATCCTTAGATTTATTCTCTATCAATGCATTTGTGGGATGTTGGTTAGGAAATGCTTGTCAACCTGTTATTACTTTACTTGTTAATGTTGAGTTAAGCAACTTCGGGATTTAGCCGAGAGTTAGTCATCAGAAACTAGAGTCAGGGGTTGTTTAGGCATCAGGGACTAAGGATGAAGTCATCAGCAGATCTTTTATCGCATAAGAGATTACGGATGACGTCACCATCAGCAGATAAGTTGTACATCGGAGACTAGTCTAGTCATCAGAGACTAATTTAGCCCGTCAGGGGATAATTAGTCTCCGACAGTCTATTGCTTTATTTTTTATACTTTATTATTTTTCGTGTTTATTTCAGTAACTGTTTCCTATTTAAAATAGGTTTGTTATTTTCCTTATTGGATTAGATTTCTTTCCTTTGTAATATTCTTTCCAATTAGGATTAGGTTTTCTTGATTATTCAGCTTATAAATAGTTGTTCATAATGTATGGAAGAGACAGACTTTGATTAATAAATTGTGTGAGTTTTTACTTACGATGATTATCCTAAAAGTTGGTGGTTAATTCCTTTATATTTTCATAACTAATTTGTTTTAGTTTGCGGGTGATTAATTTCTTTAAGCAAACTAAACAGATTGATCCTTTAGTGTGGATTTCTAGTGATTAATTTCTTTACGAAATATTCCTAAAGTTATTTTTCTGCAACCTGTGTTTAATCCTACCAGATCAAATACATCATCTTGGTATCAGAGCTTTGGTGGACGACTTGTTCTTGCATTATTCTACAACCTACAAAATCAATGGTTGGAAAAGAAGAACAAATTCCATGGGGACTTACCATGGAGCAAGCCTAGAACTTGCAACGGGATAGACAAATAAATGATTTGACTGAAAGAATAAATGAGATCCTCACACGACCAGATCGAAGAAACCCTTCCACAAGTCCAAATTGAAGTACAAGATCTGCCCGCACTTCAGATTCAGAAGGAGAAGAAGTGGCCAGACCAGTACCTATGAGGCAGAGAGACAATGCTGACAATGATAAGGGTCTGAGGTTAAATATCCCAGACTTCGATGGCAACATGAAGCCTGAAAATTTCTTGGAGTGGTTACAAAGAATTGAGAGTCTTTGAATATAAGGACTATGATGACCATAAGAAGTTTAAGGTGGCAGTATTAAAATTCACGGGTTACGCTAATTTGTGGTATGAAAACTTGAAGAACAAAAGAAGAAGAGAAGGCAAGACATGAATTGGGTCTTGAGAAGCCTTGAAGAGCAGAATAAAGAAACGTTTCCTACCCACAGACTACGTACAAGACATATTCTTGAAATTACAAAGTTTCAATCAAGGGGCACTGTCTGTGGAAGAATACACGGTGGAGTTTGAGAAACTCACCATGTTATGTGATCTTGAAGAAAGGACAGAACACAAGATTGTTAGGTTCTTAACAGGGCTGAACAATAATATTGCCCAGAGGGTGGAGCTACAACCCTACTGGTCCTTTGAAAAAGTATGCAAGGTGGCCATGAGAGCTGAGAAACATGTCAAGGCCAAGACCAATAATTATATACGGCTAGTAAATAAAACGGTGGAAAGAGGCAAAAGCGAAAGGAGGAACGTGGAACCATTCGCGCCAAAATTCACTCCTACCTTTAACAAAATAAATAATGTATAACAAGTTGTGGACTCCCTTGTCACCAGCCAAACCATGCTCAAAATGAAGAAACTTGCTGACAATGTTGACAAACAACTCTCTGTATTCTCCACCAAAATAGCAAGCATGGAGTCTCTGCAACTGTCAATGGCTAACACTCTGCAAAAAGTTCTTCAAGTCACATCCCTACTCTCAACTTCCACTTATGATGCTGTCAAAAAGGGGGAGAAATCTTCAGGGCCGTCGTCTGGGGTTGTTGTTAAGGCTCAAACAAGTCAACCACCAAGGGATGTGACTGCTGTTGCTCCTGCTCCAAAAGCCAAGGACAAGGGTAAGGGTATCCTGATTGAAAAACCTAAAAAGAAGACCAATAGTCAATCAGGACCCAAACTACTTGGAGATGCAATGAAGACAACTCATTTTTCAACTCCTGTCGAAATATTAATAGACGAAAAAATGGAGCTTGCCTATCCTCAAGACAAAAAGTTGGTAGAAGTTGATTCACTCTATGCACAACAACTCCAAAAGGAGGAGGAAAGGGCTGCGGAGGATGAGAAACAAGAAGAAGAGTAGAAAAAGAAGAGTGTCAGGCCAAGATCCTCCAAGAAAACTCAGCTGAAGAAATCTCAAACCCCTAAAGGTGCATTAGGGGATAAAGACAAAGAAAATTCAAAATCCACTGATACTACCAAAACCAAGTTATCTAAGGCCAAGGATCAAGCACTTTCTCCTATACCATATGGACAAACCCACACTAGCTGAATACCTAAGAGAAGAAAGGCGCAAGAACTTGACCTTTATGTTCTCAATAAAAAGCATAAATGTTAGGACAAATAGCAAAAGGAAAAAGATGATCACTGTACAACTGAAAAATAGGTCTGAGTTCACAGTCCCGTATGACTAGTTTAGGAGAATGGATGCTAAGCTATTAGGGCTGATCCTGAACCTGATTTCCAAATCAACATTGCTGAATAGAGACTTAAGGGGGATAATTGATAAGCTATGGAAAGCCATCACCGATGAAAGGAGCTTGCCCACAGCCTTAGAAAGACCATTAAAGCTTTTCTACAAAACAGCTGATGGGCAAGAGAAAAACATAAGAATCAAAGAAGTTGTTTATCACAAGAATGAACATGTCATCCAGTTCAAAATCCTGCTAATACAAATAGTGCTAAAGGAGATTGAAGAAACCAGAGCTGATGATTGGAATGAAGCATTAGTAAGGGATGTGCCACCAGTAAAAGGATTCAAAGAATATCCAAAAATGATCACAAGCCCCATGGGTATTGAATTCAAAAATGCAAAACGGGAGATCATCACCTTTTACTGGTCACAACTTGCTGCAGCTAATCTATCAGAGATTGAATCTATCCTTGAAGCTCTGGAATACAGCAAGAATGTCAACATTGTCAACTTTAGAAGACTTCTTCAAAAAGAGCTGGAACAACTAGTGGCAGAAGGTAAAGACAACAGGCTTAGAATTCTAGATCAAAGGAGACAAGGTCTTGGAAGTGATTCACAGCCTATTGAATCAAGTAAACCATTGCCCTTTGTTTCTACCAAACTCTGAAGGAATCCTGATGTCTAAAATGTATATTTCTATTGTAATAGTTATAGGAAATACCTGTACATTTAGTTTATCTATTCATACAAATAGATTAAATATATACAATTTTGGTTTTGACATCATCGTCAATACATGTGTTAGATTTATGATTATCAGACTGATAAACATAAATAGGGGGAGATTGTTAGAGATAAATAATGATGATGATGTTTAGAGAATAATTGTGCATCTGTAAATACTTAAGGTATTCTATAAACCTTAATATATCTGCACAAGTTTTGCATCCACTGATGATCAAATTGATCATCAGGGGATGAACTACTCTACACTATTCAAGTCATCAGTGTAAACATCTAAAGGACTTAATAGTATAGTAGAGAATGTCTGAAGTTACTTACAAGCCTTTGAGTATTCCGCACATCAAACATTCAAGACGAAATCGACAAAGCTTCAGTGATTGAAACCAATCAGGGGAACCCATCAGGGGATGACAATGGCAGACCAATCCATCAGGGGAATGAGTTAGGGCATGACAATGGCAGGCCAACCTGTCAGGGGAATCTATCAGGGCATGACAGTAACAAGGCAACCCATCAGGGAAACACGTCAGGGGAAATGCTAAACACTACTCAACACATCAGGGGATCAAGGAGCACTTGGGTAACTCTGCAACAATAGATTAACTTGAATGAAGCATGAAGCACTGATCAAGTCTTAAACAGGATTTGTCATCAGGGAATCCAGAAGCATTGATCAAGTCCACATTAGGTCTTGTTATCAGGGGATAGTTATGACTGCATACACTCGTCATCAGGTCTAACATGCAAATCATTGAAGCTTGTCATGGAAGCAAGAGATATAACTGGAAAGATATTTCTTGAAGTTCGGTGATCCAATGACAACTCTCGATCATTAAATGCTGGAAGATCAGGGGATGAAAAAAAGGCAACAAAAGTCATCAGCAGTCTGACACATCATTTCAAAAGGACAATGATATGACATATATGCAGCCAAGTTGAAAAAGTAGCACGTCTAAGCACGTGGGTTCAACAACTGATCTTCTATGAAAACCCACTTGGTGACTATTATAATTCTGTCTTTGGGTTTAGGCATCAACTTCCATACTTGATTTCTTTTAAATTGATTCAGTTCATCCTACATAGCCATGATTCATTCTACATCTTGCATGGCTTCTTCAAATTTCTTTAGCTCTAATTGAGAAAGAAAGCAAGCATATAAGCATTCATTAGATGTAACTTTTCTAGTTTGCACTTTTTGATTGGGATCACCAATGATTAATTCTTTGGTGTGATCCCTAGACCATTTGGGCTTAGAGAGGTATCAAGTCTTGGCCAGTACCCACTATAGTCATAGAGGTATGATCTTTTCATGGTCTTGATTCTTTTTATAGAAGATTTGTCAAGAATTTCAGTAGTGTTGTGACACCTATAACTGAATGTATTAAGAAGGGGAAGTTTGAGTGGACTGAAGCTGCTTAAAGAGCTTTTAAAAATATAAAGAAGTTGCTGTGTGATACACTCATCCTAGCTCTACCCGATTTTTTGAGTCCTTTCGAAGTGGAGTGTGATGTTAATGGAGTGGGAATAGGAGCTATGTTAGTGCAGAAAAAAAGACTTATTGCTTATTTTAGCAAAAAGTTGAATGAGGCTAAACTCAACTATTCTACATATGATAAGGAATTCTATGCCATAGTGAGGGCACTTGACCATTGGAGTCAATATTTGCGACCTAACCACTTTATCTTGAACTCGGATCATGAAGCTTTAAAGTATATTCATGGACAATAGAAGCTTAGCCCTCGTTATGCAAAGTGGGTCGAGTTTTTGCAATCTTTCAATTTCTCTTCTAAACATAAGCAGGGAAAGGACAATGTGGTGGCTGATGCATTGTCGCGAAGATACACATTACTGGGCGCACTGAGTTCAAAACTACTTGGTTTTAAGTTGATCAAGGAGTACTATAAGCTAGACCTCGAGTTCCAACCCATAATTGAAGCATGTTCTTGAGGAACCATAGGTAATTATGTGTTACAAGATGGGTTTTTATTTAAAGGGAATTATTTATGTGTTCCATCTTGTTCAATTCATGAATTGTTGGTAAGAGAGGCTCATGGAGGAGGGCTAGCTGGAAAGTTTGGCATTACCAAAACTTTGGCTATCTTACAAGAGCATTTCTATTGGCCAAAGATGCAGGTGATGTAATAGGCATTATTGCTTGATGTACTATGTGCCAGAGAACAAAGAGTACATTTCATTAAAGGCTATACACTCCATTGCCTATTCTAGATTCTCCATGTGAGAACCCAAAAATCTCAATGAAATTTTGATTATGAGATTTATTTTATTTTCTGCATGAAGGTTTATTTCCTTATTGGTTATAAATAATGAAATTATACTTTCTTATAAAAATTCAATGGTAATGTGATGTCCAAAAGATTTTAAATGTATTTTAAAGCTCAAGTATTTAAAAGGGTATTGTATTCAAGAATTGTCTTGTGAGAGGGTGTGTTCACGCGGGAAAAAGGGCTCACCAAGTGTGAACAAGATTAGCTGCAGTACCCGTTTTTATTTTAAAGCCTACTGCGGGGAGACAGTAGCATTTAATGTGCATCACCTCCATCTGTACCATATAGTGGGATATGATAAACGACCGATGGGTACTAGCAGCCGTTGTAACCAACCTTTTTCTCATCAGTCACTTCTTTTCTTTTCATAGCCAACATCTTATATCAAATAAATCCGACGGCCCTTGTTGCTAAACAGGTGACATATATATATCACGTTGGTACAACCCTTGCCCCACTTTCATAAACTTCTATACGGTGTACCATCAAATTCAAACTTACTCTCTAAACAACTGTCCTTTTTGGAAGAACAACTAGAGCTTTTAACTCTTCTTGCCATCAAGGAGGTAAGAGCATTTCATTAAAGTCCTGCTCTATTTCTTACACTTTTGTTCGGTCATACGTACCACGTTTAATACCTTGTTCATTTATTTCCAAAAGTATGACTTAATGCATATTTTAACGCCCGGAGTTAATGTCATTTATTTCAAAAGTTGTCTAAGATGGATGTATGGTTAACTTTTCCTTCTTTTGACGAAGCCCTGATCCATTGAGGGATTTTGGGGTCGTCACAGTTGGTATCAGAGCCCAGTTACGGCCAGAAGTGATTCGTAATGAAACACTGCCCGTAAGCTGCATCCAGTATTAGGGAGTACTGGGTTAGGTCCCAAAATTCCTTAAGAAAAAGGAATTTGGAAAGTTGACGCTATAATGGGAGTACTAAGGCATGTTAATGGGTTCCAATTTAAGGTTTCACTAGAGTCAAGATAAGATTAGGACTGCTTAGTAATGATAAGAACAAACTAAGGCACCACCTTTTTGACTGATCGCTGTGTTGCGTTTTATTGAGAAGTTTAGAAATACTGACTTGGATTGTTTCAAGTAGATGGCCAGAGATCGCTCTAGATCCCCCGCGCTTTTTCGTAAGGTAGATAGCCCAGTTTTCGACTTCTCATCTGACGAGGAGGAGCCTAGCGTAGAATCTCCGTTGTTCACTCCTGCATTACCCGACAAGCATCAACCATCTCCAATGCAAGAAGGCCTCAGTCCTGCCCCAGCACCAACACAAGAAGTCCGACCTTCTACCGTTCGTCGAGGACCACGCATTCGTCACACAGCACGAAAGAGTGTACGATGTCATCGTTTTAGCCGTAACCATGGTATGGCGCATGATGCCCCTACAGCAGGGCATGATACTTCTAGACTCGTCTCGCCTTTACCTCGGGTGTCAGTACTATCCCTTGACAGATTGGTACGTGAGTATGATGCAGAAGTTCACCATCGCCTGGCAGCTCGCACCATGACAGTTCGACGACAGGCTGCCACTATTACCAGGTTTCACACAGCAGCATCAGCATGGCAATCCTCTTTTTGGTTGACTCAAAGCCTGTACCATCGGCTGGCACTGGAAATGCATGCACAGATGGTAGCAGCAGTAGCAGTTAATCCTACGGTGGCGTGTTTGGAGCAAATGAGCAACCCCTGCGCACGTCGCATTGAGGAGACACGTATGTTGTCTCGACATTAGGAGAGGGAGGCGAAACGTGTAGGATCATTAAACATGGAAGACGAGGAGGATTAGTTATAGAAGCTGATGTGAAGTTTAAGTGGAAGTTATTTTGTGCTTGTTTTGAACTTGGTTGGGTAGTTGCGACTATCACAGGTGTATTTTGACCTGATATTGTATTTTGGCTTGTGTCGGGCTTAAGGAAGTTTGAGGGCGATGTCTATGATAGTCTCCTATGTACATGAATGATAAATATTTTGATGTATCTAAATGCTTATGTGTTACTTAATGCTTTTCACCGTATCAATTTATAAATTCTTGAGCCACATAAGGAATGGAATGTTTTAAGGAGGATGTTTAACTCTTTTAGTATTTTATTAGATTATGGCCAGAGGAAGGAGACCAGGAAGACCCGGGAGAAGAAATCTCCGTAATGAATTGTCAAGGTCTGAAAATTTGGCACGTTTAGAAAGGGAGAACCAAGCTGAAAATGTTGAAGAAGTTGTCGTAGAGGATGACAGCTCGGAGGAAGTGGTGGGGATGAACCGCAATCCCCCACGTGTCCCACCACCACCCCCTTTTAATGACAATAATTCCGCCAACATTAACGCTACAGGAAATGCGAACGACAACCCGTTAGCTCAATTTCTTCAGATTATCCGCGAGGCCCCGCGAACCAACCAGTACCACCACCACCTCAACCACCAAGGCCTACTGCCCGTGGTTCATGTATCCGAGAGTTTACTGGCATCAACCCACCGACCTTTGATGGGAAAGGAGAACCCACGGCAACACAATATTGGTTGGAGGAGATTGAGAAAGCCTTCGACTTAGTAGATGTGCCAGAAGATTGTAAGACAAAATATGCGGCTTTCATGCTGAAGGAGGAAGCCAACCACTGGTGGAAAGGTGCCAAGAGAATGGAGCTAACAAAAAGGGAAACCGCAAGGAACACCAATACCATGATAACTTGGGAATTGTTTACCCAGAAATTCAGGGAGAAATTTTACCCCCTCAGTGTCTCTAATGCAATGGAGTTAAAATTTCTGAATCTGAAGCAAGGGTCCATGACGGTGGACGAGTATGAGGCAAGGTTTAATGAACTGATAAGGCATGCTCCTCATCAGGTGAGCGACGAAGGAAGGAAAGCCCGAAGATTTGAGCAAGGATTGAATCCGTGGATCCTGAGGCAGGTAGCAATTTTCCAGCTGGAAACTTTTGATGCAGTGGTGGAAAAGGCAAGGATCGCTGAATGGAGCAATAAGGCAGTACATGAGTATAGTCGGGAAAACAAGAAGGAAGGGAAAAGAAAAGGAAATGATAAAGGAAACCACCAGAACTTTGGTGGTGTGATTGTGAAGAAAGAAGAAGAAAGCAACAATAATAGTAGTCTAATAAATAGTGGAAAGAGGAAGTGGAGGGAGCAATCCTCTGATGGCATTACAAGGACTGTTGTATGTTCAAACTGTGGGAAGAACCATGACTCAACTCCATGCTTGAGGGGGAAGGATGTTTGCTTCAAGTGTCGCCAACCAGGACACTTCTCCTCAAACTGCCCGACGTTGAACCCTACCGCGGTTCCGCCACAAGGGAGATCACAACAACAACAGCCCCAACAAATTAATAGACCGCTTGCTGCGGTAAGGACATGTTATACATGTGGAATGGAAGGGCACATTTCTCCTAATTGCTCTCAAAAGAAAAGTGGCAGACCAATGCTGACAGGAGCCAACACTGTGCCCGTGCGGCCATAAGCAAGGACTTACAATATGACGGTGCAAGATGCTGTGGCTTCTGACGATGTTGTGATAGGTACACTACTAGTAAACTCCATACCTGCTCATGTGTTATTTGATTCGGGTGCTACTCGCAGTTTTATTTCCGAACGATTAGCTAGTAGCATGCTAGCATTGCCTGAGCTTCTACCTAATCGATCCCGTGGAGGTAGTCGTTGCTAATCGTGAAGTAGTGAACATTTCTCATGTCTACAATAATTGCACCTTAAAGATAGATCAGCATGAATTCCTTGTTGATCTTATTCCTTTTCCTTTGGGAAAATTTGATGTAATTTTGGGAATGGACTGGTTATTTAAATACCAAGCCCATTGATTGTAAGAAGAAGCATGTAGTCTAACGCTCTCCCCAAAAGGCGAAGGTTTGGTTCCATGGAGCTAAGATGGTGAAGTCATCGCCATTCTTGACCATGATCCAAGCACATAAATTGGTTTGCAAGGGTTGCGAAGCCTTCTTAGCTTATGTGCATGATACTGACAGGGACGAAATTAAGATCGAGGATGTCCCTGTTGTAAGGGAGTTTGCAAATGTATTTCCAGAAGAGTTGCCTGGATTACCCCCGAACAGAGAAATGGATTTTGAAATTAATTTAATCCCTGGTACCGCCCCAATCTCCAAAGCCCCTTACCGCATGGCACCATCTGAGCTAAAAGAACTAATGAAGCAGTTGCAAGAACTCTTAGAACGAGGATTGATCAGACCAAGCGTCTCACCATGGGGAGCGCCTGTGTTATTCGTTTGAAAGAAAGATGGATCGATGAGACTCTGTATTGATTATCGAGAACTGAACAAGGTCACAATCAAGAATAGATACCCCTTGCCGAGGATAGATGACCTTTTTGACCAGCTCAGAGGAGGGAGGTACTTCTTAAAAATCGATCTTCGCTCAGGGTATCATCAATTAAAGATCAAAGAGGAAGACATACCGAAGACGGCATTCCGAACTCGTTATGGCCATTATGAATTCTTAGTGATGTCTTTTGGATTGACGAACGCACCAGCAGCTTTCATGGACTTGATAAATCGCATTTTCAAACCATTCTTGGATAAGTTCATCATTATTTTCATTGATGATATTCTTATATATTCGAAGACGACGGAAGAGCATGAGGAACACCTTAGGACAGTGCTGGAGATTTTAAGAAAAGAGCAATTATTTGCCAAATTTTCTAAATGTGAATTCTGGCTAAAAGAAGTGAAGTTCCTTGGTCATGTGATCAATGAAACTGGTGTCACAATGGACCCCAGTAAGATAGAAGCAATCATGAGGTGGCCTAAGCCAACAAACCCAACGGAGGTCAGGAGTTTCTTAGGTTTGTTAAAGATTTCTCAAAATTAGCTGTGCCTTTGACGAACTTGATGAGAAAGAGCGTAAAATTTGATTGGACTTCTGATTGCGAGAAGAGTTTCTGGGAATTGAAGACCAGGTTAACTACAGCCCCTATTCTGACCCTACCGGATAACAAGGGCGATTTCGTTATTTACAACGATGCGTCAAAACAAGGACTTGGAGCAGTTTTGATGCAGCATAGTAAGGTAATTGCTTATGCCTCGAGGCAGCTAAAGGATTGCAAGAAACGATATCCTATGCACGACATAGAATTGGCAGCCATCGTCTTTGCGTTGAAGATTTGGAGGCACTACCTCTACGGTGAGAAGTGCGAAATATATACTGACCACAAAAGTTTGAAGTATATATTTACGCAAAAAGAACTCAACTTGCGACAAAGGCGTTGGTTGGAGTTGATTCAGGATTATGACTGTTCCATCAACTACCACCCTGGGAAGGCAAATGTGGTTGCAGACGCGCTCAGCCATCGTGAAAGACTGAACGTGATAACCATCCAGGAAGATATGATAAAAGAATTGGAATGACTACAGCTGCATACACTTACCACTGCCCAGAGGACGGAAATAGAAGAAGAGATTCGGGCTCGGCCTCAATTGCACGACCTCATTAAAGTCGCACAAGGAGAGCATTGTGAAGAAAGGGACAGATTAATTAAGGGAGAGAAAGGCAAATGTCTTATGCATAACGATGAACTTTTACGATATGAAGGTCGGATATGGATTCCTGCGAAAACTGAATTGAGATAAGAGCTCCTCCACAAAGCCCACAACTCAAAATTTTCCATTCATCTAGGAGGCAAGAAGATGTACCAGTATTTGAAGCAAAACTTTTGGTGGCCCAACATGAAGAGGGAGATAGCTGAGTGGGTAAACAGATGATTAACGTGCCAAAGAGTTAAGGCAGAACATCAAAAACCAAGCGGACTGCTACAACCATTGGAAATCCCTGAGTGGAAGTGGGAATTTATCACGATGGACTTCGTAGTTGGTTTACCAACCACGCTTGGAGGGATGAATGCCATTTGGGTCATAGTAAATAGATTGACCAAATCAGTGCACTTTTTGGCTATAAAGTATACATACAAGATGGATCAAATGGTGAGGTTATATGTCAAGGAAATTGTGAGTCGACATGGAGTGCCAGTCTCCATCGTCTCTGATCGAGATCCGAGGTTTACCTCAAGGTTTTCGAAAAGCTTCCAAGAATATCTGGGGACAAGGCTAGACATGAGTATAGCCTACCACCCCTAGACTGATGGTCAATCTGAACGCACTATTCAAACCCTAGAAGATATGTTACGAGCTTGCGTTCTTGATTTTAAAGGACATTGGGACAACCATCTACCACTGATTGAATTCGCCTACAATAATAGCTATCATGCCAGCATTGGCATGGCGCCGTTTGAAGCGCTGTATGGTCGAAAGTGCAGAACTCCCCTTTACTGGAATGAAGTGGGAGAAAGGAAGTTAATTGGACCAGAGATAGTCCAACAGACTGAGGAAGCGATCAAGGTGATCAGAACAAGAATGAAGGTGACTCAAGACTGACAAAAGCAGTATGCTGATCAACACAAGAAGGACCAAACCCTGGAAATTGGAAGTTATGCATTATTGAAAGTGTCACCCTGGAAAGGCGTAATGCGTTTTGGCAAGAAAGGAAAGTTAAGCCCCCGCTATGTGGGACCATTTGAGGTATTGAGGAGGATTGGTGAAGTGGCCTATCAGTTGGCACTGCCACCGGCTTTGGGCCGCATGCATGATGTATTTCATATATCAGTGTTGCGTCCTTATAAAGACAACCACAGAGGAATAATAGACTATCAACCAATAGATCTGCAACCGGATTTAAGATATGAAGAAGTCCCTGTCCAGATATTAGATCGACAAGTTAAAATGCTTAGGAATAAAGAAATTCCTTCCGTAAAAGTGTTATGGAGGAATCATAGTGTGGAGGAAGCTACTTGGGAGCTTGAAAGCACTATGGTTGACAAGTACCCCCATTTGTTTATTAGCTAAGTTTCGAGGGCGAAACTTCTTTAAGGGGAGGAGGATGTGAGAACCCGAAAATCTCAATGAAATTTTGATTATGAGATTTATTTTATTTTCTGCATGAAGGTTTATTTCCTTATTGGTTATAAATAATGAAATTATACTTTCTTATAAAAATTCAATGGCAATGTGATGTCTAAAAGATTTTAAATGTATTTTAAAGCTCAAGTATTTAAAAGGGTATTGCATTCAAGAATTGTCTTGTGAGAGGGTGTGTTCACGCGGGAAAAAGGGCTCACCAAGTGTGAACAAGATTAGCTGCAATACCCGTTTTTATTTTAAAACCTACTGCGGGGAGACAGTAGCATTTAATGTGCATCACCTCCATCTTTACCATAGAATGGGCTATGATAAACGACCGATGGGTACTAGCAGCCGTTGCAACCAACCTTTTTCTCATCAGTCAGCTTCTTTTCTTTTCTGTATAGGAAAATATACAAACTATGAATTCTATACAGCTTCGAATTACAAAATTTTTCTGTAAACCTAATTATAGCTTCTCTAAAAACTGATTTCACAGTTTTTCCTTTTCTAAATCAACATTGATTCAGCTTCCTTATTCGAATCAAATACAATCTTTCCTTTTTGATTAGGAAGAGATTTCTGGTTAGTTTCCTTACCAGCTACGACTTCAATAATATTTTTAACTACGTGGAAGACATTCCTTTTAATTCAAACTCTGTATCTCTCTAGAAATAAATCACGATTAGTCCCTGATGCTTCATCTTTAGTCTCTGGTGATGTCATCAATTAGTCTCTGGTGCTTTTAGTCCTTGATGACGTCAAATTGTATAGTCTCCGATAGAGTTATTTAGTCTCCGATGATTTAAGGCTTAGTCTCCGATGACGTCAGCTTAGTCTTTGATGCTTTTAACCTTAGTCTTCGATGACGTAAGCTTTAGTCTCCGACTCATCTAGACTTAGTCTCTGATGACGTAAGCCTTAGTCTCCGACAAACAAAACTAGTCTCTGATATATAACGAATCCTTAGTCTTTGACAAGTTTTCCTAGTCTCTGACAAGCCTTTTTGTAAACTCTAACGGACCAAATACACATTTTGACTTGTTGAAGCTTTGATATTCCATTTCAACAGTTACTTACAAATAAAGAATAATTATATCTCTTTACAAAGAATGAATGAATTACAAACAAAGAGATAACTACTGGCTACAAAACTTCAGTGTTACTAATTAACACTTTCTATACATTTGTACTCTAAGTAATCTAAAGACAATCATTATCAAATGTTCTAAAACCTAACAATCTCCCCCTAATTATGAATATCAGAATGACAAGCATAATTTCAAGGTTGATGATGATGTCAAAACTCAACATTACAATTACTTAGAAAAAGAATAAAGAATTGCTAACTACAAATGTATTCTGAACTAAGATCTTTGATCTGTTGTTCAGCTTCCACCAAGACTCAGGTTTAAATCCTATAAGTCTGTCTTTAAAAATAAAAAAAATACAGCTTATTTCAACAAACAACATACCTCCGACTTCAACAACTTCATCTTTTGTTTTTCTTCAGCACATCTAGCCTTTCTATCAACAGCTTTCTCAAGATAATCTCCATTTCATCTTCAGCATCCTTGAGTAGACTGATAAAGCCTTCAATATGTCTCTCATTGACACTGCTGATATCTCTATTGTAGTTGAAGAAAACTTTCTTTCCATGAAAATTCTCATACCATAATCCAAGAGGCTTAGGATAGCTTCTGGCACTGTATCCACCTTATGCTTCTCCTTCATCACCTTATGAATCTGGCTTCAAAAATTTATGTTGAGATTAAAGCACAACAGTCAGCAACCACTCCAAATTTTCTTTGACTTGTCCCTCCAAGGCTGGCTTTTCAAATTTTAAAGACTCTCCATCCTTTAAAAAGAAGTGGAGAAGTTCTTTGTTAACTTTACCCTTTATTAGATCTATCTTCTTTATACTTTTCTTCAGGGCTTTGATTATTTCTTTAGTACTTGCCATTTCAACCTTGTAAGACTTCTTTGATGAAACTGTTCGTGGCTTTGTTGATCCACTCACAGCCACCAAAGCAATCTCGGTTGACCTTGGAGGATCTTGAGAGGTAGGCTTCTTGATAAGTGTGCTTTGATCACAGGTTTCTTTGCAGATTCTTGGACCAAAGGTTTCCTTCTTAATCTCTTCTCTGCCTCTTCCATCTCTTTATTTTTCTTTTTGGTTATGACTGCTTTCTGTGCACTTGATCTCCTTGTATAGATTTTCTTCTTCTTTGTCTCCTCCTCCTCCCTAGTTGCTGCCATATCCTCCTCCTCTTGAAGTTTCTGAGCTAGTAGAGCATCAGATTCTATCAGTTTCTGTTCTTGAGGATAGACCAACTCCACTTTCCCATCCACTATCAGTTCAACTGGAGTGGGAAAATGAGTTTTCTTCATAGCATCCCCCAGTAGCTTGGGTTGTCCTGGTCGGGTTGTGGTTTTCTTCTTTGAATCTTCAACCATAAACCCCCTTACCTTTGTCTTTGATTGTAGGGGCTATGCAGAGGAAGAAGGAGAAGCTGTTGTTGTTGTTGTTGTTGGAAGTTGTGTTGTTGTTGTTAACTTTGTTGTTGTTGCTTGAAGATCTGCATGCTTTTTCAATATCTTGTCTATCATTGCTTGTAACTCATCAGAGCCTGGAAGTTTTGATGGAGCAGGTATTTGAACTGGAATAGGTTTTGATTGTTGTTTATGTACAGGTTTGATATGTTGACCACTCTCTCCCTTTTTGACATCAGCATCTTTAGGGTGAGAGGAAGTGGCCAAATGTGGAATTGCCTGCAGTAATAGCTGTTCCATTCTGTCTTGTTTTTGGATCAGGAGTTGGATATTGGCTTTTAGGGCTTGAAGTTGACTATCAGTCTTGGACTTATCTTTGATTAATTTATCAATTGCAGTGACAGTCCTCCTTGGCAAGTGTCCTTCATAGCACCTTCTTATTTTTTCTGTCTCTAACTCCATCCTTTCCTCCATTTTCTTCACTGCACCATTTATGCCAGTAACCAAGTAGTGGTGAAACTTTGTATGTTTCTTATCCACCTTGGTTACTTCTTCAAGAATATCTTTAACTGATGGTACAGAGGCAGTTGACCCTATGTTGGTCACATAATCCTGCCTTAAATGGGCGGCTGCTTCCTCCAGTGTATTGGAATAGGTGGCATCCAACCATTCATAAACATTTATATCTGGAGCTTCTTCGTGCACAGGTTCATCTACAAGCCGTGTCTTCAATGTAGAAATGTGGTCTTGTCTTTGTTGAAGACCATATAACATTTCAAAATCAGCATTGGACATCTTAGAAATCACATTTAATGTTGCATCCCTTGTGCTTGAAATGTTCCCAGTTTCTTTTGTTTGGATATTTGTGGAGGGAGCAGAAGAAACTTGAGCTTCTTGTGAGCCGGTTTCAACAGGTTGTAAAAATGCACCTGCTGAAAATTTCTCTCGTTTATTTTGTTCAAGGATCTCATCCTTGCTCACACCCTCTCCTTTTGCCTGAGGTTGGGCACCCAGCTTCTCTTGCTCTCCTTTTTCCAAGCTTTCTAAATCTTGACTCTCTTGTTTGGTTATTTCCTCTCCTTTTTCCAGGTCAGGAGCCTGACTCTCGCTATTTATTCTCACATCCTCACTCATATGGATGGGTGCACTCTGTCCTACAAAAGTGGG
This sequence comes from Centella asiatica, assembly GCA_014636745.2. Taxonomy (NCBI): domain Eukaryota; kingdom Viridiplantae; phylum Streptophyta; class Magnoliopsida; order Apiales; family Apiaceae; genus Centella; species Centella asiatica. The sequence goes on along the minus strand of CM025787.1, from coordinate 14,106,557 downwards.
GGTTTGAGAAGTACTTGTGACTGCATGGATAGGGGGTTCCCTTTTTATATCTTGGGCTAGGGATCTATCCATGGAATGTGTTTGAGAGCTTGTCTCGAGTATTGGCTCCTCTTGGGAAAAATCAAGAGAATTTAAATGTATAATATCAAAAGAATCAAGTATGGGAGAAGAATGAGAAGAATGTACAGTGTGGAGTGTTAGCTTTTCCTCAAATAGTGAAAATTGAGGAACATCAAGGGATGACTCTGTGTGTGCACTCCTGGTGTCACTTTTTTCTTGTATTTTCTCTCTTTGGGTTTCCTCTTGTTCTCTTGTTGGTGAACAAGAGGTTGTGCAGACTCTGTACAGTGTGTTTCTGGTTGGGAACTTTCTTCAATGTTAACATCCTTTTGGGAGAATGGTGACAGTTCACTGTTTTTCCTTATAACCTCCATTGCTTGTTGGGAAGCAATGGATTGCTTTTGGCTAAGGGGTATAACTCTCTTCTTTCTCTGAAATGGTACTTCAGCTTCTTGTTCTCCCTCATCCTCACTTACTCCCTCAATTATTTTTCTCTTTATTGGAAGTTTTGTGATGGCTGTTTGAGTCTTTACAACCACAGTCTTTTGGGAAACTGTGGAGGGGGCTATGGATTGTTGTTGTGAAGTGGTTGGAGGATTCACAGGGTTTTGGCTTTCAATATCCTCAAAGAATTGCAAAGAATAAAGATTTGGAAGCCTGTCAATGAGAATAGATCTCATGACAGGAGGGAAAAATAAGGGTACCTTTACCTTTGCAGATTTATGCTTTACATCAGTAAAAATTCTTTTACTCTACAAAACAGTTGGTACAACTTGCAATCTAGTAATATTAAGGTTAGGGATTAAATAATAAGCAATCATCATCAAAAACCTAGCATAATAAATTTTATTTTTATTACCAGATTTTAGTTTTACCAAAAAATTTTGTAGAATTAAAAGCCCAATGTTTAGATGTCTATCATACAACACACTAAAAGTAATTTGTTGTGTGAGTGTAGTGATAGCATCATAGCCACTGCATTTTGAAGTAAATGCTTTAGTTATTATATCAAAGAACAATGACCACTCTTTCGTTAGATGGGGTCGTGTAAATGACCCAACAGAACTAATTTCAGCAGAATAATGTAAGTTTTTAAACATAGAAAGAAGTTCTTCATCAGAGGTAGGGGAGACAAAGTTTTCATACACAGGTAAGTGTAAAGCATTATTAACAACGGTATGGTCGATATTATAAACAGTATTATCGTACCTGAAACTTACCATAGGAGAGTCAGTGTTCTCATCCTGGATAGTAGCAGTAGACCAGACAGCCGTGAGAACTTCAGCGGCTTGGATGGGAGCTTCATAAATGGCATAGGTTAGTGTGGAGTTTTGAAGAAAATCCACGAAGGGGTGATACTGGGCTTCAAATTCATGCTTGTTAGCCACCACTGCATGGTTAGTCTTTATGAAATCGAAATCTCCAAACTGGAAACAGACTGTTTTAGCAGCTATTGGAAGAGATCTGCAAACTTTGAAGAAACTTTGAAAAAGGGGTTAAATTGCAGAGAATTTGCAGAGAGAAAATAATTTCAAAGCTTTGAGAGATTGTGATTACAGATGTGTTTGATTTTACTTTTAGCAAAGCATGAGAAACATTTGCAATTCTAAAGATAGTGAAACGTTTTTGATCGTGGGTAGGATAACTATCAGATTACCCTCAATCGGAGATTGCCCTAATCTCTTATAAGTTCACTTATAAGAGACTAGTCCCGATTAGTCTCCGATAGTTCATTTTTGATTGAGTCAGAGACTAACCAAAAACGACGTCGGGGACTAAGGTAGTCTCCGATAGTTCAATTTTTAATTCAATCAGGGAGTAATTAAAAACAATTGTCGGGGACTAGTTAGTCTGCGATAGTTCAATTTTTTAATTCAGTCGAGGACTAATTAAAAACAACTGTCGGGGACTAGTTAGTCTCCGATAGTTCAATTTTTAATTCAATCGGGGACTAATTAAAAACAATTAACGGGGTCTAGTTAGTCTCTGATAGTTCAATTTTTTAATTCAGTAGGGGACTAATTAAAAACACTATCAGGGACTAAAATAGTCTCTTTCTCTTAAGCTTTCAGAATATTTCCAACAATCAAGTTTAATGATTATTAGCTTCAAAAATTCTGTTATTTGATAACAGCTACATTCCAGAAATTAAATTCTAGCTTCTAAAATTCTGTTTAAAAAGAACAGCTTCAATTCCAGAAATAAAATTTATAGATTCTCACAGCTAAACAACTTGTTTTCAAAATTTAATCAATTTTTAGAGGCATAATTCAACATTCCTAATTCAGAAACTAATCTAGAAAAAGTAGATTCATCTAAAGGTTTTGTGAATATGTCTGCAAGTTGTTTATCAATTGTTACCTAGTGTAATTCGATATTTCCTTCACTTACATGTTCTCTAATGAAATGATATCTAATATCTATGTGTTTTGTTCTTGAATGTTGCACTGGATTTTCTGTTATTGCTATGACACTAGTATTATCACAAAAGATAGGAATTTTGGATAATGACATACCATAGTCTAGGAGTTGATTCTTGATCCATAGGATTTGAGCACAACAACTCCCAGCTGTGATGTATTCAGCTTCTGCTGTTGAGGTAGAAACTGAATTTTGTTTCTTGCTAAACCAATAAACAAGTCTGCCTCCAAGAAGTTGGCAGCTTCCACTTGTGCTTTTCCTATCAAGCTTACAACCTGCATAGTTAGCATCTGAATAACCAATTAGTTTAAAATCAGATTCTTTGGGATACCATAAACCAAGGTTTGGGGTACCCTTTAGATATCTGAGTATTCTTTTTACAACAATCAAATGTGACTCTCTAGGGTCAGCTTGAAATCTAACACATAAACATGTAGCAAACATTATATCAGGTCTACTTGCAGTTAGATATAAAAGAGAGCCTATCATGCCTCTATAGCTAGTAATATCAATTTTCTTTCCTTTTAAATCTTTATCTAGCTTAGTGGCAGTAGGCATGGGTGTTTTTGTAGATGCACAATCAACCAAATCATATTTTTTCAAAAAGTCTTTGATATACTTAGACTGACTGATAAAAATTCCATCAGTTGATTGTTTTATTTGCAATCCTAAGAAAAATGTTAATTCTCCCATCATATTCATTTCATATCTAGATTGCATGAGTTTTGAAAATTTTTCACAAAGTTTCTCATTTGTAGACCCAAATATAATATCATCTACCTATATTTGCACCAATATAATGTCAGAGCCTTGCTTTCTATAAAATAAAGTTTTATCTATGATACCTCTAACAATTTTATTTTCAAGTAAAAATTGGGATAGAGTATCGTACCAGGCTCTTGGTGCTTGTTTTAAGCCATAAAGTGCTTTGTCTAACCTGTAGTCATGATTTGCAAATTTGGAGTCCACAAAACCTGGGGGTTGGCAAACATAGACTTCCTCTTCCAATTTTCCATTCAAAAAAGCACTTTTGACATCCATCTGGTACACCTTGAAGTTCTTGTAGGCTGCAATAGCCAAGAAGATTCTGATTGCTTCAAGTCTTGCTACTAGTGCAAAAGTTTCATCATAATCTATTCCTTCTTCTTGAGAATATCCTTTTGCAACCAGACTTGCTTTATTTCTTGTGATTGTACCAGTTTCATCCAATTTATTTCTGAAGACCCACTTGGCACCAATTATTGATCTATTCCTTGGTTTGGGTACCAGCCTCCAGACTTTATTTCGAGTGAATTGGTTTAACACCTCTTGCATGGCAATTATCCAGTCAAGATCTTGAAGTGCTACCTCAATTTTCTTTGGCTCAATCTTTGAGAGAAAACTGAGATATAAACATTCATTTTGAGTTGCACTTCTAGTCTTGACTCCATCCTCTAGACTTCCAATAATCAAATCTGGTCTGTGGTCTCTCAACCATGGAATTGCTCGTGGCAGATTTGACATTGAAGTGGAGGCTTCATTTTCTAGATTGATGTTATCCAATCTAGCTTCATGATCAGAGACTGCTCCCCTTAAACCATTGACTTCTTCATTATTAGCCCCCCTTGAGCTGTTTATCTCTATAGTCTCTGGTGTCAATATAGTCTCTGATTGTGCATTAGTGTCTCTTGTCTTTGGTGAACCATTAGTCTCCAATGGAATACTAATGTCACCAGTCTCTTGAGTTTCATCTAATACTCTAGTCTCTGATAAGGTATTAGTTCTTGGGACTTTATGCACAACAGTTAACTCCCCCTCAATTATGTAGGGATCATTGCTATCTTGGGAGTTTTCAGTAATCTCTGATGGATATTCCCATGCATCCAATTCATTTTCAAAACTGAGAGGTTCATGCAATCCTTGTCCAATCATTCCTGGAATCTTTTTATCATCAAATACATCTTGAATTGATTCCACAATGACCTTTGTTCTTAGATTATATACTATGTATGCTTTACTTGACAAAGAATAACCTAAGAAGATTGCCTCATCAAACTTGTTGTCAAATTTTCCGCTTGTTTCTGATGAGTCTCTCAGTACAAAGCACTTACAACCAAACACATGTAAAAACTTGAGAGTTGGTTTTCTCCCAGTCATTAATTCATAAGGTGTTTTGTTGTATGCTTTGTTTATCAAGGATCTATTCCGTGTAAAGCAAGCAGTGCTTATAGCTTCCTCCCAAAAATATTTGGGAAGCTTAGCCTCTTGTAACATAGTCCTTGCTGCTTCAATAAGAGTTCTATTTTTCCTCTCAACAACTCCATTTTGTTGAGGGGTTCTTGGAGCTGAGAATTGATGAGTTATTCCTTTTTTAGTGCAGAATTCAGTAACTTGGGAATTCTTGAATTCTGTTCCTCTATCACTCCTTATCATCCTTACTGTTTTTCCTGACTCAGTTTCTATCTTCTTGATATGATCAATTATCAACTGAGCAGCTTCATCTTTAGTATAGAGGTATTTTACCCAAGTATACCTCGTGTGATCATCCACAATAACCAAAGCATATCTATTTCTTAAGATTGACATCACATTCACTTGACCAAATAAATCCATGTGCAGCAATTGTAAAGGGTCAGTGATTGATGTTGTAGGTTTGCTTTTGAATGACACACTTCTTTGTTTCCCTTTCTGGCATGAATCACACAATCCTTCTTGTGTAAATTCCAATTGCGGAATGCCAGCTACCAATCCTTTCCACACAAGCTTGTTGATATTCTTGAAATTCAAGTGGGAAAGCTTCTTATGCCAAAGCCAACTTTCATCAGTTGAAGCTTTGCTATAGAGACATGTGATTTGATCAGTAAAAGAAATAAGATTTGCAACATACAAATTTCCTTTTCTTTTCACTGTCAAAATCACATTATCAAATTCTTTGTCACACACCAAGCATTGATCTTCTTTGAAGGTGACATTGAATCCATTATCACATAGTTGACTCACACTTAGTAAATTGTGCTTTAAGCCATCAACTAGTGCTACTTCAGTGAAGATGACATCTCCATGTTCAACACTGCCATATCCCCTCGTATGGCCTTTATTATCATCTTCAAAAGTGACTTTTGGGCCACTTTTCTCTTCATACTGTTTTAGCAGGGACTTATCTCCAGTTATGTGCCTTGAACAACCACTGTCCAAGTACCATGTTTTCTTCTTTTTGCCCTGCACAGTAGAGAGTAACTAGTTTGAGATTTTTGGAACCCAGATTTTCTTGGGTCCTTTCTCACTAGTTGTAGACTCAAGACTTGACTCGGATTGAGTTGATTGTCTTTTAGCTGTTTTGACTTTAATTGGACAATCATTAGTCTTGCTACTTGTTTGTGAGAAACTGCCAAGCTTAGAATTCTCATTGTTAATGCAAAGATGATTTAACCTTTTTACAGGCGATTTATCTTTTATTCTCTTTGAAGGTGCAGTCTCAGTTATAGGAATTTTATTTTTGCTCCTACAGTTAACAGCTATGTGGTTGGGGTTACCACATACATGACATGTCTTTCTAGGAGCATCAAGCATTCTAGCATAATTTGTATGTTTATTAATGCCTATCTTTTCATTCCTATTTTTCTTCTTTCTGCTTAACTCCACTAATTTTTTAGCCTTTTTGTCTGGAAGATTTTCCAGTTTTTTATTTAATTGTGTCTTTGTCATGAACCCAATATTTAATCTCTTCGTTTCACTCTTATCAACAACATTCACTGACTATTGATCAATTTCTGTTTTTGCACTGATTTGTTGATCTTGAGTGTTAATGAATTTGGGTTCAATAACAGGAGAGACAAAATTAATTCTTTTTAAAATATTTGGCTTACTAGTAGTGGAATTAACAGCTTCAAATAGATCATTTAAATTTAAACTCTTGTCTAGATTTTCGTCAAAACCTAGTCCAGATTTTTGACCTATTGTTTGACACTCTACCAAATCTGATAACTTTTTAGAGGAAGTACTCCATTGTTTAATCTTAGCTTGAGCATTTTCAAGTTGCTCTACTAAGTAATATTCCCTCTTTTTCAAAGCATCAATCATATGATGAGCTTTGTTTAAGTTAGATTTGATGGTGTCAAATTGTGCCAATCTCTCTTCAAAAAACTTATTTCTTTTCAAGAGACTGTCACGTGATTCTTTCACATTGGTATATTTAATAGTTAAAGATCTAAAACTAACATGCAAATCTGACATATCTTTTTGTATGTTTTCAATGCTAGATGTATCAAGTAAATCAAGCACATTAAAATTCTGATTTGCATCACATACCTTAGTAGAATCACTTGACTCGTCACTCCGAGCCATCAAGGCAAAGTTGACAACTTCTTCATCAGAGTCGCTGTCAATCCAATCTTTACCCTTAGTAATCAAGGCTTTTCTCTTTCATTTAGCTTTCTTGTCAGCAAAGTCATTTCCTTTCCTTGATTTTTCATCCTTAGATCTATCACTTGATCTCGGCTTCCTGCACTCATTGGCAAAGTGCCCTAACCCATCATAATTGTAACATCTTATCTTCTTTAAGTCGAAGGTGACTTTTTGACCTTCACGTTTAGGGTTAGGCTTCCTTGACGATTTTCTTCCTTTCCTGCTGGCCCTAAATTTCTTGAACTGTTTGACCATGAATGCCATGAATTCTTCCATGTCATCATCAGTGTCCAGTTCATCTTCCTGATCAGCCGAGCTAGCATTGGAAGATTCCTCATCAAGCTTCTCTTGAGACTTGCTTGTCTCAACCATCAACGCAGCTCCTTTGTCCCTGCCATGCATGCGTTGTCATTGCTCTACTTCGAGTTCATAAGTCTTTAAATTCCCGTAGAGCCTGTCCAGTGTGAGTATGTCCAAGTCATGAGCCTCTCTTATAGCTGTTGTTTTTGGATCCCAACTTGGAGGGAGAGATCTCATGAACTTGGTATTGACATCCTCATTGTCATAGGACTTTCCAAGTATTTTCAAATCGTTGAGCAAAGTGTTGAACCTATCATAAACTGACGTTATTGGTTCACTAGGCTTTGCTTGAAAGAACTCGTATTGTTGTGTCAACAATGACCTTTTGTTCTTTTGGACTTGGTCAGTGCCTTCACATAGGACTTTGATGGTGTCCCAGATTTGATTAGATGTCGTGCAATTTATGATGCTTGTGAACATATTTTTTTCAATTCCATTATAGAGTATGTTCATTACCTTAGCATCCTTCAACACTCGTAACTTGTCTTCGTTTGTATAATCACATTCTGGAGCAAGTTCAAAGTGTTCCGCCACAACAGATCCATCGACGGTTTTAGTATGAATAAATTTCCTGGGTAAATAGGGACCCTTCTCAATCCTATCAATATAATCTGGATCTGTTGCTCTTAAGTACATGTACATCTTTTGCTTCCACATCGGATATTCTTCTCGTTTAAGAATAGGAATTCTAGTACCACCATCACGACTTCCCCCATACGTCATTATGCTAGAGTTGCTTGCTTCATCGTTGGCCATCTCTTGGAACGTGTTAATTGAGTAAATTCAATTAAAGGCTCTGATACCAATTGCTTTCCCAGTGAGATAGCCGAGAACTTGTAGAAGGGGGGGGGGGGGGGGGGGGGG
>CM025787.1:14026442-14098069 GCA_014636745.2 Centella asiatica | reverse complement strand
GGGGGGGGGGGGGGGGGGGGGGGGGGGGGGGGGGTTGAATACAAGTTCTTTGAAATCTTTTCAATTACTTGTTCTTCAAGAAATTTAATTATAACTTGCGGAAATAAAGAACAAGAACAAGAATCAATTTATAAACAATTGTTTGTATTGATTTTAACAATTGAATACAAATTCTAACAATCATAACAATGTGATCGTCAGCTTCTTTTCTTTTCTGTATAGGAAAAGATACAAACTATGAATTCTATACAGCTTCGAATTACAAAATTTTTCTGTAAACCTAATTACAGCTTCTCTAAAAACTGATTTCACAGTTTTTCCTTTTCTAAATCAACATTGATTCAGCTTCCTTATTCGAATCAAATACAATCTTTCCTTTTTGATTAGGAAGAGATTTTTGGTTAGTTTCCTTACCAGCTACGACTTCAATAATATCTTGAACTACGTGGAAGACATTCCTTTTAATTCGAACTCTGTATCTCTCTGGAAATAAATCACGATTAGTCCCTGATGCTTCATCTTTAGTCTCTAGTGATTTCATCAATTAGTCTCTGGTGCTTTTAGTCCTTGATGACGTCAAATTGTATAGTCTCCGATAGAGTTATTTAGTCTCCGATGCTTTAAGGCTTAGTCTCCGATGACGTCTGCTTAGTCTCTGATGCTTTTAACCTTAGTCTCCGATGACGTAAGCTTTAGTCTCTGACTCCTCTAGACTTAGTCTCTGATGACGTAAGCCTTAGTCTCTGATGACGTAAGCCTTAGTCTCCGACAGGCAAAACTAGTCTCTGATAGATAACGAATCCTTAGTCTCTGACAAGTTTTCCTAGTCTCCAACAAGCCTTTTTGTAAACTCTAATGGACCAAATACACATTTCGACTTGTTGAAGCTTTGATACTCCATTCCAACAGTTACTTACAAATAAAGAATAATTATATCTCTTTACAAAGAATGAATGAATTACAAACAAAGAGATAACTACTGGCTACAAAACTTCAGTGTTACTAATTAACACTTTCTATACATTTGTACTCTAAGTAATCTAAAGACAATCATCATCAAATGTTCTAAAACCTAACATATAAATACCTCATTCGGAGGTAACATTTCAATCTCTTTTTTAAAGATTTTCTCTCCTAAAGTTCCTCTTTAAACCTACCATCTCCATATAATTTCAAGTTCTTCCTTCTGGGCGATTATTTTCAAACAGGCTTTGATTTCTTTCGTCAACCTAAGAGGTAAGAATCTTATGTTCTCCTCTGCTTTTTGTTTTCTTTCTACATAGCATCCGAAAGTATTCACTGTTTATGCTAAGTCTTTAGGAACAAATAAAGTTGTTAAGAGTATGGTGTTTTGAGTTAATGAAAGGACGATTATGCATCTTAGATTGAGTATGTTTATCACTAGATATCATTCGTGGTCATGGAAGACTTCCTTTTATCAGAGACTAGTTCTATGATCAGTCTCTGATGAGATAATGTTAGTCTCTGACGAGATAATATCAGTCTCTGATGAGTTAACATTAACCTCCGATGACGTCAACCTTAGTTCCCGATGGGTTAAGATGACGTCATCAGTCTCTGGTAAGTTAACGTTAGTCTCTAATGACATCACCTTTAGTCTCTAATGGGTTAAGATGACGTCATCAGTCTCTGATGAGTTCATAATAATCTCCGATGATGTCAACCTTAGTCTCTGATGGGTTAAGATGACATCATCAGCCGCTAATGAGATATTTGTTAGTCTCTGATGAGCATCTATGTTTTGTCTCCGACAGGTTTGGCACTGAACAAGTGAGTTTGGCGCTGAGCATTTATCCACCGAGGAGTTTGGCGCTGGACAAATCATCCACTGATGAGTTCAGCGATGACTTGGGGAGTTCGGTGCTAAACAAGTTGTCACCCGACGAGTTTGGCATTGAATAAGATCATCCCCTAATGGGTGAACCATCCCCTGATAGGTAATGTATCCCCTGACGGGTGAACCATCCCCTGACAAGTAAAATATTCTCTGATGGGCAACTTCGTGCCCTGATGATCATTCTTTGTTTTTGCATAATCATCTTCCAAAGTATAGATTTCTCATGTTATACCAACAATGATGTTTTACAGAACTCTATTGCAACCAATATATCGAATTTAGCTAAGAACCAAGGCAAGTATATACTCATTCCACTTTCTTTCTTACTGATTACGTAGAATCACTATTTCGATTTACGTAAATGAATGATGTTAATGCCTATGCAAGATGATGATCTCTTTTATGATTAAGTAAAGTACGATCATTGATCCGATGTACGTGAAAAGATGTTGATTATTGAGCTATATGTTATTGAGTGATTGCTAGTTGTTTAAAATTGCTAGCACACCAAAAGATGATGAAGATGACGTAAGGGTGTTGCAGGTCATGACCTTGTATGCACACCCAAGCATGTCCCGTATGGATATATAGTTACGTTATTGGCAGTCGCTGCTTTTATTTGTTGAGCACGCCAAGGTTATTGGTAGTCGCTGCTTTTAATTGTTGAGCACGCCAAGGTTTTTAAAATAAGAAAATGTTTACTAGAAGATATATCCATATGGGAAGTTAAGGGATTGTTGAATGCTTTCACCTGGTATTCTGGCCAATGATGAAAGGGAATGAGAGGCTGAGGCATCGATAATCAAACCTTCGCAGACCAATGTTTTTCTACAAGTGACTACGTATGTGAGAACCTGAAAATTTTAAATGTATTTTATGATAAGAAATAATTTTATTTTGTGTTATTTTATTTTTGCATGGAGGTTAGTCTTTTTAGATATGAATGATGAATTCATATCTACAATGAAAATTTTATGATGATGTGATATCCATGATTATGAGATTAAGTTCCTTAAAAAGGTATTAAAAAGGGGACTAGCAAATCCCATATAAGATTATATTGATCAGCTTAGAAGAGGGTGAGAGGATTATGTAAGTTTTATACCTACGTGTTGATCAAAGAGTTGCTTAAGTGGCAGTAGTCGATCAAGGCTTTGTTCATGTAGGACAACAGTTGTTAGCTGTTAAAGAGTAATGATAAGCAGTCGTTTTACCGTCCAGATTTACCAATTATCTTACCTTAAAGCTTAACATTAGCTTACTGCTCTTGAACTTTATAAATACCTCATTCGAGATGAAATTTTAATTCCTTTACCAAAATTTCTCTTTTAAGAGTTTCGTTTAAACGTATCATCTCCATAAATTTCCAAGTTCTTCTTTCGAAAAATTATTCTTAGACAAGCTTTGATTTCACCCTTAAGAATGAAGAGATAAGAACCTGGTACTCTACTTAGTTTCTTTCGTGCATAGCATCAAAGGTTTATGCTAAGTTTATATTCTTTTGCATTTTCATGAGACATCCTAGGCTGAGTTTGTTCATGATAAGCCTTCCATGGTAGCAAAAACAAGCTCTAATGTTAGTCTCTGACGAGATAATTTTAGTCTCTGATGAGATACTTTAGTCTCTGATGAGATAGATATTACTCTCTGATGAAGGATTTTCTTAGTCTCCGATGAAGGAATTCTTAGTCTCTGATGAGTTAATGTTAGTCTCTGATGAGTTAATATTAGTCTCTGATGAGATGTTGTTAGTCTCTGATGAGTTAATGTTAGTCTCCGATGAGTTAATATTAGTCTCTGATGAGATGTTCTTTAGTCTCCGATGCTTCAAAAATCTTAGTCTCTGATGACGTCAGCCTTAGTCTCCGATGAGTTAAGATGACGTCATCAGTCTCTGATAAGTTATTTAGTCTTGGATGACGTCAGCCTTAGTCTTCGATGATTTAAGATGACGTCATCAGTCTCTGATGAGTTATTTAGTCTCGGATGATGTTAGCCTTAGTCTCCAACAGGCTAAAGTTTAGTCCCCGATGACGTCATCCGTAGTCTCTGATGGGCAAAATATGTTAGTCTCTGATGGTTAAGGATATCAGTCCCTGACGAGTTTGATAATGAGAAAATTATTCCCCGATGCACAAATCTGTCATCAAGATTATAAAACATTATTTTCTTAAAATTATTTTATGATGTTTTTATGCCAGATTTAAGACAGTAAAAGTCTAAGGACATCACATACACATTTTCTTTCATAAATTCTTATTAAGGTATTAAAATATTACTTGCATAATTTACAAAATCTTTCACTCACCAGTAAATTGAATTTGAATCTTTGTTGCAAAGGACCAAGGCAAGTATATTCTCACTCTTATGCTTATTTCAGTTAAACGCATGATCAATTGATTCGATATGCGTACAAAAATTATGACTTTTATATTTAAATTTCCTTGTGAAACAGAATGCTATGCTTTAATTTCCGCTAGCATGATATGAATAGAAGTGCATGGATATAAAGAAGCTTTGCTCTATCAGTTATTTTTTGCTCTATCAGTTATTTTTCAATATTATATCTGTGCAATAAATGAAATGATATGTCCCTTAAATAGGTTATGCCACATGGATGGCTAGGGAAAAGGAAAGGTGCTGATTTGTTCTTCACCTGACCTAGAGGAATTTTATGTGATTACATACGTTCACACAAAGAGGGATCATTCGGACACAGTAAGGCCAGCTGTATACCGTATGGTTAGCAAATCCAACGGGTTTAGCCCCCGATGGATATTTTTATTTCAAGGAAGTTATGCTTTGATTTAAGAAGGATTACACAATTGTTTATCATCAGTAATCCTAAAGATCCTTTAAAGATTTCTGAGGCATTAGTATTGTTCCACCAAGCCTCTCAATAGAATTGAATCCCTTGAAACATTCCAAATTTGCTTTCCCAAATTGTTTATATACTTGTTGGGCGTAAATCGCTCGTTCTTGTTGAATTTTAATGTCTTGCAGGGCAGAATATAAAGGCTGAGCCCTCTGTCAAGGGGAAGGCAAAGATGATTGGTTATTGAGTTTGGCTAACTCTCTTACTGCCAATAAGGAAGGAAGGAAGATGATCTGAAGAGTGATGTTTTGAATCATAATATAGAGATAGAATAGCTTCTGCTGAAAATGTAATATTTTGGGTTGTAATAACTCTTTAATATTGTTTTTTTTCCAGTATTTATAATATGAATGGATGTGTAGTTATCTTTTCCTTCTTTTGACGAAGCCTTGATCTAGTGAGGGATTTTGGGGTCGTCACAACGTATGTCAAATGATGGAATCAAACAACCAGGCTGACCAGCTGGGATGAAATTTGATTGTTAAAGGAAGTCAGATAATGATTAGTCTGGTCAGGTGATGCATTATCTGATTAAGAGAAGGCGAATCCAGATTTTTTAAAGAGGGTTAACCCCTTGATATCACTCGGGAACCCTAAATGATACATGTTTATTGATTATCTGGAGGTGTTGGCATTGCTTGGTCCAACCTCAATGAATATTAAAGCTTTTGAATTATCTGTTCTTCTTGCTTATGAATATATACTTGCTGAGCGTAAATGCTCATGTGGAATGCTATAAAATGTTTTTCAGGTTATGTCAAGAAGGCCGAGTCGCCTAATAAAGGAAAAGAGAAAATGGCATAGTGAGAGCTTCTTGATTTCTCTCCTATAGATGGCCTTTAGAGGGAAAGTGAAATGGAAGGCCATCAGAGAAATGTTTAGGTTGTAAGGCTAGATGGGCCATGTAAAGTTAGTTTCCGCTACAGCTTGTTTATTTCCAAGCTTTGAGGTTTTGTAAGAAATGTTAACCTTAAGATTTTATTATAATGTTTTGAGAATGTATGTTTCATACAGATAATGTAAATGCTTGGCTATGATGTGTCTGTCTCAGTTGTAGTGTGATTTTATATTTGTTTTCTAGCGGGACCCGGGGTTTCCAGCTTGGGGAGCTTGGGGCTGTCACCCAAATTGTTGACAGTGCCCGGGGCCCGGCTCAGGGGATTTTCCGGGGGAGAGGGCCGCTACAGTTGGTATCAGAGCCAAGCACCAGTTATGAGACATGTTCTCTACTGGAAAATAGAATTTGGGATTTAGTAGGATAAGGAAATGATTGTACGAAGAATAGGAAATAGATGTCTAGGCTGATCCTCGGCTACTTATAGGTTGTGAGAACCCGAAAAATTTTAAATGCATTCTATAATAAGAAATAATTTATTTTGTGTTATTATATTTTTACATGGAGGTTAGTCTTTTAAATATGAATGATAAATTCATATCTATAATGAAAATTTTTATGATGATGTGATATCCATGATGATGAGGTTAAGTTCCTTAAAAAGGTATCAAAAAGGGGATTAGCAAATCCCATATAAGATTATATTGAACAGCATGGAGGAAGAGGAGAGGGTTACGTGGGATTTGTGATTACGTGTTTGATTAGAAACTGTTTAGGTGGCTAAGTTTTCATGCATGTAGGACAACAGCTGGTTGTTAACAAGAAGTCATGATGAATAGCCGTTTTACCGTCCAAATTAACTAATCGTTTTATTCTAATGTGTAACCTTAGTTCACTGTTCTTGAACTCTATAAATACCTCATTCGTGATGAAATTTTAACTCTTTTACCAAAATTTCTCTTTTAAAGAGTTTCGCTTAAATATATCATCTCCATAAATTTCCAAGTTCTTCTTTCGGAAAAATTATTCTTAGACCAGCTTTGATCTCACTCTTAAGAACGAAGAGGTAAGAACCTGGAACTCTACCTAGTTTCTTTTATGCATAGTATCAAAGATTTATGCTAAGATTAATATTCTTTGCATCTTCATGAGACATCATAGGTTGAGTTTGAGCATGATAGGTCTTCCATCGTAGCAGAAGCAAGCTCTAACGTTAATCTCTAATGAGATGATGTTAATCTCTAATGAGATGCTGTTAGTCTCTGACGAGATATTCGTAATCTCTGATGAGATATTCTGTTAATCTCTGATGATGACGTCAGCTTTAGTCTTCGACAGGCTAAAGTTTAGTCCCCGATGACGTCATTAGTCTTCGGCAGGTTATTTACTCTCGGATGACGTCAGCTTTAGTCTCCGACAGGCTAAAGTTTAGTCCCCGATGATGTCATTAGTCTCCGACAAGTTATTTACTCTCAGATGACGTCTGCTTTAGTCTCCGACAGGCTAAAGTTTAGTCTCTGATGACGTCATCAGTCTCTGGTGAGCCATTTAGTCCCCGATGACGTCAGCCTTAGTCTCCGATAGAGTTAAGATGACGTCATCAGTCTCTGATGAGTTATTTAGTCTCTGATGACGCCAGCCTTAGTTTCTGACAGGCTAAATTCAGTCTTTGATGACGTCATCAATAGTCTCTGATGAAGGAAATTCCGTAGTCTCTGATGAAGGAATTATTAGTCTCCGATGGAGGAATTTCCTAGTCTCTGATGAGATATTCTTAGTCTCTGATGAGATATTGTTAGTCTCTGATGGCTAAAGATATCAGTCCCTGACGAGTTTAATAATGAGAAAATTATTCCCTGACGCATAGTCTGTTATCAAGACTATAAAACATTATTTTCTTAAAATTATTTTATGATGTTATTCTTTAAAATAGTAAAGTCTAAGGACATCACATACATATTTTCTTTCATAAATTCTTTTTAAGGTATTAAAATATTACTTGCATAATTTACAGAATCTTCACTCATGAGTAATTTGAGTTTGATTTTGTGCTAAGGACTGAGGCAAGTATATTTACACTCTTATATTTATTTCAAGTTGAAGTAAGTATATTTTCATTCTTATGCTTGATTCTTGTTGATGCAAGTATATCTACAATCTAATATTTATTCAAGTTGATGCAAGTATATTCACAATCTTATGTTTATTGCAAGTTGATGTAAGTATATTCTTACTCTTATGCTTATTTCAGTTAAGCGCATGATCAATTGATTCGACATGCGTACAAAATTATGACATTTAAATCTAAATTTCCTTGTGAAATAGAATGCTATACTTTAATTTCCGCTAGCATGATATGAATAAAAGTGCATGGATATACAGAAGCTTTGCTTTTTCAGCTATTTTTTTAATATTATATCTATGCAATAAATAAAAATGCTATGTTCCTTAAATGGTGATGCCACATGAATGGTTAGAGGAAAGGAAAGGTGCTTATTTGTTCTTCACCTGACCTAGAGGAATTTTATGTGACTACGTACGTTCACACAAGGAGGGATCATACGGGCACAGTTAGGCCAGCTGTATACTGTATGGTTAGCAGATCCAGTGGTTTTAGCCCCCGATGGATATTTTTACTTCAAGAAAGTTATGCTTTGTTTTAAGAGGGATTACACAATTGTATATCATCAGTAATCCTAAAGATTCCTTAAAGATTTCTGAGGCATTAGTATTGTTTCACCAAGCCTCTCAACAGAATTGAATCTTTTGAAACATTCCAGATTTGCCTTTCCAAATTTATTTATATACTTGCTGGGCGTGAAACACTCATTCTTGTTGATCTTTAATATCTTGCAGGGCAGAATATTAAGGTTGAGCCCTTTGACAAGGGAAAAGCAAAGGTGATCAGTTACTGAGTTGGGCAAACCCTTTGTAGTGCCGATAAGAAAGGAAGGAAAGAAGAGGATCCAAAAGTGATGTTTTGTATTATAGTATAGAGATAGACTAGCTTCCGCTGAAAATGTAATATTTTGGGTTGTAATAACTCTTTAATATCGTTTCTTTCTGTAATTATTATATGAATGGATGTGTGGTTATCTTTTCCTTTTTTTGATGAAGCCCTGATCCAGTGAGGGATTTTGGGGCCGTCACATAGGTTATTAGATTAAATAAGATATAAGGTTATGAGATAGGACAATTCACTTTGAATATATTGTACACCCTGTTATAGTATTAGTATGTGTGTTAAATCTTTATTATAAATTTTAAGTTGATATTAATTTAAGTTATGTTTCCTTTATAGATGAACCCACCTACTCCAGGACATGTAGATAAGGGCAAGGCACCTATGATTAAAAAGTTTAGAGAAGGAGCATACCCCTAATAGTAATGTTGCTCGATCTTTTAAGTCTGGTAGACACCATCTTTTAAATGTCAACCGTGGGAGGTCAGGTGCATGTTGGCGAGTGACTCCTCGCAAAAGAGTGAATAAAGCAATTCAGGTTTTTCGTTTTGAAATACCTTGAGGTTCTGATAAAAATGATGAAAACTTTGTAGACCCTGAAGGAAATAAACAGAACCTAACCAATCCATTTGAGGGGTCAAGTTTCTCAGTTCATATGAAGAGTCCTTTTTCACCCCATGATCAAACAGATTCTCCATCCTTGGGTCCTTCTCAAATAAGAGGTTCCCCTACAGATAGGCACACACTACCTATGGTGTCAGCCACGCCACATGTTGTCTCCACACCAATTAGCTTATCAAATGTTGCACCCATTGTACCACCACCAGAAAATCTAGTACCCTTCCCATTCCCTAATGGATTCTGTTATTACCTTCAACGCAGAATCCGTATGACACAAGCAGAGTTGGCGACGCGTAATACTACCATGATGGTCAGTCGTTGGCCTATCAAAGGACTAGTAGACTGTTGGATCTTTGGAGGGTATCATTTCAGGATGTGTCCTTAGTTCTCACTGAGACTCTGACAGAAGTTGTGATCTCAATTAGTAATTATTTCAGGCTTATGCAGCCTTCTATGGCAGATCGAGATCAATTGATGTATAACCTTATAGAGAAGGTTGAGGGAGTGTGTTGTTTTGCACACAGAACAATGAGTGAACTTGATTCCCAACCCCTGTATTAGGCACTGATAGTAGTCAGTGTTGTTATGTTTTGTTGAATTTTGTAGCAAGGAAGCTTTGTTGTACAAATTTGTTATAATGTAACTTTTGTTACTTAATATATATATTTGGATGGTTTAATCTAAAAATTTCCTTGTCATTTCATATATGTTATTCTTTAAAGAAGAAAAAAGAGGACTTTCAATAGTAAAATTTTATTTTCTCAATTTATAGGAAATGGCTCCAAAAGGAAGACCCCGAACCCAGCAAGCTACCAAACAAGTTGATCAAGAAAACCCCAATCTGAACAACAACCAAGAAAATAATAATCAGGAGAATCCTATTGTCTTATTGGTAAATATGATTAAGGAAGCCTCCCAAAGTAACAATAACCAGGTACTTCCACCACAAGTACAACCTAGAAGGATAACATTTAAAGATTTTACCAATAGTTGTCCACCTACTTTTAATGGTGATGGAGGTCCCACTGCCGCTCAAATTTGGATTAAGGAAATAGAAAAAGCTTTTCGTATTGCTGGAGTAACTGATGACCTTAAGACGGAATATGCTACATATTTATTGAAAGAAGAAGCTTGTTATTAGTGGGAAAATACTGAACGATTAGAAATGACTAGAAGATTGGCAAGTAGGAATGAACAAGCAGTCCTCCAGGTTGAGCTAATTGTCACCTGGTCCCAGTTTAAAGAATTTTTCTATAACCAGTATTTTCCAACCAGTGCTGCAGATGAGCTAGAAAATCAATTTCTAGAATTAAGATAAGGAAACATGACTGTGGAAGAATATGAAAAGAAGTTTAATGAACTACAAAGATATGTTCCGCATTTGGTAGATACTGAGAGAAGAAAGACAAGAAGGTTTGAGCATGGTTTGAATCCATGGTTGCATGATAAGATTGCTTTTACGGCCGGTTTCTTATTATCCTTTGTAGCGACTGAATCTTGTTTCCGATACAGCACCATTGGCGAGGGATTCTGTGTGTTGCCCTGTTGCCAAATGCGAGTGAAGGTTTTTTTGATTTCAAAGCGTGTGACCTAAGGAAGCGCCATTCAAGAGATCTCTTTAGACGCATCAGTAGCCCGACATTTTATGTTTAAAACTATGTTGAAGTTGTTCAAAGGTCAAAGGTAGCAGAGAATAGTGGCAAGCTACTTTGGGAATTTAATTGGGAGAAACGTAAGGAAGGAAAAAGGAAAGGGAGTTATTTTAATAACAATCTTAATCAAAGGATTGGTGGACAAGGAAAACCACAAACCAATTCGGTCTTAGTGAAACAAGAGGAAGGAAATATGTATAATAGCAATAATAGGAAAAGGAATTTCATTACGGACTTAAGTGAGAATAAAAGGAGGATTGTAATTTGTGGCAAATGTGGGAGGAACCATGAAACTTTTCAGTGTCTAGTAGGAACTGATTTGTGTTTTAGATGCCGTCGATCTGGTCATACTACCATTAATTTCCCAAGCCAGGCACCAATCGTTTCACAACCAAGGTTTCCTCCGCAACAATATCAACAACAAAGTGCTAGTCGTGTAGTTGGAGCTGCGAGGAGATGCTTTAGTTGTGCTCCAGAAGGCCACATGTCCACTTCATGCCCTCAGAAAAAGGGTTAGGGTAAACCCCCATTGATAGGACCTAGTATGGTAGCTAGTCGACCACAAGCTAGGACTTACAATATGACTGCGCATGACGCACTATTGTTTTTGAAAACGTGGTTTCAGGTACGATATTGGTTAATTCAATTAAAGTGCATGCTTTATTTGATTTTGGTCTGACTAGATCCTTCATATTTGAACGTCTTCTTAAGAATAGGAATTTTGCTCCTGAATGTTTAGAAATACCTCTAGAAGTTATAGTAGCTAATCATGAGGTGTACATTGCCAAGAGTATATTACTTAATTGTAGTATAAGAATAGGAAAGCATGACTTCCCTGCAAACTTAATACCTTTTCCATTGGGAGAGTTTGATCTAGTACTAGGCATGGATTGGCTACATCAATACCAAGCTAACATAGATTGCAGGAAAAAGAAGGTCTCCCTAAAAACACCCTCAAATAGTAAAGTGCTATTTCATGGATGTAAGTCTACTAAATCCTCTCACCTTCTTACAATGATTCAAGCTAATAAAATGTTACGCAAGGGATGCGAAGCATTTTTAGCTTATGTTTATAACACAAGGATGGAAGGATTAAAGATTTTAGATATCCCTATAATGAATGAATTTGGAGATGTGTTTCCTGAGGAGTTACCAGGTGTACCCCCAAATAGACAAGTGGAATTTGGAATTGAGCTAGTACCCAGAACTGCTCCAATTTCCAAAGCTCCTTATAGGATGGCCCCTTCAGAATTAAAAAGAAATGATTCAGCTACAAGGATTGCTAGACTAGGGATTCATTAGGCCAAGTGTTTCACCCTGGGGAGCACTTGTTTTCTTTGTAAAGAAGAAAGATGGATCATTAAGGCTATGTATTGATTATCGAGAATTAAATAAGGTAACGGTGAAGAATCGATATCCCCTACCTAGGATTGATTATCTGTTTGACCAACTCAAAGGAGTAAGGTATTTTTCAAAGATTAACTTAAGATCAGGATATCATCAATTAAAGATTAAGATTGAAGATCTCCCTAAGTTAGCTTTTAGAACCGGTTATGGTCACTATGAATTTGTGGTAATGCCTTTTGGACTCACCAATGCCCCAACTGTTTTTATGGATTTGATGAATCGAGTTTTCAAGCCATATTTGGATAAGTTCATCATTGTATTCGTAGATGACATTCTCATCTACTCTAAAATGAGAGAAGAACATGACGAACATTTGAGACAAGAGAAACTTTATGCCAAATTGTCAAAATGTGAATTTTGGTTAAGAGAGGTAAAATTTTTAGGACATGTGATCAATGAATCTGGAATTTTGGTTGATCCCATCAAAGTTGAAGCCATCATAAATTGGCCATAACCAAAGAACCTACCGAAGTGAGAAGTTTTCTAGGGTTAGCAGGATACTATCATCGATCCGTTCAAGATTTCTCTAAGATAGCAGTCCCATTAACGAATTTGACAAGGAAGACAGAAAAGTATATTTGGACTCCAGCTTGTGAGAAGAGTTTTCAGGAATTGAAGAAAAGATTAACCGCCACCCCGGTGCTAAGTTTACCTGATAACAAAGGGGATTTCATGATCTACAGTGACGCCTTGATGAATGGATTAGGGGTTGTGCTAATGCAACATGGCAAAGTTATTGCCTATGCATCTCGGCAACTCAAGGACTGCGAAAAATGATGTGCAACGCATGACTTAGAGTTGGCTGCTATTGTTTTCGCATTAAAGATTTGGAGGCATTATTTATATGGAGAGAAATGTGACATTTACACTGATCACAAGAGTTTAAAGTACATTTTCACTCAAAAGGAATTTAACATGAGGCAAAGACGGTGGTTGGAACTAATAAAAGACTACAATTGTTCGATCAACTATCACCCTGATAAAGCAAATGTCGTAGCTGATGCTTTAAGTAGATGTGAAAGGTTAAATATGATGGCAATTCAAGAAGAGGTAAGGATGGATTTGGAGAGGATACAATTAAAGGTTATCACAACTCAGCAAAAGAAAGCAATAGAGCAAGAGTTTGGTGTAAAACCGAGCTTATTGACTATCATCAACGAAGCTCAAGAAGAGCATGTAAAAGATAAGGAAAAGTTGTTAAAGGGGAAAAATGGAAAATGTCGGATCCATGATAATGGATTGATGAGATTTGAAAATAGAATTTAGATTCCGACAAAATTGGAATTACAAAGAAGTCTACTATAGGAAGCCCACAACTCTAAATTCTCGATACGTCCAGGTGGAACAAAGATGTATCAAGATTTGAAACAAAATTTTTGGTGGCCTAACATGAAGAAAGAAATAGCTAGATGGGTAAACACATGTCTCACCTGTCAACAAGTTAAAGCAGAAAACCAAAAGCCTAGTGGTTTGTTACAATCTTTGGATATCCCAGAATGGAAATGAGAATATATTACAATGGATTTTGTGGTTGGATTGCCAGTAACTCAAAAGGGATTAAATACAATCTGGGTAGTAGTGGACAAATTAACTAAATCTGCACATTTCCTACCTATTAAGGATACCTATAAAATGAACCAATTGGTCAGATTGTATGTAAAAGAAATCCTTAGTCGTCATGGAGTGCCAGTTTTGATTATATCTGATCATGATCCTCGTTTCACATCTAGGTTTTGGCGAAGCTTTCAAGAGTATTTAGGAACAAGATTAGACATGAGTACTGCTTTCCACCCACAAACTGACGGGCAATCCAAAAGAACAATCCAAACCTTAAAAGATATGCTGAGAGCGTGTTCTTTGGAGTTTGGAGGACGATGGGATGAACATCTACCACTCGTCGAGTTTGCTTATAATAATAGTTATCATACAAGCATAGAGGGATGGCTCCATTTGAAGCTTTGTATGGAAGGAAGTGCAGAACACCATTGTATTGGAATGAAGTTGGAGAAAGAAAGTTGGAGGGACCTGAAATAGTCCAACAAACTGAGAATGCAATCCGGACGATCCGAGCCAAAATAAAAGCAGCTCAAGATTGACAAAAGCAATATGCAAACCAACACCGAAAGGATCAAGCATTAGAAATAGGAGGTTATGCATTACTTAAGATTTCACCTTGGAAAGGCATATTGCACTTCAGACAAAAAGGAAAGCTAAGTCCTCATTTTATTGGACCTTTTGAAGTACTCGGCCGCATTAGCAAAGTGGCTTATCAACTAGCACTACCCTCGACTCTAGGTCTTGTTCATGATATTTTCCATGTCTAAATGCTACGACCTTATAAAGGGAATCATTCTGGCATTATTAACTACCAGCCCATTGAGCCACAACCAGATTTGCATTATGAAGAAACGTCAATACAAATTTTGGATCGTCAAGTAAAGGTTTTAAGAAATAAAGAAATTGCATCTGTAAAAGTTTTATGGAGAAACCACAATGTTGAAGAAGCAACATGGGAACTAGAAGAAATGATGACGCAAAAATACCCTCAACTGTTTCACCAGTAAAGTTTCGAGGACGAAACTTATTGTAAGGAGGGGAGAATATGACGACCTAGAAAATTTATTTATCTATAAATAATTTATTTACTCATATTTGTTTTCTTATTAATGTGTATAGTTAATATATGATGTTTTTGAATGTCTAAATATTTTTTTCTGGACCCATTAAAGGGTTATATTTTGTTTGGATATTGGTTACAAGGACAAGCAAATTATGTTTATATGTTTGGTAACATTTGTAATTGCCTGTAAGTCCCGTGAAGAACTTAATAGCTTACGTAAGAATGATTACATCATGTGTACGTATATTAATTAGATTAGTAAGCTGCTTAAGTGACTAGCTTATGTGCATGAAGGACAGCAGCTGCTTATTACATGTATTAGCTGTTAAGAATCATGATGAGTAGCCGTTTTATTAACCAATGATTTTATCTCAAAGCTTAATCTCAGCCTACTATAAATACCTCATTCGGAGGTAACATTTCAATCTATTTTCTAAAGATTTTCTATCCTAAAGTTCTTCTTTAAACCTACGATCTCCATATAATTTCAAGTTCTTCCTTCTGGGAGATTATTTTCAAACAGGCTTTGATTTCTTTCGTCAACCTAAGAGGTAAGAATCTTATGTTTTCCTCTGCTTTTCGTTTTCTTTTTACATAGCATCCGAAAGTATTCACTGTTTATGCTAAGTCTTTAGGAACGAATAAAGTTATTAAGAGTATGGTGTTTTGAGTTAATGAAAGGACGGTTATGCATCTTAGATTGAGTTTGTTTATCACTAGATATCGTTCGTGATCATGGAAGACTTCTTTTTATCAAAGACTAGTTCTATGATCAGTCTCTGATGAGATAATGTTAGTCTCTGACGAGATAATATCAGTCTCTGATATGTTAACATTAACCACCGATGACGTCAGCCTTAGTCCTCGATGGGTTAAGATGACGTCATCAGTCTTTGGTAAGTTAACGTTAGTCTCTGATGACATCACCTTTAGTCTCTAATGGGTTAAGATAACGTCATCAGTCTCTGATGAGTTCATAATAATCTCTGATGATGTCAGCCTTAGTCTCCGATAGGTTAAGATGATGTCATCAGTCTCTGATGAGATATTTGTTAGTCTCTGATGAGCATCTATGTTTTGTCTCCGACAGGTTTGGCGCTGAAGAAGTGAGTTTTGTGCTGAACATTTATCCACCGAGGTGTTTGGCACTAGACAAATCATCCATAAATGAGTTCAGCGATGACTTGGGGAGTTCGGCGCTAAACAAGTTGTCACCCGACGAGTTTGATGATGAACAAGATCATCCCCTGATGGATGAACCATCCCCTGATGGGTAATGTATCCCTTGACAAGTGAACCATCCCCTGATGAGTAAAATATTCTCTGACGGGAAACTTCGCCCCCTGATGATCATTCTCTGTTTTTGAATAATCATCTTCCAAAGTATAGATTTCTCATGTTATACCAACAATGATGTTTTACAGGACTCTATTGCAACCAATATATTGAATTTAGCTAAGGACCAAGGCAAGTATATACTCATTCCACTTTCTTTCTTACTGATTAGGTAGAATCACTATTTCGATTTACGTAAATGAATGATGTTAATGCCTATGCAAGATGATGATCTCTTTTATGATTAAGTAACGTACGATCATTGATCCGTTGTACGTGAAAAGATGTTGTATGACGACCCCAAAATCCCTTATAGGACCAGAGCTTTGCCAAAAGAAGGAAAGATAACTTCACATCCATTCATCCATAAATACTAATAAAAAGAACTAGTAAAGAGTTATTACAACCCAAAATATGACATTCTCAGCGGAAGTTATTCTATCTCTATGTTATAATACAAAACATCACTCTTCAAAACATCTTCCTTTCTTCCTTCCTTATCGGCACTAAAAAGGGGTTAGCCAAAACTCAGTAGCCGTTCATCTTTGCCTTCCCCTTGTCAGAGGTTTCAGCCTTTATACCTTGTCCTGCAAGACATTAAAATCCAACAAGAATGAGCGATTTACTCCCAACAAGTATATAAACAATTCGAAAAACAAAATTAGAATGTTTCGAGGGATTCAATTCTATTGAGAGGCTCAGTGGAACAATACTAATGCCTCAGAAATCTTTAAATAATCTTCAGGATTACTGATGATAAATAATGTGTAATCCTCCTTGAAGAAAGGCAAGTATTCAGCTGTGTATAACTTTCTCAAAATATCCATCGAGGCTAAACCCGTTGGATCTGCTTACCATACGGTACACAGCTGGCCTAACTGTGACCGCATGATACCTCATCGTGTGAAAGTACATAGTCACTTAAAAACCCTCTAGGTCAGGTGAAGAACAAATCAACACCTTTCCTTTCCTCTAGCCATCCATGTGGTGTAACCCATTTAAGGGACATATTATTCTCATTTGTTGCACAGATATAAAATTGAAAAATAACTGATAAATCAAAGCTCCTTTATATTCATGCATTCTCATTCATATCACGCTAGCAGAAACTAAAGCGTAACATTCTGATTCGCAAGGAAATTTAAACATAAAAGTCATAATCTTGTACGCATGTTGAATCAATTGATCATGCGCTTAACTGAAATAAGCATAAGAGTGAAAATATACTTGCCTCGGTCCTTTGCAACAAAAATTCAAATTCAATTTACTCATGAGTGAAAGATTCTGTAAAATATATCATAAGATAAATTTAATGCCTTGGTTAAAAAGAATATATGGGAGAAAAAAAAATGCATATGTGATGTCCTTAAACTTTTACCGTCTTAAATCTGACATAAGAACCGTTGAGGTTAAATAAATAACATCATAAAATAATTTTAAGAAAATAATGTTTTATAGCCTTGAAGACAGACTATGCATCAGGGGATGATCTGCTACATCAGGGAATAATCATTCATCAGGGGTTAATTACCCGTCAGGGGATGACTGGTCATCAGTGGATAACTAGTCATCAGGGGATGTCTCACCCGTCAAGGGATGTCTCACCTGTCAGGAGATGTCTCTTGACCATTAGGGTATCATTCACTCATCAGGGGATAGTCATCAGGGGATGACTCACCCATCAGGGGATGTCTCACCTGTCAGAGGATGTCTCTTGACCATTAGGGTATCATTTCACTCATCAGGGGATAATTTGCTCACGCCCAAACTTAGTAAATCATCACTGAACTTCATCAGTGGATAATCTGTTCAGTGCCAAACTCCTCGGAGAAAAGTAGTTCAGCACCAAACTCAGTAGGCTATCGCCAAACTCCTCGGGGACTAATATCTTTAGCCATCAGAGACTAACATATTTTGCTCATCAGAGACTGCGGATGGCATTATCAGGGACTAAACTTAGCCTGTTGAAGACTAAGGATGATGTCATCATGGACTAATTTAAACTTCCTTCATCAAAGACTAACAACATTTCCTTCATCGGAGACTAAGAAAATCCTTCTTCAGAGAGTAACATCTATCTCATTAGAGACTAAACTATCTCGTCAACCAATGCCCAGCGTATGCATCAATGGAAAATAAATCTAAAGTAACATCCTTTCAATGCGAGATTAATCATATTATCCAAAGATGCATCAGAATGATCAACACTCAATGACTCCAATGGATCATCCTCCTCTTATTCAGAAACAATTGCCCTCAATTGAGCCATATCGTCTTCATCTATGTAAGGAGCCAGATCACCGACGTTGAATGTTACACTTACTCCAAAATTTTCTAGCAAATTCAACTTGAAGGCATTCTTGTTAATCTTTTCAACAATCTTGAAAGGACCCTCCAACCTAGGCATGAGCTTATGTTTACACAAATTAGGAAACCTTTCTTTTTGCGGATGCAACCAAACAAGATCACCGACTCAGAAATTATGTTGCTTGCGATGTTTGTTGGCTAAAGTCTTGTACCGTTCATTACCCTTCTCAATTCTAGCCCGCACTTGTGCATACAATTTCAACATAGCTTGAGCCTTTGTTTTAGCATCCATATGAATGTACTCACTGTGGCAGCCCCCTCCCCCGAAAAATCCCCCGAGCCGGGCCTCGGGCACTGTCAACAATTTCGGTGATAGCCCCAAGCTCCCTAAGCTGGAACCCCCAGGTCCTGCCAGAAAAAAACAAATATAAAATCACAACACAACTGAGACAGACACATCATAGCCAAGCATTTACATTATCTATATGAAACATACATTCTCAAAACAACAAAATAAAATCTTAAGGTTCACATCTTCTTACAAAACCTCAAAGCTTGGAAATAAACAAGCTGCAGCGGAAACTAACTTTAGATGGCTCATCGGGCCTTACAACCTAAACATTTCTATGATGGCCTTCCATTTCACTTTCCCTCTAAAGGCCATCTATAAGAAAGAAATCAAGAAGCTCTCACTTTGTGATTTATTAGAGCTTGTCTTTACTACAATGGAAGGCCTAACATGAACAAACTCAGCCTAGGATGCCTCATGAAAATGCAAAAGAATATAATCCTTTAAAGTTTTATTCCTTCTTGAAAACTTAGCATACATGGTTAATAAATCTTGGATGCTATGCACGAAAGAAACTAAGTACAGTACCAGGTTCTTATCTCTTCATCTTTAAGGGTGAAATTAAAGCTTGTCTGAGAATAATTTTACGAAAGAAGAACTTGGAAATTTATGGAGATGATAAGTTTAGAGAAGAACTTTAGAAGAGAAATTTTTAGAAAAGTGATTAATTTTACCTCCGAATGAGGTTTTTATAGCAGACTAAGATTAAGCCTTAAAATAAAATGATTGGTTAATCTGGACGGTAAAATGATTGCTCATCATAATTCTTTAACAGCTAATCAACATAATAAGCAGTTGCTGTCACACATGCAGCTTGTCTTTAATCAATTGTTGCCACACAACCTGCCTACTAATCAAGTAACTTCACACGTAACTTCTTTAATTTACGAACACCATTAAGACATAAATTACTTGCCCCTCATTTCAACATTCAAAATCATAATATTATTTAAATATGTAATTAAGAAATTAATTTTAGCATACATTAATTCATGTAACAAACTCATATAAAAATTTTGGGTTCTCACATGTTGATTATTGAGCTATGTGTTATTGGGTGATTGCTAGTTATTTAAAATCGCTAGAACACCAAAAGATGATGAAGATGATTGTTAGTGCAATATTAGCACAAGTGTTTGTAGAAGGGGGGGGGGGATGAATACAAACACCTGAAACTTTTCTCACTTAAAAACTTATAAGCCTTACTAAAAACAAGTTGTAACAAACAGAAAAACTATATGAAATGAACACGCAGTTTCAAGTTAAAATAGTTATATTATAACTCGAGGTTTTTCTGGAAATCTGTATAATCACAAATGTGATTTACAACTACAAATTCTGTTAATAAAGTTCACAGCTTCTCACACTCAATAGCTTCTAATATTCTTTGAAATATCTCTCTCAAGATCTATTGCAAAGCTTCTCTCTAGTGTTTTTGTGCTTCAGTGCTTGTTTGATCTGTTGGATAGATTCAATCATTCGTTATCTTTGTAATGAGAGCTCCGTTGCTTATATATACATTAGTGGGATGAAATCACGTTCTTGAGACATGCTTCTCTTCTCAACTTAGCCGCAACTATGTCACATCTAAACTTTATGTGTCAGACTGCTACATGCTTTGTTGCTACTTTTCTTCCCCTGATCTGTGTGCATTTAATGCGTGAGATTTCTCATTGGACCATTAACAAACTTCAAGAAATATATTTCCAGTTAATATTTCTTGCTTCTGTAACACGTTACGTTGATTTCCGTGTAAGAACTGATGACGGGTGTATGCTGTCACAACGATCCACTGATTGCTAGCCCTGATGGACTTTGATCAGTGCTTCTGGATCCCCTGATGCTTATTGACTGGATCAGGGCTTCGACCTTCACTTGAGTTAAACTCAGTGCTTCTTAACCCTGATGGTTATAGTTGACGGCATACACTGATGGCTTCCACTGATGTCATGTTGGTCATTCTCCCTGACAGGTTACCCTGATGGATTTGCCTGACACTGATATGTCCTGAAGTGTTTCACTGACGGATTGGTCTGCCCTTGTCATACCCTGACAGGTTCCCCTGATAGGTTCCCCTGATGGGTTCCCCTGACAAGTTCCCCCTGATGGGTTCCCCCTGATGGGTTTCCCCTGATGGGTTCCCCCTGATGGGACTTAATCAACGTAACTTTGATTTAGAATTTCTGATGTGCGGAATACTTTGTTTGCTTACAAGTAGCATCAGACATTCTTCTTCACTTTGTCAAGTCCTTTGAATGTTCCTGTTTTCTGACTTGTCTTGTGAAGTTATTGACCATCCACTGATGAATAAATTTATCATCAGTGGATGCAAAACTTGTGCTGATCTTAAGGTTTATAAAATACCTCAAGTATTTACAGTTGCACAATTTATTACATAATCATCATCATCATCATCATTTATCTCTAACAATCTCCCCCTATTTATGTTTATCAATTTGATAACCATAAATCCCTAGATGCACTGATGATGATGTCAAAACCAATACTAAATACATGAAAGAATTTTGAATGAATTAATAAAAGAATTTCTGTACAAGTATAACCTATATCTATTACAAAAAGAATGTTGTATTTAGACATCAGAACCCCTTTTCCTTTTTGCTGAGACAAAGGGCAATGGCCGACTTGATTCAATAGGTTGAGAGTCATTTCCAATGCCTTGTCTTCTTTGCTCTGGGTTTTGATCAGGGATTCTGAGTTTGTTGTCTACTGCTCCCATCTCCAGCTGCTCTAGTTCCTTTTGAAGAAGTTTTCTGAAGTTGACTATGTTGACATTTTTGCTTGATTCCAAAGCTTCAAGGACAGTCATGATTTCCTGAATATTGGCTGCAGCAAGTTGTGACCAGTAAAAGGTAATGATCTCCCCCTTTTGATTTTTGAATTGTACTCCCATGGGGCTGGTGATCATTTTGGGATAGACTTTGAATCCCTTTACTGGTGGCACATCCCTTACTGCAATGTTCCTATCATCAGCTCTGGTTTCTTCGATCTCCTTCAATACCCTCTGAATCAGCAGGACTCTGAACTTGATGACATGTTCGTTCTTATGGTTTGCAATTTGACTCAGAACATGCATCGCTTCCTCCAGGCTTAGGCCATCAACCTCTTTAATCCTTATATTCTTCTCCCGCCCATCAGTGGATTTATAAAATAGCTTCAGTGGACTTTCCAATACTGTGGGCAGGCTTCTTTCATTGTTGATGGCACTCCTCAGCCTGTCGATTATCCCCCTTAAGTCTTTATTAGCCTGAGAGGATTTTGGAATCAGGTTTAGAACCAGTCCTAATTGCTCAGCATCCATTCTCTTGAACCAGTCCATTGCCACATTGAATTCTGACCCACTCTTTATTTGAACTGTAATTAGCTGATCTCTTCTATTGTTGAACCTGACATCTATGTTTTTTATTGAGAACATAAATGTCAGGTTTTTGCGCCTTTCTTCTTTGAGAAATTCAGCTAGAGTGGGTGGACCATATTCTTTGGTATCAGGAGATGGTGCTTTGTCCTTGGCATCTTCTGACTTCTTTGAAGTGGCATCAGGGTCTTTAGATTTGTCTTGATTTTTATCCCCTGATGCACTTCTAGGGTTCTGTAATCTTCGAGGCTGAGGTCTCCTGGAGTTCCTTGGCTTGACATTCTTCTTCTTCTTCACTTCTTCCTCCTGTTCTTTTGCCATTTCCCTTTCTTCTTCTTCTTGAAGTTGTTGTGCATAGAGTGCATCAGCTTCTACAAACTTTTTATCCTGGGGAAAGACCAACTCCACTTTCCCATCAATTACAACTTCAACAGGTTTTGGAAAGTGGGCTGTCTTCATGGCATCTCCAAGTAGCTTAGGCCCTGATTGAGTGTTGGATTTCTTCTTGGGTTCCTCAATCAGGATGCCTTTGCCTTTGTCCTTGTTATTTGGAGCAGGAACAGGAGTAGTAGTCACATCCCCTGATGGTTGGCTTGATTTCTCAGCAACATCCCCTGACGACTGCTTGGTTGATTTCTCCCCCTTTTTGACAGCATCATCAGTGGGAGTTGAGAGTCGGGATGTGACTTGAAGAAGTTGTTGCATTGTGTCAGCCATGGATTGTTGCAGAGTATCCATGCTGTTCAGTTGAGTAGAAAGATCACTAAGCCTATGTTCAACACTGTCAACTTGCTTCTTCATTCATGGTAGAGTCTGGTTGGTGACTAAGGAGTCGAACACTTGTTGTATATGCTGGAACTTTGTGTTAAAATGTGTATACAATTTTTGGTTTTCTATATCTATGGACTGACCAATCATGATCTGTGACTTTAATAACTGGATCAGTGGTCCTAGCTAACTCTTGCTTCAATAACTGTACAGTATGAGACATTTGATTCTGTCTAAAGTATAAATCAACTCCGATGAACTGGGAAAAATCATCTTGTGGAGCATCATCTTCATCACTTGCAGAAGAGGAAGTAATATTTACAGTATCACTATTTTTTCTCTGTTCTTTATTTACAAGGATCTCATCCTTATCTCTCTCATCCTCTCCTTTTTCTTTGCCATCTAAGGCATCACTCATATTCTCTCCTTTTTCTTTGCCTACTAAGGCAGTACTCTCTTGCTTTCCTTTTGCCAAAGTCCTCTCAGGGGTTTGACTTTGCCTCTCTGCACTAAGTATTTTCTCATTCTCACTCAAAATTGTCCTAGAGGCGCTCCTATGGGCTTGGAAATCATCAACTGTGACCAGTTCAAGTGAAGTATTTACAAATTCTGGTTCAACAGTTGTGATAGGAGAAGGAGAAGAAATAAAGTGTGTATGTATAATTGGAGAGGTATAGGTTTCTATAGAGGAAATATATACAATTGGGGGTACATAAAGAGTTATGGTTGTAGTATGTACAGTGGTATTTATGTCCCCTGCTTGATCACTAGTGTTTGTATCAAGTAAAAATGAATCAGCCATGTGAGAATAGTGACTGTCAAACAATGTGTCAGAGAGTGTTGGCTCCTCCACGAAATGAGAATGTGGAGAATCTGATTGTATGGCACTTAAAGTTTGTGTCATTATATCTGAAGAAATTTGAGGAACAGGGAAAGAAGGAAGTGGTGTAGATGGGAGTGTTGGCTGAATCACTGAACGAGGAGGTGATATGCTGTAGAAGAATGTTTCTGAACTACAACATCTTGAGTAGTGTGTGCACTCACTGTGTCAGCTATCTGCAAGTGGCTCTCAGAGACCCTAATGGTAGGTTCATCAGTGTCTATGGTTAGTGTATGTGCCTCACTCAACTGTGTCCTTGGTTGAGGACTATTTTCAATAACTAATCCCTTTTGAGAGGAACTAGATAGAAATATGTTTAATTCCTTATCAAAGGCTATATCTTGTTGAGAGGATACGCCCTGGTCAGGCTGTTGGGTATCACTCGTGGCTCCCTTCTTCTTCTTCAATTTTCTCCTATAGCCAAGCACTCTCTTTCCTTGCTCCCCCTCAGTTGATGTGGTAACTTCAGTGGGTTTTCTTTTAATCCCAACAGTCTTTCGGGAGACTGTGGGTTGGGCTATTGAGAGTGGTTGTGAAGAAATTGGTTGTTCTACTTGGGTAGGCAGAGAGGTGGTTGTTTTCTCTGCCATAGTAGATGAAGGTGAAGAATGTGCAGTGTTAGAGGTAGAAGATGTAGAATTTACTACCTGTATCATATGCATTGGGAGAGCAAATGATTCAGTTGTATATGATTTCTTCATTATTTCTGCAAACAGTTTCTTTGTTTGCTTGTATGTCTGTACAGGTATATCATTCTCAAAAGAAAGATTAGTAATTTGATCTTTAATAATCATGTACAAAAATCTAGCATAATATAATTCAGATTTCCTATTATTTACATTACCTAATTTATTTACAAGATCATAAAAGATAATTTTACCTATATTTATATTTACATTTTTAACCATTGCATATGCTATTTTCAAAGTTAAAGAGGTAATAACCTCAAAGTTAGAACCCTTACCTGAGAATGCCTTGGTGATTATATCAAACAGGTAAGAGATCTCCCGCTTAACATTCACCCTTTTGAGATCTTTGAACTTTAACACTGCGTTGGGAGTAGCATTATAGCCCAATTCTCTCAAGAAATCCAGTAGGTCGGCATCACTGGGTGCATCAAATAGATCTTGAGTAGGTAACCCCAAAACAGAGTTAAGTCTGGAAGGAGTTATTTTCCCTTTCTGAGACGAAACCTTGAATGAGATACCCTTGACCACATCTGGCTTGGTGGTGGAGTACATGAATTTAGCACTGGTCCACAGTTGTGACAATGCCTCCCCCGACATTTCTTCATCGGTAAAGATGGCTTTACTATACTCAGATTTGAGTAGATAGTTCATCATTGGTTTAAAGCAATCACTTACCTCATCAATGCCAAAGAAGCCCACAAAGTTTGTTGATGGGACTGTCAAGTTCCTCTGAATTTGTTGACGTACCATGGATGCTTTGAAGATTTGAGATTCTAGGGTTTCTGTAAAGTCGAGAGAAAAAGAGCTCTAGCAAATATCAGGTTTAGACTAAGTGTTTGAGAGTTTCAAAAAGTAGGAGAGATAAGGTATTAATACCTGCCTAAAGACGTTTGAAAACTTCCCCCGAAAACACGCTATCAGGGTGTCAGTTCAGTTTCTGTGATGACACGTCATCAGTGAGAGAAGAATTCAATGATGAGTTGTCATCACTTAACTGGCCTAGAAACCCGATGCAAAAAAAATTTAAACTTACCCTGATGATTCACTTTATGTACATACCCTGTCCCTGATGCATAAGACGAACACCCTGATCCTAACGAACGAGTTGAGTACCCTGACCCTGACGAGAGATCCGGACACCCTGACCCTGACGCACAGGTAGGAGACCCTGACCCTGACGAACAGGTAGGATACCCTGACCCTGACGAGAGATCCAGACACCCTGACCCTGACGCACAGGTAGGAGACCCTGACCCTGACGAACAAGCCGAACACCCTGACCCTGATGCGTCCTTAAGTAAGCCCTGACCCTGATGCATCAGTCAAAAGAAAAACAAAACAACAAAAAGCAGAATATACAAGTATATACATATTTACAATTTGAACATATATAACCACATATCAATTTGATTTTATCAAGAACTTATGAAATGAGTTAGAGATACCAAAATTTTTAGGATTTTGACTCTGACCCTGACGCATAATTCACCATTCCCAGCTCCCCCACAAGTTTTGAAAAAGTGGCTTCATCAAGAGCTTTGGTGAATATGTCTGCCAGTTGCTGATTTGAAGGTACGAACTGTAATTCAATATTCCCATTCATAACATGTTCCCTGATAAAATGATATCTGATTTCTATATGCTTGGTTCTGGAATGTTGTACTGGATTTTCAGCAATGGCAATGGCACTTGTGTTGTCACACTTTATTGGAATTTTGGAATAGTTCAGACCATAATCCATCAGCTAATTTTTCATCCATAGAATTTGTGCACAACAACTTCCAGCTGCAATATACTCAGCTTCAGCAGTTGAAGTAGAAATAGAATGCTGCTTTTTGCTGAACCAAGATACAAGCCTTCCCCCTAGAAATTGATAGCTTCCTGTTGTACTCTTTCTGTCAATCCTGCATCCTCCAAAGTCAGCATCAGAATATCCTAGTAATTCAAATCCAGACTCCTTTGGATACCAAAGTCCCAACTCTGTAGTGCCCTTGATATATCTCAAGATTCTTTTCACTGCAATGAGATGAGATTCCTTTGGATCAGCTTGATATCTTGCACAAAGACATGTTGCAAACATTATGTCTGGCCTGCTTGCTGTCAGATATAGCAATGATCCAATCATTCCCCTGTAAGTCTTCAAATCAACTTTCTTTCCATTCTTATCAGGGTCAATCTTGGTTGATGTGGCCATAGGTGTCTTTGCTACTTTTGAATCCTCCATATCAAATTTCTTGAGAAGTTCTTTGGCATATTTTGTTTGATGAATGTAGATTCCATCAGAGTCTTGTTTAACTTGCAATCCCAAGAAATAAGATAGCTCACCCATCAAGCTCATCTCATATTTGCTTTGCATGAGTTTGGAGAATATTTCACACAGTCTTGTGTCAGTGGATCCAAATATAATATCATCAACATAAATTTGAACCAAAATCAGATGACCTTGGTGTTGTCTAAAGAACAAGGTTTTGTCAATGATACCTCTTGAAAATTTGTTTTCCACCAGAAATTTTGACAGTGTGTCATACCAAGCTCTAGGTGCTTGCTTCAGTCCATAAAGTGTCTTTTCCAATTTGTAGACATGATTTGGAAATTTTGAGCATTCAAACCCTGGAGGTTGTTGGAAATACACCTCCTGTTCCAATTTCCCATTCAGAAAAGCACTTTTCACATCCATTTGATATACTCTAAAATTTGAATGTGCTGCATAGGCTAAGAAAATTCTTATAGCCTCAAGTCTGGCTACTGGTGCAAAGGTTTCATCAAAATCAATCCCTTCTTCTTGAAGATATCCTTTTGCAACCAGTCTTGCTTTGTTTCTAACAACAATGCCAGCATCATCCATCTTATTTCTGAATACCCACTTTGTACCTTTTATGATCCTATCTTTGGGCTTGGGTACAAGCTTCCATACTTGATTCCTTTCAAATTGATTTAACTCTTCCTGCATTGCCAAGATCCAGTCAACATCTTGAAAAGCTTCTTCAACATTCTTTGGTTCAATTTGAGAAAGAAAACAAGCATATAGGCATTAATTAGATGTAGCTTTCCTGGTCTGCACTCTTTTGCTTGGGTCACCAATAATCAGATCTGTTGTGTGACTTCTGGCCCATTTGGGATTAGAAATGTGTCTTGCTGAGCTTGCTTGACTATCAGTTCCTCCCCCTAAGCCTGTGCTCCCAGCTTCTGAAAACTCTCCCCCTGAATCAGTGGATAATTCAAGGTTCAAGTTATCCCCTGATGGTGCATGTCCTGATGAATGATCCCCTGATGTAGTATCCCCTAATCTGTTGTCTAGGAAATTAGCTCTATCTGTTAAAGGGGATTCTTCATTGATTGGATTGACATCGGGAATGGATATATTCTCCATTTGTCTGCACACATCAGCTTCATTCTCTTGATAATCAATATCATCTTCATTTTCAAACCTGAGTTCTTCATGAAAACCAGGGTCTTCAAGCCCAGATATTTCTTGATCATCAAAAGCTACATTTATAGACTCCATCACAACTTGAAGTCTTTTGTTGTAAACCCTGAAGGCCTTGGATGACAGAGAATAACCTAGGAAAATTGCTTCATCAGCTTTAGGATCAAATTTTCCTAAGTTTTCACCAAAATTCCTCAGAACAAAACATTTGCATCTAAAGACATGGAGAAACTTGATGCTTGGCTTTCTCCCTGTCATTAGCTCATATGGTGTCTTGTTGTGAGCCTTGTTGATTAGAGATCTATTATGGGTAAAGCAAGAAGTGGAAATTGCTTCAGCCCAAAAATAGGTGGGAATCTTTGCCTCTGCTAGCATTGACCTAGCAGTTTCTATCAGGGTTCTATTTTTCCTTTCCACTACACCATTCTTTTGAGGAGTCCTTGGAGCAGAAAATGTATCATTTATGCCTTTCTCCACACAAAATCCCTCAACAGCTGCATTCTTGAATTCAGTTCCATTATCTGTTCTCAACATTCTAACCACTGACCCTGATTCTGTTTCCACCTTCTTGATATGGTCAATAATTTGTTGAGATACTTCTGATTTAGCATGCTGAAACTTTACCCAAGTGTATCTGGTGTAGTCATCCACTATGACCATTGCAAATCTTTTCTTTGACACTGACATAATGTTGACAGGGCCACAGAGATCCTTATGTAACAATTGAATTGGATCTTTGATCATGGTGGCTTCCTTGCTGACAAAGGATGACTTCCTTTGCTTCCCTTGTTGACATGCTGAACATAATCCTTCTTGGATAAACTCCATTTGGGGTAGTCCAGTTACCAACTCTCTCTTCACTAGATCATTAATTGACTTGAAGTTCAAGTGAGAGAGCTTCTTGTGCCATAGCCTGCTTTCATCAGGGGATGCCTTGCTGTAGAAACATGATTCTCCATTTACTTAATTAAAATCAGCAACATAGAGATCTCCTTTTCTTATCCCTGACAAAACCAGCTTCCCATCACTTTCATTTGAGATTAGGCACTGATCTCCTTTGAAGGAAGTGATGAATCCTTTGTCACTTAGTTGACTTATGCTTAGCAAATTATGCTTGAGCCCATCAACCAGTGCTACATTTTCAAATGAGACATTCCCATTTGCTACTTTGCCATAACCAAGAGTTAGTCCTTTGCTGTTATCACCAAATGAAATTACTAGACCAGCCTTTTCATGAAATTCTGTGAGCAGGGCTTTGTTTCCTGTCATATGCCTTGAGCAGCCACTATCTAGAAACCAGATTTGATTGCTTTTGATCTTTCCCTGCACACAATAAAACATTTAAATTGTTTTTGGTACCCAATTTCTTTTGGGTCCTCTTGGTTTAGTCACAGTAACAGGTAATGCAACTTTTTCTTTATTAGTTATTTTTGGTTTTGGCAAATTTAAAACTTTCTCTTTTTTAGGAGCTTCAAAATATGCTTTTGATTTCTCAACAGTTATTTTACCTTTTTCCTTGGAGGAGCAGGTTTTAATAGTTGGTAAATCATTAGCATACAAAATTGTGCCAGTCAAAATTTGTGGTTTTTATTTGCATTGAAAAGACAAATGATTACAACTACCACAATTCCAGCACACTTTTCTAGGGGCTTCATGAATAGAAGAATAATTTCTAGTTTTATTAACACCTAGCTTACCATTTCTGTTCTTCCTGTTTTCCCCTAATAGGCCTTTTTCCCTTGACGGGCTACAATGGCCTGTATCACTCTTTCCCCCTGACGACTGTGTATCCACTGATGCACAGTCTAGTTTTTCCATTACTGGAGGATTGAGTGTTTTGGCAAGAATATTTTTCTTGCCTCTCCCACCACTAGTGGAAGCTTCATTCACTGGGAAGACATTCCCAGATTCTAGCTTTGCTGCTGCCTTAACAAATTTGATTGTTTGAGATGGCCTTTTTCCAGAGCTAGCTGCCATCTCAACCTCAATGGGAGGTTGCTGCACATGAGTCTCTTTATAGCCCTAACCAGATTTTGGATCAGATTTCTGACTTTTCAAACGATCCTCCAGTTTTCTGCTAGACTCATTCCATCTCTTAATGACTTCCCTTTCTTGACTAAGAAGATTTGAGGTCCATTCCTCCCTTTTGATAGCACAGTCAAGAAGATTTTTAGTCCTTGAGAGTTCTTTTTCAAGACTCTCAAGTCTGGAGTTCTCTGATTCTAAAAGAGTGTTTCTGGTAGATAACTGTTCATTTATTTTCTGCACTCTCTCAGTTTCAGCTACAGCACTCCTCAGGGTGTCATAGAGATCCTTTATCTCACAGGCCATTTCCTTAATAGTTTTAACACAATCATTTTTAGACATGTTAGAGGAAATTTCGAGGCTTACCTGTGAGCTGCTACTGTCAGTGGATGAGGCCATCAGGGCTAGGTTGACATACTCTTCATTTTCTTCTTCATCAGAGTCAGCCCAGTCCTTTCCCTCTGCAATGTATGCTTTTCCCTTCTTGTTTGCGTTAAGAAGGTCAAAGTATTTCTTCTTGTAGTCCACAACAACTTCTTTGTCTCTGGATTCACCATCTTTTGTGGCCTTGCGGCACTCATTTGCAAAGTTACCCATCTCATTACATTTATAGCACTTTATTCTTGATTTGTCAATAAAGTTTTTCGTGCTACTGGATTTCCTTGCTGAAAATCTTTTAGATCCCGATGGCTTTTAGAATTTCAGCTTGGAAAACCTTTTTGCAAGAAAGGCCATGGTTTCATCCAGCTCCTCTAACTCTTATGGAGTATATTCTTCCTCCTTGAAGTCAGCTTCTTTATCCCCTTCTATTTCAGCATCTTCTAGTTGCTGCTTCATCAAGACACTTGGCCTTGCTTCTTGTTTGTCCTTCGTGGCAGCCATCAGGGCTACTGAATTGAGCTTTCTGGCATCCCCTGACATTTCAGATCTTTGTTGAACCTCAAGTTCATATGTCTTTAAGGTGCCATAAAGCCTATCCAAGTATAGAAGATTCATGTCCTTGGATTCCCTGATGGCTGTTGTCTTTGGATCCCATGATATGGGAAGGGCTCTCATGAACTTTCTGTTCACATCCTTGTTAGCATATGCCTTCCCATATAATCTCAGGTCATTTACCAACCTGTTGAATCTGTCAAACATTTCAGTAAGTGTTTCACCATTTTTCATTGTGAACCACTCATACTATTGTGTCAACAGCTGTAGTTTATTTTCCCTCACTTCCTCAGTACCATCAAAAAGGATTTGTATGGTATCCCATATAGATTTAGACGTGGTTAGATTCATGATACTATTCAGCATATCATCGTCTAAACCATTATACAGGATTCTAGTAACTTTAAGATCCTTTTTCACCTTTTCTCTTTCCTCTATCGTCATTTCATCAGTTGTCTTTGGGACAAGCTTTTTAGGAATACTTACTCCATTAACGACTTCTATAGGAATGAGCTTCTTGGGAACGTGAGGTCCTTCTTCTAGAATCTGCAAATATTCATCATCAATAGCTCTTAGATGAACTATCATTCTTTGTCTCCAGAAGAAGTATTTGCCCCTTTCCAACATGGGGACTTTACTGTTTCCAGCTTTATTGGCCATAGATAGTGATCGTATTTAGCAAGTGAAATCTGCTAAGAGGCTCTGATACCAATTGTTAGTGCAATATTAGCACAAGTGTTTGTAGAAGGGGGGCATGAATACAAACACCTGAAACTTTTCGCACTTAATAACTTATAAGGCTTACTGAAAACAAGTTGTAACAAACAGAAAAACTATATGAAATGAACATGCAGATTCAAGTTAAAATAGTTATATCATAACTTGAGGCTTTTCTGGAAATCTGTATAATCACAAATGTGATTTACAGCTACAAATTCTGTGAATAAAGTTCACAACTTCTCACACTCACTAGTTTCTAATATTCTTTGAAATATCTCTCTCAAGATCTATTGCAAAGCTTCTCTCTAGTGTTTTTGTGCTTCAGTGCTTGTTTGATCTGTTAGATAGATTAAATCATTCGTTGTATTTGTAATGAGAGCTCCGTTGCTTATATATACATCAGTGGGATGAAATCACCTTCTTGAGACGTGCTTCTCTTCTCAACTTAGCCGCAAGTATGTCACATCTAAACTTTATGTGTCAGACTGCTACATGCTTCGTTGCTACTTTTCTTCCCCTGATCTATGCATTTAATGCGTGAGAGTTCTCATTTGACCATTAACAACCTTCAAGAAATATCTTTCCAATTAATATTTCTTGCTTCTGTAACACGTTACATTGATTTCCGTGTAAAAACTAATGACGGGTGTATGCTGTCACAACGATCCACTGACTGCTAGCCCTGATGGACTTTGATCAGTGCTTCTGGATCCCCTTATGCTTATTGATTGGATCAGGGCTTCGACCTTCACTTGAGTTAAACTCAGTGCTTCTTAACCCTGATGGTTATAGCTGACGGCATACACTGATTGCTTCCAGTGATGTCATGTTGGTCACTCTCCCTGACAGGTTACCCTGATGGGTTGGCCTGACACTGATATGTCCTGAAGTGTTTCACTGACGGATTGGTCTGCCCTTATCATACCCTGATAGGTTCCCCCTGATGGGTTCCGCTGATGGGTTCCCCCTGATGGGTTCCCCTGATGGGTTCCCCCTGATGGGACTAAATCAATGTAACTTTGATTTAGAATTTCTGATGTGCGGAATACTTCGTTTGCTTACAAGTAGCATCAGACATTCTTCTTCACTTTGTCAAGTCCTTTGAATGTTCCTGTTTTCTGACTTGTCTTGTGAAGTTATTGACCATCCACTGATGAATAAATTTATCATCAGTGGATGCAAAACTTGTGCTGATTTTAAGGTTTATAAAATACCTCAAGTATTTACAGTTGCACAATTTATTACATAATCATCATCATCATCATTTATCTCTAACAGATAATGTAATAGAGATTATTATTATTTCTCTTATTTATTGATATGCATGCTTGGATGATGTTATTTTTCTTTTGTCAATTATTGACGGTGCTCGAAATCTGATATGAGATTTTTGGGGCCGTCACATTAGCTGCTAGATTCAAATTGGTGCTCCATGACCTCATCTCTCCTTACCAAAAAGCCTTTGTTCCCAGTCGTATGATAGGGGAAAACATCATGTGGCTTAGGAATTGATCAGAGACTATCACAAAGTTAAAGGGCCAGCTAGATGCACTTTAAAGTGGACCTGAGTAAGGCTTTTGATTCGGTACACTAGGATTTCTTGTTTGACACACTCAATACTATGAACTTTCCCTCTACCTATGTCAATTGGATCCAACGATGTGTCTCCACTACCAAATATCCCATTTAGGTGAATGGGGTTCTCAGCAGATATTTCTCGGGAAAGAAAGGGCTTAAACAAGGAGACCCTTTTTCTCTTTATCTATTTATCTTATGCATGGAAGTCCTCAGTACTATCATAGCTCAAAAAACTCTTGACTCGAGCTTCAATTCCGCCACAAAGCCAACTCTTGCAAGCTCTCCCATTTCATTTTTGACAATGACCTCATGATTTTCTTCCATGGGGACCCTCTCTCGACAAGCAGTCTCGTTTTGGGACTCTCCGTGTTTAGTAATTTCTCAGGGCTGGTTTTCAACACTGAGAAAAGTTGTTGCTATTTAGCAAGTGTTGTTCTAAGCACAACATATCAGATTCTTCATTAGTCCTCGTTCCAATTAGGAACCATACTGATGAAGTTTTTGTAGGGTTTCGACAGATAAAATGTAGCGGAAAAAAATGATTTAAAACAAAATTGAAACCCTAACGCGAGGATCCACACGAAACACTTTAATACAGATGGTTTAAAATTTTACCAATTAAACCTGCAGAATCTGAAGTTTTGATGAGGGTGTTGAATGTCTTCAAATCTTTAAACCAATTCAACTGGACGACGCCTCTACGCTATCCACACGAACACCCCACGAATCGTCTCACAATCCGAAGAAAGGAGAAATGTAGTACTAGCTGCTGGATCTGCTTCTATCTCTTTCTGTCTTAACTTTAGTCTCTCTCTTATGAGCGACTAGGGTTTTTCAGAAAATGTATATTTTTTGAGAGAACAGCTGATATATCCTATATATAGCTGTGTAGAGTAATTCCAAACCCTAATCAAATTAGGAGAATAAAATCTGAATTTTATATTTATTATATATTTTAATCAAGTCTCACTTAATTAATATATATGTCAAATAAATATATATTCGTATTTTCTTCCAAGGGACTCTAATATATATACAGATTACATACATATAATTTAAAGTCATGATTTAAATAAAATGAATCTTATTAATATATTAAAATCACTGACATTTAAATTATATCT
Source organism: Centella asiatica (assembly GCA_014636745.2). Taxonomy (NCBI): domain Eukaryota; kingdom Viridiplantae; phylum Streptophyta; class Magnoliopsida; order Apiales; family Apiaceae; genus Centella; species Centella asiatica. The sequence continues at coordinate 14,063,728 of CM025787.1, read as the reverse complement.
CCTTAATGAATGTTCTTAGTGTGCGACCCTATAGGTTATTATTATGTTGGCAATAATTTTAAATCATATTATAAAATTATAAATAGTGAGCGACATCTAGTAATACATCACTGTTACCCAAATAATAATAAAGTCGTTGATTCGATGCAACCTTTTTGTGACCAATGTTTCAATGTAATTTAATCCTTTTAACCTTGATATCTAAGATTAAATTCAAAGCATGGATGTGTCATCCTCTTCACAATTTAATCTCAGTTTTCTTGATCAATGAGTAGACTATACGAAACAAATCTCTATTTGAGCATGGACATGCATTTCATAGTCTCAGTCAATCAAGAGGCCTGTAGTTATCACCCCTAATTTCTAGGAAGGTTAAATTCGATCTACATCATTCCCATTTCTCACATAACTCATGATGCGTCCAACAATCACCTTTATCGTCCACCCGGTTAAAGGTGACTTTTGGTAATGTCAAAACACATAACTCCTTATGTAGAAATGTCATGACTTTAGGTCAAATGACCATTACATCATTGTCACTATGAGAATTACTTATGACACATAGCATAATGCTCCATGTAGAATTCTCATGGTGGGTCTGTCTAGTACACTGTTCTCTAAGGACATTTATTATGTTAACATTTATATAACGTAGTAAATAAAACATAATAAAATAAATTATCATTTAACCAAAACATAACATAGATATAGTATCACAATCATTACATAATTGGCCACTAGGGCATACACTCCAACAGTTTTTGGGAGTTCCCCTCATCACCATCAAGCTTACTAGCCAAGATTGTCACTCTCTCATACAAAAAATTTCTAATCGAGTTCATTCTTAGACTAATTGCTTTCTTTCTTATGCAAGAAGAGCACAACTAATCAAATTTGTTTGCCATCCAATCCTACTGGAAAAAAAACTTCATCCTACCGAAGGGGGTCATAAAACAGGTAGAGAAAATATTGTTTTGATTTCTTTGAAAGGGCCTCTATTTTAGGTACTCATGGTTGCAAAATTGTATAGCAAAACTTTCTCTCCTAGTTAGTGAAAGGGGATGGGCATCAAAAGGATAAAAGATTGGAACAAAGCTCAGCACATTGGCCTTTTCCTCTTGATCCTTAATAGAAACTCAATCTCTTTATGGGCCAAATGGGTGAGGGGAATAGTTCTCAAACAATTATGGATTTAGACAATCAAGGTTCCAAAAAATTCCTCCTGGTGTTGGAGAAAGCTTCTCAATTTAAGGCCTTTGATCTTATAACACCTTTATTTCAAGGTTGGGAATGGTGATCTCTTTTATCTTTGGCAAGACCCTTGACTATCACCTTCTCCTTTGGCATTGATAGAGCTTTATCCCTCATTTCTAATGTCGGGTTACCCTTTGAGGTTCATGTTAGTAAAATTATTCTTTATGGTTCTTGTTCCTTTCCCTCCTCTAATTTTGCTCCCCTAATTAACATTAGAGCTAATATTGTTAATCTAGGGCAACCGAGTTGGGGTACTAACCAAATTTTGTGGGAGGGCACCAATATTGCAGATGTTAAGGTGAGAACTATTTGGGATAGTATTTGATACAGGGGTCCTTTAGTTCCATGGTGGAAGATTCTCTGGAACAACCTCTATGTTCCTAGATTTTCTTTTATTGCTTGGCTTTCCTTTTGGAAGTGACTCTTACCTAAATGGACTAAGCCCTGCCAGCTTTTCTCCAACCACATGATCATCTATTTTTTTAGTGCACTTTCTGTAGGAACATTATGTATGACATCCTAGATTTTTGTGGCTGGTCGAAGAGTTGGAGTGTCATACCCCAACCTGATAGTCAATCGAGTTATACTCGATATCCGAATGTGGCACACCATCATTATATCAATAACATTTGTACTTTGATAAAACATGATATTTTAAAACTTTTGTGGAATAAACATAAGTTAAAAACTATAAGTCTAGATATACATGTCTCAAGCCTCCAAGGCTATATACAACAATTAGAAAACATAATAAGGCTAAGAACAACAAAGAAAATCTACAGAGAGGCTACACCTCAAAAACTCCTAAAACTACCGCACACGAGCTAGAAGAACCTGGACTACTCCACACAGCTTCAACCTACATGATATGAAACATTAAAAGGGGTTAGCAAAAGCTAAGTAGGGGATAATATGATGCAAGACATGATGAGAATGGTATGAGTGTAATATGAATGTGGTGCGGAGGTAACAATATATAAATAATGCAACAACAATATCTGGATAACACTAATAAAGCATATAAGGTAGTTACCATTCCAATCCACATAGTATGCACATAGGGTACATAGGGGATGATAAGCATACCTTGTCAATTCTCTGAGATACATCTCTAGATTTACTGTAGAATAAAGTTTCCACCTTGTCATGTGCCAACTTGTTTACAAGATACTATCCAGACTTTAAGGGGGAAACCCTCCAAGGGACCTAGTCAAACGGTACCCAAGGAATTATAGCTCCATCACCTATCGATTCCTTTTGCTAGCTTCTCACTACCCCTTGATTGGAGGGGTGAAGGACATAAAATCTAGACACTATATCTAATGTATCCCATTGATACACTCAGGATATGGTATCTGTGGCTCCTTGCCCTTCACATAATATGATTACATAAGTGGTAGGATTCCACCCTTAAGAAGTGATCACACGTGCACTTATGGATCATAAATAACACATATACTTGACATGTCCATATTTGGTAAGATGGACTACCATCAACTATATCGATATTAGTATGTCATGAACAACTGTTAGGAATTATAACATTTGATGATGATGTATAACACTTAGAATTGTTAGATTTTGTAATTGTACTAAAGCTGAAAGTATAGTTGGTTTTGTTTAAATATTATCCCCTGACAGTGTAAACTATTCATCAGTGGATAATAGACAAACCAATGGAAGGTATCCTCTGACAATGTAAAATGCACATCAAAGAGATAGCTCAGAGGATATTTCATCACAGTAGCCATAAGAAGATATTCTATAGTAGATGATAAACAAAGATTAAAGATTGATGAACTAAACTTGAAGATGACAATCATTGAAGTCAAATGAAGCCAAGTTTACTCAATGCCAAAGTCGTCAGGTAATCTCCATATGCACCAATGACCAAAACAAAGTTGTGAAGCACCAAAGTGTGCATCATTAGTGAATAAAAAGGTCAGCACCAAAGTTTGTTCATCAGGGATAATTCCTTCGTCAGTGGATAAGCTATCAGGGGATAACTTGTTCATCAGGGGATAATTTCTTCATCAGGGAAAATCATTAGGGTATGATTTGTAGAATGAGTTCAGCAGAGGATGTTATTCACTCAAGATACAATGACTCTACAAGGAATGATGGTCTGTACCAGCAAATGAAAGCTCAAAACAATTCTACATCTCAACTGCAGAATTGTACTATTGGAGACTAAGAACTTAGCCTATCAGAGACTAAGAAAGTAGCCTGTCAGAGACTAAGTATATCCTATCAGAGACTAAGGATTGTTCTATCAGAGACTATTGTTAAAGCTGCACAAAGACTTCTAATATACATCAGAGACTAAATGACCATTAGAGACTAATTCATCAGAGTTTAAATGCTCACCAAGGGATAAATGATCAGTGATTAAAGATGATATATGGGATGACATATGACTGACTGCACAGTCCACTAACTCAGATTGGGGATGTGAAATTAAAATAAAGATGGTGGTCCAATAAGGAGAGATTAACTACCAAAGAAGCTTCAAGGAGATAAGTTATACATACACACACATGTGTATAAAGCTGCAAGTGTGAAAACTGCAGAGATAAATTATAGAAACTTGAAGAACAAAAAAATGGAAGTTGGTCCAATAAGAACTAAGGACGCTCAAAGAGATACGTTATACAAATTCAGGTGCTATAGAGATAACTTATCCAGAGATCTCCAAGAATAAAATAAGGGAGTTGGTGCAATAAGAAGAGAGAGTGTATCAGATAAGTTACATGACATATTGGTGTGCTAGAAAGGTTATGCAAAAGAGAAGTTATGTGACAAAGTTGCAATTACCAGAAAACATCAGAGATAGCTCAAAGAAAAAGCTTGGAGAACAAAGGGAGTTGTGTCTATAAATAGAGACATAGAGCAACTGAGGTAAAACTGAATCTCTGGAAAAAAATACAATAAATCAGAGCATCAAATACATCTCTATTCATATTGAGAGAAAAATTGAGAGCTAGCAGCTGTAATCAATTTAAAGAAAGTGAGAAGTTGTAATTCATTTATAGAAAGAAAAGTTGTATAAAAAAGAATAGAGAGTTAAAATATTAAGTGAGAGATATAGAGAACAACAAGTTTTTAGAACTTGAAAAGTTAGAAATTACTTTATAAGAAGCAACTGGTGATCACTACCAGAAAGAGTTGTAAATATTTAAATTGATTGACAATAAAATTCTTTATTGTAGATTACCATTCATATCTTGCTATTTGCATTACTGTATCAATTGTTTTATCATATCAATAAGGTGATATAACTATTCTTGGCTTTTAGACTGTTCATAACAATTTAATTCAAGAAAAAGTTAGTAATTGTATTCAACCCCCGTTTTACAATAACTCCATGGAACAAACAATTGGTATCAGAGTTATTATAGAGTAATTCAATCAAGTGATCATGAGTAATTCGAAGGACAATACCAGAGTTTCACAACTCAAGAAGGGTGAATACTCATTCTAAAAATAAAGGATCTTAAGTTATCTTGATGCAAAAGATGACCAATACTTGGAGATTATTGAAAAAGGTCCACCAAAAATAAAGAAGATTATTCTTGGTTCCACCTCTAAAGGAGTTACTGCACCAAACAAATATGAAGAAAACTCCAAAAGAATGCATTCAATAAGAGAAGGAAGAGGCCGCCAAAGATAAGAAGATCAAAGATATTCTGTTAGAACAATATAGGATCAAGTGTTTGTAGAAAAGGGGGGAAGGCAGGGGGGGGGGGGGAATACGAACACTACAAACTTTTTGCTCTTTTTTAAAATTTAGTCGGCACTGACTGGAAACAACTACAACGAACAGAAAAACTATAAGATATGAACACACAGATTCAAGTTAAAATAGTTGTATTAAAACTTGATGTTTTTCTGAAAATCTTAATAATCACAAATGTGATTAAACAGCAACAACATCTGTAATAAAATTACAGCTTCTAAGTCACACACACTAGCTTCTCTTTTCTTTGAATATATCTCTAAAGATCTATTACAAACCTTCTCTCTAGTAATTTGTGTGTTGTAGTGTTGTTTGATCTGATGTACTCGATTGATCTCTTTCTGGTGTGTTATCTTTTGTGTAATGAGAACTCCTTTGCATATATAGTATATTAGTGGTTGAACCCACGTGCTGAAGACACGCTCCTTTTCTTTACTCAGCCGCATATATGTCACATCGTTGTCCTTTGTGACAGACTGCTGCTGCTTTTAGTTGCTTTTTTTTCTTCCCCTGATCTACGTGCATTTAATGTTCGAGAGTTCTCATTGGACCAAACAAACTTCAAGAAATATATTTCTAGTTAATATCTCTTGCTTCTATAACAAGTTTCGTTGATTTGAGTGTAAGTCGTGATGACGGTGCATGCTGTCATAACAATCCACTAACGACAAGCCCTGATGAACTTGATCAGTACTTCTGGATCCCTTGATGACAAGTCTTATTAAAGACTGGATCAGGGCTTCAACCTTCACTTGAGTTTTACTCAGTGCTTCTTTGATCCATTGATGTTATAACTTACGACATACACTGGTGGCTTCCACTGATGCAGTGTTGAGCTTTCCCCCTGACGAGTTACCCTGATGGGTTAGCCTGACGCTGTCATACCCTGAAGATTTACCCTGACAGATGATATGACTTGATCATGCCCTGACGTATTTCCCCTGATGAGTTTGGCTAGCCACTCCCATACCCTGACGGGTTGGTCTGCCTCAGTCATCCCCTGACGGGTTGCTCAGTCACCCCCTGACGGGTTAGTCTGCCTCAGTCATCCCCTAATGGGTTGGTCTGCCTCAGTCATCCCCTGACGGGTTGGTCTGCCTTATCCCTTGACAGGTTCCCCTGATGATTCTTAATCATTGAAGCTTTGATTGGAATATCTGATGTGCGGAATACTTCAATCTTTTTAGAGTAACAACAGACATTCCTCTTCATTTTGTCAAGTCCTTTAGATGATCCATTTTACGACTTGTCTTGTGAAGTGTTTGATCATCCCCTGATGAATAATGTTATCATCAGTGGATGCAAAACTTGTGCTGATATTAAGGTTTATAAAAGTACCTTAAGTATTTACAGATGCACAATTTATTCTTTAAACATCATCATCATCAAATAACTTTAATAATCTCCCCCTATTTATGTTTATTATTTTAATAACCATAAATTCCTAGATGCACTGATGATGATGTCAAAACTAATACTAAATACAAGAAAGAATTGTGTATGAACTAATAAAAGAATTTCTATTCAAGTATTTCCTATATCTATTACAACAAAGATGTACATTTTTAGACATCAGGACCCTTTTCCTTTTGGCTGAGACAAAGGGGAATGGATGACTTAATTCAATCAGTTGAGTGTCACTTCCAAGGCCTTGTCTCTTTTGTTCTGGGTTTTGATCAGGAATCCTGAGTCTGTTGTCTTCCCCTCCAGCCTCCAGTTGCTCTAGCTTCCTTTGAAGAAGTCTTGGTTTTTATCCCCTGATGCACCTTTAGGATTATGAGATCTTCTTGGCTGAGGTATCCTGGAGGTCCTGGGCCTGACACTCTTTTTCTCCTTTTCTTCCTCCTATTCCTTTGCCATTTTCCTCTCTTCTTCTTCTTAAAGTTGTTGTGCATAGAGTGCATCAGCTTCTACGAGCTTTTTGTCCTGAGGGTAGACCAGCTCCACTTTCCTGTCAATCACAACTTCAACAGGAGTTGGAAAGTGGGTTGTCTTCATGGCGTCTCCAAGTAGCTTAGGCCCTGATTGAGTGTTGGATTTCTTCTTTGGTTCCTCAATCAGGATGCCTTTGTCTTTGTCCTTGGGTTTAGGAACAAGAACAAGAGCAGGAGCAGTCATATCCCCTGATGGTTGACTTGATGATTTCTCAGCAACATCCCCTAACGATGGCCTGGTAGATTTCTCCCCCTTTTTGACAACATCATTAGTGGGAGTGGAGAGTCGGGATGTGACTTGTAGAACTTACTTTAGAGTGTCAGCCATGGAATGTTGCAAAGTTTCCATGCTGGACAGTTGAGTGGTAAGATCAGCAAGTTTTTTGTCCACATTGTCAGCTTGTTTCTTCATCCGGAATAGGGTCTGGCTAGTTACTAAGGAGTCGACAACTTACTGTACATTGTTGATTTTATTTATAAAGTGTGTATAGAGCTTCTTGTTCTCAATATCTACAGACTGACCAATCATGATCTGTGATTTTAACATTTTGATCAAGATTGGATCAGTGGTCCATGCGAGCTCTTGCTTTAGTAACTGTACAGTGTCCACCATTTAATTCTGTTGAAAGTACAAATAAACTCCAATGAACTGGGAAAAATCATCTGTTGGAGCATCATCTTCATCAGTTTCAGAGCTTGTATTATTTACTGTTTCTGTATTTTCTTGATTTACAAGGATCTCATCCTTATCTCCCTCATGCTTTCCTTTTTTTGTGCCTTATAAGGCATCACTCATAGACTCTCCTTTTTCTTTGCCTAGTAAGGCAGTACTCTCATCCTCTTCTTTTGCCAAAGTCCTCTCAGAGGTTTGACTTTGCCTCTCTACACCAAGTATTTTCTCAGCCTCACTCAAAATTGTCCTAGAAGGGCTCCTATGGGCTGTGAAATCAGCTTCTATGGCCAGCTCAAGTAATTTATGTACAGTTACTTGTTCCACAGAAGTGATAGGAGAAGGAATGGAAGTAATATGTGTATGTACAATTGGAGAAGTGTATGTCTCTATAGAAGAAGTATTTACAATTGGGGGAACATAAAGACTTATTGTTGTTATATATACATTAGAATTTATGTCCCCTGTCTGATCAATAGTGATTGTATCAAGTAAAAATGAGACAACCATTTGAGTGTGGTGACTATCAATCACTGTGTCAGGGAGTGTTGGCTCCTCCACGAATTGAGAAATTAGAGAATCTGATCTTATGACACTCAATGTTTGTGTCATAATATCTGAAGAAATTTGAGGAACAGAGAAAGAAGGAAGTGGTGTAGAAGGGAGTGTTGGCTGAATCACTAAATGAGGAGGTGATTCATCAAAAGAAGCTGTAGAAGAATGCTTATGACTCATGTTGATCTTATTGAGAAGCTTCTGAACTACAACACTTTGGAGAAAACCAGACACTTCAAAAGAAGTAGTGTGTGCACTCACTGTGTCAGATTTCTACAAGTGGCTTTCAGAGACCCTGATGTTAGTTTCATTAGAGTCTATGGTCAGTGTATGTGCCTCACTCAACTGTGTCCCTGGTTGAGGACTATTTTCAATAACTAATTCCTTTTTAGAGGAACTAGTTAGAAATATGTTTAATTCCTTATCAAAGGCAGTATCCTTTTGAGAGGATATTGCCAGGTCAGGCTTTTGGGTAACACTCGTGGCTCCCTTCTTCTTCTTCATATGCCTGTAGCCAAGCACTCTCTCTCCTTGCCCCCTCCCCCCAGTTGATGTGGTAACTTCACTAGGTTTTCTTTTAATCCCAATAGTCTTTTGGGAGACTATGGGTTGGGCTATAGAGAGTGGTTGTGTTGAAATTGATTGTTCTACTTGGGTAGGCAGAGAAGTGGTTGTGCTCTTTGGCATAGTAGATATGGTTTTACAGGTTGGGAAGTAGAGGGTGAAGAAGTATGTACTACTTGTACCATATGCAGTGGAAGTGCAAATGGTTCGGCTGTGTATGATTTCTTTATGATTTCTGCAAACAATTTCTTTGTTTGCTTGTATGTTTGTACAGTAACATCATTCTCAAAAGAAAAATTAGTAATTTGCTCTTTAATAATCATATACAAAAATCTAGCATAATAAACTTCAGATTTCCTAGAATTAAAACTACCTAATTTATTTACAAGGTCATCAAAAATTAATTTACCTATATTTATATGTACATTTTTAATAATTGCATATGCTATTTTTAAAGTTAAGGAGGTAATTACCTCGAAGTTAGAAGACTTACCTGAGAACACCTTGGTGATGGTGTAGAAAAGGTAAGAGATCTCTCGCTTCACGTTCACCCTTTTTAGGTCCTTGAACTTCAACACCGTGCTAGGAGCAGCGTTGTAGCCCTGTTCCCTCAAAAATTCAAGCAGTTCAGCATCACCAGGTACTTCCACAAAGTCCTGTGTAGGTAATCCCAATGCAGAGTTGATTCTGGAAGGGGTTATTTTTCCCTTCTCAGAAGAAGTCTTGAATGAGATTCCTTTCACAGCCCCCGGTCTTGTTGAGGAGTTCATGAACTTAGCACTTGACCAGAACTGTGAAAGTGCTTCTCCAGACATTTCTTCATCAGTAAATATTGCTCGACTATACTCAGATTTGAGTAAATAGTTCATCATCGGCTTGAAGCAATCATTTACCTCTTCAATGTCGGAGAAACCCACATAATTTGTGGGTGGTACAACCAGATTTCTTGAGATTTGTTGAGCGTTGTTGGGTGCCATTGATGCTTGTTTAAGATTTGAAGTTCTAGGGTTTCTGTGAAAATGAGAGAGAGAAAGAAAGAAAACTCGAGCAAATATCAGAGAAAGATTAAATGAGTTAAGGTGTTTTAAAATGTAGGAGAGCTAGAGTATAAATACCCGCCTGTTGACATTTGAAAATTGCTCCTGAAAACACACAATCAGGGAGTCGTTTCAGTTCTGTGATGACACATCATCAGATAGAGAAAAACTTTTTGATGAGTTGTCATCACTTAACTGACTGTAATCCCCTGATGCAGTTAAACACAATTTACCTTACCCTAATGCTCATTGTATTTACATACCCTGACCCTGATGCGCGAGTTAAATACCCTGACCCTGATGCGCCTTGAGAGAGACCTTGACCCTGATGCATTAGTCAAAAACAAACACAGGCATACAAAAATACAAAATATACAAGTATACATATACATATTTACAATAACAACATATATCATCACATATCAATTGATTTCATCAAGAACTTATGAGATGAGTTAGGAGTACTAGAACTTAGGCATTTGACCCTGACCCTGACGCATAATTCACAATTCCCAGCTCTCCCACAAGATTGAAAAACGTGGCTTCATCAAGAGCTTTGGTAAATATGTCTGCCAGCTACTGATGAGATGGTACAAACTGTAGTTCAATGGTTCCATTCATAACATGTTCCTTGATAAAATGATATTTGATTTCTATATGTTTGGTTCTGGAATGGTGCATAGGATTTTCAGCAATGGCAATGGCACTTGTGTTATCACACCTGATTGGAATTTTGTTGAAGTTCAGGCCATAATCCATTAACTGATTTTTCATCCATAGAATTTGCGCACAACAACTTCCAGCTGCAATATATTCAGCTTCAGTAGTTGATGTTGAAATTGAGTGTTGTTTTTTGCTAAACCAATATACAAGCCTTTGTCCTAGAAACTGACAGCTTCCTGTTGTGCTTTTTCTGTCAATTCTGCATCCTCCAAATTTAGCATCAGAATATCCTAGTAATTTAAATCCAGACTCCTTTGGATACCAAAGTCCCAACTCTGTAGTGCCCTTGATATATCTCAAGATCCTTTTCACTGCAATGAGATGAGATTCCTTGGGGTCAGCTTGATATCTTGCACAAAGACATGTTGCAAACATTATGTCTGGCCTGCTGGCTGTTAGATACAAAAATGATCCAATCATTCCCCTGTAAGTCTTCAAATCAACTTTCTTTCCATTCTTATCAGGGTCAATCTTGGTTGATGTGGCCATTGGTATCTTTGCTACTTTTGAGTCCTCCATAACAAATTTCTTGAGAATTTCTTTGGCATATTTTGTCTGATGAATGTAAATTCCATCAGTGACTTGTTTAACTTGCAATCCCAAGAAATATGATAACTCACCCATCACGCTCATTTCATACTTGCTTTGCATGAGTTTGGAGAACCTTTCACACAGCCTAGTGTCAGTGGATCCAAAGATAATATCATCAACATAAATTTGAACCAAAATCAAATGACTTTGGTGTTGCCTAAAGAACAATGTTTTGTCAATGATACCTCTTGTGAATTTGTATTCCACCAAAAACTTTGACAGTGTGTCATACCAAGCTCTAGGAGTTTGCTTTAGTCCATAAAGTGCCTTTTCTAGTCTGTAGACATGATTTGGGAATTTTGAACATTGAAACCCTGGAGGTTGTTGGATATACACCTCCTGTTCTAATTTCCCATTGAGAAAAGCACTTTTCACATCCATTTGATAAACTTTAAAGCTTGAATGTGCTGCATAGGCTAAGAAAATTCTTATAGCCTCAACTTTGGCTACTGGTGCAAAAGTTTCATCAAAGTCAATCCCTTCCTCTTGAAGATAACCCTTTGCAAAAAATCTTGCTTTGTTTCTAATAACAATGACAGCTTCATCCATCTTGTTTCTGAATACCCATTTGGTACCTACTATGATTCTATCTTTGGGTTTAGGCACCAACTTCAATACTTGATTTCTTTCAAATTGATTTAGCTCTTCTTGCATAGCCATTATCCAATCTGCATCTTGAATGGCTTCTTCAAATTTCTTTGGCTCTACTTGTGAAAGGAAGCAAACATATAAGCATTCATTAGATGTTGCTTTTCTGGTCTGCACTTTCTTGTTTGGGTCACCAATAATTAAATCTGTTGTGTGACTTCTAGACCATTTGGGATTGGAGATGTATCTTGATAAGCTTGCTTGATTATCATCTCCTTCCCCTAACTCTATGCTCCCAGCTTCTGAAAACCCTCCCCCTGAATTAGTGCATAATTCAAGGTTCAAGTTTCCCCTAATGGTGCATGCCCTGATGAATGATCCCCTGATGGAGTATCTCCTAATCTGTTGTCTAGGAAATTGACTTTATCTGTTGAAGGGGCTTCTACAGTGTTTGGATTGACATCAGGAATGGATAAGTTCTCCATTTGTCTGCACTCATTAGCTTCAAACTCTTAATAATCAGTCTCATCTTCATTTTCAAATCTAAGCTCTTCATGCAAACCAGGGTCTTCAAGTCCAAAAATCTCTTAATCATCAAAAGCTACATTTATAGACTCCATCACTACTTGAAGTATCTTGTTGTAAACCCTGTAGGCCTTGGATGTCAGGGAGTAACCTAGGAAAATTGCTTCATCATCCTTTGGATCAAATTTTCCTAAGTTCTCACCAAAGTTCCTTAGTATAAAGCATTTGCATCCAAAAACATGTAAGAACTTGATGCTTGACTTTCTCCCTGTCATTAGCTTATATGGTGTTTTGTTGTGAGCCTTGTTGATTAAGGATCTATTTTGAGTGAAGCAAGCAGTGGAAATTGCCTCAACCCAAAAATAGGTAGGAATCCTTGCCTCTGCTAGCATTGTTCTAGCAGCTTCTATCAGGGTTCTATTCTTCCTTTCCACTACACCATTATGTTGAGGAGTCCTTGGAGCAGAAAATGTATGATTGATGCCTTTCTCCACACAAAATCCATCAACAGCTGCATTCTTGAATTCAGTTCCATTGTCTGTCCTCAAAATTTTAACCACTGACCCTGATTCAGTTTCCACTTTCTTGATATGGTCAATGATTTGTTGAGGAACTTCTGATTTAGCATTTTGAAACTTAACCCAAGTGTATACGATGTAGTCATCCACAATGACCATTGTAAATCTTTTCTTTGACACTGACATAATATTGACAAGGCTAAAGAGATCCATATGAAGCAATTGAATTGGATCTTTGATCATTGTGGCTTCCTTGCTGACAAAGGATGTTTTCCTTTGCTTCCTTTGTTGAAAAGCTGAACATAACCCTTCTTGAATGAATTCCATTTGTGGTAGCCCAGTTACCAACTCTCTCTTCACTAAATCATTGATAGCCTTGAAGTTTAGGTGAGAGAGCTTCTTGTGCCACAGTCTACTTTCATCAAGGGTTGCCTTGATATAGAAACATGATTCTCCACTTACTGAATTGAAATCAGCAACATAGAGATCTCCTTTTCTTATCCTTGACAAAACCAGCTTCCCATCATCCTCCTTTGAGATCAAGCACTGATCCCTCTTGAAAGAAATGATGTATCTTTTGTCACATAGTTGACTTATGCTTAACAAGTTGTGCTTAAGCCCATCAACTAGTGTTACATTTTCAAATGAGACATTCCCATTTGCTGCTTTGTCATACCCAAGAGTCAGTCCTTTGCTGTTATCACCAAATGAAATCACTGGACCATCCTTCTCTTGAAATTCTGTCAGCAGGGCTTTGTTTCCTGTCATGTGTCTTGAGCAACCACTGTCTAGAAACCAGACTTGACTGCCTTTGACTTTTCCCTGCACACAAGAAGTGGTCACGGGTTCAAATCCTGTCTCCGCAATATCTTTTTTTGTCAACCCTTTTTAGGTTTGACATTTAATTTATTTTTGGTACCCAAGTGACTTTGGGTCCTTTAGGTTTAGTCACAGTTAATGGTGATACAACTTTTTCACTATGAATGACTTTAGGTTTTGGCAAATTTAAAACTTTATCCTTTTTAGGAGCTTCAACACATGCTTTTGATTTCTCAATAGTTATCTTGCCTTTATCCTTGGAGGAGCAAGCTTTAGCAGTTGGTAAATCATCAGCATAAAAAATTGTGCTAGTCAAAATTTGTGGTTTTTTTTTACACTGAAAAGATAGATGATTATTGTTACCACAATTCCAGCACACTTTCCTAGGGGCTTCCTGAATGGAAGTGTAATTACTAGCCTTATTTACACCTAGCTTACCATTCCTATTCTTTTTATTTTCCCCTAATAGGCCTTTTTCCCTTGAAGGGCTACGATGGCCTGATGCACTCTTTCCCCCTGATGACTGTGTATCCACTGATGCACAGTCTGGTTCTCTTCTGACAGGAGGTTTGAGTGCTTTGGCAAGAATAGGTTTCTTGCCACTCCCACCACTTATGGAAGCTTCACTCCTCGGAAAAACATTCCCTTTTTCTAACTTTGTTACAGCCTTTACAAACTGGATAGTTTGTATTGGCAATTTTCCAAAGCTAGCTGCAATTTCAACCTCAATGGGAGGTTGTTACACAAGAGTCTCTTCATAGCCTAAACCAGATTTGGGATCAGATTTTTGACTGTTTAATTGATCCTCTAGTTTCTTGCTAGACCCATTCCATCTCTTTATGACTTCCCTTTCTTGATTTAGAAGATTTGAGGTCCATTCCTCTTTTTTGATAGCACAGTCAAGAAGATTTTTTATCCTTGAGAGTTCTTTTTCAAGACTCTCAAGTCTAAAGAGTTCTGATTCTAAAAGAGTGTTTCTTGCAGTTAAATGTTCATTTATTTTCTGCACTCTCTCAGTTTCAGCTACTGCACTCCTCAGGGTGTCATAGAGATCCTTTATCTCACAAGCCATTTCCTTAACAGTTTTAACACAATCATTTTTAGACATGTTAGAGGAAATTTCAAGACTTACTTGTGAGCTGCTACTGTCAGTGGATGAGGCCATCACAGCTAGATTGACATATTCTTCAGCATCTTCTTCATCTGAGTCAGCCCGGTCCTTTCCCTCAGCAATATATGTTTTTCCCTTCTTGTTGGCATAGAGAAGGTCAAAGTATTTCTTTTTGTAATACATTTCAGCTTCCTTGCCCCTGGATTCACCTTCTTTTGTGGCCTTGCAGAACTCATTTGTGAAATGGCCCATTTCATTGCACTTGTAGCACTTTATTCTTGATTTGTCAATAAAGTTTTTAGTGCTACTAGGCTTCCTTGCTGAAAATCTTTTGGATCCTGCAGGCTTTTGGAATTTCAGCTTGCAAAACCTTTTTGCAAGAAAGGCCATGGTTTCATCCAGCTCCTCTAACTCTTCAGGAGTATATTCATCCTCCCTGGAGTCAGCTTCATTGTCCCCTTCAAGTTCAACATCTCCTGACTGCTGCTTCATCAAGACACTGGGTATTGCTTCTTGGTTGTCCTTCTTGGCAGCCATCAGGGCTATAGATTTAAGCTTTCTGGCATCCCCTGACATTTCAGATCTTTGTTGAACCTCTAGTTCATATGTCTTAAGGGTACCATATAGCCTATCCAAGTCCAGGAGATTCATGTCCTTGGATTCCCTGATGGCTGTTGTCTTAGGATCCCATGATATAGGAAGAGCTCTCATGAACTTTCTGTTCACATCCTTTTTAGCGTAAGCCTTCCCATATAATCTCAGGTCATTTACCAACCTGTTAAATCTGTTAAACATTTCAGTGAGTGTTTCACCATTTTTCATTGTGAACCACTCATACTGTTGTGTCAACAGCTGCAGTTTATTCTCCCTCACTTCCTCGGTTCCATCACAAAGGATTTGTATGGTATCCCATATAGATTTAGATGTTGTAAGATTCATGATACTATTCAGCATATCATCGTCTAAACCATTATAAAGGATGCCTATGACTTTGAGATCCTTTTTCACCTTCTCTTTTTCCTCTGGAGTCATCTCTTCAGTAGTTTTTGGAACTAAATTTTCTGAAACACTGACTCCATTAACAACTTCCTAAGGAATGAGCTTCTTAGGAACGTGAGGGCCTTCTTCTAGAATCTGGAAATTTTCATCATCAATAGCTCTTAAATGAATTATCATTCTTTGTCTCCAGAAAAAGTATTTTCTCCTTTCCAACACGAGGACTTTACTGTTTCTAGCTTTGTTGGCCATAGATGTTGATCGTTGTTAACAAGTGTAATCTGCTAAGAGGCTCTGATACCAATTGTTAGAACAATATAGACTCAAGTGTTTGTAGAAAAGGGGGGGGGGGGAATACAAACACTACAAACTTTTTGCTCTTTTTTTAATTTTAGTCGGCACTGACTGGAAACAGCTACAATGAACAGAAAAACTATAAGATATGAACACACATATTCAAGTTAAAATAGTTGTATTAAAACTTGATGTTTTTCTGAAAATCTGAATAATCACAAATGTTATTAAACAGCTACAACATCTGTAATAAAATTACAGCTTCTAAGTCACACACACTAGCTTCTCTTTTCTTTGAATATATCTCTCAAGATCTAATACAAATCTTCTCTCTAATGATTTGTGTGTTGCAGTGTTTGTTTGATATGATGTACTCGATTGATCTCTTTCTAGTGTGTTATCTTTTGTGTAATGAGAACTCCTTTGCATATATAGTAGATCAGTGGTTGTACCCTCGTGCTGAAGACGTACTCCTTTTCTCAACTCAGCCGCATATATGTCACATCGTTGTCCTTTGTGACAGACTGCTGCTGCTTTTAGTTACTTCTTTTTCTTTCCCTGATCTGCTTGCATTTAATGTTTGAGAGTTCTCATTGGACCAAACAAACTTCAAGAAATATCTTTCCAGTTAATATCTCTTGCTTCTATAACAAGCTTCGTTGATTTAAGTGTAAGTCTTGATGACGGTGCATGCTGTCATAACCATCCATTAATGACAAGTCCTGATGAACTTAATCAGTGCTTCTAGATCCCCTGATGACAAGTCTTGTTAAAGACTGGATCAGGGCTTTAACCTTCACTTGAGTTTTACTCAGTGCTTCTTTGATCCATTGATGTTATAACTTACGACATACACTGATGGCTTCCAGTGATGCAGTGTTGAGCTTTCCCCCTGATGGATTAGCCTGACACTGTCATACCCTGAAGATTTACCCTGACAGATGACATGACTTGATCTTGCCCTGACGTGTTTTCCCTGATGAGTTTGGCCAGCCACTGCCATACCCTGATGCATTCTCCTGACGGGTTGGTCTGCCTCAGTCATCCCCTGATGGGTTCCCCTGACGGGTTCCCCTGATGATTCTTAATCATTGAAGCTTTGATTGGAATATCTGATGTGCAGAATACTTCAATCTTTTTAGAATAACAACGGACATTCCTCTTCACTTTGTTAAGTCCTTTAGATGATCCATTTTACTACTTGTCTTGTGAAGTGTTTGATCATCCCCTGATGAATAATGTTATCATCAGTGGATGCAAAACTTGTGCTGATATTAAGGTTTATAAAGTACCTTAAGTATTTACAGATGCACAATTTATTCTCTAAACATCATCATCATCAATTAACTCTAACATATTTTTATCACGACACTTGATAACAACATGTTATACAAGGTTATGAAGTGCAAAACATCCAAGGAGGTGCTAGACAAGCTCATCGTCCTATGTGAAGGGAATGACCAAATCAAGTTAAACAAGCAACTCTTACTGACTTAACAATATGAGTTGTTTACTGCCAAGGATAATTAATCACTTGATGATCTATATGTGGGATTCATCCAATTGATAAATGATCAATCTACCTATGACCAAGAGTATTCAATGCTTCAAGCAAATCATAGATTCATGAGAGCTCTTCCAAGACATTGGGATCCAAAGACTACTGCAATTAGAGAAGCCAACAAGGATCTAGGTCTTCTAACATTGGATGAGATATATGGAAACTTGAAGACTTATGAGTTGGAAAACTAGCAATGGAATAAACAACACTCTAAAGAAAAATTTGTTGCATTGATTGCAGAACCAAAGAACACATGATGGTATCCATTTAGAAAGAGGATTCCAATGATGAGGAGGAAGTATGAAGTGATGCTAAAGAAGATGAATCAAGAATTTATACACCTGAGGAGTTGGATGAGATTGATGAAAGCTTGGCCTACATTGCTAGGAAATTTAAGAACCTGAGATTTCAAAGAGGGAGAAAGTTCAGGAAGGGCTCATCATCATCAACATTTGTTGTTGCCAAGCCAAGTCAATCAACCATGATTGAAAAATCCAAAATTAGGTTCTATAAATGCAATGAGTTTGATCACTTTGCTAGTGAATGCAAGAAGCCCAAAGATGAGAAGAAGAAAAACTTCAAGGATGATCAAGTAGATTACAAAAAGAAGTACTTTGATCTTCTCAAGAAAAAGCGAAAGACATATATAGCTGAAGGCAAGGACTGGTTGGAGTTAGATAAATCTGATGCTAAGGAAGAGATTGTAAATCTGGTTTTAATGGCTAAATCCTCAAGCAATTTTGAAGGAGAAGAAGCTGAATCCCAAAGCTCATCAGCAGCTAAGGTACATAACTTCAATATTTCTTTTGTTTCTAAAAATGAATGTGATGCTACCATTCAAGAAATAACAAAAAGAGATTGATGAATTTCAAACTAGTTTAAATTCTCTTACAAAAGAAAACAATAGGATTACTGAGACCAATAATGCTCTTTCAAAGAGAAATACATTTTTAGAATCTGAATTGTTAATCTTATAACAGGCCAAAATTAATGCTCTTAATGCTAAGAGACATCTTGGTGATGCCTTGAAAAGAGAAGAATATCTTACTAAAAAACTCAAGGTTGAACAAGATAATATAAAACAATGGACACAATCCTCACATAAAGTGCAGGATCTTCTAAACTCACAAAATCCTAATCAAAAAGATAGATTAGGATACTTAGATATGTCCATTGTTGTATCAGTTGGTGAACAACCCATCACCATTGATAAAGGTAAAGAAATAGATGAAAAAGCTAGCATAAAGCCTAAAATAATAGATAAATTAAAACCAATAAAATTTGTGAAACTTGCTTAGACTGAGATAGGTGAAAGCTCTAAAGTTGTAAAATTCACATATATGAAGAAAAATTTGGAACCTGTGCTAGAGAAAAGGACTACTAAGAACATTGACTTGCTTACTAACAAACAGTTAAAGGAGAAGTTAGAAAGCATCCCAATAACTAAGCGTAAGAAGAATAGTAATGGTAAATTAGGTATTAACAAATATAATAATTATACACTAATACCTAATGCACCAAGGAAGACATACACCAAGTGTGGGAAGACCAACCACCTTGCTTTTCAATGCACAAAAGTTATTGATAACATGCATGTTCCTCCTGTTCCATATGTAGCTCCTTATCCATACATTGCGCTTCTTCAATTTATGTCATGTCATTATTGTGGTGATTTTAGATATCCATCTTGTGCTTGCAATGTTTATGGAAAATGCTATTATGCTTATCCCTCTATGCCTAATGTTCATAATAACACAAGGAGAATGCCTCCTCAAAGGTTAAGGTTTGTTCATAAGCCACCTAGGACCATGGTGGATCTTTTACCTCCTGAGAAGAGGAAATAAAAGAAAAGAAGAATAAACAACCAATAACCAAAATCGAGTCGATTGGAGACGAAGAATTTAGCCTATTGGAGAGTAAGCACTAGCCTATCGGAGACTAAGGAGTGCACTATCAAAGACTATTGTTGAAGCTATCAAAGACAAAGGCAAAGACCCTCTATTGCACTAAAAGCCCCAAAACTGCTCAGGGGATAAATCATCAGCGAACAAGTCATTAGGGGATACATCTCCACTTATAAACTAGTTGATCCGTTGGAGTCATTGAGTGCTGAAAAAATGGATTCAGCTTTGGGTGGGGGAATAAATCTTGACTGGAAGGAAATATCCTTGGATTTATTTTCTATTAATGCATTTGTAGGATGTTGGTTAGGAAGTACTTGTCAACCTATTGTTACTTTGCTTGTAAATAAGGAGTTAAGTACTTGTCAAGTGATAAAGGGGTATTAGAGACTATGCGCGTCAGAGTATAAATGGTCATCGGGGACTAAGGAAATAGTCATTGGAGACTAAGTATTTGTCAGGGGAAATTTATATTGTCCAAGATTAAGACTCGTCAGGGAATAAATTATATTGTAGGAGACTAAGCTCGTCAGGGGATAATTTGTACTGTCAGAGACTAACTTCAAATTAAGCATGTCGGAGACTAATTCCACTTAACCCGTCAGAGACTATTTTTCTCGGTTGAAGTATATTAAATTATTTCTGTTAGATTTCTAATTGTAATAGGTTTGTTTTCTTTCTTGCCTTATTGAATTAGATTTCTTACCAATGTAATATTCTTTCTAATTAGAATTAGGATTTTCTTGTTATTCAACTTATAAATAGTTGTTCATAATGTAAGTTGGCATTCAGAATTTGATTAATACGATTGTGTAAGTTTTTGCTTACAACTGTCCTAAAAGTTGATGGTTAATTCCTTTATACTTTCACAACTGATTTGTTTTAGCTTGCGGGTGATTAATTTCTTTAAGAAAACTAAACAGATTAATCCTTTAGTGTTGATTCTTGGTGATTAATTTCTTTAGGGAGTCTTCCTAAAGTTATTTTCCGCAACCTGTGTTTGATCCTACCAAATCAATTACATCATCTTGGTATCAGAGCTTTTGTGGATGAGTTGTTCTCACATTATTCTACAACCTGCAACATCAACGGCTGGAGAAGAAGAACAAATTCCACGGGGACTTACCATGGAGCAAGCCCAGAACTTGCGACTTGATAAATAGATCAACGATCTACAGAAAGAATGAACGAGATCCTCACACGACTAGATCAAAGAAACCCTTCCACAAGTCCAAACCAAAGTACAAGATCTGCTCGCTCTTCAGAATCAGAAGGAGAAGAAGTGGCCAGACCAGTACCTAGGAGGTAGGGAGACAATGTTGATGATGATAAGGGTCTGAGGTTAGATATCCCAGAGTTTGATGGCAACATGAAGCCTGAAAATTTCTTAGAATGGTTGCAATGAATTGAGAGAATCTTTAAATACAAAGACTATAATGACCACAAGAGATTCAAGGTGGTTATGTTGAAATTCAGAGGTTATGCTAACTTGTGGTATGAGAATTTGAAGAATAAGAGAAGAAGAGAAGTCAAGATACGAATTGGGTCTTGGGAAGCCTTAAAGTGTAGGATGAAGAAACATTTCTGACCCACAGACTACGTATAAGACGTGTTCTTAAAATTACAATGTTTGAAACAAGAGGCATTGTCAGTGGAAGAATACATGGTGGAGTTTAAGAAACTCACCATGTTGTGTGATCTTGAAGAAAGGGCAGAACATAAGATTGTTTGGTTCTTAGCGAGACTGAACAATAATATTGTCGAAAGGGTGGAATTACAATCATACTGGTCCTTTGAAGAGGTGTGCAAGGTGGCCATGAGAGCTGAGAAGCATGCCAAGGCCAAGGGCAATAGTTATTCCTGACCAGTGAATAAGATAATTGAAATAGGCAGAAACGAAAGGAGAAACGAGGCACCATCTGCACCTAAGTTCACTCTTACTTTTGATAAGTTCAAAAAAAACAAAGGTAAGGCTTCTACACCGTTGGCAACAGAAGACAGACGAATTTGCTTCAAGTGTAAAGGTTATGGGCATATGCAGCGTGACTGTCCAAGCAATAGAGTGATTACTTTTCATGACACAGAAGAGATTGAGGCATTTTATGCTTCAATGGAGAGAGAAACACTTGAAGAAGAGGGGTCAACTAGCTGTAGAGAAGCTGAAGATGATTTTGAGGCTGACTCTGAGGAGGATCCTGAGGCTCATGGTTCGCAGTTGATAGTTCGAAGATTGCTGCAAGCCAAGCCAGTTCCATTGGAAGTCGACCAAAGGGACAAGATATTCATTACCAGAGTACTGGTAAAGGACAAACTGTGCAATCTAATAATTGATACTGGGAGTTGCATGAACGTGGTCTCTACTACGTTAATAGATAAATTAAATTGGCCTACAACACCCCATCCTAAACCATACAAGTTACATTGGCTGAGTGATGGAGGAGAAGTTAAGATAACAAAGCAGGCACTGATTTCTTTTGAAATTGGAAAATTCAAGGATCAAGTGTTGTGTGACGTTTGTGACATGGATGCATGCCACATACTGTTGGGAAGACCGTGGTAGTATGATAGGTTTGTCAAATACAATGATAGGACAAACGTATACATTGCCAAGGTGGGCAATAAGAGGACAACTTTAAAACTCTATCCTCTCTTGGTACACGCAAGGAAAGTTTAATAGTGACTGAAAAACAATTCAAAGTTGAATTGGAACAAAAGGTTCAGGGATATTTGTCAATTGCTATTGGATTTTAAGTGAGTAGGTGCCGGGAAAACCAAATGGAGCCGTAATAGAGATATTGTCAGAATTTCAAGACGTGTTTCCTAAAGTTTACCACTGGGTTTGCCACCCATTAGAGGAATTGAACATCAAATTGATTTAATTACTAGAGTGTCTTTACACAACAAGGCAGCTTACAGATATAACCCTCAAGAGGCTCAAGAAATACAGAGGCAGATTGAGGAATTGAGGAAGCAAAAGCTATACGCCAAGTTGGAAAAGTGTTATTTTTTGGTGCCTAGCGTAACCTTCCTTGGCTACATAGTTTCTGGGGATGGAGTTTCAGTTGATCCATCAAAAGTAGAAGCTATCAAATCTTGGCCAGTACCAACTACAGTAACGGAGGTAAGGTCTTTCCATGGACTTGCTTCATTCTACATAAGATTTGTCAGGAACTTCAGTAGTGTGGTTGCACTCATTACTGAATGCATAAAGAAAGGGAAATTTGAGTGGACAGAAGCTGCTCAGAGGGCATTTGAGAATGTGAAGGAACTGCTGTGTGATACACCGGTCTTAGCTCTACTGAATTTTTGAAGTCCTTTTGAGGTAGAGTGTGATGCAAGTGGAGTAAGAATAGGAGCTATACTAGTGCAGAAAAATAGGCCTATTGTTTATTTTAGTGAAAAGTTGAATGGGGCCAATCTTAATTACTCTACTTATGACAAGGAGTTTTATGCAATAGTGAGGGCGCTGGACCGCTAGAGTCACTATTTGCATCTACGTCATTTTATACTACATTCAGACCATGAAGCTTTGAAGTACATTCATGGGCAGCAGAAACTTAATCATCGTCAGGCTAAGTGGGTTCAAGTTCTTATAGCCTTTTAATTTATCTTCAAAGCATAAACAGGGAAAAGACAATGTGGTGGTTGATGCATTGTCAAGGAAATACACTTTGCTGGGTGTATTGAGTTCAAAACTATTGGGTTTTGAATTGGTAAAGGAGTACTACAAGTAGGACATAGATTTCCAACCAACTATAGAGGGATGTGGCCAAGGCGCCATGGGTAATTATGTGTTCCAAAATGGATTTCTATTTAAAGGAAACTGTTTGTGCATTCCATCTTGCTCGATTTGAGAGTTGTTGGTAAGGGAAGCCCACGGGGGAGGATTAGCTGGACACTTCGGCATTAGCAAGACTTTGGCGATATTACAAGAACATTTTTATTGGCCAAAGATGTAGGGTGATGTAACCGACATTATTGTGCGGTGTTCTACATGTCAAAAGATGAAGAGCACATTTCATCAGGGTCTTTATACTCTATTGCCGATACCAGATTCTCCTTGGGAAGATGTGTCAATTGATTTCATTGTGGGTTTACCTCGTACCCAAAGGGGTAATGATTCTATCATGGTGGTAATGGATAGGTTTTCAAAAATGGCACACTTTCTAGCTTGTCACAAGATGGATGATGCATCTCAAGTGGCTGATCTATACCTGAAAGAAGTGGTTCAATTGCATGGTGTTCCACCAAGCATTGTCAGTGACCGGGATACAAAGTTTATGAGTTACTTCTGGAAGACACTATGGAAACTGTTGGGCACTAAACTGTGTTTCAATACTTCATATCATCCTTAAACGGATGGACAAACGGAAGTAACCAACAGAACGTTAGGAGTCTTGTTGCGTGAGTTGGTGAGTAAGACTACAAAGGGTTGGGATGTTAAACTTGCGCATGTTAAGTTTGCATACAATAGATCTCCAACCTATGCTACAAAACAATCACTTTTTGAAGTGGTATATGGTTAGAATCCAAAAATTCTAGTGGATTTAATTTCTTTGTCAAGGGGTGAATATGTTCATGCTAATGCTAAAGCAAAGGCTCAAGCTATGGTAAAGTTGCATGCGCAAGTACGAGCCAGAATTGAAAAGGTTAATGCAAGGTACAAGGCTCTAACCAATAAACATCGCAAACAACCTGATTTCCAGGTGGGTGATTTGATGCATGTTTTTAACACCCGGAGTTAATGTCATTTATTTCAAAAAGCTACCCAAGATGAGTGTAAAAATGTTGACAGCCACCTGGTAGACAAACCTTTAGCTACCAAAACATTCTTTTGTCAGTAGTTACAACCCCATGCTTGAGTATTCTTCAACCTGAGTTTGAACCCTAAACCGTGTCTAGGAGGGCATGCAGACCATAGGAAATGTTATGTATCACTGAGAGAATGATGAGTTTTTACCTAAGTATGGTTATGGTTAAGAACACCACCCATGGAGGAGTGAGGAAGACACCACTGTATCTGAGACAAGTTTTAACTTAGTCTCTGATGAAGGAATTCTTAGTCTTTGATGAAGGAATTCTTAGTCTCTGATGACGTTAGCCTTAGTCTCTGACATGCTAAGTTTAGTCTCTGATGACGTCAGCCTTAGTGTCCGACAGGCTAAGTTTAGTCTCTGATAACGTTAGCCTTAGTCTCCGACAGGCTAAGTTTAGTCCCTAATGACGTCATCCGTAGTCTCTGATGAGTTAAAGTAAAGTAATTCCCTGATGCACAGTTTGTTTTTGAAACTATAAAATATTATTTTCTTAAATTATTTTAAGATGTTTTAATTAATTATTTAACGTTAATAGTTTTTATATCAAATTGAGACATTAAAAAGTTTAAGGACATCACATGTGCATTTTCTCTCATACTTTAATCAAGGTATTAAATTCATCTTGTGATATGTATATTTTTACAGAATTTTTCACTCACAAGTAAATTGAATTTGATTGAGTGCAAAGGACGGAGGCAAGTATATACATTCAATCTGATGCTTATTTCAATTTAACGCAGTATCATTTGATTCGATATGCGTGCAAGACTTGATTATATGTTTCAATTGTTTTTAAGAATGAGCATGCTATGTTTTAAATTCCGCTAGCATGATATGAATGATAATGCATGGATATAACTGAGCTTTGATTTTCAGCTAATTCTAAATCTTATATCTGTGCAAATAAATGAGAATGATATGTCCCTTAAGTGGGTTATGCCACATGGTTGGCTAGAGGAAAGGAAAGGTGCTGATTTGTTCTTCACTTGACCTAGAGGAATTATAAGTGACTACGTACGTTCACACAAGGAGGGATCATGCAATCATAGTTAGGCCAGCTGTGTACTGTATGGTTAGCAGATCCAACAGGTTTAGCCCCCGATGGATATTTTGAGAAAGTGTACATAGGTGCATACCTGTCTTTTTTCAAGAAGGATTACATATTGCTTATCGTCAATAATCCTAAAGATTCTTCAAGGATTTCCGAGACATTAGTATTGTTTCACTGAGCCTCACAAACAAAATTGAACTTCTTTAAATATTTCAGATTATTCCTCTAAATTGTTTATATACTTGCTGGGCGAAAATCGCTCATTCTTGTTGAACTTAAATGTCTTGTAGGACACAATGCAAAGGCTGAACCCTCTGAAAAGGGGAAAGCAAAGATGATCGACTACTAAGTTATTTTTTTTATAACGCTGAGGAAGGAAGGAAGGAAGATGTTAGAAGTTGTAATGATCTTGGAATTGTAATTTACAAAGATTAAATAGCTTCCGTTGTAATTGTATTATTTTCGGGTTGTAATGACTCTTAAATATTGCCTTTATCCAGTATTTATACTATGAATGGATGTATGGTTATCTTTTCCTTCTTTTGACAAAGCCCTGATCCAGTAAGGAATTTTGGGGTCGTCACACAAATTTTAAAGTGTACTAGATGGATGTAAAAAGTGTCTTTCTGAATAGGAAATTACAAAAATAGGTGTATGTCCAACAACCTCCTAGTTGATAAAGATTATGCATGTTGCAAAATAGACAGGAAAAGCACAACAGGAAGTTGTCAATTTCTTGAAAGCAAACTAGTGTCATGGTTTAGCATGAAACAACATTTTGTGTCAACCTCAACAACTGAAGCTGAATATATTGCTGCTAGGAGTGGCTCTGCTCAGATCTTATGGATGAGAACTCAACCAATGGACTATAGTATGGTGTGAATCAAATTCCTATTTATTGTGTTTACAACAGTGCTATTTCCATTACAGAGAATCCTATACAACACTCTAGGACAAAACACATAGACATCAGGTATCACTTTATCAGAGAACATGTGATGAATGGTATAATGGAACTTTATTTTGTTCCCACTCAGAAGTAGCTTGCAGACATATTCACTAAACCATTGGATGAAGTCACTTTTAACAGGTTGGTAAATGAGTTAAGAATGCTTAACTTTGATGAATAAAACCTTGAAAATCTTGTGCAAGTCTGATAAAATGAAGTAGTACATAATTTTTTTAAAACTTATCAGCTGATAAAAAGCAGCAGTGGTTAATTTATCCTCTAATGAACTACTCATCATTGGATAATTACCTACTCGTAGCAGAAATTAAAATTTTAATTTCTGAGTTCAATCTTATTTATTTCTTCTAATTCTGCTACAATGAAGGATGTTAGTAATGGTCCAACTTCTTCCGCCCAAGTAGCAAACCATCTAAATACAAGTCTATAACAATTGCCACCTCCTCTATCTCTTAAAAGACAAAGGTTGTAAAAAGAAAACAACCACATATAGTAATAACTGAGGGGGAGGGTGAGCATTTTAGAGGAAGAAATAAGAAATAGTGAGAACCCTTGGAGGCTGCTTAATATTCTCTCAAAAGGATATCGAAACTAAAAGGAAAAAGTACATCTCTAGGTGCAACCTCTTAAAAGGCTATATCTATTGAAAATCGTCCACCTCCAATGACACAAGTATTTGAGTCTACCATGATCACATCTATAAATATCTTTTAAAGGAAGAAGAAGAAATATGTTCTAATCAATGATCAACCTATCATTAAATACACACAAAGGGTCTCACGTTAATGCCTTTCTTTTCTCTATTCAAAAGGAACAACCAATATTCAAATTCTACCCTTATTCTTTCTTCTTCTCTCCTTGATATTTCTTTAGAAGCTATGGAAATGTCATAATTCCATTGGTTTCAGATTCTCTGATAGTTCAATCATTAGAGAAGCCAACTTCTGAAGCTGAAACACAAATAGCAGCTCTCAATTCATCAGTGGATAATACAATTTTATTTTATCAAACATCCACTGATGTGGAACACTTATTCTTTTTCTACACCACTCTAGGTCATCCACAACTAAAAAGTTTAAACATTTCTAGTAAGCCTGAAAGAATACAAAATGAGAGTCAGTCATTGTGTCTGGAAAAAGGTAAGGAAAAAGAGATTAAAACAAAAAAAAATGTACAAAAAGTGAGTGTGAGAGGCTGACTTGTAAAAGTCAAGCAAAAAGAGAGGGTGTGAGCAAGGATGAGATTCTTGAAGAAAAGAATAGAGAGAAATTATTCACACACTACTACCTTTTCAGTTCATGTATTCTCTAATCACCATTCCACTCAGACATCAGGGGATACTGAGAAAAGAGTTAGTTCAGGAGATGGAGAACAACAATTGCTAATTGACATGTCTAATAAGGACATTATCAAGACCACTGTCAGATCTCACAAGCTGTAGATGAACCTGAAGAAAATACAAATCCACTGATGAACAATGTCATACCAAATGATAAATGGCTTGACACTATAGACCTCTAGAGTTCTTCAACAAACGAGAAGCCGACCAAGATCCATAACATAGTTACAATTGGGATTACAAGGTTGGGAAGCTGATCTGTTAAAGCAAAGTGATTAAGTAACAATGATGTAACTTAATAGAGTTGTTACAACTATTGATAAAGTGAAGATGCTCTAATTAGATAAAGTAGTTGTTCAAAAGTAGTACAAATCAGAGACAAGAAGTTGTATATAAAATATACAGAGTACACAACATAGAAAAAAGAATAGAATAACACAAAAACAAAGAAAGAGATTATTTAATTATTCACTCTGTAATATGCAACAAATTCATAGAATTTGAGAAGCAAGTTTTTCATAACTTGAGAAGCTAGAAATTCATTTCTAGGTTGTAGCTGTTCATACTTGAACAAATTTCAGTAGTTGGTATCAATTTTTGATAACCTGATTGTAATTTCAGATTCAATATCAATAAATTACATTCTTTATTGATTAATACAATCTGCTATGTTTTTATTTCCATAATATATTTTCAAATTGTATTGTGATCCTCATATTGGGGAACAAATTTGAAAATTGTATTCAACCCTCCCTTCTATAATCACTCATCTAGGAATAACACCTCATGTTCCATATTCCATATGTAGCTCCTTATCCATACATTGCACCTCCTCAATATTTGACATGTCATTATTGTGGTGATTTTAGACATTCATCTTATGCTTGTAATGTTTATGGAAACTGATATTATGATTATCCCTCTGTGCCTAATGTTCATAATAACACAAGGAGAATGTCTCCTCAAAGGTTAAGGCTTGTTCATAAGCCACTTAGGAACAAGGTGGATCTTTCACCTCCTGAGAAAATGAAAGAAAAGAAAAGAAGAATAAACAACTAATAACCAAAACTGAACCTAAGGTTAAAACTATTAAATCAAAACCTATGCAGGCTTGGGTTCTTAAAAGATCTAACTAATTTAAATGTGTGTGTAGGGCAAGAGGAAAAAGCAGTTGTGGTACTTGGATAGTGGCTGTTCAACACACATGTTTGGAAATAAGTCCTTGCTCTCACATTTTGAGGAGAAAGCTGGCCCAAAAGTGTCCTTTGGAGATGACAACACTAGATACACTATGGGATATGGCAAAGTAGTTCATGGTAATGTCATCATTGAAGATGTAGCTCTTGTTGATGGTCTAATGCACAATTTACTCAGTATTAGTCAATTTTGTGATAAAGGCTATCAAGTTGTTTTTAAGCATGAACAATGCCTTATAAGCAAAATAAAGACTGGAGATGTTACATTGTCTGGAGTCAGAAAAGACAATGTATTAATTGCTGACTTCTGCTCAATAAAAGGACAATGCACATGCTTTTAATGTAAAGCATCAGCAGATGAAAGTTTGCTATGGCACAAGAAGTTGTCTCATCTAAACTTCAAGACTATCAATAGTTTGGTGAGAAAAGGATTAGTGATAGGAATACCACAACTTGAATTTTCATAAGATAATCTTTGTGGATCTTGTCAAAAGGGAAAACAAAAGAAGATTTCCTTCAAAAGTAAAGAAGCATCATCAATAACAAGACCAATCCATCTAATACACATGAATTTATTTGGTCTTGTTAATGTGATGTCAATATCCAAGAGAAGGTATGCATTTGTAAGTATTGATGACTACTCAAGATACTCATAGGTTAAGTATCTACATACCAAGTATGAAACTCCCCATCTGATCATTGATCACATCAAAAGGATAGAACTTAAAGCTAGTGAAAAAGTCAAGGCCTTAAGGAGTGACAATGGGACTAAATTCAAGAATTCAACAGTTGAGATATTTTGTGTGGAAAAAGGCATCTCACATACCTTGATTGTGAGATGTTAAAAGAAAAAAATAGGACCTTGATTGAAGTTGCAACAACCATGCTTGAAGAAACTAAGTTATTTACCTAATTTTGGGCTGAAGCTATCTTTACTGCTTGCTTCACTCAGAATAGATCAATGATAGTAAAAACTCATCAAAAGACTCCATATGAGTTCATGACAGGTAAAAAACCCACACTTAAGTTTCTTCATATATTTGGTTGTTGATGCTTTGTTCTCAAGAATTAAGGAGAAAACCTAGGAAAATTTGATGCCAAAGTTGATGAGGCAATTTTCCTAGGATATTTATTGACAAGAAAAACATATAGATTTTACAACCTTAGTCTCAGCTTTGTTATAAAATCAGTACATGTAGCCTTTGATGATAAAAAGATTGAAGGAATGCATGATGATGCAAAAGGAAACCATGACAAACTAAGGTTTGAGAATGAAGATGAGTCAAAAGATATTGAAATTGACCTCATCAAATGATGAAGCTGACGTGTACAAATCAATGGAGAATCTAGTAAACCCTGATGTCAATCCAAGTCACCTAGAAGCCCCTTTAGTGGATAGAGTAAATCTCTTTGACAATAGACCAGGAAATGCTCCATCAAGGGATAATCCATTAGGGAATGCACCATCAGGGGAAAACTTAAGCCCTGATTTGAGCACTAATTCAAGGGGAGTTTTCTATGAAGCTGAGAGCACTGAATACCATAGAGGAAATTACAATGATGAAGCTTCTTTTTCAAGAAAATTACCTCCATAAATAAGATGGATAAAAGATCATCCTATGGAGCAGATTATAAGAGATCCAACTAAAGGTGTGACAACAAGAAATGCTACTTAGAATAAATGCCTATACCTCAACTTTCTATCCAAGATTGAACCTAAAAAGGTTAATGAGGAATTACTGGATGTTGCTTGGGTAATTGCTATACAAGAGGAGCTCAATTAGTTTGAAAGAAACAAATTCTGGAGACTAGTGCCAAAACCAAGGAATAAATCTATCATTGGTACTAAATGGATCTTTAGAAATAAGCTGGATGAAGCTACTATAGTGAAAAACAATAAGGCCAAACTGGTTGCAAAAGGTTATTCACAAGAAGAAGGGATTGACTATGATAAAACCTTTGCACCGGTATCAAGATTGGAAGCAATTAGGATATTCCTTGCCTATGCTATTCATGCAAATTTCAAAGTGTACCAGGTGGATGTAAAGGGTGCCTTTCTGAATGGGAAACTACAAGAAGAGGTGTATATCCAGCAACCTCTTGGCTTTGAAGACTAGAAACTTTTGAATAATGTCTACAGGTTAGACAAAGCACTCTATGGACTTAAACAAGAACCAAGAGCATGGTATGATACTATATCTCAGTTTTTAATTGAAAATAAATTCACGAGAGTTATCATAAATAAAACTTTATTTCATAGAAAACGTGCTAGTCATATAACACTTGTTTAAGTCTATGTTGATGATATTATATTTGCTTTTACGAATAAGAGCTCATGCTCTAAGTTTGCTAAGTTTATACAAAGTAGATACGAGATGAACATGATGGAAGAATTAACTTTCTTTTTAGGTTTACGAGTTAAACAAACCATTGATGAAATTTTCATTAGTCAAACAAAATATGTAAAAGAACTTTTAAAGAAATTTAATTTACAAGATGTTGCAACTTCTAAAATTCCCATGACAACAACCACTAAACTTGACAAAGACTCAACTAGTAAAAAGGTTGATTTTTCAAGTTATAGAGGCATGATAGACTCACTCTTATATCTTACTGCAAGTAGACCTGATATAATGTTTTCAACTTGTTATATGCTAGATTCCAAGCAGATCCTAGGGAATCTCATTTGATTGTTGTTAAAAGGATATTCAGATATCTCAAGGGTACTCCAAATCTTGGCATTTGGTATCCTAGAGAATCTAGATTCAAACTAATAGGCTATTTAGATACAGATTATGCATGTTGAAAACTAGACAGGAAAAACACAATAAGAAGCTGTTAATTTCTTGGAGGCAAACTGATATCATGGTTTAGCAAGAAACATCATTTTGTGCCAACCTCAACAGCTGAAGCTGAATATATTGTTGTTGGGAGTTGTTGTGCTCAAATCTTATGGATGAAAAATCAGCTAATGGACTATGGTATGGTGTATAATCAAATTCCTATTTATTGTGACAACACCAGTGCTATTTCCATTATAAAGAATCCTGTGAAACACTCTAGAACAAAGCACATAGACATTAGGTACCACTTCATCAGAGAACATGTGATGAATGGTATTGTGGAACTTCATTTTGTTCCCACTGAGAAGCAGCTTGCAGACATATTCACTAAACGATTGGATGAAGCCACCTTCAAAAAGTGAGAAGCTGTAATTCATTTACATAAAGAAAAGTTGTATAAAAAGAAATAGATAGTTAAAATATTGAGTGAGAGATACAGAGAGCAACAAGTTCTTAGAACTTGAAAAACTAGAAATTACCTGGTGATCACTACCAGAAAGTGTTTTAAAGATTCAAATTGATTGACAATAAAATTTCTTATTATTGATTACCATTCATATCTTGCTATTTGCTTTACTATTTCAATTGTTTTATTATATCAGTAAGGTGATATAATTATACTTAGGTTTTAGACTATTCATAACAGTTTAACTCAAGAAAATTTTAGCAACTGTATTCAACCCCCCTTCTAAAATTACTCCACGGGACAAACAACAACAATTAACACATGTAAATGCAAGCCTAGTATCCTCACGACACTACTATATGCATTATTAAACACGTATGTATGTAAGACATTTAATCAAACACGTGGTGTGCACAAAGGTCAACATATAGCTTTTTATGAGATTAGTTATGTAAGACACTCTATCATGTAACCCTAAGGTCCATAATAGTCTCAAGATAACAAGTATGCCAACCATAATCAAATTGAAGCATCAAAAGTACTCATATATGCCAAAACCATGGAAGTGGCCCTTTCAATCTAACACATCCTTTGAGCTTTTGCAATGAAGTTCCAACCATATATTAATGTAGAGAATGATCCTATGAACTCATATGCATGAAGAACATTAACTTTATAACAAATTACCCCTACCTCAAAGTTGGAAAAATGGAGAAATTGAAGAAACTAATTGGTGCAATAGCTAGAGCTTTCTTTTTTACTTCA
The DNA here is from genome assembly GCA_014636745.2 of Centella asiatica. Taxonomy (NCBI): domain Eukaryota; kingdom Viridiplantae; phylum Streptophyta; class Magnoliopsida; order Apiales; family Apiaceae; genus Centella; species Centella asiatica. Next base: position 14,030,967 of record CM025787.1, on the reverse strand, counting down.
ATATTTACTTCTTGCTTGGTCCTCGGTTTTGATTCTATGAATAGTTATGATTTTGATTTTTACTTCAATATTTACTTCTTGATTGATCTTTTTGGAGACTTCATCGTTAAGATGAAATGGGAATTCCAATAAGCTTGGATGGCAAAAAGGATAGATTGGATTAGCTTGACTCTACTTGCATAAGAGAGGAATTGGTTGGCCCACGAGCTGATGCACGGGGTGATCTTATCAATTAGAAGTTTGCAATCAAGGGAGGAGAGCCTAGAGGAAATGAGGGTACCCCTAGGAACCTCATTGGAAGCGAGCCTAAGGGAAAACTACAACGATCGACTATTTTAGTTTTAACTTCCTCACAGACATTCGCCAAAAAATAGTGGCTTTTATGTATATTAATGGCCACACCCAAAAGGTTTAAAAAGCCTCTAAGACCATTAAGAAGGAGGTTTATGGAAGTTAGATCCCCATGAGAGAAGAGCATTAAATTTTTTGCAAAAACAAGATGAGTAAGGGAGCCGTTTTTAGTTTTCCAGTGGAACTTGAAAGAGGGGTTACGACTAACACAATCCAACATGCCACTGAGAACTTCTATAGCAATAAAAAATAGATAAGGTGAGAGGGGGTCTCCTTGACGAAGTCCCTTCTTACCATCAAAGTATCTGTAGAGTTCCTTATTAACTTTAACAGAGTATTTATTAGTAGTGACACATTCTTTCACCCACCCGATGAATTGCTCTGGGAAATCCATAAATTTTAGAGTGGCAAAAAGAAACTCCCAATTAACTGAGTCAAAAACTTTATTAATGTTAATCTTGAGGGCACAACGAGGAGGACCACTAACTCGGTGGTAATTACCCATAAGCTCTTGAGCAATAAGAATATTATCAGCTATGTTCTTTCCATGAATAAAAGCTGATTTCCAATTAGAAACAATGAAGTGAAGGGTCTTTTTTAATTTGTTGGCAAGAAGTTTTAACAAGTATTTGTAAACTGTAGAGCAGCAAGAAATATGACAAAAGTCCCCCATTATCGAATGGTTTTTTACCTTAGGGACATGAGTGATGGGTACATGGTTTAGTTCTTTGAGGAGTTTCCCAGAGTGAAAGAAGGCTTGAACTGCCCTAGAGAAGTTTTCTCCCATAATATCCCAGGAAGCAATGAAGAAATTGGCATTGAAGCCATCAGGGCTAGGGGATTTGTTTTTGGGAAAAGATTTGAGTGTGGCCAAAATCTCAAGATTTGAGATGGAAGCAGTAAGAGAGAGCAAGAGGTCAGAAGGGACTTTCCTAAGGTTTAGGCTTTGAAGCACATTAAGGCTCCTGTTAGGGGAAGTATTGTTTGAGCCAAGAGAATTCTTGAAGTAGGAGATATCAATGGATTTGATTTGAGATTGGTCTTAGGTTAGGACTCCCAAATAATCTTCGAGGGCCAAAATTTTGTTTGAGTTCCATCAGCCTTTAGCTTTAGTGAAGAAAAACTTGTTATTTCTGTCCCCAACCTTGAGCCAATGGATATGAGATTTTTGGGTGAGAATTTTCTCCTCTTCCTCAAGGGCATTCAAAGAGAGAATTAGTCAGGAATTTCTCTTGTAAACATAAAGTTAAGGAGGAGGTAGCCTATTAACCTGATTAAAAAGATAGAAGAGCATCCCTCGCAGCAGAAACTCTAGTTTAAGAGTGGCCATGGTCCTTATTTAATTTAATAAGGTTATTTTGAACTCTTCTGAGCTTTGTGGCAAGGTTAAATTGAGCTGATCCAATCACTGGGTCTATTGAAGTATCTGAGACAGTAGAGTGGAATCCTTCCAAGTCTAAGAAATGGTTTAAAAAGAGGAAGGGCTTCCTGAGCGGGATTGCTTGGTAGCCCAACTTGGAGGATAGTAGGGGAGTGGTCTGATAACCTGCTAGGACCAAAGAAAACATGAGAGAGGTCCATGGTTTAAATCCATTCAGAGTTTCCAAGAACTCTGTCTAGCTTTCTGGCAATGAAGGATTCTTGTTTGTTGCTCCAAGTGAGGTGTTTACCCATGTATCTGATATCTGTAAGGTGGCAATTTGTAATGCAGTCCCTAAAATCATCCATGCCCAAGGTCCAAGCAGTGCAACCCCCTTGTTTTCTGACAGGGATAGGATATCATTGAAGTCACCTAAAACAGTCCACCTTTAGGTAGGGGAGGCTAAGGAGAGGAGCTTATTCCAAAGGTTGTGGCGCATAGGGTAGGTATTATGTGCATAGACAACGGAAACCAAAAATTGAGTATCCTAATCCAAAAGAGATACCTTGCAGTGGATTAGTTGGTCTAAAAAGGAGATTGGAGTGACATGCCAAACTCGGGGGTTCCAACCAATCCAAATTCTGCCATTCCGATGATGATCACAATTGAAAATCCATTCCCAGTTAGCTTGAATTTTAAAGGAAATGGCATGAGCCTTGTCTTGCTTGACTCTAGTTTCCAAAATACCCGTTAGGGTAATGCCATTAAAATTTAAGAAAGATCTTATGTCAGCTTGTTTAGGTGACTTATTAAGGCCTCGTACATTATAGGAGCAGATATTCATGGAACAAAAGTTATGAAGTAGACAGGGCTAAAGGGGCGAAGACCTTCTACCCTTCTTCTTTTTCCTCTTGGAAGAGGACAAAGCATTTGCGATGACTAAGCCTTTCAGTTTCTAGTCTTTGAGCTCTTTTTTATCAACTGTAAGGATTTTGCCAATAAGAGCTTGGTTAAGAGAACCAAAGTCTGATTCAGGGGAGGGAACATCCAGGTAGAAGAGTAGGGAGAAAGGGTTGGGGTGAGGTGTATAAGGAGAAGGGAACAAACTTTTGGAGGGCACAATAGGGGAGGAAGAAAGGACAGAGGAGTTAGGCTTGGGGTGGGCAGAGACACAGTTGACATAAGCATCAATATGAGGGGTTACAGAAGTGTCTATGTCTACAAGTTTGGGTTGAGGTTTGGGAACCCATTAATAGTTAGCTAACAAACATTTGAATTGGGAATGACCAAAAATGGAGCATTTGGGGCAAGAAGGAGGTTTATTTTGGTATTCTATAAAGACTACATCTGAGGCTTCCTTGTTGGTAAATTTATCCCAAATAGTAACAGGAAGTTCCTTAGGCCAACTAGAATCGACCTTGATTTCTATGTACATTGTTGCATATGGCATGGGATCCAGTTTACCTGTGATTTTGTCTAGAAAAATAGGCTTTCCCAAGCCGCTTCTAATGTAACTAAGCCCCTTTATAGTCCAATAAGATAAAGGAACTCCAGACACTTTGGCCCATACGGGAGTTTACTTGCAATCTTCTTTGGAAATATCAATCCCTTCTCGCCATATTTTCAAAAGGATCAGTTTGTTTGCTAGGTACCAAGGCCTCGAGGCCAAAACATTATCACAATCTTCTACTAAATTAAATTGAAATATGAAAGAGTTATATCCAAGAGTGAAAGTAATATGCCCTCAAGCCAATCACGTTAGACGTGTTGGAGCATTTATTTTGTAATCTTATTCATTTATTAATAAAAGAATTATTTATTCAAAGGCATTTATTTATATGTTTAAGTTGTTAAATATATTAACCCATAGTTTAGAGTTATATTTTAGGATCATGATGAGATCATGCTAATGAGATCCAAAATATGTTAACTCAAAACTAAAAGTGTTCCTAATCGTAGGATCACTAATAAGGGTGTTAGTGAATCCGGAAAGATTAGTACATACAGTGCTTGCTCTTAACAAGTGGATGATTGATCTCATAATCATTTGTGTGATGACATTAAAGTAAGTATGTAGGTGCTTATTAGAGAATAAGTTCACTGAACGTGACTCGCTTAAATGAACACCTAATGGAGTTTTACCTGCTTGTCAATAGGAGTTCATTAGTGATAGTTGTACAAGTGATCCTTAAACTTGAGATCGTTGCAGTTATCTTGTGTGCACTAAAGTATACTTTGTCATATATCTTAACTCAAGCAGTGTATATAAGTGTATGTTCGGGTATAATAAAGTGTACATGGAGATAAGTGAATGATCAACAAACGATCTACCGCTTCCAATAAAGGAGAGAATGTCCTATGCAATGCCATTAGTGACAACTTAGGAATCTCTGGCCAGAGTGGAATGATAATTAGAATGTGTTTCTAATTGACATTATATTGAGTTATGCATCTATGAATCGAAATACATATGATTAAATAAAATAAGACTTGATAGTAATTCCATGTCTTATATTTAATTGGGACATTGTGTGGTAAAAGGATTGAATTGTACAGTAACTATTCACTGAATAGGTTCTTTGTGATTAAACGTTGATTTCATATTATCCAGATAGTCATGATATGCTGAGAGGTATCACTCATGATGTAGAATAAGTATAATTAATATAATTAATTATATTTAATGAATTAAAATGTTTAATTTGTATAAATAAAATTAGAATAGTTCTAATTTATTTTATTTCTACAACCGGCTTAATATTGAACCTAAAGGGTCACACCATAAAAGGGAAATAATAAATTATGAAGATATTG
>CM025787.1:14015187-14026342 GCA_014636745.2 Centella asiatica | reverse complement strand
TAGTTTAGGAATTAGATAATGGAGTTTTATTATTATTTAATAAATAAACAATTTGTGACGACCCGAAAAAAAAAATTTCTATAAATAATTTATTTACTTGTATTGTTTTTTTTTATATACGAGTATTGATATTATATGACGTTTTTGGATGTATAAATATTTTTGGACCCATTAAAGGGGTTATATTTGTTTGAATATTGGTTGTAAGGATAAGCAAATGATGTATATATGTTTGTTAGCCTTTGTTAATTTCTTAAAGGAAAGCAAGTATGAGGATTTGCAAGTTTCATTCAAAGCAGTTTGAATGGCCTACGTAAGGAAAATGACATGATGAGTACGTATGTTAATTTGATTCATAAGCTGCTTGTGTGTCATCAGTGGATTAAGCATATATGCATGTGTGATAGCAGTTGCTTATTACATTGTTAACTGTTAAAGAGTAATAATGAGTAGCCGTTTTACCGTCCAGATTAACCAATCATTTTATCTCAAGACTTAATCTCAGCCTACTATAAATACCTCATTCGGAAAAACATTTCAGTCTCTTTCTAAAGATTTTCTCTTCCAAAGTTCTTTCTTAAACCTACCACCTACATATAATGTCAAGTTCTCTTTTCTGGGCGATTACTCGTAAACAGGCTTTGATTTCTTTCGTCAACCCTAGAGGTAAGAATCCTATGTTCTCCTCTGATTGTTTCTTTTTGCATGACATCCGAGAATATTACTTGTGCATACTAGGTTTTTAAGGAAGGATAAAGCTTTAAGAGTAAGGTTGCGTTCTTTTGCATATTCATGTTCATAAAGCATCCTAGGTTGAGTTTGTTCTTGTAAGGCCTTCCATCAAAGCAAAGACAAGCTCTAATATTAGTCTCTGATGAGTTAATGTTAGTCTCTGATGAGTTAATGTTAGTCTCTGATGAGTCAATGCTAGTCTCCGATGACGTCACCCTTAGTCTCTGATGGCTTAAGATAACGTCATCAATCTCTGATGAGATACAGTTAGTCTCTGACAGACTAAGGTTAGTCTCTGATGAGGAAATGTTGTTAGTCTCTGGTGGGTGAAGTATGATAGTCTCTGATGACTAAATTTCTTAGTCCCCGACGAGTTCAGTGCTGAACAAGTGCATTTCGCGCTAAATATTTTATCCACCAAGGAGTTTGGCGCTGGACAAATCATCTACTGATGAGTTCAGCAATGACTTGGGGAGTTTCGCGTTGAACAAGTTGTCACCCGACAAGTTTGGCGATGAACAAGTTTATATCCTGATGGATAGATTATCCCCTGATGGATGGATTATCCCCTGACAGGCATGCATCCCCTGATGGGTAAGGCATCCTCTAACGGGTAGATTATCCGCTGATGGATGGATTATCCCCTAACAGGCATGCATTCCCTGATGGGTAATGTATCCCCTGACGGGGAAGTTATCCCCTAATAACTATCCCCTGACGGTCATCCCCTGACGAGTAAAATATCCCCTGACGGGCAACTTCGTGCCCTGCTAATCATTCTCTGATTTTTCATTGTTATCTTTCAAGTATGGATTTCTCATGTTATACCAACAATGATGTTTTACAGAACCCTTTTGCAACCAGTATAGTGAATTTTAGCTAAGGACCAAGGCAAGTATATACTCATTCCATTTTCTTTCTTACTAATTACGTAGAATCATTATTTCGATTTACGTAAATGAATGATGTTATTGATGATGATCTCTTTTTGTGATTAAGTAACGTACTATCACTGATTCGACGTACGTGAAATGATGTTTATTATTGAGCTATATGTTATTGGGTGTTTGCTAGTTGTTTAAAGTCCCTAGCACACCAAAAGATGATAAAAATGGTGTAAGGGTGTTGCAAGGCTTAATCTTGTATGCACACCCTAGCAGTTTCCGTATGGGTATATAGAAAAATCATTGGTAGTCAACTTTTATCTGTTGAGCACGTTGATGTGTTTGGCAGTAGCTGCTTTTAATTGTTGATCGTGCCAATTTAAAATGAGAAAATCTTATCAAGAAGATATATCCATATGGAAAGCTGAAGTGCTGTTGAATGCGTTCGCTTGGTATTCAGGCAAATGATGATAGGAAATGATTAACCGGTGCAAGGCATCGGTAATCAAACTTTTTGTAGACCATATGCTTTCTGCAAGTGACTACGTATGTCAAATGATGGAATCAAACGACCAGGCTGACCAGCTGGGATGAAATTTGATTGATAAAGGAAGTCAGATAATGGTCAATCTGGTCAGGTGATGCATTATCTGATGAAGAGAGGGCGAATCAAGGTTTATTTGTTAAACAGGGTTAACCCATTGATATCACTCGGGAACCCTAAATGATGCATGTTTATTGATTTATCAGGAGGTTTTGGCATTGCTTCGTCCAACCTCAATGAATATTAAAGCTTTTGAAATATCTGTTCTTCTTGCCTATGAATATGTACTTGTTAAGCATAAATGCTCATGTGGAATACTATGAATGTTTTTAGGTTATGTTATGAAGGCTGAGTCGCCTAATAAAGGGAAAGAGAGAATGGCATAGGAATGCTTAAGTTGTAAGGCCGTATGAACCATCTAAAGTTTTGTTTCCACTGCAGCTTGTTTATTTTCAAGCTTTGAGGTTTTGTAAGATGATGTGGACCTTAAGATTTTGTAATGATGTTTTGAGAATATATTTCTCGCATGAGTGTTGTGAAGGCTTGGCTGTGTCATTTTCATTGTTGTTGTGATGTTGTGTTGTTTTTGCCTGATGTAGCCTGGGGTTCCAACCTGGGGATCTCGAGGGCTGTCACCCGAATTGCTGACAGTGCCCGAGGCCCGATTTGGGGGATTTCCGAGGGCGCCACAGTTGGTATTAGAGCAACAACAACCAAGCACCAGTTATGAGACATGTTCTCTGTTGGAAAATAGAATTTGGGATTTAGTGATATAAGGAAATGATTGATAGGATAAGGAAGGTTGAATAAGAGATAGAGGTTTAAGCTGATTTACAGTTGTTCATGGGTTATTAGATAAGTTATAAGGTTATAAGATAGAACAATTCACGTTGAATTTGTTGTACATCCTGTTACAGTATTGGTATTTACGTTAAATCCTTATTATAAATGTTAAGTTGATATTGATCTAAGCTATGCTTCCTATATAGATGAACCCACCTACTCCAAGAAATGTAGATAAGGGCAAGGCATACTCATAATAGCAATCATAATCAAAGGATTGGAGGACAAGGGAAACCACAAACCAGTTCGGTTGTGGTAAAACAAGAGGAAGGGAATAATAATGATAGGAAAAGGAATTTCAGTGCGGACTTAAGTGAGAATAAAAGGAGGATTGTTATTTGTGGAAAATGTGGAAGGAATCATGAAACTTCTCAGTGTTTAGCAGGAACTAATTTGTGTTTTAAATGCCGTCGATCTGGGCATACTGCCACTAATTGTCCAAACCAAGCACCAATCGTTTCTCAACCAAGGTTTTCTCCGCAACAATATCAACCACAAAGTGCTAATCGTGTAGTTGAAATTGCAAGGAGATGTTTTAGTTGTGGTCAGGAAGGCCACCTCTCCAATTCTTGTCCTTAGAAAAAGAGTCAGGGTAAACTCCCGTTAGTAGGACCTAGTATGACAGTCAATCGACCCCAAGCCAGGACTTATAATATGACTGCACAGGACGCACTATTGTTTGATAATGTAGTTTCAGGTACGATTTTGGTTAATTCAATTGAAGTATATGCTTTATTTGATTCTGGTGCAACTAGATCCTTCATATCTGAATGTTTTCTTAAGGATAAAATTTTTGTTCCTGAATGTTTAGAAACACTTCTAGATGTTATGGTAGCTAATCAGGAGGGGTATGTGTTAAGAGTATACTACCTGATTGTAGTATAAGAATAGGAAAGCATGATTTCCCTGCAGATTTAATACCTTTTCCATTGGGAGAGTTTGATTTAATACTAGGCATGGATTGGCTACATCAACATCAAGCTAACATAGATTGCAGGAAAAAGAAGGTTTCCCTAAGAACACCCTCAAATAGTAAAGTGTTATTCCATGGATGTAAGTCTACTGAACCCTCTCATTTTCTTACAGTATTACAAGCTAATAAAATGTTACTCAAGGGATGCGAAGCATTTTTAGTTCATGTTTATGACAAGAGGATAGAAGGATTAAAGATCAAGGCTGAGGATGTCCCTAAGTCAGCTTTTAGAACTCGTTATGGTCATTATGAATTTGTGGTAATGCCTTTTGGACTCACCAATGCCCCAACTGTTTTCATGGATTTGATGAACCGAGTGTTCAAACCATATTTGGATAAGTTCATCATTGTGTTTATAGATGACATTCTTATTTACTCTAAGATAAGAAAAGAGCATGATGAACATTTGAGGATAACATTGAAGACATTGGGACAAGAGAAACTTTATGCCAAATTGTCAAAGTGTGAATTTTGGTTAAGAGAAGTGAAATTTTTAGGACATGTGATTAATGAATCTGGAATTTTGGTTGATCCTATCAAAGTTGAAGCTATCATAAATTGGCCACAACCAGCCTATTGAGTTACAACCAAGTTTGCATTATGAAGAGACGTCCATGCAAATTTTGGATCGTTAAGTAAAGGTTTTAAGAAATAAAGAAATTGCATCTGTAAAAGTTTTGTGGAGAAACCACAATGTTAGGTTTTAGAACATTTGATGATGATTGTCTTTAGATTACTTAGAGTACAAATGTATAGAAAGTGTTAATTAGTAACACTGAAGTTTTGTAGCTAGCAGTTATCTCTTTGTTTGTAGTTTATTCATTATTTGTAAAGAGACGAAGATTTAGAAAGTCAAGATGTGTATTTGATCCGTTAGAATTTGCAAAAAGGCTTGTCGGAGACTAGAAGAATTGGTCAGGGACTAAAAAGATTTTATCTGTCGGAGACTAGTTTTGCCTATCGGAGACTAAGACTTAAGTCATCAGAGATTAAGTCTAAAGAAGTCAGAGACTAAAGCTTACGTCATCGGAGACTAAAGTTAAAAGCATCAGAGACTAAGCTGACGTCATCAGAGACTAAGCCTTAATGCGTCAGAGACTAAACAATTCTACCGGAGACTACACAAGCTGATGTCATCAGGGACTAAATGCACCGGAGACTAGTAATGACGTCACCAGAGACTAAAGATGAAGCATCATGGACTAATCGTGATTTATTTCCTGAAAGATACAGAGTTCGAATTAAAAAGGAATGTCTTCCACGTAAAGTAAAATATTATTGAAGACGTAGCTGGTAAGGAAACTAACCAGAAACCTGTTCCTATCAAAAAGGAAAGATTGTATTTGATTCGAATAAGGAAGCTGAATTTTGTTCAGAATAAAAACTGAGTCAATAGTAATTCAGTTAAAAAGAGAAGCTATAATTAGGTTTACAGAGAATTATAACTTCGAAGCTGTATAGGTTTTTCATAGTTTTGTACCTTTTCCTATTTAGAATAGAAAAGAAGCTGACGATTACATTATTGTAATTGTTAGGATTTGTATTCAATTGTAAATCAATAAAATAATTGTTTATAAATTGATTTGTGTTCTTTTTCTTTATATTCCGCAAGAAAAGTTAATTTCTTACCGAACAAGTAATTCAAAAAGATTTCAAAGAACTTGTATTCAACCCCCCTTCTACAAGTTCTCGGCATCTCACTGGGAAAACAATTGGTATCAGAGCCTGTAATTGAATTTATTCAATTAATACGTTCCAAGAGATGGCCAATGATGAAGCAAGCACCTCTAGCATAATGATGTATGCGGGAAGTCGTGATGGTGGTACTATAATTCCCATACTTAAAAGAGAAGAATATCCTATGTGGAAGCAAAAGATGTATATGCACTTAAGAGCAACAGATCCAGATTACATTGATAGGATTGAGAAGGGTCCTTATCTACCCAGGAAATTTATTCCTGCTAAAACTGTCGAAGGATCTGTTGTTGCAGAACACTTTGAACTTGCTCCAGAAAGTGATTATACGAATGAAGACAAGTTGCAAGTGTTAAAGGATGCTAAGGTAATGAACATACTTTATAATGGAATTGATAAAAATATGTTCACAAGCATCATAAATTGCACTACATCAAAGCAAATCTGGGACACCATCAAAGACCTGTGTGAAGGGACTGACCAAGTCCGAAAGAACAAAAGATCATTGTTAACACAACAATATGAGTTCTTTCAAGCAAAGCCTGGTGAACCAATAACGTCAGTATATGATAGGTTCAACACTTTGCTCAACGACTTGAAAATACTTGGGAAGTCCTATGATAATGAGGATGTCAATATTAAGTTCATGAGATCTCTCCCACCAAGTTGGGATCCAAAGATAACAGCAATAAGAGAGGCTCATGACTTGGATATCCTCACACTGGACAGGCTCTACGGGAATTTAAAGACCTATGAACTTGAAGTAGAGCAACGACAACGCATGCATGGCAAGGATAGAGGAGCTGTGTTGATGGTTGAGACAAGCAAGTCTCAAGAGAAGCTTGATGTGGAATCTTCTGATGCTAGCTCGACTAATCAGGAAGATGAACTGGATTCTGATGATGACATGGAGGAATTCATGGCATTCATGGTCAAACAGTTTAAGAAATTTAGGGCCAGCAGAAAAGGAAGAAAATCATCAAGGAAACCTAACCTAAAACGTGAAGGTCAAAAAGTCACCTTCGACATAAAAAAGATAAGATGCTACAACTGTGATGGGTTAGGGCACTTTGCCAATGAGTGCAGGAAGCCTAGATCTAGTGATAGATCTAAGGATGAAAAATTAAGGAAAGACTTTGTTGACAAGAAAGCTAAATCCAAGAGCAAAGCCTTGATTACTGAGGGAAAAGATTGGATTGACAGCGACTCTGATGAAGAAGTTGTCAACTTTGCCCTAATGGCTCATAGTGACGAGTCAAGTGATTCTACAAAGGTATGTGATGCAAATCAGAATTTTAATGTGCTTAATTTACTTAATACTTCTAGCATTGAAAGCATACAAAAAGATATGTCTGATTTGCATGTCAGTTTTAGGTGTTTAACTATTGAACATACCAATGTAAAAGAATCACGTGACAATCTCTTGAAAAGAAACAAGTTTCGTGACACTATCAAGTCTGATTTAAACAAAGCTCATCACATGATTGATGCTTTGAAAAAGAGGGAATATTACTTAGTAGAGCAACTTGAAACTTCTTGAATATTCCTCTAAAAAGTTAACAGACTTGGTAGAATGTCAAATAATAGGTCAAAAATCTGGACTAGGTTATGATGAAAATCTAGACAAGAGTTCAGATTTAAATGATCTATTCAAAGCTGCAAACTCCTCAATTAGCAAGCCAAATTTTAAAAGAATTAATTTTGTCTCTCCTGTTTTTAAACCTAAATTTATTAACACTCAAGATCAACAATTCACTGCATAAACAGAAAGTAATCAAAAGACAGTGAATGTTGTTGATAAGAGTGAAACAAAAAGATTAAATATTGGGTTCATGACAAAGACACAACTAAATAAAAAACTAGAGAATCTTCCAGACAAAAAGGCTGAAAAATTGGTGGAGTTAAGCAGAAAGAAGAAAAATAGGAATGGAAAGATAGGCATTAATAAACATACAAACTATGCTAGAATGCCTGATGCTCCTAGAAAGACATGTCATGTATGTGGTAACCCCAACCACATAGCTATAAACTGTAAGAGCAAAAATAAAATTCCTATAATTGAGACTGCACCTTCAAAGAGAATAAAAGATAAATCACCAGTAAAAAGGTTAGAACATTTTTGCATTAAAACTGAAAATTCTAAGCTTGACAGTCTCTCACAAACAAGTAGCAAGACTAATGATTGTCCTATTAAAGTTAAAACTGTTAAAAGACAATCAACTCAATCTGAGTCAAGTCTTGAGTCTACAACTAGTGAGAAAGAACCCAAGAAAGTCTGGGTTCCAAAAATCTCAAACTAGTTACTCTCTACTGTGCAGGGCAAAAAGAAAAAATCATGGTACTTGGACAGTGGCTGTTCAAGGCACATGACCGGAGATAAGACCCTGCTAAAACAGTATGAAGAGAAAAGTGGCCCAAAAGTCACTTTTGGAGATGACAACAAAGGCCATACAAGGGGATATGGCAGTGTTGAACATGGAGATGTCATCTTCATAGAAGTAGCACTGGTTGACGGCTTAAAGCACAATTTACTTAGTATGAGTCAACTATGTGATAAAGGATTCCATGTCATCTTTAAAGAAGACCTATGCCAGGTGTGTGACAAGGAATCTGGGAATGTGATATTTTCTGGAAAAAGAAAAGGAAATTTGTATATTGCAAATCTTATTTCTTTTACTGATCAAATCACATGTCTGTATAGCAAAGCTTCAACTGATGAAAGTTGGCTTTGGCATAAGAAGCTTTCCCACTTAAATTTCAAGAACATCAACAAGCTTGTGAGGAAAGGATTGGTAGCTGGCATTCCACAATTAGAATTTACACAAGAAGGATTATGTGATGCATGCCAGAAAGGGAAACAAAAAAGTGTATCATTCAAGAGTAAACCAGCAACATCAATCACTGACCCGCTACAATTGTTACACATGGATTTATTTGGTCAAGTGAATGTGATGTCTATCTTAAGAAATAGATATGCACTGGTTATTGTGGATGATCACACGAGGTATACTTGGGTAAAATACCTCTTAACAAAAGATGAAGCTGCTCAGTTGATAATTGATCATATCAAGAAGATAGAAACTGAGTCAGGAAAAACAGTAAGGGTTATAAGGAGCGATAGAGGAACAGAATTCAAGAATTCCCAAGTACTTGAATTCTGCACTGAAAAAGGAATAACACATCAATTCTCAGTTCCAAGAACCCCTCAACAAAATGGAGTTGTTGAGAGGAAAAATAGAACCCTTATTGAAGTAGCAAGGACTATGTTACAAGAGGCTAAGCTTCCCACATATTTTTGGGAGGAAGCTATAAACACTGCTTGCTTTACACAGAATAGATCCTTGATAAACAAAGCATACAACAAAATACCTTACGAGTTAATGACTGAGAGAAAACCAACTCTCAAGTTCTTACATGTGTTTGGTTGTAAATGCTTTGTACTGAGAGATTCATCAGAGTCAAGAGGAAAGTTTGACAATAAATCTGATGAAACAATCTTCTTAGGTTATTCTCTGTCAAGTAAAGCATACAGAGTATATAATCTAAGAACAAAAGTCATTGTGGAATCAATACAAGTCGTGTTTGATGATAAAAAGATTCCAGGAATGATTGGACAAGGATTGCATGAACCTCTCAGTTTTGAGAATGAATTGGATGCATGGGAATATCCATCAGAGACTACTGAACAACTCCAAGATAGTAATGATCCCTACTTAGTTGAGGGGGAGCTAACAGTTGTGCGTGAAGTGCCAAGATCTAATAATTTATTAGAGAATAGATTATTAGATGAAACTCAAGAGACTGGTGACATTAGTAATCCTTTGGAGACTAATGTTTCACCAGAGACTAGAGTCACTGATGCACAATCTGAAACTACAGTGACACCGGAGCAAATAGAAATAAACAGCTCGGGGGAGCTAATAATGCAGGAGTCAATGGTTTAGGGGGAGCAGTCTCTGATCATGAAGCTAGAATGGATAACACCAATCTAGACAATGAAGCCTCAACTTCAAGATCAAATCTGCCACGTGCAATTCCATGGTTGAGAGACCACATGCTAGATTTGATAATTGGAAGTTTAGAGGATGGAGTCAAGACTATAAGTGCAACTCAAAATGAATGTTTATATTTCAGTTTTCTTTCAAAGATTGAGCCAAGGAAAATTGAGGAAACACTTCAAGATCCTGACTGGATAATTGTCATGCAAGAGGAGTTAAACCAATTCACTCGAAACAAAGTCTGGAGACTGGTACCCAAACCAAGGAATAGATCAATAATTGGTGCCAAGTGGGTCTTCAGAAACAAATTGGATGAAGCTGGTACAATCACAAGGAATAAAGCAAGACTGGTTGCAAAAGGATATTCTCAAGAAGAAGGAATAGACTATGATGAGACTTTTGCACCAGTAGCAAGACTTGAAGCTATAAGAATCTTCTTGGCATATGCAGCCTACAAGAACTTCAAGGTGTACCTGATGGATGTCAAAAGTGCTTTCTTGAATGGAAAATTGGAAGAGGAAGTCTATGTCTGCCAATCCCCAGGTTTTGTGGACTCCAAATTTCCAAATCATGTCTACAGGTTAGACAAAGCACTTTATGGCTTAAAACAAGCACCAAGAGCCTGGTATGATACTCTATCTCAATTTTTGCTTGAAAATAAATTTGTTAGAGGTGTCATAGATAAAACCTTATTTTATAGAAAGCAAGGCTCAGACATAATATTGGTGCAAATATATGTAGATGATATTATATTTGGATCTACAAATGAAAAACTTTGTGAAAAATTTTCAAAACTCATGCAGTCTAGATATGAAATGAGTATGATGGGAGAATTAACATTTTTCTTAGGTTTGCAAATAAAACAATCAACTGATGGAATATTTATCAGTCAGTCCAAGTATATCAAAGACTTATTGAGAAAATATGATTTGGTTGATTGTGCATCTGCAAAAACACCCATGCCTACTGCCACTAAGCTAGATAAAGATTTAAAAGGAAAGAAAATTGATATTACTAGCTATAGAGGCATGATAGGCTCTCTTTTGTATCTAACTGCAAGTAGACCAGATATAATGTTTGCTACATGTTTATGTGCTAGATTTGAAGCTGACTCTAGAGAGTCACATTTGATTGCTGTAAAAAGAATTCTCATATATCTAAAGGGTACCCCAAACCTTGGTTTATGGTATCCCAAAGAATCTGATTTTAAACTAATCGGTTATTCAGATGCTGACTATGCAGGTTGCAAGCTTGATAGGAAAAGCACAAGTGGAAGCTGCCAACTTCTTGGAGGCAGACTTGTTTCTTGGTTCAGCAAGAAACAAAATTCAGTTTCTACTTCAACAGCAGAAGCTGAATACATCGCAGCTGGGAGTTGCTGTGCTCAAATCCTATGGATCAAGAATCAACTCCTAGACTATGGTATGTCATTATCCAAAATTCCTATTTATTGTGATAATACTAGTGCCATAGCAATAACAAAAAA
>CM025787.1:13952061-14009370 GCA_014636745.2 Centella asiatica | reverse complement strand
GAAAAAAAAAATTTCTATAAATAATTTATTTACTTGTATTGTTTTTTTTTTATATACGAGTATTGATATTATATGACGTTTTTGGATGTATAAATATTTTTGGACCCATTAAAGGGGTTATATTTGTTTGAATATTGGTTGTAAGGATAAGCAAATGATGTATATATGTTTGTTAGCCTTCGTTAATTTCTTAAGGGAAAGCAAGTATGTGGATTTGCAAGTTTCATTCAAAGCAGTTTGAATGGCCTACGTAAGGAAAATGACATGATGAGTACGTATGTTAATTTGATTCATAAGCTGCTTGTGTGTCATCAGTGGATTAAGCATATATGAATGTGTGTTAGCAGTTGCTTATTACATTGTTAGCTGTTAAAGAGTAATAATGAGTAGCCGTTTTACCGTCCAGATTAACCAATCATTTTATCTCAAGACTTAATCTCAACCTACTATAAATACCTCATTCGGAAGAACATTTCAGTCTCTTTCTAAAGATTTTCTCTTCCAAAGTTCTTTCTTAAACCTACCACCTCCATATAATTTTAAGTTCTCTTTTCTGGGCAATTACTCGTAAACAGACTTTGATTTCTTTCGTCAACCCTAGAGGTAAGAATCCTATGTTCTCCTCTGATTGTTTCTTTTTGCATGATATCCGAGAATATTAGTTGTGCATACTAGGTTTTTAAGGAAGGATAAAGCTTTAAGAGTAAGGTTGCGTTCTTTTGCATATTCATGTTCATAAAGCATCCTAGGTTGAGTTTGTTCATGTAAGGCCTTCCATCAAAGCGGAGAGAAGCTCTAATATTAGTCTCTGATGAGTTAATGTTAGTCACTGATGAGTTAATGTTAGTCTCTGATGAGTCAATGCTAGTCTCCGATGACGTCACCCTTAGTCTCTGATGGCTTAAGATAACGTCATCAAACTCTGATGAGATACAGTTAGTCTCCGACAGACTAAGGTTAGTCTCTGATGAGGAAATGTTGTTAGTCTCTAGTGGGCAAAGTATGATAGTCTCTGATGACTAAAGTTCTTAGTCCCCGATGAGTTCAGTGCTGAACAAGTGCATTTCGCGTTGAATATTTTATCCATCGAGGAGTTTGGCGCTGCACAAATCATCCACTGATGAGTTCAGCGATGACTTGGGGAGTTTGGCACTAAACAAGTTGTCACACGACAAGTTTGGCGATGAACAAGTTTATTCCGTGACGGGTAGATTATCCCCTGATGGATGGATTATCCCATGACAGACATGCATCCCCTGATGGGTAAGGTATCCCCTGACGGGTAGATTATCCCCTGATCGATGGATTATCCCCTGACAGGCATGCATTCCCTGATGGGTAATGTATCCCCTGCCGGGTAAGTTATCCCCTGATGACTATCCCTTGACGGTCATCCCCTGACGAGTAAAATATCCCCTGACAGGCAACTTCGTGCCCTGATGATCATTCTCTGATTTTTCATAGTCATCTTTCAAGTATGGATTTCTCATGTTATACCAACAATGATGTTTTACAGAACCCTTTTGCAACCAGTATAGTGAATTTTAGCTAAGGACCAAGGCAAGTATATACTCATTCCATTTTCTTTCTTACTGATTACGTAGAATCATTATTTCGATTTACGTAAATGAATGATGTTATTGATGATGATCTCTTTTTATGATTAAGTAACGTACTATCACTGATTCGACGTACGTGAAATGATGTTTATTATTGAGCTATATGTTATTGGGTGTTTGCTAGTTGTTTAAAGTCCCTAGCACACCAAAAGATGATAAAAATGGTGTAAGGGTGTTGCAAGGCTTAATCTTGTATGCACACCCTAGCAGTTTCCGTATGGGTATATAGAAAAATCATTGGTAGTCAACTTTTATCTGTTGAGCACGTTGATGTGTTTGGCAGTAGCTGCTTTTAATTGTTGATCGTGCCAATTTAAAATGAGAAAATCTTATCAAGAAGATATATCCATATGGAAAGCTGAAGTGCTGTTGAATGCGTTCGCCTGGTATTCAGGCAAATGATGATAGGAAATGATTGACCGGTGCAAGGCATCGGTAATCAAACTTTTTGTAGACCATATGCTTTCTGCAAGTGACTACGTATGTCAAATGATGGAATCAAACGACCAGGCTGACCAGCTGGGATGAAATTTGATTGATAAAGGAAGTCAGATAATGGTCAATCTGGTCAGGTGATGCATTATCTGATGAAGAGAGGGCGAATCAAGGTTTATTTGTTAAACAGGGTTAACCCATTGATATCACTCGGGAACCCTAAATGATGCATGTTTATTGATTTATCAGGAGGTTTTGGCATTGCTTCGTCCAACCTCAATGAATATTAAAGCTTTTGAAATATCTGTTCTTCTTGCCTATGAATATATACTTGCTGAGCATAAACACTCATGTGGAATACTATGAATATTTTTAGGTTATGTCATGAAGGCTGAGTCGCCTAATAAAAGGAAAGAGAAAATGGCATAGGAATGCTTAAGTTGTAAGGCCGTATGAACCATCTAAAGTTTTGTTTCCGCTGCAGTTTGTTTATTTTCAAGCTTTGAGGTTTTGTAAGATGATGTGGACCTTAAGATTTTGTAATGATGTTTTGAGAATATATTTCTCGCATGAGTGTTGTGAAGGCTTGTCTGTGTTGTTTTCATTGTTGTTGTGATGTTGTGTTGTTTTTGCCTGATGTAGTCCGGGGTTCCAGCCTAGGAATCTCAAGGGTTGTCGCCCAAATTGCTGACAGTGCCCGAGGCCCGGCTTGGGGGATTTCTGTGGGCGCCACACAATTCCTAAATGGTTTAGGAATTAGTTTAGGGGTTGTCTATATAAGGAGACTTATAATAAATTAAACCCTAATTGTCATAATAATTGGTAGCCTCCATAATATTTGTCACCAAAATATTGTGAGAAAAATCTAATATTCTTCATAATCAAAATTCTATGGTGGATCACCTTTAGAGTACTACACACTTGAGTAGTAAACGTTGGATCCAGTGGAACTATTAAGAACGTGGAATAAATCGCAAGACGGATCAAGGTGATCGATTGGAGCGTGAAGGATAAAGATTGCGGTGTTAATTCGTGCGTAAAGATTCTATATTAACGTCGTCGAATTTACAACGGTATGATTTTAATCCATCCTCAATTAATAATATTGTATAAGGTGATTCCTGGGATTGCAGAAAAATTTTAAATTGCTATTTTTCATGCTTCCGCTTCGTTGTCTATAATTTTCTGCACTAACAAAGGGAACCTTTTGTAGACCAACATTACCCTAGACTTTCGAGGCTACTGGAGCAATAACATTGTGTGTGTGTGTTGGGGGGGGGGGGGGAGAATGGTGGAAAAATCCAATTAGAAAATTTCCCACTATTTACAACCTTTCTTAAGGACCTTGAGGGGAGGTTTAATAGAAATCTTGTCGTCAACCAAAGTCAGAGGAAAAAATGAGAGCTAAGTAGGTTTAGTTTCCCCAGCCACAATTGTGGCGGCCCCGGAAATCCCCCAAAGCCGGGCCTTGGGCACCGTCAGCAATATGGGTGACAGAGCCCCAAGGTCCCCAAGCTAGAACCCCGGGCTCCACCAGGAAACACAAAACAACAACTCAAAAGTGACAGATACATCATAGCCAAGCATTTAATAATCATATGAGAATATATATTCAAATACATCATGTACAAAACTTAGAAGTTTACAACCTCTTACAAAAACCTCAAAGTTTAAATAACAGACTGCAGTGGAAACAAAACTTTAGATGGCCCATCTGGCCTTTCAACCTAAACATTTCTATGACGACCTTTCGTTTCACTTTCCCTCTAAAGGCCAACCATAGGAGAGAAATCAAGAAGCTCTCACTATGCCATTTTCTCTTTTCCTTTATTAGGCGACTCGACCTTCATGGCATAACCTGTAAAACATTTCATAACATTCCACATGAGTGTTTACGCTCAGCAAGTATATAATCATAAGCTAGAAGAACAAATAATTCAAAAGCTTTAATATTCATTGAGGTTGGGCGAAGCAATGCCCGAGCCTACTGAAAAATCAAGAAACATATGTTATTTAGGGTTCCCGAGTGATATCAAACGTTGACCCTCTTACAATAAATCAGGATTCGCCTTCTCTTCATCAGATAATGCATCACCTGACCAGACTGATCATTATTTGACTTCCTTTAACAATCAATTTCATCCCAGCTGGTCAGCCTGGTCGTTTGATTCCATCATTTGACATACGTAGTCACTTGCAGAAACCAATTAATCTACGAGGGTCTGATTACCGATGCCTCGATGCCTCGATCCCTCATTCCCTATCATCATTAGCCAGAATACCATGCGAAAGCATTCAATAGCCCCTTAACTTCCCATATGGATATATCTTCTGGAAAACATTTTCTCATTTTGAATAGCCTTGGCGTGCATGACAATTAAAAGCAGCGACTGCCAACAACATTGGCGTGCTCAACAAATAAAAGCAGTGACAGCCAATAGCGTAACTATATATCCATATGGAAGTTACTCGGGTGTGCATACAAGTTCACGACTTGCAACACCCTTACATCATCTTTATCATCTTTTGGTGTGCTAGGGACTTCAGACAACTAGCAAACACCCAATAACACATAGCTCAATAATCAACATCTTTTCATGTACATCGAATCAATGATAGTACGCTACTTAATCATAAAAGAGATCATCATCTTGCATAGGCATTAACATCATTCATTTATGTAAATCGAAATAATGATTCTACGTAATCAGTAAGAAAGAAAGTGGAATGAGTATATACTTGCCTTGTTCCTTAGCTAAATTCACTATACTGATTGCAAAAAAAGGATTCTATAAAACATAATTTTTGGTATAACATGAGAAATCCAAATCTTGAAAGATAAATATGGGAGTATGCAAAATAGGGGATGATCGTCAGGGATTGAATTAACCATCAGGGGATTAATCATCCGTCAGGGAAATAGTCAAACATCAGTGGGTACTTATTCGTCAGAGACTAACAAATATCTCATCAGAGACTGATGATGTCATCTTAACCCATCGGAGACTAAGAATGACATCATCAGAGACTATTTAACCCATAGGAGACTGATGCTGACGTCATCATCGGAGACTAATTAACCCATAAGAGACTGATGACGTCATCTTAACCCATAAGAGACTAATGCTGACGTCATCATCAGAGACTAATTAACCCATAAGAGATTATTCGTAGAACTTGTCTATGTTATAAAAGAAAATCTTTCAAGAATAAGAATAATGCCCATAAATGAACAAACTCAAACCTAGGATGCAATAAAATCCTACCTGTTGTGTGTAAACTTCTTTTCATAAACACAAAACAACATACTCTTTTAAAAGCTTTATTCTTTCCTAAAGACTTAGCACACACAGCTACTACTCTTGGATGCCATGCAAAATAAAGAAAAACAGAGGAGAACTTAAGATTCTTACCTCTTGACTTTGATGGAATAGATTCAAAGCTTGTCTGGAAGAAATCGTCCAAAAGAAAGAACTTAAAATTGTATGAAGATGGTAGGTTTAAAGAAGAACTTTGGAAGAGAAATTTTTAGAAAAGAGATTAAAATTTTACCTCCAAATGAGGTATTTATAGCAGGCTAAAATTTAGCTTTGAGATAAAATCATTGGTTAATAAAACGGCTACTCATCATGATTTCTGAACAGCTGATACATGTAATAAGCAGCTGTTGTCATTCATGCACATACGCTTAATCCACTAATGACACACAAGCAGCTTACTAATCTAACTATTATACGTACACATGATGTAGTCATTCTTACGTATGTCATTCTGTTCAGCAAGAGATTTACTGATCTAGACGCTTGACTCATTCAAGCAATATAAACATAATTTTCTTGTCCTCATAATCAACATCATGTATTAAACATTTAAAAGATCCAGCTGTTCAAAAACATCATGTATTAACTATACATGTTAATAAGAAAACAAAAACGAGTGAATAAATTATTTATAGATAAACAAATTTTCTAGGTTGTCACAACAATCCAGCTCCAAATAGGTTTTCCATTCAAAAGATTCTGTTAACTAATCTAGTGAGTCTCAGAGTGGTGGATTTCACCCTCCTCCATTGGGGGCCAGAGAGTGATGCTTTCTTCATCTTTCCCCTTAGACCCCATGGTATTCTGAATAGGAGTAGAGGTGGATTTGTGATCTATTGGCCCAAAACTTGAGGGCATTACAATAGACCGAGAGGGGACAATGGGAGAGGAGCCTGAGAGCTCTAACTTCTTTATGTCTTCAGCATTCCATCCAAGAGAAGCAATGAAGGCCAAAAGAGTTTCATTTTTCTGTCTAGCATCCATATGGGAGTTTTCTTGCAATCTTCTTTGGAGATATCAGTCCTTTCTCGCCATTTTTTCAATAGGATCGGTTTGTTTGCTAGGTACCAAGGCCTCGGGACCAGAACATTATCACAGTCTTCTATTGAATTAAATTGAAACATGAAAGAGTTGTTATGCAAGAAAACCTTTTGTATACCAAGATTACCCCAGACTTTCGAGGCTGCTGGAGCAATAACATTGTTAGGGGGTGGGGTGGGTGGGAGAGAATGGTGGAAAAATCCAATCAAACAATTTTCCCTACTGTTTACAACCTTTCTTGAGGACCTCAAGTAGGTTTAGTTTCCCCAGCCACAATCCTGCTCCAAGTAGGTTTTCCCTTCAAAAGGTTTTGTTCACTAATCTAGTGAGTCTCAGAGTGGTGGATTTCACCCTCTTCCATTGGGGGCTAGAGAGTGATGCTTTCTTCATCTTTCCCATTAGACTCCATGGTATCCTGAACAAGAGCAAAGGTGGAGTTTTGATCTGTTGGCCCAGAACTTGAGGGCACTACAACAGACCGAAAAGGGACAATGGAATAGGAGCCTGAGAGCTCGAACTTCTTTATGTCTTCAACATTCCATCCAAGAGATGCAATGAAGGCCAAAAGAGTTTCATTTTTCTGTCTAGCATGAATAGCCTCTAGGCGGTCATTTTTTGTAAGTTGCATAGTTGTAACAAAAACTTCCTTACACATTTAGGGTTCATCGACAATGTTCTCTGAATTTGATCAGAGCCTATGGTGCCCGCTGAGCTGGAGACAGCCAGAGCTAGAATAAAGGGAGTTGGGGAGGGATTGGAAACGACCATTTCCAGATAGGGGAAACCAATCATCTCAGAGAGCTAAAGGAGAAACATAGGAGGAGAGATGGAAATAAGCGGGAGAAGATAAGGGAGCAAAGCAAGGTTGGGGAAAGGAAGGTGTAACAGGGTTTAGGGTTTAGGTGGAAGGTAGAGAGAAGGGGGAGAAAACGGTTGAAACCACAATGGACTGAACATGTTAATTTCGTTCTTCAAAGAATTACTTATGCTTAGAAGATACAATTGTTTTCATGCTTATTGATTATTATTTATGGTTTATTGAGTTGAATTGAAGTATTCTTTGGAGAGAACGTAGGGTAATTTATAGTTAATAAGATAATTTCCTAAATGCATACTTGCAAGAGAATTGGATAAAGGCTTAGGAGGGATTCATATTCAAGAACATTATTTTCAATAGATTCATTCATATAATTCTCTTCATAATTAATTTAGTTCTCAACTCCATTCATTTAGTTAATTCATATTTTAATTTCAATTTAACAAAAAGACAAAAATTTATTCAAAGTAACTTAGTCACAGTTTCTTTATGGATTGACCTTTACTTGTTACTATCTACTAATTGAAGTATTGCTTAATTTTGATCGCTTAGACGACTATGATCAAATTTTGGTGCCATTGCCGGGGAAACTAAGCATGGTTATATTGTTTGGTACTTGTTTTTTTTTCTTATTTACCTTAGCTATTTTTACTATTTTCTTTTGTTAACATAGTTGCAAGCAATCAAAGGACGCGAGCAGAGGATAAGCACTATTAAAGAGCTTTGATTATAGCTTCTCGCATTCATTGGTTGTAAGTTTTATTTTAATTTTTATGGTTATTTACTAGTTTTAGTTATTGTATTCTTGCCGTCATTTTTGCAATCTTAAATTAGTCATCATAGATCCTGAAATTGAAAAAACATTTTCTTTACTTAGGAAGAGTAAGATGGCTGTAGAGAGGGAAATAACTTTTTTTTATCACTTCATTTTATCTACTTACACATCACCTTATTACATCAAGTTGCCAAATATGGAGGCTACACAATATGAAATTAAGTCTAGTGTTATTTAGATGCTCCTATTTTATTATGGACTTAATAACAAGGAATCTTATAGACATCTTGATGAATTCCTTGAGATTTGTTCAAAAGTCAAAATTCAAAAATTTTCTGATGATGCCCTTAGATTGACTTTATTTCCATTCCTCACTTGAGGATAAAGTCAAACAATGGCTCCATTCCTTAAGTCCTGAATCTATCACTACATGGGCAAAATTGCAACATGGATTCTTGAAAAAGTTCTTTCTAGTTGGTTGAACTAATCAAATAAGGCGAGCTATCACTAACTTTTCACAAATTGATGGTGAGCAATTTTATAAAACATGGGAAAGGCTTAAAGATCTTATACAAAAGTGTCCTCATTATGATGTCCCTAAATGGAAATTAGTGCAATGTTTTTATTATGGTTTAAACGATAGGCATAAATAGTTAGTATATGCTTCTTGTGGTGGATCCTTCATGGGTAAAAGTGAAAACGAAGCATGCCAATTGTTTAAAACTTGTATCCCGAGAAAATGTAATGCTAGGAACAATGAGAATGATTAACTAATGTATGATGATTTTGTATTGATCTTGTGGGTTAGTACAAGTGGGGTTCCTATGCTATTATAAATTCCCTTGCGGGTCGGGTTCATATGGAAGGTATGTAAAGAGTGAGAATTCCACAAAGGCTATGAGACTTAACTTGAGTGATGGACAAGGGGGAAGATCATACAGAACTCCTTGGAGATGGCAATGACAAAGCCTAGCCTTGAGGGCTAGAGGTGTGTGTAATGGTATAAGGTGTACGGTGTGGGTGAAGAGACACTAGATAGGGGGGCTACATCCTTAGAAACCCTTCTTGGCCTCTCTAGGTAGTAATGCTATGCACTTGCTCTAGCACCACCAAGACAAAGCCTTATAAGATGAAGGATTTGCTAGAGAGAGAAAGTGTTCTAAAAAGAAGTTAGAGCTCTCATGAGTGAAAATTTCTCAACCTCTTAAAATAAAGAGGTGGGGGGTGGGGGTGGGGGGTGTATTTATAGGCCTTCAAGTGGTCATGTGTCGTGCATGTGGCTTATCTGCCAGTTATATTTCTATGGCTACAATATCTATTTTTTATGTATTTTGCCATCTTTTTGGTGTGATGACCTGGAAAATTTGTTTATCTATAAATAATTTATTTGCTCATATTTGTTTTCTTATTAATGTGTATAGTTAATATATGATATTTTTTAATGTCTAAATACTTTTTTTTGGACCCATTAAAGGGTTATATTTTGTTTGGATATTGGTTACAAGGACAAGCAAATTATGTTTATATGTTTGGTAACATTTGTAATTGCTTGAAGGAGCCACGCGTCCAGATTAGAAAGTCCCATGAAGAACTTAATAGCTTACGTAAGAAAGATTACATCATGTGTACGTATATTAATTAGATTAGTAAGCTGCTTAAATGACTAGCTTATGTGCATGAAGGACAACAGCTGCTTATTACATGTATCAGCTGTTAAGAATCATGAGGAGTAGTCGTTTTATTAACCAATGATTTTATCTCAAAGCTTAATCTCAGCCTACTATAAATACCTCATTCAGAGGTAACATTTCAATCTCTTTTCTAAAGATTTTCTCTCCTAAAGTTCCTCTTTAAACCTACCATCTCCATATAATTTCAAGTTCTTCTTTCTGGGCGATTATTTTCAAATAGGCTTTGATTTCCTTCGTCAACCTAAGAGATAAGAATCTTATGTTCTCCTCTGCTTTTCGTTTTCTTTTTACGTAGCATCCAAAAGTTTTCACTGTTTATGCTAAGTCTTTAGGAACGAATAAAGTTGTTAAGAGTATGGTGTTTTGAGTTAATGAAAGGACGATTATGCATCTTAGATTGAGTTTGTTTATCACTAGATATCATTCGTGATCATGGAAGACTTCCTTTTATGAGAGACTATTTCTATGATCAGTCTCTGATGAGATAATGTTAGTCTCTAACGAGATAATATCAGTCTCTGATGAGTTAACATTAATCTCCGATGACGTCAGCCTTAGTCCCCAATGGGTTAAGATGACATCATCAGTCTTTGGTAAGTTAACGTTAGTCTCCGATGACGTCACCTTTAGTCTCTGATGGGTTAAGATGACGTCATCAGTCTCTGATGAGTTCATAATAATCTCCGATGATGTCAACCTTAGTTTCCGATGGGTTAAGATAACGTCATTAGTCTCTGATGAGATATTTGTTAGTCTCTGATGAGCATCTATGTTTTGTCTCCAACAGGTTTGGCGCTGAACAAGTGAGTTTGGCACTGGACATCCACTGATGAGTTCAACGATGACTTGGGGAGTTCGACGCTAAACAAGTTGTCACCCGATGAGTTTGGCGATGAACAAGATCATCCCCTGATGGGTGAACCATTCCCTGATAGGTAATTGTTAGGAATTATAGCATTTGATGATGATGTATAACACTTAGAATTGTTAAAATTTTGTAAATGTATAAGTGCCTGCAGTAATGCACTATGAGAATCTACTATCAAGAAACTGCAGGAAAGTATCAGAAACTACAATGAATACACTTGGAGAGTTCAACAAATGTCAAAGTTGATCAAACAAAATTAGCCCATCGGAGACTAAGCTTTTGTCAATCGGAGACTAAGTTTTGGAACTGTCGGAAACTAAGTTTTTGAACTGTCGGAGACTAAGTTTTTGAACTGTCGGAGACTAAGTTTTTGAACTGTCGGAGACTAAGTTTTTGAACTGTCGGAGACTAAGTTTTTGAACTGTCAAAGACTAAGCTTTTGACTGTCAGAGACTAAGTTTTTGAACTGTCAGAGACTAAGTTTTTGAACTATCAGAGACTAAGTTTCTGTCTATCAGAGACTAAGTTTCGGTCTATCGGAGACTAAGTGTTTGTTCATCAGAGACTATCCATCAGAGAATAAATTTCCACTGACATATGGCTAAAGACGGTGGAAATAAGATAAGGATGGTTGTCCAATAAGGAGAGATTGGCTACCAAGGAAGCTTCAAGGAAATAAGTTATACACACACACACACATCAAGTTGCAAGTATGAAACCTGCAAAGCCGCAAGCATGAAACCTGCAAAACAGCAAGTTAAAATACCGCAGAGACAACTTATAACAACTTCAAGCAAGAAGTTCATTGAAGCTGGACTAATTATGTCCAAAGAAGCCCACAAAGATAAGATATATATTGCTGATATCTTATCTTGGGAACTCCAAGAAGAAAAATGGAAGCTGGTGCAGTGAATATACACCAGAAAAGTCACATAAACAGGCTGACATCTAAAGGAGGCTGAATAATGAAGAAAGTTGTGTGACAGAGATGCAAATACCAATAAACTACAGAGATATTTTTGGTAAACAACTCAGAATAGATGCTTGGAGTATATGGAAGCTGTGTCTATAAATAGACATATAGCAGCTGAGGTAAGACATCTGAGAACTCTGAGTTTAACAACAAGAATACATCTTATCTCAGATCACATATCTCTCAGAACAACACTTTCATACATATTTAGAGAGTTAGTAGCTGTAATTAGGTTTACAGAAAGAGAAGCTAGAAATCATATTCTAGTAAGCAGCTGTTGTTTTCAACAGAATTGTTAGAAACTGGTCATTCAAACCAGTGAGCTTTTGTAATATTTCATTCTTTTATAAAAGTTCAGAAACACTTGTGATATATTGTATTCTTTCATTTTCGCAACTTGTTATACAGTATATTCACTAAACTCACAAAATTCGAAAGAATTTTGTGGTTTGTATTCAACCCCCCCCCCCCCCCCCTTCTACAAACCATCTTGTGGGACAAACAGTAATGTATCCCCTGGCGGGTGAACCATCCCCTGGCGAGTAAAATATTCTCTAACAGCAACTTCGTGCCTTGATGATCATTCTTTGATTTTGCATAATCATCTTCCAAAGTATAGATTTCTCATGTTATACCAACAATGATGTTTTACATAACTCTATTGCATCCAATATATTGAATTTAGCTAAGGACCAAGGCAAATATATACTCATTCCACTTTCTTTCTTACTAATTACGTAGAATCACTATTTCGATTTACGTAAATGAATGATGTTAATGCCTATGCAAGATGATGATCTCTTTTATGATTAAGTAACGTACGATCATTGATTTGATGTACGTGAAAAGATGTTAATTATTGAGCTATGTGTTATTGGGTGATTGCTAATTATTTAAAATTGCTAGCACACCAAAAGATGATGAAGATGATGTAAGGGTGTTGCAGGTCGTGATCTTGTATGCACACCCAAGCATGTCCCGTAGGGATATATAGTTACGTTATTGGCAGTCGCTGATTTTATTTGTTGAGCACGCCAAGGTTATTAGCAGTCGCTGCTTTTAATTGTTGAGCATGCCAAGGTTTTTAAAATAAGAAAATGTTTACAAAAAGATATATCCATATGAGAAGTTAAGGGGCTGTTGAATGCTTTCGCCTGGTATTATGGCCAATGATGATAGGGAATGAGAGGCCGAGGCATCGGTAATCAGACCCTCGCATACCAATGTTTTCTGCAAATGACTATGTATGTCAAATGATGGAATCAAATGACCAGGCTGACCAGCTGGGATGAATTTTGATTGTTAAAGGATGTCAGATAGTGATCAGTCTGGTTAGGTGATGCATTATCTGATGAAGAGAGGGCGAATCCAGATTTATTTTAAAGAGGGTTAACCCCTTGATATCAGTCGAGAACCTTAAATGATACATGTTTATTGATTATCTGGAGGTGTTGGCATTGCTTCGCCCAACCTCAATGAATATTAAAGATTTTGAATTATCTGTTCTTTTTGCTTATGAATATATACTTACTGAGTGTAAACGCTCATGTGGAATGCTATGAAATATTTTTCAGGTTATGTCAAGAAGGTCGAGTCACCTAATAAAGGAAAAGAGAAAATGGCATAGTGAGAGCTTCTTGATTTCTATCCTATAGATGGCCTTTAGAGGGAAAGTGAAATAGAAGGCCATCATAGAAATGTTTAGGTTGTAAGACAAGATGGGCCATCTAAAGTTAGTTTCCACTGCAGCTTGTTTATTTCCAAGCTTTGAGATTTTGTAAGAAGATGTGAACCTTAAGATTTTATTATGATGTTTTGAGAATGTATGTTTCATGCAGATAATGTAAATGTTTGGCTATGATGTGTCTGTCTCAGTTGTGTTGTGATTTTATATTTGTTTTTTGGCAGGACCTAGGGGTTCCAACCTAGGGAGCTTGGGGCTGTCACCCAAATTGTTGACAGTGCGCGAGGCCCGGCTCAGGGGATTTTCCGGGGGAATGGGCCGCCACATTTGGGGTGTGTTTTGTTAGGTCCCAATGGGTAAAAATATTAGGGGGGGGGGGGGGTTGAATAGTGTTTTTCAAAAATTAAGTCTTGCTTAGAAAACTTTACTGATTTAAACACTTCTTGCTTATTAAAGAGTTTTTTATATTTTGAAAAAGTTTAGCAGCGGAAATTGTTTAAGCAAAGCACCCCTTAGTTTCTGTAGCAAATGTTAATGGCTAAAAGGAGCAAAGATAGTAAGTCTTTGCTGATTGAGTTCAACAGGACTTAAGCAAAGCACAAAACAAAGCAAGTAAGCAATAAGAAAGATAAGCAGGAATAGAGATGAGAATTTTTATAGTGGTTCGGACTAAGCCTACTCCACTCTTCTTCTCTTTTAGTTGAGAAGGCTATCACTAAAACTTGTTCACACAAAACAATCAGCAGGCGTGTTCACACAGAACAATTAGCAGGAAGACACTTAGTCCAATTTACACTAGGTCACTTAGACCAGATTAGTCACACAGACTCTAAGCAGATTGAGTAAATCTTGCTTGCTATCTTCAAGTAGAGTGCTCCTTAGTTGAGCAGATTGATAGCACTTGTTCAAGTTTTATGAATTCTTGCTGAAGTCTTTAATATGTCAGAGTGTCAGAGCATTTTTGGTTGTTCAGTTGTCATAAATGAAATTTATGACTCCTATTTATACTACTCCAGAAAAACTATTCGTTGGAAATTTGAATTAAATCCATTGGAGTGTACTGATCATGATGTGACTTGTACCTTTACAGCAGTCCTTGCTTAGTTCAAAAAGTTAGCCGTTATTCTATCTTCTAGTGCCTTTCTGAAGAGTCTCCTAGAAGTTGACTAAGCAGGGGTAAAGATAACTTTTCTGACAACTTGACTTTAACCAAGCAAAGGATCTTGCTAACTTAAGTCCTTGCTTATTTCCATTCTAAGCAGGACTATACTTGGAAAATTCTTCATGTCTTCAGAATCCTTCTTGATCAATGAATTCATCATATCATCAGACTTCAATGGTGATCAAACTCCTTGCTTAACTACAAATTATATCCACCTAACAAGTTGGATATTTTTCTAAGTCCTTTTACAATACTTAAGCAAGAACTATATTACATCATCAATTCTTATAGTTTAAACAATAAATAAATGATCTTTTAACCAATGATTATATAAGCAGGGGTGCAACAACATGTTTCATTCTATGTCTTTAGCTGCCACTTCAAAACCCTCGTCAAGTCCCATAATTAGATGGCCTTTCTAACCCTCTATCTGTAGTAGGAAAGGTAGTCCGGCCTTCAGACGAGCCGCTATGTGTTAGTGATGTCATCGTTGGTTATGGTGATGTCATCACCGAGTGCAAGTTGTGTTAGGTTTATAGCATTTGATAATGATGATTATACTTAGAATACTTAGAAATTCAAATATACAGTTAGTGCTAGTATATAACAATTAAGTTTTAATAACTGGTAGTTTACTGTCTAATTGTTGGTAATATATTATTGTAAGAGAGTAAGTCAAAATTTTATTGTAAGAGTCTACCAGAGTTGCATTACAGAGTTCAACAAAGTCGGAGTTTGTGTTTAGTCAATCAGAGACTAATTGTCAGAGACTGAAGATTTGTTGAAATTAGTCAAGCTTATCGGAGACTAATGCTAAGCCTATCAAAGACTAAGGAGTAAGTTTATCAGAGACTAAGGTTAAGCATATCAGAGACTAAACGTTGTACTACCAGAGAGATTGTTGTTGAAGCCGTAAGTGTGGCGCCCCTGAAAATTCCCCCAGCCGGGCCTCGGGCACTGTCAGCAAATTGGGCGACAGTCCCCAAGATCCCCAGGCTGGAACCCCGGGCTGCACTAGAAAATTGCCACACAACAACATTACAACAGCAAAGATATCAACACAGCCAAGCCTTCACAATACTCACGCGAATAATATATTCGTAAAACATCATTACAAAATCTTAAGATCCACATCATCTTACAAAACCTCAAAGCTTGAAAATAAACAAGTTATAGCGAAAACAAAACTTTAGATGGCTTATACGGCCTTACAGCTTAAACATTCCTATGTCATCCTCTCTTTCCCTTTATTAGGCAGCTCAACCTTCATAACATAACCTGAGACACATTTCATAACATTCCACATGAGCATTTACGCTCAGCAAGTATATGATCATAAGCAAAAAGAATCAGATATTTCAAATGCTTTGATATTCAAAGAGGTTGGACGAAGCAATGCCAAAACCTCCTGATAAATCAATAAACATGCATCATTTAGGGTTCCCGAGTGATATCAATGGGTTAACCCTTTTTAACAAATAAACCTTGATTCGCCCTCTCTTCATCAGATAATGCATCACCTAACCAGACTGATCATTATCTGACTTCCTTTAACAATCAAATTTCATCCGAGTTGGTCAGCCTGGTCATTTAATTCCATCATTTGACATACGTAGTCATTTGTAGAAAGCATATGGTCTGCAAAGGGTTGATTACCGATGCCTCGGTCACTCATACCCTAATCATCATTAGCCTGAATATCAGGCAAAAGCATTCAACAGCCCTTCAGCTTTCCATATTGATATATCTTCTTGATAACATTTTCTCATTTTAAATTGGCACGATCAACAATTAAAAGCAGTGACTGCCAAACACATCAGCGTGCTCAACAGAAAAAAGTTGACTACCAATAATTTTTCTATATACCCACACGGAAACTGCTAGGGTGTGCATACAAGATCAAGTCTTGCAACACCCTACATCATTTTCATCATCTTTTGGTGTGCTAGGGACTTTAAACAATTAGCAAACACCCAATAGCATATAGCTCAATAATCAACGTTATTTCACATATGTCGAATTAATGATCGTACGTTACTTAATCATCAAAGAGATCATCATCATTAACATCATTCATTTACGTAAATCGAAATAATGATTCTACGTAATCAGTAATAAAGAAAGTTGAATGAGTATATTATTGCCTTGGTCCTTAGCTAAAATTCACTATATTGGTTGCAAAAGGGTTTTGTAAAACATCATTATGGGTATAACATGAGAAATCCATACTTGAAAGATGACTATGCAAAAACAGAGAATGATCATCAGGGCACGAAGTTTCCCGTCAGGGAATATTTTACTCGCCAGGGGATGACCGTCAAGGGATAGTCATCAGGGAATAACTCACCCGTCAGGGGATACACTACCCATCAGAGGATAGTCTACCCGTCAGGGGATACATTACCCATTAGGGAATGCATGCCTGTCAGGGGATAATTAGTCATCAGGGGATAATTATCCATCAGGGGGATGTCTCGCCCATCAGGGGATATCTCTCGGCCATCAGGGGATAGCCTTTGACCATCAGGGGATCATCCACTCGTCAGGGATTAGTCATCAGGGGATGACTTACCCATCAAGGGATAATTCATTCACCGCCAAACTCGTCGGTTGGTAACTTTGACTATCACTGAACTTCATCAGTGGATAACCGGTTCAACGCCAAACTCAATTAGCCATCGCCAAACTAGTCGGGTGACAATTTTGACTATCGCCTAACTCTCTTGGCTGTCAGGGGATGATTTGTTCATTGCCAAACTCCCCAAGTCACCACTGAAATTCATCAGTGGATGATTTGTCCAGCGCCAAACTCACTTGTTCAGCATTGCACTCATTGGGGACTAGGAATTTTAGTGATCATAGACTATCATACTTTGCCTACCAGAGACTAACAACATTACCTCGTCAGAGACTAACCTTAGTCTATCGGAGACTAACAAATATTTCATCAGAGACTGATGACGTCATCTTAAGCCATCAGAGACTAAGGATGACGTCATCATCAGAGACTAATATATATCTCATCGGAGACTATGGATGACGTCATCAAAGACTAAACTTAGCATGTCAAAGACTAAGGATGACATCATCAGGGACTAATTAACTCATCAGAGACTACGGATGACGTCATCGGGGACTACAGCATCTCATCAGAGACTAACATTAGAGCTTGTCTCTGTTTCAATGGAAGATCTTACAACAAACTTAACCTAGGATACCTCATGAACATGAATATGCAAAAGAATACAACCTTTCTTTCAAAACTTTATTCCTCCTTGAAAACCTAGTATGCATGGCTAATACTCTCGGATGCTATGCAAAAAGGAACAACATAGGAGAATTTAAAATTCTTACCTCATGGGTTGGCGAAAGAGATCAAAACCCGCTTGAAGGTGATCGTTCAAAAGAAAGAACTTGGAATTATATGGAGATGGTAGGTTTAAGGGAGAACTTTGGAAAAAAAAATCTTTAGAAAAGAGACTGAAATGTTCCTTCGAATGAGGTATTTATAGTAGGCTAAGATTAAGCTTTGAAATAAAATGATTGGTTAATCTGGAAGGTAGAACGGCTACTCATCATGATTCTTAGCAACTAAGCATATGTAATAAGCCTGTTGTCCTTCATGCACATACGCTTAATCCACTGATGACACACAAGCAGCTTATTAACCAAACCAACATACGTATACAATGATGTCATCATTCACACGTATGCAATCTGTTCAGCAAGAGATTTACTGATTTGAACGCTTGACTCCTTCAAGCAACATCAACAAAAATAGCTTGATCTTATAATCCAAAATCCAAAACAAACATAATCCTTGAAGGGATCCAAAATATATATAGACATTCAAAAACATCATATAATAACTATATACGTATTAATAATAAAATAACATAAAAATGAGTGAATAAATTATTTTTAGATAAACAAAATTTTTTTTTTCAGGTTGTCAACTTCTCCCCTCATTACAATAAGTTTTGTCCTCGAAACTTACTGGTGAAACAGTTGAGGGTTCTTTTGCATCATCATTTCTTCTAGTTTTCATGTTGCCTCTTCAACATTGTGGTTTCTCCATAAAACTTTTACAGACGCAATTTCCTTATTTCTTAAAACCTTTACTTGACGATCCAAAATTTGTATGGGCGTCTCTTCATAATGCAAATTTGGCTGTAGCTCAATGGGCTGGTATTCGTTAAATTATTGTGAATAAATTATTTTTAGATAAAAAAATTTTTTTTTCAGGTTGTCACAGTAAGAGACTAAAGTGAACATACTTTTTGACTTGGTAAAGAGTCTTGATTCGATTAGACGTTGATTCAGCGCATGAAAAGGAATCATATTAAAGATGAAGCTGGTTAGGAAATAAACCAGAAGTTTTTCTATTGTATCATAATTCTTATTCAGATAGTAATAGAAATATACTATCGAATAGGATTAGAAGCTATAATTGAGTTTATAGAGATATAAGAAGCTGTACGATTTCATTGATTCATATATATTCAGTACAAAATTTGAAGCAAACAATTGACTTGTGATTGTTAAAATTTGTATTCAATTGTTAATAAATAAAAAGCAATTATTTTATAGATTTGACTTGTTCTTTACTTTCCGCAAGTTTAACTACTTTAAGGAACAAGAATTTTAAATATTTTTCAAGAACTTGTATTCAAACCCTCTTCTACAAGTTCTAGGCTATCTAACTGGGACAACAAGTTGTGATGATGTCATCAAAGGGTGCATGTTGTCCTCATGTTGTAGGTGTGCTTCTTCATGTTGAGGTTGTGTTCCTCCAAGTTAAGATGAGTGCACATGTTGGTGCACGTTAGGGCATGCCTCCTTAGACTTGGCCATGCGTTGGTTGTCCATTGCATAACATGCCTTGGATGGGTATGCAGGGCGTGACTTTAGACTTCACCAAGGTACTTGTGCAAGACTTTGTTCATGACATCTAAGGGACATTTGGATTCTAAAACACCAACTTGCCTATGCATGATTTTAGAGTGCCACGGGGCCTTTCTGGGCAGCTAAGAAAGTCATGTTATGAGCCATCTTCAAATCCCTCAGTGCCATTTCAAGTTTTTTGTGAGCAAAACTTGGTGATGCCATGTTATGGGCCTTTGGGGCAATGCCACACGAAAACTGCAAAAAAATGGCTAACTTTAAGGGGCCAGAGGTAATGAGGGTGGTCCCCCTCGTCTTTTCTTTGGTTTCTCGTGTGAATAGTCTTCTTTTGATGCCCTCTAGATGCTCATCTACTTAGATGGAAGTTTGGAAGATCTTGAGAATACATGTAGTTGTATAAGGGCCTTAAATGAACAAGTCTTACATGTTGGCCCTTGGCTTGCCTTCTTGGTACCATAAGGTTCGTATATATGTTGAATAGGGGCCATATGCCTCATGGAATCCTTGTGTAGTACTACGCTCAAGTTGGCTTACTGGTCACGTTCCCATACGTAGCCAATTTTAGCCAATACATGGCTCCCAAAATGTGTTGCACCAAGTTTTCTTATATCATCTTGTATATCATCTCTAGAGGCCTACTATGGCACACCCTTGATAGCTCCCAGACTTAAAATTATTTTGGCCTTGTAAGGCTTCTTTCAACATTTAGACAATTTTCCTCATTATGGGCATGCTGACCTTCAAGGTTGATCATAGGCTTTCTTAGGCATTCTTGGCACCTCATGAGTTGATATTGACATGTTCTTGAGGTGTTGAGGATGTGGCACCTGACATGATTTGTAGGGCCCTTCTTTGGCTTATATGGCAAATAACATGTTCATGACCCTCCAAATTACTAATTATCACTAAGTGTGATTAATTAGGTTTAGTTGAGATTAATTAGGGTCATTAATTACACACCAGATACATTTTCCCCTAGCCCAAGAGTTCGGATCGTCGGTGCGGAGTTGTGCGCACTTCTCGTTCTGGGTTGTCTCGACAGATACTGCAAAAGGATATTTTTCGTGTTTTTGTTTTATTTTTGTAAGAGGATACTCAAATGTTGGCATGGTAGTAATAACTAATGCTTGTGGGGTCACATCATGGGTAGTTAGATGTCCAAACATGTATGTGTCAATGTTTGGCATAGGAAGACCAAATAATGTAAATGGCCCACAAGAAAGATCCTTGCAATTTTTGGTTAACACATCATACCTCCATCAAAAGGATGTTACCTCTAGAGGCTGCCCCCTATGCGTATGCCTCCTTAGATTTGGCTTTGTTAAGTCCTTCATTGCGCTCCTTCATTATTTCTGTGAGAACCCTAAAAATAAGATGAATTTTGTTGTATGATTTATTTCACTTTATGATTTATTTTATGTATTAGGGTTTAAATTATTTTCTTTTTTATTATTTTATATTTTTTATTATTTTTGGTATGAATAACAAATTCAAATCTTAAAGGAAATTTTATGGCAATGTGATGTCCAAAGGTTTATAAATATATTTTTGAACTTAAGGCCTTAAATGATTATTTTATTCAAGTTTTATCTAGAGTAAGTGTATTTCTCATGTGAGGAAGGATTTCACGCTACAGTACCTGTTTTTAAATCAAAGACGACAGTGAGACAAGAGTATTAATTACATTATGTCAGGATTGAGAGCATGTGACCCGTCAAACTAGCTAATCTACTCCAACAGTACACCGGATTGTTGGCTATGATTGATGATTGACTGACTTTAGCTGTCGTTGCATCCACCTTTCTCACCAATCACTTCTTTCTAAAGTTTATTAATTCCTTTCACATCCAACGGCTGAAATCTATTTCCAAATAATCCAACCGCTCTTGTTGCTCTACAAGTGATATATATATCTACTCTTGTTTCTCTGCAAGTGATATATATATATATATATATATATATATATATATATATATATATATATCTTTTGGTTAAAACCCTAGCCCCACTTTCATAAATTTTCTATACAGCAAACCAACCACAAAATCCAGGCTCACTTCCAAAGAACAACTGTCTTTCTAAAGGGACAACCCAAGCTTTTAACTTTTTCCTTGCAGCCAAAAAGGGTAAGAACACTATAGTAAAGCTCTGCTTTGTTCCTGCACTTTTTTTCTGTTATGCATGCCATGTTTGTGAACATACTAGGTTCGTTCACTTCCAAAAGTATAACTTAATGCATGTTTTTAACATCTGATATTAATGTCTTTTATTTCAAAGCTACCCAAGAGGAGAGTAAGATTTGTTGGCAACCACCTAGTAGACATAGTTTAACTACCGAACATTTCTTTTTATCAGTAATGAAAACACCATGCTTGAGTTTTCTTCAACCTGAGTCCTTGAGGTTTAGCAGTGTCTATAAGTTTGGTAGACGATAAGAACGTTACACCGTAGAAAGGATGAGGATGAGAGTACGACCTATGTATGGTCTTCTATAACACCACCCTCTGAGGAATGAAAGAGTCACCACTGTATCGGAGACAAGTCCTAGCTTAGTCTTCGATAGTATAAAATAGTCCCTGGGAGATTTCAAGATAGTCTCTGACAATATAGTATTAGTCTCTGATAGGCTAAAACTATTAGTCTCTGATGAAGGAAACTTCTTAGTCTCCGATGACTAAATTTTCTTAGTCTTCGAGGAGTTTGGCGCTAGCTTGTGAGTTCAGCGATGACTTATAGAGTCCGGCGCTAGCTTGCGAGTTCAGCAAAGAGTTTGGCGACAGCCAAGTGGGTTTGGCGGTAGTCAAATAAATTACCGACGAGTTTGGCGATGAACAAGGTCATCCCTTGATGATCAAAGGTCGTCCCTTGATGACCGAAGATTATCCCCTGACAAGTGGAATATCCCCTGACGGGTTGATTATCTCCTGACAGGCAGGTTATCCCTTGACGAGTGAACTAGACCCTGATGACTAAACATCCCCTGACGTTTAAATTTCCCACTAATAGTTAATTTATTTCTGGTGGGTCACTCTTAGCCCCTGATGACCACTCTTATGCATCAATGTTTACCTACTGATGTGCAGTTTGTATTCAAAAGTATAAAATATTATTTTCTTAAATTATTTTACGATGTTAATTATTTATTAAGCCTCAAAAGTTCAGAATGTCAATTTAGACATTTAAAAGTTCACGGACATCACATGTGCATTTTTCTCGTATTTTTTTTTATCAAAGATATAAATTTCTCATGTTATATGCATGTTTTACAAAGTGTCTCACTCATAAGTGAATTGAATTTGATTTTTAGCTAAGGACCAAGGCAAGTATATACTCACTCTACTTTCTTTCAATTAATACGCATGATCATTTTTTCGATATGCGTAATGTATCCAAGATATTTTATATCAATACTCATGATTCAATTTCTTCAAAGTTAAGTAACGTATGATCTTTTGATATGATGTACATGAAAATGTTGTACTAGAATCAAACATTCTTTGGGCGGATGTTAGCTATTTAAAATTTGCTAATGCGCCAAGGTAAAATCCTATACGGATAGAAAAAGACTTTATTTTTCTCACCCCATACTTTTAAAGTATATCCGTGTGGGTAACTAAAGGCTAACAGGTTGCATTTGCCTGGCACCCTAGGCCTAAGAATGATAGGGAACAGAAGTCGAGACATCGGTTACCGAACCCTCGCAGATGAAAGATTTCTGCTTCGATTATGTATGTCATTATGAAGAAGTCAAACGATTAGGCTGGTCGGCTGATATGTCGTTTGATGAAGAGATGAAGTCAGATAGTGGTCAGGCTGGCCTGGTGACGCACCATCTGATGAAGAGAGGGCAAATGAATGATTCAAGATTTCTTTCAAATAACGGGTCAAATCCCTCGTTATCATTCGGGGACCCTGGAAGCTATATATTTTTCTTTAAAGTTATTCAGAGGTGTGGACATTGTTTTCGTCCAACCTCATAAACATTTAAGCTAAAATTTTTTTTCCTATTTCAAAGCCCATTGATACTTGATTATATACTTGGGAGCATAAATCGCTCATGTTGCTATCATCTAATGTTTTACAGGTCATGGCGAGAAGGCCAAACCGTCTGCTAAAGGCAAAGAGAGAATAGCATAGTGAACGCTTCCTAATTGCCCTCTTACGGATGGCATTCCAAGGAAGAGTGAAACATGAGACAATTATTGAAATATTTAGATTGTAAGGCCTGTGTGGGCCCTCATTGACTTCCGCTGTTAGAATTTTATTTTTGGATGAATGTAATAAATAATACCATTTATTTCTCTTATTTAATTATATGAAATGCTTGGACGTTATTTTTGTTCTCTTTTCAATCTGATGGTGCCCAAAGTCTAGTATGGGACTTTTGGGGCCGCCACAATTTCTTACCTTGCACCTTAAGTTTTCAACACATTAAACAAATTTGGCAGAGGCATGAGATTTGCACTCAAGGAGTCATCACCCTAGAGGCCACCCCCCATGGGTGTGTTATAGAGAGCTCTAATAGGGCAAAATGTAACTTTTGCCAGCACGTGCCCATCGTAGACACCGCAAATTTTGATTTCTGTTTCATTTATTTGACCTTGTTTTAGTAATAGAATAAAGGGAAATAATAAATTATGAAGATAAAAAGGATAAGAGTGGAACAAAATATAATTATGTGTGTGTGTGTGTGTATATATGCTACTATTATGGCTCTTTAAATATTAATATTATGCCACTGTTAATATTATTTTATTAATGTTATAATCTAGTTCTTCGAGTGCAGGGGGGAAAGAATCCTTCTTGGGAATTGCAGAATTGTAGTTGTAGCGAGGAATTCTTTTGGAGGCAAAATGTCTAAGCCTATCACTGAGTTGGCTATCTTGGTTATGATTTGCAAATTATGCGAGATGAGAAACAGGAAGCTCCGAGGGAACAATCTAGACTATGCTTGTAAGGTGGTTCAACTATGCCTTCATACTATTAAGAGCAAACTGCTTGATTATATACCTTTTTTGAGATAAAAGGGCTTTACCCTTTGTACTATGTATCTCTTTCTTTCCTGCAATCTGTCTCTGCTTTGGAGCATATTGGTGTATCAAAGGATAAGCTTTAGAGTATGAGTGACGACTTGGAAATTAATTTGTCTATAATAAATTTTTTTTTTCAATCATATTTGTATTAGGAATTAATTTCCTATTTACGTGTATAATTAATATTATGATTTTGGATGTCTGGATATTATTTTTGGAACCATCTAAGGGTTATGATTTTTGGATGTCTAAGATGGGGGCAAGCAATTTATATATATATTTTATTAGTGATGTTCGTAAATTGCTTAAAGGAATAGAAGTGTGAAGATTAACAAGTTTCATTCAAAATAGCTTGAATGGCTTACGTAAGAGTAACTACCTCATAAGTACGTATGTTGATTTGGTTAGTAAGCTGCTTGTGTGTCATTAGTTGATGAAGCTTATATGCATGTATGACAGCAACTGCTTATTATGTTGTTAGCTGTTAAAGAGTTATGATGAGCAGCCGTTTTACCGTCCAGACTAACCAATCATTTTATCTCACGGCTTAATCTTAGCCTGCTATAAATACCTCTGTGACGACCCCAAAATCCCTTACTAGATCAGGGCATCATCAAAAGAAGGAAAAGATAACCATACATCAAATCATAGCATAAATACAGGATAAGGGTAGTATTAAAGAGTTATTACAACCCAAGAGTAATTCAACTACAGCGGAAGCTATTACATCATCTTTAATTACAAATTAAAATCATCACTACTTCTAATATCTTCGTTCATCCCTTCATCTCTTCCTCCCTTCCTCCCTCAGTGTTATCGAAAGAGTAAATAACTTAGTAGTTTATCATCTTTGCTTTCCCCTTATCAGAGGGTTCAGCCTTAGCATTCTGTCCTGCAAGACATTAAAATTCAACATGGGTGAGCAATTTACGCCCAGCAAGTATATACACATTGAAGAAGTATATGAACAATTTAAAAGATTGTATCTGGAACATCGAAGGAAATTCAAATCTATTTGTGAGGCTTGGTGAAACAATGCCAAGGCCTCGAAAACCTTCAAAGATCATTGAGGATCCACTGATGATACACAACATGAGATCCTCCTTGAAAAAAGACAGGTATACACCTGAGCATAACTTTCTCAAAATATCCATCGGGGGCTAAACCCGTGGATCTGCTAACCATACAGTACATAGCTGGCCAAACTGGACCGCATGATCCCTCTTGTGTGGACTACGTAGTCACTTATCATTTCCTCTAGGTTAGGTGAAGAACACATCAGCACCTTTCCTTTCCTCTTGCCAACCATGTGGCATAACCCATTTAAGGGACATCATTCTCATGCCCCATTTAAGAGACATATCATTCTCATTCATTAGCACGGATATAATAATGAAAAACAATAGTTGATAATCAAAGCTCAGTTATATCCATGCATCATCATTCATATCATGCTAGCGGAAATTTAAGCATAGCATGCTCTTTTATAAAAGAAAATAATTGAAACATAATTCAAGCCTTGCACGCATATTGAATCGAATGATAATGCGTTAACTGAAATAAACATCAGATTGAATGTATATGTTTGCATCAACTTGCAATTAAACATAAGATTGTGAATATACTTGCCTCAGTCCTTTGCTCACAACAAATTCAATTTACTTGAGAGGGGAAAATTCTGTAAAGTATACATATCCCAAAATAAATTTAGTACTTAGGTTAAAATATTAGAGAAAGTGCATATGTGATGTCCTTAAACTTTTAAGGTTTCCAAAACTGCTATAAAACTGTTTAAGGTGAATACATAATTAAACATCATAAATAATTTTAAGAAAAATCATGTTTTATAGTTTTGAGGGCAGACTGCACGTCAGGGGGAAATCTGCTACGCCAGGGAATAATCATACATCGGGGGTTGACTGACCATCAGCGGGTAAACTACTCGTCAGGGGATATTTCGCCCGTCAGGGGATGGTTTCGCCCGTCAGGGGATGGTTTCCCCACCATCAGGGTCTCCTTCTCTCGTTAGGGAAAAGTCATCAGGGGATGACTTATCGACCGTCAGGGTATCTTTTACCCGTCAGGGGAAGATCTCTCGGCCATCAAGGGATGAGCATCGATCATCAGGGTATGTCTCTCGGCCATCAGGGTATGATTTAGTAACCACAAAACTCATCAGGGACTATCATACTTGCCCGTCAGGGACTAACATACTTGTCCGTTAGGGACTAATGACGTCATCAGTGACTAAACTTTAGCCTATCGGGGACTAAAGCTGACGTCATCGGAGACTAACTTCTCATCAGAGACTAACTCAAACCCGTCGGAGACTAGGTTAAGGCCTGTCTCAGATACATGGTCGTCTTCCTCGCACCACCATGAGTGGTGCTCACAACCATAACCACACTTAGGTCAAAACTCATCATTCTCTCAGTGATACGTAACATTTCCTATGGTCTGCAAGCCATCCTAGACATGGTTTAGGGTTCAAACTCAGGTTAAAGAAAACTCAAGCATGGGGTTACAACTACTGACAAAAGAATGTTTAAGAGCTTATCTGCCAGGTGGTTGTTAACAATATTACACCCATCTTAGACAACTTTTGAAATAAATGTCATTAACTCCGGTGTTAAAATATGCATTGAGTCATACTTTTGGAAATAAATGAACAACGTAATAAATGTGGTACGTAAGACCGAACAGAAGTATAAGAAATAAAGCAGGACTTTAATGAAATGCTCTTACCTCCTTGGCTGTAAAGGAAGAGTTAAAGCTCGAGTTGTTCTTCCAAAAAGGACAGTTGTCTTGAGAGTATGCTGGGGTTTGATGGTATACTATAGAGAAATTTATGAAGGTGGAACTAGGGTTATAATAACGTGATATTTATATATATATCACCTGGTGAGCAACAAAGGCCATTGGATTAATTTGATATCAGCCGATGGCTGTGAAAGGAAAATAAATGACTGGTGAGAAAAGAGAGTGGCTGCAACGGCTGCTAGTGCCCATCGGTCATTTTTCATAGCCCACTCTAGCGTAATGGTGGAGGTGATGTGCATTAAATGCTACTGTCCCTCAACAGTCAGATTTTAAAACGGTTACTGTAGCTAACTATTCATAACCAAAAAGGGTCTTCCCGCGTGACACACCCAAAATAATTTTGCAAACACTTGAGTTACACATACATTTAAAATATTTTGGATATCACATTGCCAGATAATTTTCATAAAATATAATTTTGTTATTTATACCCAATAATAAAATAAACTTTCATGTAAAAGTAGACTAAAATAAATAAATCTCATATCGAAATTTATTGACATTTTTGGGTTCTCACAACCTCATTCGGAGGTAAAATTTTAATCTCTTTTGTAAAAATTTCTCTTATAAAGTTCTTCTCTAAACTTACCATCTTCATACAATTTCAAGTTCTTTCTTTCAGACAATTACTTTCAGACAAGCTTTAATCCCTTCTGTCAAGTCAAGAGGTAAGAATCTTATGTTCTCCTCTGTTTTTCCTTCTTGCATAGCATCCGAGAGTATTAGTTGTGTGTGTTAAGTCTTCAGGAAAGAATAAAGCTTTTAAAGAGTATGTTGTTTTGTGTTTATGAAAAGAAGCTTATACACCATGCAAAGGATGATTATGCATCCTAGGATTGAGTTTGTACATTATGGGCATCACTTTTGTTCTTAAAAGATCTTCTTTTATAGCAGAGACAAGTTCCAATGTTAGCCTCTGACGAGATGATGTTAGTATCTGATGAGTTAATATTAGACTCTGATAACGTCAGCCTTAGTCTTCGATGACTTAAGATGACGTCATCAGTCTCTGATGAGATATTTGTTAGTCTCTGATGGTTCCCGAAGAGTTTGGCACTGACTTATGGAGTTTGGCGTTGAACAAACTAACCACCAAGGAGTTTGGCACTGGACAAATCATCCATTGATGAGTTCAACGATGACTTGGGGGGTTCGGCCCTGAACAAGTTGTCACCTGACAAGTTTGGGGATGAACAAGATTATCCCCTACTGGGTGAGTCATCCCCTGACGGGTGATTTATCCCCTGATAAATCAATAATGATTCAACTTCCTTATTCAAATCAAACACAATCTTTCCTTTTTGATTAGGAATAGATTCCTGGTTAGTTTCCTTACCAGCTACGTCTTCAATAATATCTCAGTCCATGTGGAAGACATTCCTTATTCAATTCGAACTCTGTATCTCATCAGGGAATAATTCATGACTAGTCCCTGATAGCTTCAGTCTTACTCCCTAATCAAGTCAATGTTTAGTCTTTGGTCTTTTAGTCTCTGATTAGGTTGTGTAGTCTCCAACAGAGTCATTAGTCTCTGATGCTTTAGGCTTAGTCTTTGATGACGTCAGCTTAGTCTCTGATGTATTAAGCCTAGTCGTTGATGATGTCAGTTAATCTCTGATACACTAAGCTTAGTCTTTGATGCTTTATTCTTAATCCTCGATGACGTAAGCCATAGCCTCCGATAAACAAAACTTAGTCTCTTATAGGCAAAATCCTTAGTCTCTGACAAGTTTGCCTTAGTCTCCGATAAGCCTTTTTTGTAATCTCCGACGGTTCAAAAACACACTTTGACTTGTTGAAGCTTTGATACACTTTCCAACAGTTACTTACAATTAAAGAATGAATCTATCTTTTTATAAAGAATAGATGAATTACAACCAAAGAGAAAACTACTGGCTATAAAACTTTAGTGTTACTAATTAACACTTTCTATACATTTGTATAT
Source organism: Centella asiatica (assembly GCA_014636745.2). Classification (NCBI taxonomy): domain Eukaryota; kingdom Viridiplantae; phylum Streptophyta; class Magnoliopsida; order Apiales; family Apiaceae; genus Centella; species Centella asiatica. The sequence goes on along the minus strand of CM025787.1, from coordinate 13,980,282 downwards.
CTAAGTAATCTAAAGACAATCATCATCAAATATTATAAAACCTAACATCCTAGCTTGTGGTCGACTAGCTACTATGCTAGGTCCTGCCAATGGTAGTTTACCTTGACTCTTTCTCTAAGGACATGAAGTGGAGATGTGGCCTTCCTGGCCATAACTAAAACATGTCCTTATCGTTGACACGACACGGTTGGTACCTTGTGGTTGATATTGTTGCGGTTGCAGAGGATACCTAGGTTGGGGAACGATTGGTGCTTGATTTGGGCAATTAATGGCAGTATGCCCAAATTAGTTCCTACTAAACGCTGAGAAGTTTCATGGTTCCTTCCACATTGCCACAAACTATAATCCTCTTTTTGTTCTCACTTAAGTCCGCACTGTAATTCCTTTTCCTATTGCTATTATACATATTTCCTTCCTCTTGTTTCACCATAACCTAACTGGTTTGTGGTTTTCCTTGTCCTCCATTCCTTTGATTAAAATTGTTATTAAAATAACTCCCTTTCCTTTTTCCTTCCTTGCGTTTCTCCCAGTTGAATTCCCAGAGTAGCTTGTCACTTTTCTCCGCTACCTTTGTCCTTTGAACAACTTCAGCATAGTTTTCCAGGCATAAAATAGCATTCTTATCATGCAACCATGGATTCAAACCGTGTTCAAACCTTCTTGTCTTCCTTCTCTCAGTATCTACCAAATGTGGGACATACCTTTGGAGTTCATTAAACTTCTTTTCATATTCTTCTACGATCATGTTTCCATGTCTTAATTCTAAGAATTTCTTTTCTAGTTCATCCACAGCTCTAGTTGAAAAGTATTGGTTATAGAAAAATTCCTTGAACTGGGGCCAGGTAAGAACTTGATCGACCTCAGTGGCTGCTTGCTCATTCCTAGCTGCCAATCTCCTAGTCATTTCTAATCGTTCAGTATTTTCCCACTCATAGCTAGCTTCTCCTTTTAATAGATATGTAGCATATTTCGTCTTAAGGTCATCAGTTACTCCCGAGATACGGAAAGCTTTTTCTACTTCCTTTATCCAAGTTTAAGGTATAGTGGGACCTCCGTCATCATTAAAAGAAGGTGGACAACTATTAGCAAAATCTTTAAATGTCACCCTTCTAGGTTGTACTTGTAATGGAGGTAATGAATTGTTGTTTCTTTGGGAGGCTTCCTTAATCATATTTACCAACATGGCAATAGGATTTTCCTGATTACTATTTCCTTGATTGTTACTCAGGTTGGGGCTTTCTTGATCAGCTGAGTTAGTATTCTTATTCGAACGAGATTGAGATCTTCTTTTTGGGGCCATTTCCTATAAGTTAAAGAAACTACAAAATTTATTATTAAAAGATTTCTCTTTCTTCTTTAAAGAAAAACATATGAGAAAAGGAAAGAAAATTTCCAAATTAAGCCATCAAAATATATTAAATAACAAAAGTTACATCTTATCAAATTTATACATGAGGACTCTTTATCACAAAACCTTGAAAATAACACTTACTACAATTGGTACTTAATACAAAGGTTGTAAGTTAAGTTCATTCATTACTCTATGTGCAAAATGGCATGCTCCTTCGACCTTTTCTGTAAGGTTACACATTAAATGATCTTGATCTGTCATAGTGGGCTGCGCAAGCCTGAGATAATCACTAACTGTGATCACAACTTCTGTCAAGGTCTTAGTGAGGACCAAGGACACATCCTGAAATGATACCCTCCAAAGATCCAAAAATCTTCTAGTTCTTTGATGAGCTGACGATTGACGCATCATGGTGGTATTGCGTGTCGCTAACTCTGCTTGTGTCATGCGGATTCTGCGTTGGAGGTAATAACAGAATCCATTTGGGAATGGCAAGGGCATTGGATATTTCTGGTGGTGGTGTCGCGGGTGCAACATTTGATAAGGTGACTAGTGAGGAAACAACATGTGGAGTAACTGGCACTGCAGGTAGTGTGTGCCTAGCGGCAGTGGAACCTCTTATTTGAGAAGGACCCAAGAGTGGAGAACCTGTTTGATTAAGAGGTGAGAAAGGACTCTTCATATGAACTGAGAAACTTGACCTGTCAAATGGGTTGGTTGGTTTCTGCTTAATTCCTTTCAGAGTCTGCAGGGTTCTCATCATTTTTGTTTGAATCTCAAGGTATTTCAAAATGAAAGACCTGAGTTGGTCTAACCACTTTTTGCGAGGAGTCACTCGCCAGCATGCACTCGACAATCTATGCAGCGACGACCAAATAACTTTTGTATATATATATATTCATATGGGACATGCTCGGGTACGCATACAAGTTCACGGCCTGCAACACCCTTACATCATCTTTTGGTGTGCTAGCGAATTTTAAACAGCTAGCAACCACCCAATAATACATAGCTCAATAATCAACATCTTTTCACGTACATCGGATTAATGATCGTACGTTACTTAATCATAAAAAGAAATCATTGTCTTGCATAGGCATTAACATCATTCATTTACGTAAATCAAAACAATAATTTTACATAATTAGTAAGAAAGGAAGTGGAATGAGTATATACTTGCCTTGGTCCTTAGCTAATTTCTAATCCCAAAATACTGGTGCGTGAGAGGTTCTGTAAAATATGATTGTTGCTATAACATAAGAAATCCATGTCTTGAAAGATAATATAAAGCTGTGCATAAATAGGGGATGATCATCAGGGACTGAATTAACTATTAGGGGAGTAATCATCCGTCGGGGATGTCTCATCTATCAGGGGATGGTCTTTGATCATTAGGGGATGATCTCTCAGCCATTAGGGAATAGCTTCCGACCATCAGGGGATAATTCACTCGTTAGGGGCATGTTTTAGTTGTGGCCAGGAAGGCCACATCTCCACTTTATGTCCTCAGAGAAAGAGTCAAGGTAAACTACCATTGGCAGGACCTAGCATAGTAGCTAGTCGACCACAAGGTAGGATGTTAGGTTCTATAATATTTGATGATGATTGTCTTTAGATTACTTAGATATACAAATGTATAGAAAGTGTTAATTAGTAACACTGAAGTTTTGTAGCCAGTAGTTATTTATTTGGTTGTAATTCATCTATTCTTTATAAAGAGATAGACTTATTCTTTAATTGTAAGTAACTGTTAGAAAGTGTATCAAAGCTTCAACAAGTCAAAGTGTGTTTTTGAACCGTCGGAGATTACAAAAAGGCTTATCGGAGACTAAGGCAAACTTGTCAGAGACTAAGGATTTTGCCTACAAGAGACTAAGTTTTGTTTATCGGAGACTACGGCTTACGTCATCGAGGATTAAGAATAAAGCATCAAAGACTAAGCTTAGTGTATCAGAGATTAACTGACATCATCAACGACTAGGCTTAATACATCAGAGACTAAGCTGACGTCATCAAAGACTAAGCCTAAAGCATCGGAGACTAATGACTTTGTTGGAGACTACACAACCTGATCAGAGACTAAAAGACCAAAGACTAAACGTTGACTTGATCAGGGACTAAGACTGAAGCTATTAGGGACTAGTCGTGAATTATTCCCTGATGAGATACAGAGTTCGAATTGAATAAGGAATGTCTTCCACGTGAACTGAGATATTATTGAAGACGTAGCTGGTAAGGAAACTAACCAAGAATCTATTCCTAATCAAAAAGGAAAGATTGTGTTTGATTCGAATAAGGAAGCTGAATCATTATTGATTTAGAATTGGTAACTGAATTAATTACAATTCAGTTTTAGAAGTTGTAATTAGGTTTACAAAATAAGAATAGAAGCTATATAGAATTCATAGTTTGTATCTTTACAATACAAAAAAGAAGCTGACGATCATATTGTTGTGATTGTTAGAACTTGTAATCAATTGTTAAAATCAATAAAAAGCAATTGTTTATAAATTTGTTCTTGTTCTTTACATTCCGCAAGAAAAATTAATTTCTTAAAGAACAAGTAATCAAAAAGAATTAAAAGAACTTGTATTCAACCCCCCTTCTACAAGTTCTTGGCTATCTCATTGGAAAACAATTGGTATCAGAGCCTATTAATTGATATATTTTAATTAACAAGATCCAGAGATGGCCAATGATGAAGGAAGCAGCTCTAGCATAATGGCTTATACAAGAAGTCGTGATGGTGGAACTAGGATTCCAATTCTGAAATGAGAAGAATATCCTATGTGGAAACAAAAGATGTACATGCACTTGAGAGCAACAGATCCTGACCAGATTGCAAGGATTGAAAAGGGTCCTTATCTACCCAGGAAATTTGTTCCTGCTAAAACTGTTGAAGGATCCGTTGTTGCTGAACACTTTGAACTTGCTTCTGAAAGTGACTATACAAACGAAGACATGTTACAAGTGTTAAAGGATGCTAAAGTTATGAACATACTTTACAATGGCATTGACAAAAATATGTTCACAAGCATCATCAACTGCACAACATCTAAGCAGATTTGGGACACCATCAAAGTCCTATGTGAAGGAACAAACCAAGTCCAAAAGAATAAAAGATCATTGTTGACTCAACAATATGAATTCTTTCAAGCAAAGCCTGGTGAACCAATCACGTCAGTTTATGACAGGTTTAACTCTTCGCTCAATGACTTGAAAATACTTGGAAAGTTCTATGACAATAAAGACGTCAATACCAAGTTCATGAGAGCACTCCCACCAAGTTGGGATTTAAAGACTACTGCAGTAAGGGAAGCTCATGACTTGGACCTACTAACACTAGATAGGCTCCACGGAAATCTAAAGACTTATGAGCTTGAAGTAGAGCAAAGACAACGCATGCATGGCAAGGACAAAGGGGCTGCATTAATGGTTGAGACAAGCAAGTCTCAAGAGAAGCTTGATGATGAAACTTCCAATGCTAGCTCGACTAATGAGGAAGATGAACTGGACACTGATGATGACATGGAGGAATTCATGGCATTCATGGTCAAACAGTTCAAGAAATTTAGAGCTGGTAAAAAAGGAAGGAGATCTTCAAGGAAGCCTAACCCTAAACGTGAAGGTCAAACTGTGACCTTTGATATAAAGAAAATAAGATGTTATAACTGTGATGGGTTAGGGCACTTTGCCAATGAGTGCAGGAAGCCTAGATCTAATGATAGATCTAAGGATGATAAATCAAGGAAAATGGGGAATGACTTTGCTGACAAGAAGTTTAAATCAAAAAGCAAATCCTTGATTACTGAGGGCAAGGATTGGATTGACAGTGATTCTGAGGAGGAAATTGTCAACTTTGCCTTGATGGCTCAAACTGATGAGTCAAGTGATTCTAGAAAGGTATGTGATGCAACTCAGAATTTTAATGTGCTTAATTTACTTGATACATCCAGTATTGAAAGCATACAAAAAGGTATGTCTGACTTGCATGTGAGTTTTAGATCATTAACTATTGAGCATACCAGTGTTAAAGAATCACATAACCATCTCTTGAAAAGAAATAAATTTCTTGAAGAGAGACTGGTACAATTTGACACTATTAAGTCTGATCTAGACAAAGCTCATCATATGATCAATGCTTTGAAAAAGAAAAAATTTTACTTAGTCGAACAACTTGAAAAAACACAGGCTAAGATAAAACAGTGGAACAGTTCCTCTAAAAAGTTAACAGACTTGGTAGGATGTCAAATGATTGGTCAAAAGTCTGGACTAGGTTATGATGAGTGCCTAGGAAACAATTCAGATTTAATTGAGACCATTGAAGCTGCTAATTCCACTACTAGTAAGCCAAATGTTTTGAAAAGAATTAATTTTGTTTCTCCTGTTAATGAACTCAAATTTATTAACACTCAATACCAACAAGCCACTGCAAAATCAAAGATTGATCAAAAGACAATGAACACTGTTGATAAGAGTGAGAATAAAAGATTAAACATTGGGTTCATGAAAAAGATACAATTAAATAAAAAATTGAAAATTTTTTCTGTCAAAAAGGCTGAAAAGTCAGTGGAGTTAAGCAGAAATAAAAAAATAGGAATGGAAAAATAGGCATCAACAAGTACACAAATTATACTAGCATGTCTGATGCTCCTAGAAAGACATGTCATATATGTGGTAATCCTAATCACATAGCTATGCACTGTAGGAGTAAAAATAAAATTCTTATAATAGAGACTGCACCTTCAAAGATAAGAAAAGATAAATCACCTGTAAAAAGATCAAATCATCTTTGCATTAACTATCAAAACTCTAAGCTTGGCAGTTTCTCACAAAAAGGTAGCAAGACTAGTGATTGTCCAATTAAAGTCAAAAATGCTAAAAGACAATCAACTCAATCTGAGTCAAGTCTTGATTCTACAACTAGTGAGAAAGGACCCAACAAAGTCTGGGTCCCAAAAATTTCTAACTAGTTACTCTTTACTGTGCAGGGCAAAAAGAAGAAAACATGGTACTTGGATAGTGGTTGTTCAAGACACGTGACTGGAGACAAGTCCCTGCTAAAATAGTATAAAGAGAAAAGTGGCCCTAAAGACACTTTTGGAGATGACAGTAAAGGTCATACAAAGGGTTATGGTAGTGTTGAACATGGAGATGTCATCTTCACTAAAGTATCACTAGTTGATGGCTAAAAGCACAATCTACTAAGTGTGAGTCAACTATGTGATAAGGGATTCGATGTCACCTTCAAAGAAGATCAATGCATGGTGAGTGACAAAGAATCAGGGAATGTGATCTTGAAAGGAAAAAGAAAAGGAAATTTGTACATTGCAAATCTTATCTCTTTCACTGATCAAATCACGTCTCTATAGCAAAGCTTCAACTGATGAAAGTTGGCTTTGGCACAAGAAGCTTTCCCACTTGAATTTCAAGAATATCAACAAGCTAGTGAGGAAAAGATTGGTAGCTGGCATTCAACAATTGGAGTTTACACAAGATAGATTGTGTGATTTATGCCAGAAAGGGAAACAAAGAAGTGTGTCATTCAAGAGCAAACCAGCCACATCAATCACTAACCCTTTACAGTTGTTACACATGGATTTGTTTGGTCAAGTGAATGTGATGTCTATCTTGAGAAATAGATATGCTTTGGTTATTGTGGATGATCACACGAGGTATACTTGGGTAAAATACCTCCATACAAAAGTTGAAGCTGCTCAGTTGATAATTGATCATGTCAAGAAGATAGAAACTGAGTCAGGAAAAATAGTAAGGGTGATAAGGAGTGATAGAGGAACAAAATTCAAGAATTCCTAAGTTATTGAATTCTGTACTGAAAAAGGAATAACTCATCAATTCTCAGCTCCAAGAACCCCTCAACGAAATGGAGTTGTTGAGAGGAAAAACAGAACCCTTATTGAAGCAGCAAGGACCATGTTACAAGAGTCAAAGCTTCCTACATATTTTTGGGAAGAAGCTATAAGCACTACTTGCTTTACACAAAACAGATCCTTGATAAACAAAGCATACAAAAAAACACCTTATGAATTGATGACTGGGAGAAAACCAACTCTCAAGTTTTTACATGTGTTTGGTTGTAAGTGCTTTGTGCTGAGAGATTCATCAGAGACAAGAGGAAAATTTGACAACAAGTCTGATGAGGCAATCTTCTTAGGTTATTCTCTGTCAAGCAAGGCATACAGAGTATATAATCTAAGAACAAAGGTCATTGTGGAATCAATACAAGTTGTATTTGATGACAGAAAGATTCCAGGAATGATTGGACAAGGATTACATGAACCTCTCAGTTTTGAGAATGAATTGGATGCATGGGAATATCCATCAGAGACTAGTGAAAAACCCCAAGATAGTAATGATCCCTACATAATTGAGGGGGAGTTAACAGTTATGCATGAAGTACCAAGGACTAATGCTCTATCAGAGACTAGATAATTAGAATCAAACGAAACACAAGAGACTGCTAACATTAGTATACCATCAGAGACTAATGGTTCACCAGGGACTAATGACACTGATGCACAATCGGAGACTATCTTGACACTAGGGACTATAGAGATAAACAGCTCAGGGGGAGCTAATAATGAAGAAGTCAATGGTTTAGGGGGAGCAGTCTCTGATCATGAAGCTAGATTGGACAACATCAATCTAGAAAATGAAGCCTCATCTGCAAGATCAAATCTGCCATGTGCAAGACCATGGTTAAGAGATCATACAATAGATTTAATCATTGGAAGTATAGAGGATGGAGTCAAGACTAGAAGTGCAACTCAAAATGAATGTTTATATCTCAATTTTCTCTTAAAGATTGAGCCAAACAAAATTGAGGAAGCACTTCAAGATCCTGACTGGATAATTGTCATGCAACAAGAATTAAACCAATTCACAAGAAACAAAGTCTGGAGATTGGTACCCAAACCAAGGAATAGATCAATTATAGGTGCCAAATGGGTCTTTAGAAATAAATTGGATGAAACTGGTACAATCACAAGGAATAAAGCAAGACTGGTTGCAAAAGGATATTCTCAAGAAGAAGGAATAGACTATGATGAAACTTTTGCACCAGTAGCAAGACTTGAAGCAATTAGGATTTTCTTGGCATATGCAGCCTACAAAAACTTCAAGGTGTACCAGATGGATGTCAAGAGTGCTTTCCTAAATGGAAAATTAGAAGAGAAAGTCTATGTTCAACAACCACCAGGTTTTGTGGATTCCAAGTTTCCAAATCATGTGTACTGGTTAGATAAAGCACTATATGGCTTAAAACAAGCACCAAGAGCCTGGTATGATACTCTATCTCAATTTTTACTTGAAAACAAATTTGTTAGAGGTATCATACATAAAACTTTATTTTATAGAATTCAAGGCTCTGACATTATACTTGTGCAAATATATGTAGATGATATTATATTTGGTTCTACAAATGAAAAACTCTGTGAAAAATTTTCAAAACTAATGCAGTCTAGATATGAAATGAGTATGATGGGAGAATTAACATTTTTCTTAAGGTTGCAAATAAAACAATCAACTGATGGAATTTTTATCAATCAGTCCAAGTACATCAAAGACTTATTGAGAAAATATGATTTGGTTGATTGTGCATCTGGAAAAACACCCATGCCTACTGCCACTACGCTAGATAAGGATTTAAAAGGAAAGAAAGTTGATATTACTAGCTTTAGAGTCATGATAGGCTCTCTTTTATATCTAACTGCAAGTAGACCTGATATGATGTTTGCTACATGTTTATGTGCTAGATTTCAAGCTGATCCTAGAGAATCACATTTGATTGCTGTCAAAAGAATACTCAGATATCTAAAGGGTACTCCAAACCTTGGGTTATGGTATCCCAAAGAATCTGATTTTAAACTAATTGGTTATTCAGATGCTGATTATGCAGGTTGCAAGCTTGACAGAAAAAGCACAAGTGGAAGTTGCCAACTTCTTGGAGGCAGACTTGTTTCTTGGTTTAGCAAGAAACAAAATTCAGTTTCTACTTCAACAGCAGAAGCTGAATATATCGCAACTGGGAGTTGTTGTGCTCAGATATTGTGGATCAAAAATCAACTCCTAGACTATGGTATGTTATTATCCAAAATTCCTATTTATTGTGATAATACAAGTGCCATAGCTGTAACAGAAAATCCAGTGCAGCATTCAAGAACAAAACATATAGATATTAGATATCACTTCATAAGAGAACATGTAAGTGAAGGAAATATTGAATTACACTGGGTTACAACTGACAAACAACTTGCAGACATATTCACAAAGCCTTTAGATGAATCTACATTTACTAGATTAGTCTATGAATTAGGAATGTTGAATTATGCCTCTAAAACTTGATTAAAATCTGAATGAACAAGTTGTTTAGTTGTAAGAAGCTAGAATTTAATTTCTGGAAGATGAAGCTATTCTTAAATGGACAGAAGTTAAGAAACTAGAATTTAATTTCTAGATTGTAGTTGTTAATAAAAGGACAGATCTTTAGAAGCTAATAATCATTAACTTGATTATTGGAAAAATTCTGAAAAACAGGATTGTAGCAAAGACTAACTTCGATTAGTCTTTGAGAGCATTTGAGTAAGAGACTATCTTACTCCCCGATCATTGTTTTTGATTAGTCCCCGACTTAATTAAAAATGAACTATTGGAGACTATCTTAGTCTCCAATTGTTGTTTTTGATTAATCCCCGACTTAATTAAAAATGAACTATCGGAGACTAACTTAGCCCCCAATCGTTGTTTTTGCTTAGTCCCCGACTCATCAAAATAACACTATAAGAGACTAATCGGGTCTAGTCTCTTATGAGTGGATGTAGCAAAGATTAGGGCAATCTCCGATCGAGGGTAAATTGGTAGTTACCCATAATCCACTCAGAATTGCAAACGTTTCGAGCAATTTGATAAAAGTATTTTCAAACATCTTTGCAATCACAAACACTCAAGCTCTGAATTGAATTTCTCTCTCCAAACACTCTGCGATTTAACCTTTTTCAAAGAATTTCTTCAAAAAGTTTACACAGATCTCTTCAATGGCGGCCAAAACTGTATGCTCCAAGTTCTGTGACGTTGATTTCATCAAAACCAACCATGATGGGGTGATCGAAAAGAATGAGTTTGAAGCACAGTACCATCCTTTTGTGGATTTTCTACAAAACTCATCTCTTTCGAACGCCATTTACGAAGCTCCCACACAAGCCGCTGAAGTTGTCACGGCTATGTGGTCCACTGCAACCATTCTGGATGAGGATGATGACTCTCCTATGGTAAGTTTCAAGTATGACAACACTGTATATAATATCGATCATACTGTTGTTAATAATTCATTACACCTTCCAATTTTGGAAAACTATGACTCTCCTGCTGATGATGAAGAACTTTTTGCAATGTTTAAAAACTTACATTATTCTTCTGAAATCGTTTATGTTGGGTCCATAACTCGACCCCATCTAAGACAGGAATGGTCATTGTTCTTTGACATTATAACAAAAGCTTTTTCTTCAAAATACAGTGGTTATGATGCTATTACCACACTCACACAACAAATTGCTTTCAATGTGTTGTATGGTAGGCATCTAAATATTGGGCTTTTAATTCTGCAAAATCTTTTGGTAAAACTTAAATCCAGCAATAAAAATAAAATTTATTATGCTAGGTTTTTTATGAAGATTGCAAATTATCTAATCCCTAACCTTAATATTACTGGTATGCAAGTTGTCGTAACTATTTTGCAGAGCAAAAAAATTTTCACTGATGTGAAGCACAAATCTACAAAGGTAAAGGTTCCTTTATTCCTTCCTCCTGTCATGAGATCTACTCTCATTGATAGGCTCCCAAACCTTTATTCTTTGTCATTCTTTGAGGATACTGAACAACAAATCCCTATTGATCCTCCAACCACTTCACCACAACAATCTATAGCCCCCTCCACAGTTTCTCAAAAGACTGTGGTTGAAAAATCCAAATCAGCGAAGAAGCTCCCTGTGAAAAGAAAAATAATTGAGGGAGTAAGTGAGGTTGAGGGAGCAAAGGAAGCTGAGGTGGCACCTCAAAGAATGAAGAGTGTTCTAACCCTTAGACAACAGGAATCCATTGCTTCCCAAAAGGCAATGGAGGCTATAAGGAAAGACAGTAAACTGTCAATGTCCTCTTAAAAGGATGTTGACATTGAAGAAAGTTCTCAACTAGGAACAACATGTACAGAGTCTGCACAACCTCTTGTACATCAACAAGAGGAACCACAGAAAGAGAAAAGATCAAAGAAAAAGAGTGACACAAGGAGTGCACACATAGAGTCTCCAATTGATGTTCCTCAAATTTTTATTTATGAGGAACAACCCATACTCCCTACTGTACATTCTTCTCATTTTTCTCCTATTCTTGATTCTTTGGAACTTCCTAGTTCAAATCCTCTTGATATTTTCCAAGAAGAGCCAATAATCAAGATGGACTGGTCAGAGACTAGTCAACTACCAGGGACTAGTACTTCACTAGGGACTATCATAGTCCAACCATCAGAGACTAACTCACAAGAACCACTTGTTCAAAGTACAAGTGCAGTTAGTTCTCAAACATCTTCCTTGGAGAGATCCCTAGCCACAGACATACAAAGGGAACACCCTCTCCTTGGTGACTCCACTACTTCTCAAACCCCTCTTTCTTTAGGACAGAGTGCCCCTATCCAAAAGAGTGAGTCTAAGAGAATATTTAGTAAGAGTTAGGCTCCTGCCCTGGAAATATGTGAGGAACAAAATAAAGATAGTCAAGCTTTAGAAAGCTTGGAAAAAGGTGAGAACGAGAAACTGGGTGCCCAACCCCAGGAAAAAGGTGAGGATGTGAGTAAGGATGAGATCCTTGAAGAAAAGAATAGAGAGAAATCTACTTTTTCAACAGGTGCATTTTTAAAACCTGTTGAAACCACCACAACCTCAGCAGCTCAAGTTTCTTCTGCTCCCTCCACTACAATCAAAACAGAAGAAGCTGGGACAAGCTTCGGAACAAGGGATGCAACTCTCAATGTCATTTCTGAAATGTCCAATGCTGACTTTGAACTATTATATGGACTCCAACAGCACCAGGACCACATTTCTGCATTAAAGACAGGGCTTGCAAATCACATTGTTCCTGAAGTTATTGAAGAGGAGAATGTGGATGTTTGGCTTGATGCAAACTTCACCAATTCTCTAGAAGAAGCAGCTGCCCAGCTCAGGCAGGATTATGTGACAAATATTGGGTCAGGAGCAGTTGCACCATCATCCAGTGACATTCTAGAACAGTTAACCAAGGTGGACAAGAAACACACCAAATTCCACCACTATTTGGTTATAGGAATTAATGCTACAGTGAAGAAAATGGAGCAAAAGATAGAGATTGAGACTGATAAGATAAGAAGGTGCTATGAAGGACACTTGCCAAGGAGGACTATCACTTCCATTGAACTTTAACTCAAAGAGAAGTCCAAGACTGACAGTAGACTTTAAGCCCTTGAATCCAATGTCCATCTCCTACTCCAGAAGCAAGATCAAATGGAACAACTTTTGATGCAGACAATTCCTCACCTGGCCACCTCCTCTCATTTTAAACAACCTATACCCAAACCAAAACCAAAATCTGTTCCAGTTATTGATGCTGAGTTGCAGGCAATGATGGACAGAATTTTGAAAACACATTTTGATCTTGAGGTAGCTACAAAATCAACAACAACAACAAAACCACCATCAACAACAACAACAACAGCAAAAGCACTAACAAAAGCAGCAGCAGCAGCAAAACAAGTTCCTCCTCCTACAAAACCAATTGCAGAAGCCCCAAGTACTTCAAAAGACAAAGGCAAGGGAGTCATGGTTGACGAAACAAAGAAGCAAACTCCTACTCAACCAGGGCAGCCCAAGTTAATGGGGGATGCCATGAAAACTACTCACTTTCCCACCCCTGTTGAACTTGAAGTGGGAGGGAAAGTTGAGTTAGTTAGTCCTCGAGATCAAAGACTGATAGAATCTGATTCACTACTTGCACAAAGTCTTCAAAAGGAGGAAGAAATGGCTACAGCAAAGGAAAAGGAGGAAAAGGAGGCAAAGAAAAGAAAAAGCTCTACAAGAAGGACAAGTGCACAGAAAGCAGTCATTACCAAGAAAAGGAATAAAGAGATAGAAGAGGCAGAGAAGAAATCAAGGAGAAGATCTTTAGTCCAGGAATCTACAAAAAAACCTGTGACTAAAGAATCTATCAAGAAGCCTGTATCTCAAGAACCTCCAAGACCAATCGAAACTGCCTTAGTGGCTGTGAATGGACCAACAAAGTCACGAGCAATTCCAACAAGGAGTTACTACAAGGTTGAAGGGGCCAGTACAGAGGACATCATTAAAGCCTTGAAAAGGAGTGCCAAGTACATCAACCTAATCAAGGGTACAAATAACAAAGAATTGTTCTATATCTTTTTAAGAGATGGAGACTCTTTGAAGTTTGGAAGGCCAGCCTTGGAGGAGCAAACAAAAGAAGACTTGGAATGGTTGTTATCTGTGCTGCCTGATTCTACTAACCTCAACAAGGAATTTTGAAGCCAAATTCAGAAGGTAATAAAGGTGATACACAAAATGGACAAAGTACCAAGAGTTGATCCAAAGCCTTTTGGATTATGGTAAGAGAATTTCCATGGGGAGCAAGTATTCTTCAACTACAACAGGGATATAAACAGTGTAAATGAGAGACATCTTGAAGGTTTATCAGTCTTCTCAAAGATGCAGAAGAAGAAATAGAGATAATTTTCAGAAAATTGTTGGAGAAGAGGTTAGATGTGTTGAAAACTCACAAATGTTGAAGTTGCTGAAGGTTGAAGGTATGTTGTGTGTTGAATTGGTTAAAAAAAAAATTTTGAAGCCAGACTTAAAGGATTTAAACCTAAGACTTGGTGGAAGTTGAATAACAGATCAAAGATCTTAATTCAGATACATTTGTAGTTAGTAATTCTTTATTCTTTTTCTAAAGTAATCTTGTAATTTTGAGTTTTGACATCATCATCTACCTTGATTTATGCTTATCATTCTGATATTCATAAATAGGGGGAGATTGTTAGGTTTTATAACATTTGATGATGATTGTCTTTAGATTACTTAGATATACAAATGTATAGAAAGTGTTAATTAGTAACACTAAAGTTTTGTAGCTAGTAGTTATCTCTTTGGTTGTAATTCATCTATTATTTATAAAGAGATAGATTCATTCTTTAATTGTAAGTAACTGCTGGAAAATGTATCAAAGCTTCAACAAGTCAAAGTGTGTTTTTGAACCATAAGAGATTACAAAAAGGCTTATCGGAGACTAAGGCAAACTTGTCAGAGACTAAGGATTTTGCCTACAAGTGACTAAGTTTTGTTTATCGGAGACTACAGCTTACGTCATCGAAGATTAAGAATAAAGCATCAAAGACTAAGCTTAGTGTATCAGAGATTAACTGACATCATCAACGACTAGGCTTAATACATCAGAGACTAAGCTGACATCATCAAAGACTAAGCCTAAAGCATCGGAGACTAATGACTCTGTTGGAGACTACACAACTTGATCAGAGACTAAAAGACCAAAGACTAAACGTTGACTTGATCAGGGACTAAGACTGAAGCTATCAGGGACTAGTCGTGAATTATTCCCTGATGAGATACAGAGTTCGAATTGAATAAGGAATGTCTTCCACGTGAACTGAGATATTATTGAAGAAGTAGCTGGTAAGGAAACTAACCAGGAATCTATTCCTAATCAAAAAGGAAAGATTGTGTTTGATTCAAATAAGGAAGCTGAATCATTATTGATTTAGAATTGGTAACTGAATTAATTACAATTCAGTTTTAAAAGCTGTAATTAGGTTTACAGAATAGGAACAGAAGCTGTATAGAATTCATAGTTTGTATCTTTACAATACAAAAAAGAAGTTGGCGATCATATTGTTGTGATTGTTAGAATTTGTAATCAATTGTTAAAATCAATAAAAATAATTGTTTATATATTTGTTCTTGTTCTTTACATTTCGCAAGAAAAATTAATTTCTTAAAGAACAAGTAATCGAAAAGAATTAAAAGAACTTGTATTCAACCCCCCTTCTACAAGTTCTCGGCTATCTCATTGGGAAAACATAGGACTTACAATATGATTGTGCAAGATGCACTGATGTCTAAAAATGTAGTTTTAGGTACGCTACTGGTAAATTCAGTTCAAGTACATGCTTTATTTGATTCTGGTGCGATTAGATCTTTTATATCTGAATGATTTCTTAAGAATACGAGCTTTGCTCTAGAATGTTTAGAAACACCTTTAGAGGTTGTGGTGGCTAATCAAGGGGTGTACATTGCCAAGAATGTACTACCTAATTGTGGTGTAAAAATAGGAAAACATGACTTCCCTGCAAATTTAATACCCTTTCCTTTAAGAGAATTTGATATAATACTAGGCATGGATTTGTTGCATAAATATCAAGCTAACATAGACTGTAGAAAAAAGAAGGTTTCCCTAAAAACACCCTCAAACAATAGAGTGATATTTCATGGATATAAGCCTGCTAAACCATCTCACCTTCTTACAATAATTCAAGCTAATAAAATGGTATGCAAAGGATGCGAAGCATTCTTAGCTCATGTTTGTGACAGAAGGGTAGAAGGATTAAAAATTTCAGATATTCCTGTAGTGAGAGAATTTGGAGATGTATTCCCTGAAGAATTACCAGGTATACCCCTAGATAGACAAGTTGAATTTGGAATTGAGCTAGTACCAGGAACTGCTCTAATTTCCAAGGCTCCTTATAGGATGGCCCCTTCAGAATTAAGAGAGCTTATGGTACAACTACAAGGATTGTTGGACCAAGGATTCATTAGACCAAGTGTTTCACCCTGGGGAGCACCTGTTTTATTCGTAAAGAAGAAAGATGGATCATTGAGGTTATGTATTGCTTATCGAGAATTAAACAAGGTAATGGTGAAGAACCGATATCCTTTACCTAGGATTGATGACTTGTTCGATCAACTTAAGGAGGCGAGGTATTTCACAAAAATTGACCTGAGATCAGGATATCATCAAGTAAAAATTAAGACTGAAGATGTCCCTAAGTCAACTTTTAGAACCCGATACGGTCATTATGAATTTTTAGTAATGCCATTTGGACTTACCAATGCCCCAGCTGTCTTTATGGATATGATGAATTGAGTTTTTAAACCATACTTGGATAAGTGCATCATTGTGTTTATCGATGACATCCTCATTTACTCCAAAATGAAAGAGGAACATGATCAACACTTAAGAATAGCACTTGAAACATTGAGACAAGAAAAACTCTACGCCAAACTTTCAAAGTGTGAATTTTAGTTAAGGGAAGTGAAAGTTTTAGGACATGTAATTAATGAATTTGGAGTTTTGGTTGATCCCATAAAGGTCGAAGCTATCATTAAATGGTCACAGCCAAAAACACCAACTGAAGTACGAAGTTTTCTAGGTTTAACGGGATACTATCGTCGATTCATTCAAGATTTCTCTAAGATAGCAGTTCCATTAACAAATCTAACTAGGAAGACAGAAAGGTATATTTGGACTCCAACTTATGAAAGAAGTTTTCAGGAATTGAAGAAAAGACTAACCACTGCTCCAGTACTAAGCTTACCAGATAACAAAGGAAATTTTGTGTTTTATAGTGATGCCTTAATGAATGGATTAGGAGTTGTACTAATGCAACATGGCAAAGTTATTGCCTATGCATCTCAACGACTCAAGGACTGCAAAAAACGATACCCAGCGCATGACGTAGAATTAGCTGCTATCGTTTTCGCATTAAAGATTTGGAGGCATTATTTATATGGAGAAAAATGTGAAATTTACACTGACCATAGAGCTTAAAGTATATTTTCAGCTAAAAGGAATTGAACATGAGGCAAAGACGATGGTTGGAGTTAATTAAAGACTATGATTGTTCAATCAATTATCATCCTGGTAAAGCAAATGTAGTGGCTGATGCTCTAAGTAGACATGAAAGGTTAAATGTGATGAGAATCCAAGAAGAGGTAAGAATGGATTTGGAGCGATTACAATTGAATGTTATCACAATGCAACAGAGGGAAGAGATAGAGCAAGAGGTTGGTGTAAAACCGAGCTTAATGAGTATCATCAAGGAAGCTCAAGAAGAACATGTGGAAGATAGGGAAAAGTTGCTAAAGGATTGTTGTCCCAGTGAAACAGCCTAGAACTCGTAGAAGGTGGGGGGGGGGGGGGGGGAGGTTGAATACAAGTTCTTGAAATCTTTTCGAATTTTTGTTCTTCAAAGTATATTTACTTGCTGAAATTAAAGAACAAAAACAAGAACAAATTTATAAACAATTGCTTTTATTGATGAACAATTGATTACAAATTCTAACAATCACAATCTGATTGTCAGCTTCAAAATCCTGTACGCTATTTATAAATCTTTACAAACATACAGCTTCTAATATAATCCTGTAAATTTAATTACAGTTTCCAAATCTGAATCGTAATTCAGCTTCTAATCCTATTCAACATATATTTTCTATGTACAATCAGAATAGATTCTTTCTCTGGTAGTTCTCATACTTCTTGTTTCCTAACCAGCTTTGACTTTAATAACTCTTCAAAATCTCCATATCAAAGATGACTTCTAATCCAATTAGAAGTTTGTCTTGTATCAGAGAGTAATTTTAATTTAGTCTCTGACGGCTTCAACTTTAGTCTCTAATCAAATGTTTAGTCTCTGACAACTTAAGCTTTAGTCTTTGATGACTTAATCTTAGTCTCTGATGCCTTACGTTTAGTCTCTGATGACTCAAGATTAGTCTCCGATGCTTTGATATTAGTCTCCGATGCTTTAAGCTGTAGTCTCTGATGAACAATTTCTTTAGTCTCTGATAGACTAAACATAGTCTCTGACTTGTTGAAATCTCTGATACAATTCTGATAGTCTCTTATAATACAAAGTTTAACTTACTCTCTTATAAAAACAAATTACATGAATCAGAGAGTAAACTATCAGCTACAAAACTCTAATGCTATAAACTAGCACTTTCTGTAAATTTGTATATCTAAGTATTCTAATTACAATCATCATCAAATTTTATAAAACCTAACAGGGGAGAATGGAAAATGTCAAATCCATGATGATGAATTGATGAGATTTGAAAATAGAATTTGGATTCCGACAAAATTGGAATTAAGAAGAAGTCTACTACAGGAGGCCCACAACTCTAAATTCTCCATACATCTTGGTGGAACAAAGATGTATCAAGATTTAAAACAAAATTTTTGGTGGCCTAACATGAAGAAGGAAATAGTTGGATGGGTAAGCACATGTCTCACCTGTCAGCAAGTTAAAGTAGAAAACTAGAAGCCAAGTGGCCTGCTACAATCTTTAGACATCCCAGAATGAAAATGGGAATACATCACAATGGACTTTGTGGTTGGACTGCCAGTAACTCAAAAGGGATTAAACACAATCTGGGTAGTAGTGGACAGATTGACTAAATCTGCACACTTTCTACCTATTAAAGACACCTACAAAATGGATCAATTGGGGAAATTATATATAAAGGAAATCCTCAGTCGTCATGGAGTGCCAGTTTCAATTATATTAGTTCGTGATCTGTGTTTCACATCTAGATTCTAACGAAGCTTTCAAGATTATTTAGGAACAAGATTGGACATGAGTACTGCCTTCCACCCGCAAACTAACGGGCAATCCGAGAGAACAATCCAAACCTTGGAAGATATGCTGAGAGCATGTTCTTTGGATTTTGGTGGACGATGGGATGAATATTTACCACTTGTTGAGTTTGCTTATAATAATAGCTTTCATTCAAGCCTAGGAATGGCTCCATTTGAAGCTTTGTATGGTAGAAAGTGCAGAACACCATTGTATTAGAATGAAGTTGGGGAAAGGAAGTTAGAGGGACCTAAAATGGTTCAACAAACTGAGAATCCAATCCGAACAATCCGAGCCAAAATAAAAGTAGCCCAAGATCGACAAAAGCAATATGCAAACCAACACTGAAAAGAAGAAGCTCTGGAAATAGGAGGTTATGCATTGCTTAAGATCTCACCTTGGAAAGGCATTTTACATTTTGGACAAAAAGGAAAACTAAGTCCCCACTTTATTGGACCATTTGAAGTACTCTGCCGCATTGGCGAAGTAGCTTATCAACTAGCACTACCTCCAACTCTAGGTCATGTTCATGACGTCTTCCATGTCTCAATGTTACGACCTTATAAAGGGAACCATTTATGCATCATTGATTACCAGCCCATTAAGCTTCAATCAAATTTGTATTATGAAGAAATTCCAATGCAAATTTTGGATCGTCAAGTAAAGATCTTAAGAAATAAAGAAATTGCATCCGTAAAAGTTTTATGGAGAAATCACAATGTTGAAGAAGCAACTTGGGAACTAGAAGAAATGATGATGCAAAACTACCCTCAACTTTTTCACCAATGAAGTTTCGAGGATGAAACTTATTTTAAGGAGGGGAGAATGTAAGGACCTGGAAATTAGTTTGTTTATAGTTAATTTTTTGTTTTCACTCATATTTGTATTAGGAATTAATTTCCTATTTACGTATATAGTTAATATTATGATTTTGGATGTCTGGATATTATTTTTGGAACCATCTAAAGGTTATGATTTTTGGATGTCTGAGATGGGGGCAAGCAATTTATGTATATATTTTATTAGTGATGTTCGTAAATTGCTTAAAGGAATACAAGTGTGAAGATTAACAAGTTTCATTCAGAATAGCTTGAATGGCTTACATAAGAGTAACTACCTCATAAGTATGTATGTTGATTTCGTTAGTAAGCTGCTTGTGTGCATTAGTTGATAAAACTTATATGCATGTATGACAGCAGCTGCTTATTATGTTGTTAGTTGTTAAAGAGTTATGATGAGTAGCCGTTTTACCGTCCAGACTAACCAATCATTTTATCTCAAGGCTTAATCTTAGCCTGCTATAAATATTTCATTCGGAGGTAAAATTTTAATCTATTTTCTAAAAATTTCTCTTCTAAAGTTCTTCTCTAAACTTACCATCTTCATACAATTTCAAGTTCTTTCTTTCGGACAATTACTTTCAGACAAGCTTTAATCCCTTCCGTCAAGTCAAGAGGTAAGAATCTTATGTTATCCTCTGTTTTTCCTTCTTGCATAGCATCCGAGAGTATTAGTTGTGTGTGCTAAGTCTTCAGGAAAGAATAAAGTTTTTAAAGAGTATGTTGTTTTGTGTTTATGAAAAGAAGTTTATACACCATGGAAAGGATGATTATGCATCCTATGATTGAGTTTGTACATTCTGGGCGTCATTTTTGTTCTTAAAAGATCTTCTTTTATAGCAGAGACAAGTTCTAATGTTAGCCTCTGACGAGATGATGTTAGTCTCTGATGAGTTAATATTAGTCTCTGGTAATGTCAGCCTTAGTCTCCGATGACTTAAGATGACGTCATCAGTCTCTGATGAGATATTTGTTAGTCTCTGATGATTCCCGAAGAGTTTGGCGCTGACTTATGGAGTTTGGCGTTGAACAAACTAGCCACCGAGGAGTTTGGCGGTTGACAAATCATCCACTGATGAGTTCAGCGATCACTTGGGGGGTTCAGTGCTGAAGAAGTTGTCTCCTGACGAGTTTGGCAATGAACAAGATTATCCTCTACTGGGTGAGTCATCCCCTAATGACTATCCCCTGATGGGTGATTTAGCCCCTAATAAGTAAGTCATCCCCTGATGACTATCCCCTGACGGGTGAATTATCACCTGATGGTCGGAAGCTATTCCCTCCCCTGATGATCAAAGACCATCCCTTGACGGATGAGACATCCGCTGATGAATGATTAATCCCCTGATGCTTAATTCAGTCCCTGATGATCATCCCCTGTTTATGCACAGTTTTATATTATCTTTCAAGACATGGATTTCTCATGTTATACCAATAATCATATTTTACAGAACCTCTCACGCACAAGTATTTTGAGATTAGAAATTAGCTAAGGACCAAGGCAAATATATACTCATTCCACTTCCTTTCTTACTAATTAAGTAAAATCATTGTTTTGATTTACGTAAATGAATGATGTTAATACCTATGCAAGACAATGATTTCTTTTTATGATTAAGTAACGTACGATCATTGATCCGATGTACATGAAAAGATGTTGATGATTGAGCTATGTATTATTGGGTGGTTACTAGTTGTTTAAAATTCACTAGCACACCAAAAGATGATGTAAGGGTGTTACAGGCCATGAACTTGTATGCGCTACCAGAGCATGTCCCATATGGATATATATATATACATATAAAAGTTATTGGTTGTTGCCGCTCTTAATTGGTTAAGCACACCAATGTTTTTGGTAGTCACCACTATTAATTGGCTGAGCACGCCAAAGTTTTATAGCAAGAAAATGTTTTCAAGGTATATCCATATGGGTAGTAAAGGGGGTTGTTGAGTGCTTTTGCGTGGCATTTCGGCCAATGATGAGAGGGAATGAGAGGCCGAGGCATCGGTAATCAAACCTTCGCAGACCAATGTTTTCTGCGCTGACTACGTATGTCATATGATGAAGTCAAATGACCATGCTAACCAGCTAAGATAAAATTTGATTGTAAAGGAAGTCAGATAGTGATCATGCTGGTTGGATAATGCATTATCTGGTGAAGAGAGAGCGAATCAAGATTTATTTAAAAGTGGATTAACCCCTTGTTATCACTCGAGAACCCTGAATGATACATGTTTATTGAATTATCAAGAGGTGTTGGCATTGCTTCGCTCAACCTCGATGAATATTAAAGCTTTTGAATTATCTATTCTTCTTGTGTATGAATATATACTTGTTGAGAGTAAACGCTCATGTGGAATGTTATGAAATGTTTTACAAGCTATGTCAAGAAGGTCGAGTCGCCTAATAAAGGAAAAGAGAAAATGACATAGGGAGAGCTTCTTAATCTCACTCCTATGGATGGCCTTTAGAGGGAAAGTGAAACGAGAGGTCATCATAGAAATGTTTAGATTGTAAGTTCAAATGGGCCATTTAAGGTTTTGTTTCCACTGTAGTCTGTTTATTTGAATTTTGAGGTTTTGTAAGAGGTTGTAAACTTCTAAGATTTGAACATGATGTACCTGAGAATATATTGTTGGAGTGTATGCCTTAGTGGCAAATTATGTAATGATTGTGACACTATATTTATGTTATGTTTTGGTTAAATGATAATTTCTTTTATTATGTTTTATTTACTGCGTTATATAAATGTTAACATAATAAATGTCATTAGAAAAATGATATTAATTATATGGATTCAAGTATGTGACTTGAATATGAGATCGTATAAGTATGTTATATATACATATCATTATTCTTAAATGTCCCTAGTCGAGTATTATTGTTAGTGGGACAACAATAATACATTGAGACTAGTATGTGGATTGACTGATGGCCACATCTCATTGGTCATAAATATATACGAGATATATTAAGTTGATGCATATTTATCATGTTAGAGAACAATATACTAAACAGACCCACCATGAGAATTCTACATTGAGCATTATGCTATGTGTCATAAGTAATTCTCATAGTGACGATGATGTAATGGTCCTTCGACCTGAAGTCATGACATTTCTACATAAGGAGTTATGTGTTTTGACATTGCCAAAAGTCACCTTTAACCGGGTGGACGATAAAGGTGATTGTTGGATACATCATGAGTTATGTGAGAAATGAGAATGATGTAGATGGAATTTAACCCTCCTATAAATTATGGGTGATATCTATAGGCCTCTTGATTGAGTGAGATTATGAAATGCATGACCGTGCTCAAATAGAGATTTTTTTCATATAGTCTAGTCATTGATCAAGAAAATTGAGATTAAATTGTGAAGATGATGACATAACAATGCCTTGAATTTAATCTTAGATATCAAGGTTAAAAGGATTAAATTACATTGAAACATTGGTCATGAAAAGGTTGCGTCGAATCAACGACTTTATTATTACTTGGGTAACAGTGATGTATTACTAAATGCCACTCACTATTTATAATTTTATAATATGATTTAAAATTATTGTCAATGTAATAATAACATACAGGGTCGCTCACTAAGAACATTCATTAAAGAGATATAATTTAAATGTCAGTGATTTTAATATATTAATAAGATTGATTTTATTTAAATCATGGCTTTAAATTATATGTATGTAATCTGTATAAATATATTAGAGTCCCTTGGAAGAAAATGCGAATATATATTTATTTGACATATATATTAATTAAGTAAGACTTGATTAAAATATATAATAAATATAAATTTTGGATTTTATTCTCCTAATCAGATTAGGGTTTGAAATTACTCTATACACAACTATATATAGGATATATCAGTTGTTCTCTAAGATATATACGTTTTCTAAAACCCTAGTCGCTCATTAGAGAGATATTAGAGTTAAGAGAGAGAGAGAGAGAGAGAGAAATAGATTCAGCAGCTAGTACTGCAATTCTCCTTGCTTTGGATCGTGAGACGATTCGTGGGGTGTTCGTGTGGATACCGTAGAGACGCTGTCCAGTTGGATTGCGTTAAAGATTCGGAGACGTTCAACACCCTCATCAAATCTTCGAATCCGACAGGCTTATTCGGTAAAATCTTAAACCATCTGTATTAAATTGTTTCGCATGAATCCTCGAGTTAGGGTTTCGTTTTATTTTAAATTATTTTGTTGTAGTTTCTGGCGGAGCCCCGGGTTCCAGCTTGGGGACCTTAGGGGGCTGTCACCCAAATTGTTGACAGTGCCCGAGGCCCGGCTCGGGGGATTTCTGGGGTCGCCACAGTATCAATTTAGATGTTTAGTGGATAAGCTTTAGAGGATATTGGCACATCGAAGGATAAGCTTCAGATGATAAATTTATATCTCTAGTGGATAAGCTTCGAAGGATAAATTTATATCATCAGTGGATAAGCTTCAGAGGATATTGGTGCATTAGAGGATAAGCTTTGGTAGCAGGCATTTGTTCATCGGTGGATAATTTGTTCATCAAAAGATAATTTAGTCATTGGTGGATAATTTATTCTTTGAAGGATATCTCCATCAGTGGCTATCTTCATCAGGGGATATTTCCATTAGAGGATAATTTCTTTTAGTGTAATATTTTCATCAATGGATTCTCCCAACTGTGGATACCTTTATTAAAGGATATTTTCATTAGTGGGTAATTTTCATCAATGGATATTCTTCTTCAATGGAATTTTGACGATCTTTCCTCTCTAGTTCAGTTGTCTAGTAGATTTTCTTTGACGATCTTTCCCCTGTAGCTTTTCTTTGTTTTGTTATCAGTTGTCTAGTAGTTTTTCTCTGACGATCTTTCCCTGTAGCTTTTCTTTGTTGTCCTGGCTTTCGATATGTGCTAGTAGGCCGAGGGGCCCAGAAGAGAAATACAAATCCTGATCTAGTAAAAGAAAATTTTAAATTGAAGCCTAAGGGAGGAAGATGAGGATAAAGCCCAAGTCTAAAGCCCAAGATAGAGTCAAGTGTCAACCATTAAATCAATTAGCAAATGGGCGGTAAAGACTGTAAAGGGAATAAAACCCTACTATAGATAATATATATATGAAGTAAAGGGAATAAAAAGAGGAGGAGGCCACATTTAGATATCGGGCGCAGGGGTGGTCTGTGTTAGAAAGAAGAAAATATAGAGCATAAAGAAAGCGAACAAGAGAGAAAAAATGAAAAAATGGAGTTTTACATGGCCGCACCCCTCTCCACTTTGTAATCTAGTTTCATTTTCGAATAAAGGAGAATTTTCATTCAATTGCAATCGGTGTTCTTCATAATTTTGTTACGGATTCATATTTTTTCTCAGGGTATAACTGATATGTGTTGATTGATTGTTTTCTATTTGAGTCACAAAAGGGCGAGATGGTGAGGATGGTCTAGCCGTGGCCTATCCTTCCCTTCTCAACCTCTTGAATTATGAATAACATTCGGTCAGATTCCTCTGTTCTGGTCAGCCAATATATATATATATATATATATATATATATATATATATATATATTATTTTGATTGGTTTCATTTAGCAGCGATGTGTTTTATATCGATGTAATTTAGTTTTTCCTTTGTTTGAAGTTTCTGTCCTTTCCCCAATTTTCTGTTGGGCACCGATGGTTTTAGATATCATGGGGTTCGACGTTCAGAATATTGGTCCGATTTATGTAATTTTGGGTTTTAGGATTAGAAGTTTATTATCAAACTTTGCGTTAGAAATTATAGTATTTAATGATGATGTATAACATTTAGAATTATTAGAGCTTATAATTATTCTAGAACTTGCTGATGTGCATAACAATTAAATTGCAGTTGAGTTTGTCTAAGTATTATCCTCTGACAGTGTAAACTGTTCATTAGAGAATAATAAACAAACTAGTGAAAATTATCTCTGACGATGTAAAATGTACATCAGAAGATAGTTCAGAGGATAAATCATCATAGCAGCTATAAGAGGATAATCTGCATTAACGGAAGAAACTCAACTTGAGAATTCTGCAGTAGCAGTTGTTGAATTGAGTTTCAAGATTGCTTAATTGAACTTGTGCTGAACTGAGATTGAGATTGAAGATTGTTGAACTGAACTTAAAAATTGATGAATTGAACTTGACCATTGTTGCAACATCAGAGCATTAACACTTATCAACAGTTGTACTGCAGCAATTGATAAGTTGTTCATTAGAAGATAAGCCATCAACAGATAATTCTTTCATCGGCAAATAATTTCATCATTAGCAAATAAATGGTCATCAAAAGATAAAAGATCATTAGAGGATAATTTTTCCTTCAGCAGATAAATTCTTCATCAGCTGATATTGAAGATGACATATGACTGATTGCAAAAGAACCCCATTGGTCATCAGAAGATAATTTCTTTATCAGCAAATAATTTCTTCATCAACTGATATTGAAGATGACATATGGATGACATATGGCTGACTGCAGCAGTCCACTAACTCAGGTAGGGTTATGAAATTTAAATAAGGTAGCCAACCAAGATTCATAACAGAGTCACAATCAGGATTGACAAAGTTGGAAAGTTGGCCTGAATCAAGTTTGGATTGTCAGAATTCATGTATATACCTAGATTCAGATCAGGTGAAAAAGAAAGACATATTTCAAGATCTATAAGACAAAAGAAAGATTTATGCAACATATAGAAACATCACAATATCCAAATCATATATTAGAGGCACAAAAATAAAGATAGAGATAGCCATTACAATACAAAAACAATTATTACAGTGTAGAATAGGAGATTAAGAGAAAAATAGAGAGAGATTATCAAGTTTGTTAGGTCCCAAAGGGTAAAAATACTAGAAGGGTGGGGGGGGGGGGGGGTGAATAGTGTTTTTCAAAAATTAAGTCTTACTTAGAAAACTTTACTGAATTAAAAATCTTCTTGCTTATAAAAAGTTTCATATGATTTTCAAACAATTTGGCAGCGGAATTTGTTTTAAGCAAGGAACCCCTTAGATTTTGTATCAAAAGTTAATGGCTTGAAGTAGCAAAGATAGTAAGTCTTTGCTGAACAAGTTCAGCAGGACTAAAGCAAAGCACAGCAAAGCAAGGAAACAATATAAAAGATAAGCAGGAGAAGAGAGAATTTTTATAGTGGTTCGGAAAAATCCTACTCCACTCTTCTTCTCTTTTACTTGAGAAGGCTATCACTATAATTTGTTCACACAGAACAACCAGCAAGAGGACACTTAGTCCAATTTACAATGGGTCACTTACACCACTTTAGCAGGACACTTAGTCCAATTTTGTCACACAAACACTAAGAAGATTTCAGAAAATCTTGCTTGCTATCTTCAAGTAGATGGCTCCTTGGTTAAGCAGATAGATAACACTTGTTCAAGCTTTGTGATGTCTTGTTGTAGTCTTTAAGATGTCAGAGAATTTTGTTCAGGAGGTAGTTGGTTCATTTGTTAGTCATAAATGAAATTTATGACTTCTATTTATACTCCTCCAAAGAATCTATCCGTTGGAAATTTGAAATAGATCCGTTGGAGTGTACTGTCCTTGATGTGACTTGTACCTTTTCAGCAGTCCTTGCTTAGTTCAAAAAGTTGGCCGTTTTTCTGTCTTCTAGTGCCCTTCAGAAGAGTTTCTCAGAAGTTGACTAAGCAAGGAATAAGATAGCTTTTCTGACATCTTCACTTTGATAAGCAAAGGATCTTGCTTACTAAAGTCCTTGCTTATTTCCATTCTAAGCAGGACTATACTTGGAAAATTCTTCGTCTTCAGAATCCTTCATAGCAGGCTTATCAGTAGACTTCAATGGTGATCAAAGGTCCTTGCTTAACTATAAATTATATCCACCTAACATGTTGGATATTTTTCTAAGTCCTTTTACATTGACTAAGCAAGGACTATATTACATCATCAATTCTTATATATTAAACATATAATGAACGTTGACTACGCAAGGCTATATTACAACAACAAAATTATGTAAGAACGCAACAACAAAGTTCATTTTAGTTTTCATTATGTAATAACGCAACAAAATGTGAGAGATTTTGAGAAGCAAGTTTTCATAACTTGAGAAGCTAGAAATTATTTTCTAAATTGCAGCTTTTCCTACTTGAACAAATTTCAGAAGCTGGTTTTATTAATCAGATTGTAATTTTAGATTCAACATCAATAAAAGTCATTTTTTATTGATTGATATAATTTTTTGTGTTTTTATTTCTACAATCTATCTATAGATTGTACTGTGATCTTTACATTAAGGAAAAAATTTTGAGAATTGTATTAAGCCCCCCCCCCCCCCCCCCCCCCC
>CM025787.1:13904433-13951961 GCA_014636745.2 Centella asiatica | reverse complement strand
CCCCCCCCCCCCCCAAAGTACTCATCTGGGAATAACAATTGGTATCATAGCCTTGCAGTTGATGACATACTTACTAGACGATCAAGATGAGCAGTAAAAGTAGTAATGTAAAGATTCCGCTATCGGTGAGGGAGGGATATTTCTTATGGAAGAGAAGGAAGTACATGCATCTGAAATCTACAGATCCTTCATACATAAAAATCTTGGAAGAAGGACCTCTTCAACAAATGAAGCTTGTTCCCTTGGCAATAATAGATGGCCAAATAGTCCCTGAACATACAATCCTCAAACTCCCAAAAGATATGACAGTTGAAGAATGTGAGTCGTACTCCTTGTACACTTTTTTAAAATTTCTTCTAAAGAATTCTCCATTCTACTGAAGAGATTCGAACGAACGACCACGGTCTCCACCTTACAGTACTAATCAATGAACCCCTTAAACCTATTTTCTAAAATAAAATTGATGATATTGGTACAATCACAAGAAACAAGGAAAGACTGGTGGCAAAAGGATACTCTCAAGAAGAAGACATTAATTATGATGAAACCTTTGCACTAGTAGCAAGACTTGAAGCAATAAAGATATTTCTTACTTCTACTATACATTCAAAGTTTAAAGCATACTAGATGAATGTGAAAAGTGCTTTCTTGAATGAAAAACTTGCAGAAGAGGTATATGTTGAACAATCTCCTGGTTTTATTGATCATAAGTTTCCTAACCATCTTTTCAAGTTAGACAAAGCACTATATGGGTTGAAACAAGCACCTAGAGCTTGATATGATATTTTGTCTCAATTCTTAGTTGAAAATCAGTTCACAAGAGCTATCATAGACAAGAGTCTCATCTAATTGCAGTTAAAAGAATATTTAAATATCTCAAGGGTACTCCAAATCTTGGTATTTGGTACCCAAAATAATCTGATTTCAAACTAATAGTGTGATGGCCCTGATTTCCCCCACCGTAGGCTAGAGTCGTGAGTTTAATATTAACTGTTATGACTCATTCCCTCGGCAAAAATTTGGGTTATCAAAGGGAACAAAAGAACTAACAACAAGAGATCTTTCTTTCATAACATTAAATAAAAAAGTAATTTACTCTGTAATTATTACAATTATTGTCTTGAAGATTCTAGCAGTGGAAAACATCTTTGTACCCAAAAACCAAAATCGAAAGTCATATTTATGAGCCCGTAATAGCGAGTCATACTGATACTGAAACATCCTTTCCTTACCCTTGGAATTTTCTCCTTTCTCATGTTTAGTTGAAAGACAATCAAGCAAGTATGAGAGATAAAAGCTCAACAAGTAATTTGTTAAAGAATAGTTGAATGAAATAAGGATTTGCAGTCAGTTTTGAAATAAAATTTTCAAGACATTAATATTAAGAACTCAAACTGTTGGATTTTCGTTACATATGGGAAAGAAAATCCGTATTCTCAAATAGAAGGAAATTGGCAACATAATGCTTCTGAAATAAATCCACATAAGCTCTCTTAACATCTTTCAGTACTATGACTTACTTGATCGCCTTAACTCTATTCAGTATTAGGGCCTACTAAGAGTATCTCTTACCACTTGACAATAGCAGGCCAGGGCTATCTCAATGTGGTCTGCTATGTACATACGTAAGACATTTAATATATTTAATTACATCTATAATCTCTAGGGCCTGACAGAATAGAGTATCCCATTCTCACATCTAGGTTGGTTCGCTTCTCTTGCTTATTAAATGGATAAATCTTGACACCTCAGTGAAGATTACCAAGGTATTAACACAGTTGACCTTGTAATTTTCAATGAAGGTCACAAGGTATTCACACAACCAACCTTGTAGAAGACATTAGATAAGTTAAACTGAATTGAATAGTTTCAAATGCCAGGTGTTGACATGGAACAGATAGAATGCTTGTAAGCCAGATACAAGTAGTCAAACATTTAACAATAAGATCTAGCTCAAGTTGAACAAATAACAATTATTCTCAATCAGTACGTATATGAAGCAACTATGTATACATAAGGAAAAATTCGAGTATCTGCACAACATGTCCTAACGTTGATCGAGTTAATGGATCAGACGTTTAATCATACCACATGTATGCCTGCACAAACAACTCTGTTATATGTTGAAGAATAGTAAATACATCACTTGCAAAATCACATATAACGGAACAACTAAGTTATACGTTGGAAGAATAACAAATATATTACTTACCTTGCTCAGGGTGACAACAAATGATGGGTCTAAGTGTTCTTCCAAGATTTGTTTTATGATCCATAAATGATTTAATAGTTAGAATCTAAGCAATAAGATTCTTTGTGAAATGTTTTAGACTGTGTTTAGTTCATATCTATTATTTCTTGATTACACCTAATGGTATTATACAAACTTGAAATGGTTATTCTAGTTGTTGTGCATCAGGGGATAGTTTATACTTGTCAGGGGATAAGATTTTGGTTTTCAGGGGATAGCTCACAGTCATCAAGGGATCGCTTATAGACATCAGGGGATAGCTGTCAGGGGATGATTTACATATCAATGGATATCTACCGTCAGGGAATAAATTATTCGTCAGTGGATGATTTACTTATCAGGGGATAACTTTCGGCTATCAGAGAATGACTCTTGGTCATTAGGGGGTGACTCTCTTCATCGCCAAACATGTCGATAATCTATTTGACTACTGCCAAACTCACCAGTGGATAAATTATTCAACGCCAAACTCCTCGGGGAATAAGTTGTTTAGCTCCGAACTCATTAAGTCAACGCCAAACTCCTCAATAGATATTTATCCTCTGATAGCTAACATAACCCATCAGTGGATTTTTATCCTCCGATAACTAAAATAACCCATCAGTGGATATTTATCCACCAACAACTAAAATAACCCATCAGTGGATATTTATCCTTCGATAGCTTGTAGTCCAGTTTTTGTATATTTGTTTCATAATTCATAACTCATTTTAACCTTTCTAAGCAATTGTTTATGAAGAACGTGGCTATCAAAAGACAAGTTATCATAAAAAGTCCTAACTCAAGGTACATAACAAAATTTTCAAAAATAAAGAAAGGTAAGGTCTAAATATATGTAGAGAGTTCATTCTTAAAAGGATAGAGATTGCCCTTGTGGTTTATCTCTATGAGACGATTTTTGTTTTGATTATCTAGGGTTTCATGCAGATTCTTCTTTAGGTTAAATAACTATATAGTTAAAATAAATAACTCTATTAAAGCTTTCAAAATTACCTTGTAAGTTTTCTCTTCTGTCGTACACGCTGTAGGGATATTTTTTTAAGTTTGAGAGTGTTTTTGAGGAGTAGTATGACAAGGGTCCTCCTATATATAAAAGAGTCATGAGAAATCAAAATATCTAATATGAGATATTTATCACTTTAGATTAACTTCAGACATGAAATCATTTCTTTTAAAGTATAGTTTTTTTTTTCTGAAACAACAGCTATTTCCCGTCTTTGTGATTTAATTTCAAAAAGATTAAAAAGTTTGTAGTGTTTGTATTCAACACCCCCCCCCCCCACACACACACACACAAAAACTTGAGCTTATTTAATCATAACAATTGGTATCAGAGCTCGCTAGCAGACTACACTTGCTACGATCTTTAACAATGGGCAACAAAGTTGGAAATAGTAAGGTCCCCATGTTGAAAAGGAGAAAGTACTTCTTTTGGAGGTAACGAATGATAGTTCATCTAAGAGCAAATCGATGATGAATATTTATAAATTCTAGAAGAAGGCCCTCACGTGCCAAAGAAGCTCATTCTTTAGGAGGTTGTCAATGGAGTCACTATCCCTAAAAGATTAATCTCAAAAACTATTGAAGAAATGACCCAGAGGAAAGAGAAAAAGTCAAGAAAGATCTAAAAGTCACTGGTATCCTATATAATGGACTAGATGATGATATGTTGAATAGTATCATGAATCTAACATCATCCAAGTCAATATGGTATACCATCTAAATCCTATCTGATGGCACAGAAGATGTGAAGGAGAACAAATTGCAGCTATTAACATAACAGTTTGAGTGGTTCACAATGAAAACTGGTGAATCACTCACTAAAATGTTTGACAGATTCAATAGGTTGGTAAATGACCTGAGGATGTATGGGAAGATCTATGCCAACAAAGATGTGAATAGAAAATTCATGAGGACACTTCCTATATCATGGGATCCAAAGACAACAGCCATCAGGGAATCCAAGGACATGAATCTCCTAGACTTGGATAGGCTCTATGGTACCCTAAAGACATATGAATTAGAGGTTCAACAAAGATCTGAAATGTCAGGGGATACCAGAAAGCTTAAATCTGTAGCCCTGATGGCTGCTAAGAAGAACAAAGGTGAAACAAGACCAAGTGTCTTGATGAAGCAGCAGACAGGAGATGCTAAGAAAAGTGAAGAAAGTGAAGTAGAAGAAGTTGGCTTTAAGGGGACTGAGTTCACCCCTGAAGAGTTAGAGGAAATGGATGAAACCATGGCATTTCTTGCAAAAAGGTTTTCCAAATTGAAATTCTAAAAGCCAAGTGGGATAAAGAAATTTTTAGTAAGGAAACTTGGTAGCACAAGTAACCTTGTTGACAAATCTAGAATAAAGTGCTACAAATGCAATGAAATGGACCACTTTGCTAATGAGTGCCGCAAGGCCACAAAGGAAGGTGAATCCAAAGGAAAAGATGCTAGTGTGGACTACAAGAAGAAATACTTTGACCTTCTTAATGCCAACAAGAAGGGAAAAGCCTATATTGCAGAGGAAAAGGACTGGGCTGACTCAAATGAAGAAGACACTGAGGAATATGTCAACCTACCCCTGATGGCCTCATCCAGTAACAACAGCAACTCACAAGTAAGTCTAGAAATTTCATCTAACATGTCTAAAATTGATTGTTTTAAAACTGTTAAAGCAATGACTTGTGGGATAAGAGACCTTTGTGACACTTTAAGGAGTGTTGTAGTTGAGACTGAGAGAGTACAGAAAATTAATGAACATTTGACTGCAAGAAATACTCTTTTAAAACTAGAACTTTCTAAACTTGAGAATCTTGAAAAAAGCAAAGGACTGACTCTTGGTTATGGCAAAGTAGCAAATGTGGATGTCTCATTTGAAAATGTAGCACTAGTTGATGGGCTAAAGCACAATTTATTAAGCATAAGTCATCTATGTGACAAGGGATTCATCATTTCTTTCAAAGGGGATCTGTGTTTAAACTCAAATGAAAGTGATGGGAACTAGTCTTATCAGGGGTAAGGAAAGGAGATCTCTATATTGTTGATTTCAACTCAGTAAGTGGAGAATCATGTTTTTACAGCAAAGCAAGCCCTGATAAGAACAGACTGTGGCACAAGAAGCTCTCTCACTTGAACTACAAAACTCTCAATGATTTGGTGAAGAGAGAATTGGTAACTGGACTACCTCAAGTGAAATTTATTCAAGAAGGATTACGTTCAGCATGCCAACAAGGGAAGCAATAGAAATCATCCTTTGTAAGCAAGGAAGCCACAATGATCAAAGATCCAATTCAATTGCTACATATGGATCTCTCTGGTCTTGTCAACATTATGTCAGTATTAAAGAAGAAATTTTCATTGGTCATTGTGGATGACTACACTAGATACACTTGGGTCATGTTCCAACATGCTAAAACAGAAGTACCTCAGCAAATCATTGACCATGTAAAGAAGGTGAAAACTAAGTCAGGATCAGTGATTAGAATTCGGAGAAGAGACAATGGAGCTAAATTCAAGAATGCAGCTATTGATGGATTTTGTGTGGAGAAAGGCATCATTCACACATTTTCTGCTCCAAGAACTCCTCAACAGAATGATATAGTGGAAAGGAATAATAGAACCCTGATAGAAGCTGTTAGAACAATGTTAGCAGAGGAAAAAATTCCTACCTATTTTTGGGTTGAGGTAATTTTCACTGCTTGCTTTATTCAAAATAGGTCTTTGATCAACAAGGTTCACAATAAGACACCATATGAGCTAATTATAGTGAGAAAACCCAACATCAAGTTCTTACATGTTTTAAGATGCAAATGTTTTGTATTAAGGAATTTTGGTGAGAACTTAGGAAAATTTGACTCAAAGGCTGATGAAGCTATTTTCCTAGGATACTCCCTGACATCTAAGGCCTACAGGGTTTACAACAAGAGACTCTAGGTGGTGATGGAGTCTATAAATGTAGCTTTTGATGATCAAGAAATCTTTGAACTTGAAGACCTTGGTTTTCATGAAGAACTAAGTTTTGAAAATGAAGATGATTTTGATTATCAAGAGAATGAAGTTGATTAGTGCAGACAAATGGAAGAATTAACCATCCCTGATGTCAATCCAACTAATCATGAAGCCCCTTTAGTGGATGAAGTTAATTTCTTGAACAACAGGTCAGGGAATACTCCATCAGGGAATGCACCATCAGGGGAGAACTTTAACCCTGATTTAAACATAAATTCAGGGGGAGTTTTCTCAAAAGCTGGTATCACAGACTTAGGGAGAGGAAATGATGATCATGCAAGATTATCAAGATATATCTCTAAGCCTAAATGGTCTAGGAGTCACACAACAAAATTAATCATTGGTGACCCAAGCCAGAAAGTGCAAATTAGAAAAGCTACATCTAATGAATGCCTATATGCTTGTTTTCTTTCACAAATTGAGCCAAAGAGATTTGAAAAAGTCAATGCAAGATGCATAATGGATCATGGCTATACAGGAAAAGCTGAATCAATTTGAAAGAAATCAAGTATGGAACTTGGTGCCTAAACCCAAAGACAGAACCATAATAGGCACCAAGTGTATTTTCAAAAACAATATGGATGAAACTGGCATTGTTATAAGAAACAAAGCAAGACTGGTTGCAAAGGGATATCTTCAGGAGGAAGGAATTGACTTTGATGAGACTTTTGCACCAATGGCCAGACTTGTGGCTATAAGAATTTTCTTAGCCTATACAGCACATTCAAACTTTAGAGGATTTCAAATGAATGTGAAAAGTGATTTTCTTAATGGAAATTTGGAACAGGAGGTATATGTCCAACAACCTTTAGGATTTGAATGTTCAAAATTCCCAAATCATGTATACAAACTAGAAAAGGCACTTTATGGACTGAAGCAAGCTCCTAGAGCTTGGTATGACAAATTGTCAATGTTTCTAGTGGATAACAAGTTTACAAGAGGTATCATTGACAAGACATTGTTCTTTAGTCAACACCAAGGTCATCTGATCCTGGTTCAAATATATGTTGATGATATCATTTTTGGATCCACTGACACCAATCTGTGTAAAACGTTCTCTAAATTCTTGCAAAGCAAATATGAAATGAGCTTAATGGGTGAGCTATCTTATTTATTGGGATTGCAAATTAAACAAGTCACTGATGGAATTTATATACATCAATCAAAATATGCCAAAAAATTTCTCAAGAAATTCGATATAGAGGACTCAAAGGCAGCAAAGACACCAATAGCCACAACAACCAAAATTGACCCTGATAAGAATGGAAAGAAAGTTGATCTAAAGACTTATAGGGGAATGATTGGTTCTTTGTTGTATCTGACAGCAAGTAGGCCTGATATTATGTTTGCAACATGTCTTTGTGCAAGATATCAAGCTGATCCAAGGGAGTCTCATCTCATTGTAGTGAAAAGAATCTTGAGGTACATCAAGGGCACTACAGAGTTAGGACCTTGGTATCCAAAGGAGTCTGGATTTGAATTACTTGGATATTTTGATGCTGACTTTGGAGGATACAGAATTGACAGAAAAAGTACAATAGGGAGCTATCAATTTCTAGAAGGAAGGCTTGTATCTTGGTTCAACAAAAAACAACACTCAATATCAACATCTACTATTGAAGCTGAATATATTGCAGCTAGACATTGCTGTGCACAAATCTTGTGGATGAGAAATCAATTATTGGACTATGGCCTAAATTTCAACAAAATTCCAATTTTGTGTGATAACAATAGTGCCATTGCAATTGCTAAAAACCCTGTACAACATTCCAGAACTAAACATATAGAAATTAGATATCACTTTATCAGGGAACATATTATGAATGGAACCATTGAACTACATTTTGTACCAACAAACAAGTAGCTGGTAGACATCTTCACCAAGGCTCTTGGTGAAGCCACCTTTATCAACCTAGTGGGAGAACTGAGAATGGTGAATTATGCAAGATAAAGTTTGATCAACTTGCTGGAGATATGCCAGAAAAATTGTTGAAGTAGTTCAAGATATCAAGTGCTTAAGTACCGGTATTTCTAACTCATCTCATAAATTCCTGATAATGTTATTGATATATGACTATATATGTTATAATTAAGTAATTGAAAAAAAAAATTCTTGTGCATCGGGATCAGGGTGTGTTCATATGTTTCGTGTGTAGTACATCAGTGTCAGAGTCATATTGCATGCTTTTGGTCGCATAAG
The DNA here is from genome assembly GCA_014636745.2 of Centella asiatica. Lineage (NCBI taxonomy): Eukaryota > Viridiplantae > Streptophyta > Magnoliopsida > Apiales > Apiaceae > Centella > Centella asiatica. The sequence goes on along the minus strand of CM025787.1, from coordinate 13,943,511 downwards.
GGGAATGCATCAAGTATGTGATAACATTTCATCAAGGGATTCTCTTAGTCCCTGATGATGTGTCATCACAGAACTGATACGACACCCTAATGACGTATCTTCAAAGAGAAATTTTTGAAAGACATATTAATACTCTTTCTCTCTTTCATTGAAGAATCACCAAACATTTAATCTCTCTCTCTCTCTCTCTAACAACTACTTGAGTTCTCTCTCTCTCTCTCTCTCTCTCACATAAATCCTAGCTTTTCAATCCACAAACAGCTTCAATGGCACCAAGCACTACTCAAAGACTTTTGAGGAACCTAGTGATTCCACTAACAAATTTTGTGGGCTTTTCTGGCATCGAAGAGATAGATGCTTGCTTTAAGCCTATGATATGCTATCTACTTAACTTTAAGTATAGCAAAGCCATTTTTACCGATGACGAGATGTCCGGTGAAGCAATATCACAATTGTGGTCAAGCGCCAAGTACATGTTCTCTGCGATAAGGCCTGAAGTTGTCAAGGGAATCTCATTCAAAATTTCTTCAGAAAAAGGTAAAATAACTCCCTTCAGAATTAATTCTGCACCAAGGCTACCAGCACAAGATTGTGTGGAAGTGCCAAATGATGCTGATATGCTCGACTTCTTGAGGGAACTGGGCTACAACTCTCCAAATACTACAGTGTTGAAGTTCAAGGACCTCAACAGGGTGAATGTGAAAAGAGAGATCTCTTATCTCTTTGATATGATAACAAAGTTGTTATCAAGTAAGTCCTTTAACTTTGAGGTAATAACATCTTTAACCCTAAAAATAGCTTTTGTCATTATCAAAAATGTACATATAAATATAGGTAAATTGATTTTTGATGATCTTGTAAATAAGATGGGTAGTTATACTTCTAGGAAACCCAGAAGTTTAATACGTTAGATTTCTGTCAATGATTATTAAAGATCAATTTCCTAATCCTTCTTTTGAGAATGGCATAGTTGTACAGAGTTACAAACAAACAAAGAAGCTATTCAGAGAGATAGTAAAGAAATCTTACACAACAGAGTCATTTATACTACCATCCCACATGGAGCAGGTATTTCTAACACACCCTTCTATTTCTCAACCTATTACTTCTTCTATTTCAACTACTATGTCAAGAATAGTTAACACTTCTTTGCCTACCCCAGTAGTATCAACAAGTTCTACACCACTACTCTCTATAACCCAACCCTCAATCTCCTAAAAGACTAAAGGTACTAAAAGAAAACCCTCTGAAACAACCTCATCAATTGAGGGGGAGCAAGGAGAGAGAGTGATTGACTTAAAGAGAACGAAGAAGAAAAAGGCAACCAAGAGAATAACCCCACAACCAGACCAGGCAGTATCCTCTCAAAAGGATACTATCCTTGACAAGGAATTAAGCACATTTCTAACTATTTCCTCTCAAAAGGAATCAGTTATTGAAAATAGTCCCCAACCAGGGACACAGTTGAGTGAGGCACATACACTGACCATAGCCCCTGATGAAATTAACATCAGGGTCTCTGAGAGCCACTTGCAGATATCTGACACAGTGAGTGTACACACAACTTCTTTTGATGGATCACCTCCTCATTTGATGATCCAGCCAACACTCCTTTCTACACCTCTCCCATCTTTTTCAGTTCCTCAAATTTCTTCAGATATCATGACACAAACTCTAAGTGTTATGAGATCAGATTCTCCAATATCTCACTTCTTGGAAGAGCCAATACAAAATGACACAGTGATTGATAATCAAGATTCTCAAATGATTGATTCCTTCTTAAATGATTCAATCACTGATGGTCACTCAGGGGACATGAATATACCTGTATATACTAATGCAATAAGTATTTATATTCCCCCAATTGTACATACTTCCTCCATAAATTCATATACTTCTCCAATTATACATACACATATATCCTCTACTTCTACTTCCATCACCTCTGTGGACACAGTTGTTGCAAATACTTTACTTGAACTAGCCACAGTTGTTGATCACATAGCCAATAAGAGCCCAAATAGGACAATTTTGAGTGAGGCTGAGAAAATACTTAGTGAAGAGAGGAAAGGTCAACCCATAGAGAGGACCTTGGCAAAAGAGAAGAATGAGAGTACTGCTGATGTATTTGATCTGGTAGGATCAAACACAGGTTGCGGAAAAATAACTTTAGGAAGATTTCGTAAAGAAATTAATCACCAGAAATCCACACTAAAGGATCAATCTGTTTAGTTTGCTTAAAGAAATTAATCACCCACAAGCTAAAACAAATCAGTTGTGAAAGTATAAAGGAATTAACCACCAACTTTCAAGATAATCGTAAGTAAAAACTCACACAATTTATTAATCAAAGTCTGTCTCTTCCATACATTATGAACAACTATTTATAAGCTGAATAATCAAGAAAACCTAATCCTAATTGGAAAGAATATTACAAAGGAAAAAAATCTAATCCAATAAAGAAAATAACAAACATATTTTAAATAGGAAATAGTTACTGAAATAAATACGAAAAATAATAAAGTATAAAAAATAAAGCAACTATACCCGTTAGTGGATAATTGAGTGTCGGAGACTAATTATCCCCTGACGAATCAAATACGCTATCGGAGACTAAATCATTCCCTGACGGATGAAATAGACTGTCAGAGACCTATTATCCCCTGACAGGCTAAATTAGTCTCTAATGACTAGACTAGTCTCCGATGTATAACTTATCTACTGATGATGACGTCATCCGTAATCTCTGATGCGATAAAAGATCTGTTGATGACATCATCCTTAGTCCCTGATGCCTAAACAACCCCTGACACCAAAAGCATCCCCTGACGCCAATCTCTGATGACTAACTCTCGGCTAAATCCCGAAGTTGCTTAACTCAACATTAACAGGTAAAGTAACAACAGGTTGACAAGCACTTCCTAACCAACATCCCGCAAATAATAGATAATAAATCTAAGGATATTTCCTTCCAAGCAAGAGTTATTCTTCCTCCGTCTGAAACTGCATCCGTTTGTTTGGCACCCAATGACTCCAACGGATCATCCTCCTCTTCTTCAGAAACAATTGTCCTCAATTGAGCCACATCATCGACATGAATATAAGGAGCCAAATCACCGATGTTGAACGTTGTGCTTACCCCATAATTTCTTAGCAACTCCAACTTGAAGACATTGTTGTTAACTTTTTCAACTATGTTGAAAGGACCCTCGAAACGAGGCATTAACTTATGCTTACGCAAGTTAGGGAACCTTTCCTTCCTCAGATGCAACCAAACAAGATCACCCACTTGAAAGTCAAGTTGTTTTTTAAGCTTATTGGTTAGAACCTTGTACCTTGCATTTACTTTCTCAATTCTGGCTCGGACTTGTGCATGCAACTTCGTCATAGCTTGAGCCTTCGTGTTCGCATCAGAATGGGCATACTGACCTTTTGGCAAAGGAATTAAATCCACTGGAATTGTTGGAATCTCACTGTACACGACTTCAAAAGGTGAATGCTTCGTGGTGTAAGTAAGAGATCTGTTGTATTCAAACTCGGCATGTGCAAGCTTGACATCCCAATCTTTTGTAGTTTTACTCACCAACCCACGCAACAAGACTCCTAAAGTTCTGTTGGTCACTTCAGTGTGCCCATCCGTTTGAGGATGATGTGAAGTACTGAAACATAATTTAGTGCCCAGCTATGACGACTTGAAAAATTTGTTTATCTATAAATAATTTATTTACTCATATTTGTTTTCTTATTAATATGTATAGTTAATATATGATGTTTTTGAATGTTTAAATATTTGTGGACCCATTAAAGGGTTATAATTTGTTTGGAGGTTGATTATGAGGACAAACAAATTATGTTTATATTATTTGAAGGAGTCAAGCGTCCAGATCAGTAAATCTCATGCTAAACAGAATGGCGTACATAAGAGCAATTACCTCATGAGTACGTAGGTTAAGTTGATTAGTAAGCTGCTTGTGTGTCATTAGTGGATAAAGCTTATGTGCATGAACGACAACAACTACTTATTACATGTAATAGCTGTTAAGAATCATGATGAGCAGTCGTTTTACCATCCAAATTAACCAATCACTTTATTTCAAGGCATAATCTCAGCCTACTATAAATACTTCATTCGGAGGTAAAATTTTAATCTCTTTTCTAAAGATTTTCTCTCCTAAAGTTCTTCTTTAAACCTACCATCTTCATATAATTTCAGGTTCTTTCTTCTGGATGATTTCTTTCCAACAGGCTTTCATCTCTTTCTTCAACCCAAGAGTAAGAATCTTATGTTCTCCTCTGCTTTTCATTATTACGTAGTATCCATAGGTATTCACTGTATGTGTTAAAGAGCGAATAAAGTAGTTTGAGAGCATGGTGTTTTGAGTCATGAAAAGATGATTATGTATCTTAGATTGAGTTGTTTTTCATTAGATAACGTTCTTGCTCGTGAAAGACTCCCTTTTATCAAAAACAAGTTCTATGATCAGTCTCTGATGAGATAATATTAGTCTCTGACGAGATAATATCAGTCTCTGATGAGTTAACATTAATCTCCGATGATGTCAGCCTTAGTCCCCGATGGGTTAAGATGACGTCATTAGTCTTTGGTGACGTCAGCCGTAGTCTTCGACAGGCTAAGGATAGTCTCTGGTGACGTTAGCCTTAGTCTCCAACAAGCTAAGGATAGTCTCTAGTGACGTCAGCCTTAGTCTCCGACAGGCTAAGTCTAGTCCCCGATGACGTCATTCGTAGTCTCTGATGGGTAATATATCCTCTGATGGGTAAAATATGCCCTGATGGCCATCCTCCGTTTTGCATAGTTATCCTTTCAAAGTATGGATTTCTCATGTTATACCCACAATGATGTTTTACAGAATCCTTTTACAACCAGTGTAGTGAATTTTAGCTAAGGACCAAGGCAAGTATATACTTATTCCACTTTCTTTCTTACTGATTACGTAGAATCATTATTTCGATTTACGTAAATGATTGATATTAATGCCTATGTAAGATGATGATCTCTTTGATGATTAAGTAACGTACTATCATTGATTCGATGTACGTGAAAAGATGTTGATTATTGAGCTATGTGTTATTGGGTGTTTGTTAGTTGTTTAAAGTCCCTAGCACCCCAAAAGATGATGAAAATGATGTAAGGGTGTTGCAAGTCATGAACTTGTATGCATACCCAAGTAACTCCTGTATGGATATATAGTTACGCTATTGGTCGTCATTGCTTTTATTTGTTGAGCACACCAATATTGTTGGCAGTCGCTGCTTATAATTGTTAGCATGCCAAAGCTATTCAAAATGAGAAAATGTTTTCAAGAAGATATATCCATATGGGAAGTTAAGGGGTTGTTGAATGCTTTCGCCTGGTATTCTGGCCAATGATGATAGGGAATGAAAGAACGAGGCATCAGTAATCAAACCCACACAAATTAATTCGTTTCTATAAGTGACTACGTATGTCAAAGAATGGAATCAAACGACCAGGCTGACCAGCTGGGATGAAATTTGATTGTTAAAGGAAGTCAGATAATGATCAGTCTGGTTAGGTGATGCATTATCTGATGAAGAGAGGGAGAATCAAAATTTATCTTTTTAAAGAGGGTTACCCCCTTGATATCACTCGGGAACCCTGAATGATACATGTTTATTGACTTATCAGGAGGTGTTGGCATTGCTCCGCCCAACCTCAATGAATATTAAAGCTTTTGAATTATTTGTTCTTTTTGCTTATGATTATATATTTGCTAAGCGTAAACGCTCATGTGGAATGTTATGAAATGTTTTACAAGTTATGCCATGAAGGCCGAGTCGCCTAACAAAGGAAAAGAGAAAATGGCATAGTGAGAGCTTCTTGATTTCTCTCCTATGGATGGCTTTTAAAGGGAAAGTGAAATGAAAGGCCATCATAGAAATGTTTAGGCTGTTAGGCCAGATGGGCCATCTAAAGTTAGTTTCCGTTGCAGCTTGTTTATTGTCAAGCTTTGAAGTTTTGTAAGAAAATGTGAACCTTACAATATTATTATGATGTTTTTAAGAATATAATCTCATATGATTATTAATGCTTGGCTATGATGTATCTGACATTTATGAGTTTTGTTTTGTGTTTCCTGGCGGAGCCCGGGGTTCCAGCTTGGGGACCTTGGGGCCACCACAGTTGGTATTAGAGCCAAACACCAGTTATGAGACATGTTCTCTACTAGAAAATAGAAATTGGGTTTTAGTCGAGTAAGGAAATGATTGTATGAAGAGTAGGAAATAGATGTCTAGGTGATACGTTGGAGTTGTTGACAAATGGAAGAAAAAATCTCGTTTCTAAAGAATTATCCTTAGATTTATTTTCTGTCAATATTAACGGAAGTTTTTGGTTAGGGGGTGTTAAACAGCCTGTGGTGACTTTGCTTGTAAATAAGGCGTTAAGCAGTTGCGGACTTTAATGGTCGTCAGGGTCTACGGAAGTCATCAAGGGTTGGTCGTTAGGGTCTACGGAAGTTATCAGGGACTAAGGCATTAGGGCATCAGGGCATCAGGGATCAGGGCATCAGTCGTCGGGGATTACAGGCGTCGGGGATTAACGCGCATCGGGGACTAAAGTATCAGGGGCGAATGACGTCATCAGCGGCGTGTTAAACTTGTCAGGGACTATAGTCTCCGATAGTTATATTTCGCGGTTTTTTTCGGTTCCGGTTGCTAATTTCGTATATTTTATTTGTTTCTTAGCTTAAATGAGATTGACTATTTTCCTTTTTAGAATAGATATCTTTCAGTAACAAAATCCTTCCTATTGTAGAATTCTTTCCAAAGTAGAATTAGGTTTTTGTAACAGCTTATAAATAGCTGCTTATGTTGTACAAGAGGGAGGACTTTTGATATTGAAATTTTGTGAGTTTTAAACTTGCGTTTACCTTGAAAGTGGGTGGTTAATTCCTTTAAGCTTTCGTAACCAGATTTGTTTAGTTTGTGGGTGATTAATTTCTTTAAGCAAACTATTCCAATCGATCCTTAAAATTGATTCTTGGTGATTAAATTCTTTATAGAATCAACCTAAAGTTATTTTCTGCACTTGAATAAACAAAGCTTCCGTAACCTGTGTTTGGTCTCTCAGATCAAATACATCATCTTGGTATCAGAGCTTTTGGTGGACGGATTATCTTGATTCATTACAACAAACTCAAATACAATGGCTGAAGAACAAATTATCCCGCGAGGACTTACCATGGAGCAAGCACAAAACTTACGTCGTGATAGACAGATCAATGACCTGACTGAAAAGATGAACGAGTTACTAGCCAGGTTAGACCGAAGAAACTCTTCCACGAGTCCAAATCGTAGTACCAGATCTGCTCGTACGTCAAATTCAGAAGAAGAGGAAGCGGCCAAACCAGCACCGAGGAGGCAGAGAGACAATGCCGACGATGATAAGGGGCTGAGGTTAGATATTCCAGACTTCGATGGCAGCATGAAGCCAGAAAAGTTCTTGGAATGGCTACAAAGAATTGAAAGAGTCTTTGAATACAAGGACTATGATGACCACAAGAAATTCAAGGTGGCAGTATTAAAATTCACAGGTTACGCTAATCTGTGGTATGAAAACTTAAAGAATAAGAGAAGAAGAGAAGGTAAGGTACGGATTGTGTCTTGGGAAGCCTTGAAAAGTAGGATGAAGAAACGGTTCCTACCCACGGATTATGTACAAGATGTGTTCTTGAAACTACAAAGTTTCAAACAAGGGACACTGTCGGTGGAAGAGTACACGGTGGAGTTTGAGAAACTCACCATGTTATGCGATCTTGAGGATAGGGCAGAACACAAGATTGCTCGGTTCTTAACAGGACTGAACAATAATATTGCCGAGAGAGTAGAGTTACAACCCTACTGGTCCTTCGAAGAAGTGTGTAAGGTGGCCATAAGGGCTGAGAAACATGCCAAGGCCAAGGTAAACAACTACATACGGCCAGTAAACAAAACGGTGGAAAGAGGTAGAAGCGAAAGGAGAAACGAAGCACCATCTGCGACAAAATTCACTCCTACCTTTGACAAGTTCAAGAAGGACAAGGGTAAGTCTACTACGCCATTGGCGACGGAAGATAGACGAATTTGCTTCAAATGTAAGGGCTACGGACACATGCAACATGATTGCCCTAGCAATAGAGTAATGACTCTCCAGGATGTCGAAGAGATTGAGGCATCTTATGCTTCTAAGGAGAGAGAAACACTTGAAGAAGAGGAGTTGAGCAGCTGTGAAGTTGAAGATGAGTTCGAAGCTGATTTTGTAGAAGAACCCGAGACTCATGGATCACAACTGATTGTTCGGAGACTGTTACAAGCCAAACCAGTCCCCTTGGAAGCTGACCAAAGGGACAAAATTTTCATGACTAGAGTGTTGGTAAGGAACAAACTGTGCAATCTGATAATTGACACGGGTAGTTGCACCAATGTGGTTTCTACCACGTTGATTGATAAATTAAATTGGCCGACTACACCCCATCATAAACCATACAAATTACATTGGCTAAGTGATGGAGGAGAAGTGAAGGTGACAAAGCAAGCACTGATTTCTTTTGAAATTGGTAAATTCAAGGATCAAGTGTTATGTGATGTTTGTGTCATGGATGCATGCCACATCTTATTGGGAAGACCATGGCAGTATGATAGATTTGTCAAGTACGATGGCAGAACGAATGTGTACATTGCCAAGGTAGGCAACAAGAAGACGGCTCTAAAACCTTTATCCTCTTCTGGTGCACGCAAGGAGAGTTTAATGGTGAGTGGGAAGCAATTCCAGTCTGAACTGGAACAGGAAGGTCACGGCTACTTGTTGATTGCTGTCGGTTTTCAATCTAAGCAGAAGCCCAAAGGACTAAATAAAGCTGTGGAGAACTTGTTGGAAGAATTTCAAGATGTGTTTCCTGAAGACTTACCACCAGGTTTGCCACCTATTAGAGGAATTGAACATCAAATTGATTTAATTCCTGGGGCATCCTTACCTAACAAAGCGGCTTACCGATGTAACCCTCAAGAGGCACAAGAAATACAAAGACAGATTGAGGAACTGATGGAGCGAGGTTATGTACGGGAGAGCATGAGCCCTTGTGCTGTTCCAACTTTGGTGGTACCAAAGAAGGATGGAACATGGAGAATGTGCATTGATAGTAGGGCAGTAAACAATATTACTATCAAGTATAGATTTCCAATTCCAAGATTGGATGATTTGCTGGATGAGCTGCATGGTTCAGTGGTATTTTCCAAAATAGATCTACGCAGTGGATATCACCAAATAAGAATGAGGGAAGGTGATGAATGGAAGACAACATTCAAAACAAAAGTAGGTTTGTATGAATAGCTTGTCATGCCTTTTGGACTAAGCAACGCGCCAAGCACTTTTATGAGGCTGATGAATGAGGTACTCAAACCATTCTTGGGGAAGTTCGTTGTGGTGTACTTGGATGACATACTGATCTACAGCAAGACCAGGGAAGAACACTTGATACATTTAAAATCAGTATTTCAAATGTTGAGAAAACAAAAACTTTACGCCAAGTTGGAGAAGTGCTACTTCTTGGTGCCGAGCGTAACCTTCCTAGGTTACATAGTTTCGGGAGATGGAGTTTCAGTTGATCCATCAAAAGTGGAAGCTATAAAATCTTGGCCTGTACCGACTATAGTAACAGAGGTAAGATCTTTCCATGGCCTTGCGTCATTTTATAGAAGGTTTGTCAAAAATTTCAGTAGTATAGTCGCGCCTATCACTGAATGTATAAAAAAAGGAAAGTTCGAATGGACGGAGTCTGCTGAAGGAGTTGTTGTGCGATACGCCAGTCCTAGCTCTGCCAGATTTTTCAAGCCCTTTTGAAGTAGAGTGCGATGCAAGTGGGGTTAGCATAGGAGCTTTCCTAGTGCAAAAGAAGAGACCCATTGCCTATTTTAGTGAAAAACTCAGTGGGGCAAGATTGAACTATTCAACTTATGATAAGGAGTTCTATGCCATAATGAGAGCTCTTGACCATTGGAGTCACTATTTGCGGCCAAGTCACTTTATATTGCATTCGGATCATGAGGCTTTAAAATACATTCATGGTCAACAAAAATTGAATCCGCGTCATGCTAAATGGGTTGAATTCTTGCAATCCTTCAATTTTTCATCAAGGCACAAACAGGACAAAGATAATGTGGTGGTTGACGCATTATCCAGGAGGCATACTTTGTTGGCGGTGTTGAGTTCAAAATTACTTGGTTTTGAGTTGATTAAAGAGTACTATCAGCAGGACCTGGATTTTCAACCAATAATTGAGGCGTGTTCTCATGGAACTATGGGGAATTATGTGTTTCAAGATGGATTTCTGTTCAAAGGAAATTGTTTGTGTATTCCATCTTGCTCAATTCGAGAATTGTTAATTAGGGAAGCTCATGGAGGAGGACTAGCCCGACACTTTGGTATTACCAAAACATTGGCAATCTTACAAGAACATTTCTATTGGCCAAAAATGCAAGGAGATGTTACTGGAGTGATTGCCCGGTGTGCAACTTGTCAAAAGGCGAAGAGTACATTTCATCAAGGGGTATATACTCCTTTACCTGTTCCAGAATCTCCATGGGAGGATGTCGCTATGGATTTTATTGTGGGGTTGCCTCGGACTCAAAGGGGTAATGATTCAATAATGGTAGTTGTGGACAGGTTCTCCAAAATGGCACATTTTCTGGCTTGTCACAAAACTGATGATGCATCTCGTATAGCTGATTTGTATTTGAAGGAAGTGGTTCGACTTCATGGGGTTCCAAAGACTATAGTTAGTGATCGAGACACTAAGTTTATGAGCTATTTCTGGAAAACACTATGGAAACTGTTGGGAACTAAACTGTGTTTCAGCACTTCACATCATCCTCAGACAGATGGGCAGACGGAAGTAACCAATAGAACCTTGGGAGTTTTGTTATGCGGATTGGTTAGTAAGACTACCAAGGATTGGGATGTCAAACTTGCACATGCTGAATTTGCCTACAATAGGTCTGCTACGTATGCCACGAAACATTCACCTTTTGAAGTAGTGTATGGTGAAAACCCCAGACTTGTAGTGGATTTAATTCCTTTGCCAAAGGGTGAATATGTCCATTCAGATGCCAAGGTAAAAGCACAAGCTTTGATGAAGTTACATGCGCAAGTACGAGCCAGAATTGAAAAAGTAAATGCAAGGTATAAGGCCCTAGTCAACAAGCATAGGAAGCAACCTAATTTCCAGGTGGGTGATCTTGTTTGGTTGCATCTGCGAAAAGAAAGATTTCCTAACCTACGTAAACATAAGTTAATGCCTCGGTCGGAGGGTCCCTTCAAGATTGTTGAAAAGATTAACGACAATGCCTTCAAATTAGAGTTACCAGGAGAATACAGTGTAAGTGCAACTTTTAATGTTGGTGATTTGACTCCTTATATTCACGATGACAATGTGGCTCAATTGAGGACAATTGTTTCTGAAGAAGAGGAGGATGATACGTTGGAGTTGTTGACAAATGAAAGAATAAATCTCGTTTCTAAAGAATTATCCTTAGATTTATTTTTTGTCAATATTAACGGAAGTTTTTGGTTAGGGGGTGTTAAATAGCCTGTGGTGACTTTGCTTGTAAATAAGGCGTTAAGCAGTTGCGGACTTTAATGGTCGTGAGGGTCTACGGAAGTCATCATGGGTTGGTCGTCAGGGTCTACAGAAGTCATCAGGGACTAAGGCATCAGGGCATCAGGGCATCAGTCGTCGGGGATTACAGGCATCGGGGGGACTAAAGTATCAGGGGCAAATGACGTCATCAGCGGCGTGTTAAACTTGTCAGGGACTATAGTCTCCGATAGTTATATTTCGCGGTTTTTTCGGTTCCGGTTGCTAATTTCGTATATTTTATTTGTTTCTTAGATTAAATGGGATTGACTATTTTCCTTTTTAGAATAGATATCTTTCAGTAACAAAATCCTTCCTATTGTAGAATTATTTCCAAAGTAGAATTAGGTTTTTGTAACAGCTTATAAATAGCTACTTATGTTGTACAAGAGGGAGGACTTTTGATATTGAAATTTTGTGAGTTTTAAACTTGCGTTTACCTTGAAAGTGGGTGGTTAATTCCTTTAAGCTTTCGTAACCAGATTTGTTTAGTTTGTGGGTGATTAATTTCTTTAAGCAAACTATTCCAATCGATCCTTTAGAATTGATTCTTGGTGATTAAATTCTTTATAGAATCAACCTAAAGTTATTTTCTGCACTTGAATAAACAAAGCTTCTGTAACCTGTGTTTGGTCTCTCAGATCAAATACATCACTAGGCTGATCCTCGGCTGTTAGTAGGATATTAAATGAAATATAAGGCTATGAGTTATGGCAATTTATTTTGAATATGTTGCACACCCTGTTGCAGTATCCTTATTATAAATTTTAAGTTGATATTAATTTAAGTTATGTTTCCTGTATAGATGAACCCACCTACTCCAGGACATGTAGATAAGGGCAAGGCACCCATGAGTGAAAGCTTAGAAAAGGAGCATACCCCTAATAGCAATGCTGCTCAATCTTTCAAGTCTGGTAGACACCATCTTTTAAATAGCAACCGTGAACGGTCAGGTGTATGTTGGCGAGTGACTCCTCGCAAAAGAGTGAATAAACCAACTCAAGTTTTTCGTTTTGAAATACCCCGAGGTTCTGATAAACATGATGAAAACTCTACAGATACTGAAGGATACAAACAGAACCCAACCAATTCGATTGAGGGGTCAAGTTTCTTAGTTCATATGAAGGGTCCTTTCTCACCCCATGATCAAATAGATTCTCCATCCTTGGGTCCTTCTCAGATTGGAGGTTCCCCTATTGATAGGCACACACTACCTACGGTGTCAGCCACTCCACATGCTGTCTCTACCCCAATTACCTTATCAAATGTTGCACCCGCAGTACCACCACCAGAAATCTAATACCCTTTCCATTCCCTAATGGATTCTGTTATTACCTTCAATGCAGAATCCGTATGACATAAGAAGAGTTGGCAATGTGTAATACCACCATGATGTGCCAGTCGTTGGATCATTAAAGGACTAGTAGACTGTTGGATCTTTGGATAGTATCATTTCAGGATGTGTCCTTAGTTCTTACTGACACTCTAACAGAAGTTGTGATCTCAGTTAGTAATTATCTCAGGCTTGTGCAGCCCTCTATGGCAGATCGAGATCAATTGATGTATAACATTATAGAGAAGGTTGAGGGAGCGTGCCGTTTTGCACGTAGAACAATGAGTGAACTTTGTTGTTGCACCCCTGCTTATATAATCATTGCTTAAACATTTATTTATTGTTTAATATATAAGAATTGATGTTATAATATAGTCCTTGCTTAAGTATTGTAAAAGGACTTAGAAAAATATCCAACTTGTTAGGTGGATATAATATGTAGTTAAGCAAGGAGTTTGATCACCATTGAAGTCGCTAATATGATGAATTCATTGATCAAAAAGGATTCTGAAGACATGAAGAATTTTCCAAGTATAGTCCTGCTTAGAATGGAAATAAGCAAGGACTTAAGTTAGCAAGATCCTTTGTTTGGTCAAAGTGAAGTTGTCAGAAAAGTTATCTTTACCCCTGCTTAGTCAACTTCTAGGAGTCTCTTCAGAAAGGCACTAGAAGATAGAATAACAGCTAACTTTTTGAACTAAGCAAGGAATGTTGTAAAGGTACAAATCACATCAAGAACAGTACACTCCAATGGATCTATTTCAAATTCCCAACGGATAGATTTTCTAGAGTGGTATAAATAGGAGTCATAAATTTCATTTATAACAACTGAGCAAAAATAAAAGAACTGAACAACCAAACACTCTGACACATTAAAGACTTCAGCAAGACATCATAAAGCTTGAACAAGTTCTATCAATCTGCTCAACTAAGGAGCACTCTACTTAAAGATAGCAAACAAGATTTACTTAATCTGCTTAGAGTTTGTGTTACTAATCTGGTCTAAGTGACCTAATGTAAATTGGACTAAGTGTCCTCCTACTGATTGTTCTGTGTGAACACACCTGCTGATTGTTCTGTGTGAACAAGTTTTAGTGATAGCCTTCTCAAGTATAAGAGAAGAAGAGTGGAGTAGGCTTAGTCCGAACCACTATAAAAATTCTCATCTCTATTCCTACATATCTTTCTTATTGCTTACTTGCTTTGTTCTGTGCTTTGCTTAAGTCCTGCTGAACTCTATCAGCAAAGACTTACTATCTTTGCTCCTTTTAGCCATTAACCTTTCTTTCTAAAAACTAAGGGGTTCCTTGCTTAACTATTTCGTTGCTAAATCTTTTCAAATCATAAGAAACTCTTTTTATAAGCAAGAAGTGTTTAAATCAGTAATGTTTTCTAAGCAAGAATTAATTTTTGAAAAACACTATTCAACCACCCTTCTAGTATTTTTACCCTTTGGGACCTAACAAGTGGTATCAGAGCTTAACACTCTTTGCTAAGCCCTAAAGCTTGAGAGGATCCTAACTTAAATTTTCTAATGGCTTTAAGAAGTGATTTTGGTGGCAAGCCCCTAATGTGTACCAGAGATAGATTTGCTAATTGGAAATTGAGAATACAGGTGTTCATGGATGCAATTGATGAAGAACTATATGAAGCAATAAAAGTTGGGCCTTACATACCAAAAAAGATAAACCCTGCTGATCCCAACAAGCTTATTTCTAAGCAGAAAAAGGAATGGACGGATGAAGAAAAGAAGTTAGTAGGGTACAACAAGAAGGCAATGAACATTCTCTTCATGGCTCTTGAAGAAGAAATGTTCAAAAGTGTGTCTAACTGCACCTCTGCTAAAGAGGTTTGGGATGCCTTGCTAGTTCTCAATGAAGGAACGATAGAAGTCAGAGAGAATAAACAATCCCTGCTTATTCAACAGTATGAAATGTTTAGCATGCAGCAGGGGGAGAATCTCACTGCAATGTATGAAAGATTTACTGACCTGCTCAATAATTTGCGTGCTCTAGGGAAAACCTATGACACTAGGACATAAATCTCAAATTCGTGAGATCATTACCAAGGCAGTGGGATCCTAAAACCACTGCTGTCAAGGAATTAAGAAATTTACATACTACTGATCTCCAACAACTCTATAGAAACCTACTTACATATGAAATGGAGTTAGCTCAGAGAGATGCCACATCTGAGCCAAGGAGGAAAGTTAAAGGAGTTGCATTGAAGGCTGTTGAGCCAAAGCAACAAGCAGATTCTGACTCAGAGTCTGCTGATAGTGATGAAGATATGGCTATGCTAGCCAGAAAGTTCAGAAGGTTCATGAAAAAGGATAGAGGAAACTTCAGAAGAAACACAAGCAGCAGCAAGAGAGATCCATCAAAGGATCTATGCTACAATTGCAAGAAGCCGGGCCACTACGCTGCTGACTGTCGAAGTTCAGCAAAAGAAAAGAGGAAATTCCCTGCTAACGATAAAAGCAAGGGAAAAGAATACTACAAGAAGAAATATCAGCAAAAGAACAATTCAAATTTCAAGAAAGACAAAGGACTTGTTGCTGAAAAGTCATGGAGTGACAGTGACAGTGACTCAGAAGACTCAGGACCAGAAGTAGCTAACCTCTGCTTAATAGCTAGAGAATCTAAGACAAGCAAGGAGGTTGACCTTGCTGAGGTATTTGATTTTGACTCTCCTGATATTACTGAAGCTGAGTTGCGCTCTTTGCTCAAAGATGTAGCATCTCAGTGGCATATATATAGAAGATTGCTGATAATTGCTTCAGCAGAGTCTGATCAACTAAGGAGCAAGAACTCTGAAATCTTGCTTACACTTGAAAATGTGCAAGCTAAGAATTTGGAGTTACTTGCTGTTAATGATGAGAGGACTCTTCTTAGACAGCATCTCAGAGACTCTCAAGAGAGAGAGTCTAAGTTAACGTCCCAAGTTGAGGAATTAACTACTACAATCTCCAAATGGAACAAATCTTCTTCAAATGCTTGTGCCTTGCTAAAAATCCAAAGAAGCATGCTAGATCAAAATGGAATTGGATCCGGGACTTGCGTAGTCTTTACTGAAGGGAGTGGAGAAAGTGATGCTGAGTCAATTAGCAGAACAATCTCTGTGCATTCAACAGAGTGTGAACCTCCTGCTGCAACCAGAGGTAACATAAATGTTGCCTTGCTAAAGAACAAATTCCCTGTTGACCTTAACTATAAGCAGGGACATGGTGCTAAACAAACCAAGGGTGGAAAGTTTAGCAAGAACCATGTTCCTCCTGCTCATAATTACAACCATGCGAGGAATTTGAAATTTAGCAAAGGTTAGGTTAGGAGCAAACATTGGAAACCACCTCAACCCAAGAGAACAGGTAAGCAGCACACACCTCGCAACATGCTGCATTTGAGATGTTATTGTTGCCACAGGATTGGCCACATAGCTTCTCTTTGCCTTGCTGACCCTTACTATTCTGGTAGGTCTCAAAAACCAAAAATGAGACAAGTATGGGTCCCTAAAGGTACTAACCTAAATGGACCCAAGTCTTGCTTGGGTACCAAAGTGATTGCTTGTGTTTTGCAGGATATGAGCAAGGAACAAATTTGGTACTTGGACAGTGGATGTTCAAGACATATGACTGGAGATAAAGCCTTGCTCACCAATTTTAAAGAAAAGGATGGACCTCAAGTGATCTTTGGAGATAATAGTGCTAGAAGAACTAAGGGATATGGTTCAACAGGAAATGGATTAGTCTGCTTCAACAAGGTTGCCTACGTGGAGGGTCTCAAGCATAACTTGCTTAGCATAAGCCAGTTGTGTGACAAAGGGCATAAGGTCACCTTCCTAGATAATAAATGTCAGGTAAGAGATCTTCAAACAAATTCTCTGAAGCTTTCTAGTTCAAGAAATGGGAATGTTTATGTAGTAAACTTGGCTAAGCTAAGTCCTGCTGAACAACCTGCTTTCTTGCGAAAGCTTCAGCAGATGCTAGTTGGTTATGGCATAAGAGACTTTCACACTTAAACTTTAAAACGATTTCAAAACTCACTGCTAAAGATCTTGTAAAAGGTTTGCCTAAATTCTCCTTTGAAAAAGAAAAATCATGTAGAGCTTGTCAATTTGGTAAGCAAACAAAACAATCTTTCTTAAGCAAACTTGAAAAATCAAATTCTATGCCCCTCCAACTATTACATCTTGATTTGTTTGGCCCTATATCAAGTAGTCTTGGTGGAATGAAATATGGATTCACTATTGTGGATGATTTCACAAGATATACATGGGCATTATTTCTTGCTCACAAGAATGATGCGTTAGCAGAGTTTGAGAAATTCAGCAGACAAGTGCAAATGAGAAAGAACTCAGAATCAAGTCAGTAAGAAGTGATCATGGTAGATAGTTCGACTTTGGAGGCTTTACTGAGTTATGTGATAAACAAGGAATTTCTCATAACTTCTCTGCACCGAAGACTCCACAGAAAAACGAAATGGTTGAAAGAAAGAATAGAACCTTAGAAGAAGCTGGAAGAACACTACTTGCTGATGCTAGATTTCCTGAGTACTTCTGGGCAGAAGCAGTGAACACTGCTTGCTATACTCAAAATTGATCACTCATTCATCCAACACTAAGCAAAACTCCATACGAGCTATGGAAAGGAAGAAAACCGAACATAAGCTATTTCAGAATCTTTGGATGTCCCTACTATGTTCACAATAATGGTAAGGAGTACTTAACTAAATTCCAAGCAAAATCCGATGAAGGTATTTTCTTAGGGTACTCTACTCACAGCAAAGCTTTTCGTATTTTTAATAAAAGAATTTTAACAGTAGAAGAGTCAGTTCATGTAGTATATGATGAAACTAACCATGAGGAACCAAGTGGTTCACTCCCTCTAATAGTTGAGCAGGAACGAAAGGAGAATCAACAAGCTGCAAAAACTAAGGAAGACCCTGTTGAAGTACCTTCAGAACGCACTGCTTCATTGGATAGCACCCCTGCTGAAGTAAACGATGATGAACCCAACTTGGAAGAACTAAGACAGCAAGACATTCGAACAGATCTACCAAGAAAGATGAAATGGACCAAGTCTCACTCAGAAGACTTGATAATTGGAAATCCTACAAGCTCAGTAAAAACTAGAAGATCTACTCAAAATGAAAGTAATTTTCTAAGCTTCCTATCCCAAATGGAACCTAAGAAAATTGAGGATGCTCTTGTTGATGCTAATTGGGTCCTTTCTATGCAAGAAGAACTAAACCAATTCAGTAGGAACAAAGTTTGGAATCTTGTTCCCAGGCCATTAAATCATGCAGTTATTGGCACCAAGTGGGTATTCCAAAACAAAATGGATGAAGATGGAATCATCTCAAGGAACAAAGAAAGACTTGTGGCTAAGGGCTATTCTCAGGAGGAAGGAATCGACTATGATGAAACCTTTGCTCCTGTAGCAAGGCTGGAAGCCATAAGGATTTTTCTTGCTTACGCTGTTTATCAAGACTTCAAAGTGTTTCAGATGGACGTCAAGAGTGCATTTTTGAATGGAGAACTTTAAGAGGAAGTCTATTTGGAGCAACCCCCAGGTTTTGTTGATCATGTCAATCCTCAACATGTATATAGGCTTGATAAAGCCTTATATGGTCTTAAGCAAGCTCCACGTGCATGGTATGACACTTTATCTTTTTTTTTAATTGATAAAGGTTTCAGTAGAGGTAAAGTAGATACTACACTTTTCATTAAAAAGTATAAAGATAAAAACATTATTAGTACAAATTTATGTAGATGATATAATCTTTGGTTCTGCTAATGAAAAACTTTGTGCAAGATTTGCTAAGCTTATGCAGAGTAAGTTTGAGATGAGCATGATGGGAGAGTTGAATTTCTTCCTTAGACTCCAAATTAAGCAAAGCTGTGATGGAATTTTCATCAACCAATCCAAGTACACCAAAGACCTGCTGAAGAAGTTTGGATTGGAAACAACAAGTCCAATGAAGACTCCCATGTCATCAGCAAAGTTAGACAAAGATGAGCAAGGTAAACCCGTAGACATAACAAGCTATCGAGGTATGATCGGATCCTTGCTATACTTAACTGCTAGTAGACCAGACATTATGTTTGCTACATGTATTTGTGCACGTTTTCAATCTAACCCCAAGGAATCACATTTAGTTTCTGTTAGGAGAATTTTCAGATATCTCAGAGGAACTCCTAACTTAGGGATATGGTATCCAAAAGATTCTAACTTCAACCTTGCTGGATACTCAGATGCTTGACTTTGCTGGGTGTAAAATTGATCAAAAAAGCACTAGTGGTACATGCCAATTTCTAGGAGGAAGACTTGTCTCTTGGTTCAGCAAGAAGCAAAACTCTGTATCAACATCCACTGTTGAAGCTGAGTACATATCAGCAGGAATCAATTTGCTGATTATGGGTTTGATTTCAAGTCTATTCCTATATTCTGTGATAATACTAGTGCTATAGCCATTGCTTATAATCCTGTTTTGCACTCTAGAACTAAACATATAGATATAAGGCATCATTTCATTAGAGATCATGTACAGCGAGGTACTATAGAGATAAACTATATTCCTACTGAAAATCAATTAGCAAATGTGTTAGAGTTAAATGATGATGATGATGTTTAGGAAATAAATTGTGCACATGTAAATACTTAAGGTATATTATAAACCTTAAGATCAGCACAAGTTTTGCATCCACTGATGATAACCTTATTCATCAGGGGATGGTCAATCACTTCACAAGACAAGTTGAAAAATGGAACATCTAAAGGACTTGACAAAGTGAAGAAGAATGTCTGATGCTACTTAATAACAGTCAAAGTATTCCGCACATCAGATATTCTAATCAATGTTTCGTTGATTAAGAACCGTCAGGGGAACCTATCAGGGGGAACCCATCAGGGGGAACCCATCAGGGGAAACTCATCAGGGGGAACCTGTTAAGGGATGACGAAGGCAGACCAACCCATCAGGATGAGACTTCAGGGTATGACAGTGTCAGGCTAACCCATCAGGGTAACCCGTCAGGGGAAATGCTCAACACTGTATCAGTGGAAGCCATCATTGTGTGTAGACAGTCATAACATCAGTGGATCAAGAAGCACTGAGTAAAACTCAAGTGAAGGTTGAAGCCCTGATCCAGTTTGTAACAATCAGGGGATCCAGAAGCACTAATCAAGTCCATCAGGGCTGGTCGTCAGTGGATGGTTATGACAGCATGCACCCGTCATCAGGACTTACACTCAAATCAACGAAGCTTGTTATAGAAGCAAGAGATATTAACTGGAAAGATATTTCTTGGAGTTTGTTATGGTCCAATGAGAACTCTCAGACATTAAATGCACGCAGATCAGGGGAAGAAAAAAAAGCAACAAAAGTAGCAGCAGTCTGACACATAGTTTCGAAATGACAACGATGTGACATATATACAGCTAAGTTGAAAAGAGCAGCACGCCTTCGCATGTGGTTTCAACTACTGATCTTCTATATATACAAAGGAGTTCTCATTACAGAAAGTGAGATCAATCCAACAGATCAACAAACAAGAAGCACACAAATCACTAGAGCAGCTTTGTAATATATCTTGAGAGAAATATTTCGAAGAAAGATTAGAAGCTAGTGAGTGTGAATTTGAAGTTATAATTCTATTACAGATTTTGTAGCTGTTTAATCATATTTGTGATTATACAGATTTCCAGAAAAACCTCAAGTTTTAATACAACTATTTTAACTTGAATCTTTGTGTTCATACTTTATAGTTTTCCTGTTCATTGTAGCTATTTCCTATCAGGGCCAACTGAAGTTCGAAAAGAGCAAAAAATTTGTAGTGTTTGCATTCATCCTCCCCCCCCCCCCCCCCTACAAACACTTGAGCTTATATTGTTCTAACAAGATATTTTTACAAAACCCTTGGATGAAAATCGTTTTAATAAACTAATAAGTGAATTAGGCATGTTAAATTGTGAATAAGCATTTTGCTACTAACATCTTGTTTACTTAAGCAAGGACTTTTGTTCTTAGCAATTTAAATTCAAGAGAAGAAAAAGTACTGCTGATGTCTAAGCAGGCTTTTTATCCTTGCTGAAAAACACATTTCACATTGCTGAAATGAACAAAGATGCTACTACTAGAGTCCATGCTAATCAACAATGACCTTGCTGAAAAATTCCAAAAAATGGGAGACGTCCAGACAAAAGAGTTGGTTTAGAAACCATGTAAATATCCTGCTGAAACGTCCAAGATACTGCTGACAGAGACTAATTCCAAGACCTTGCTTATCTCATAATCAAAGGATGATCCTGCTGAAAAATTCAAAATAAGCAAGGGATGACTGCTGCTTACAAGACCCTGCTGATACTCTGCCTCAAAAAGAAGCTACAAGATCAGCAAGGATATTATCCCTGCTGATTCATATCATTGTCCATCCACATCAGCAAGAAACATGCTACGCAATTACCACCGGAAAAATAAATCTTGACTGCAGCCGTTTTTATTTTCTATCTCTGCATTAAATGCCTCTCTGCCCCATGATCTTTTACAGCTGTTGTCCTTTCGGTAATTAATTCTCACCACTACCCATATTTTTCTCCCACTAACTCTTCATCTTCTCATATCAATTACCACTCTCTAAACCGTTCAACTTCTTTCACCTCCTATATAAACACATTTCACCCTTCTCAAAATTTTTACCGAAGAAACTGCTCTAATCTCTCTCTATAATCACTCTCTAAAAACCCTTCTAAAATCCCGCTGTAAACCATCTCCGACAATCTTTTTCCGATCAACATTAGCAGACACGGCTAACTGGTTGGATAAAATCGAGTCTGAGTCTATCATTGACTTAGATTCCTTTGCTGACATTCAAGACTCTAAAATCACAGAAGTCATATCCTTGTTGAGGAACAGCGGGATACATTATGTAATCTCTGCTGATACACCCATATACATGGAAGTAATTAAAGAATTCTACTCAACAATACAAGTCTTAGACCATAGCATAATTGGACGTGTAAATGGTCAATTAATTCTCATCACTCCAGCAAGCATTGCCATAGTCCTACAAATGCCAAGTCAGGGTCTGCTGACTCCACTAACAGTCACTCCTGCTATGCTTGCTGAATTGGGATTTGTCAAGACCCACAGCAACAAGAAAAGGAAGGACTTCCCAAAGAAATGGGACCTTCTGATGGACATCTTACACAAGACCTTGCTGTGTAAGTTCACCTCCCAGGACGAGGCATCAACAAGGGTTATATCAATTATTTCACTACTGAAAACTCGGGAGCCGATCAACTGGGCTCAAATATTCTTTGAAGTCCTTACTGAGTCCTTCTCCAGCAAGAGAAAGACCAAGATTCGTCATGGACGAACTATGTCCCTGCTGATAAAGGGAAATCTTGGAACCAACTTCCCAGCAGGGACCCAATCCAAGAAGCTGATCAGCAGCAAAGTCATCACTCCCTCGCTGCTCAAAAACTACGGGCGCAACCCTGCTGCCCTTGCGAAGGCTGCTGCTGAAAGGAGATTAAAGGGATCAACAAAGTCCTCCGAGTAACAAGCACAACCATCAACAATCCCTGCTGTCCATCCCAGCAGGAAGAGGCGAGCTGCGGCTCAAATTCAGAGGCCCAAAAAGAAAACTAAGGCCACCTCTGCTGAATTTGACCCCTCGACCTTAAATGATGAAGAGAGGGAGGTGTATGAATTCTTTATGGAGCTATACGATGAAGACTTTGCTGCTGAAGCTATCGCTGCTGGAGGATCTAACGTAGAGCTTCCTTCTAAAGAAGAAAAAGACATTCCCACCGCCGTTCCACTCACAACAGAGTTAGCAGGGGATGAAATTTTTGATGAAATAGACAACTATGTACTGCTAACGAGTCGTCAACCCCTACTGATAATCAAAAGAGTTCTTCCAACAAACTCTTCCAAGAAATAGATGCAGTAACAGAGGCTGTCATTGCTACTGGCAAGTCACCAACCTCTGCTGAAGTATCAGCAGACGAACCTACAACTCCTACTGAAATCCTCAAACTCACCGAGGTCTTGGAGTCTGCTGATACTCCAGATTCTGTCACAGGGCCTGCTGAAATGGAAATTGCAAACCACCTTGCCAATACGGTCAATCCCCCTCCAACTTTTGACACTACTGAAATTGATCGATCAGCAGTGTCCCCAAAGGAGCCAACAGCAGAACCTACGGAGTCTACTGAGCCTATCACTAAACCTACTATTGCAAGAAGGTTAGTCCTCCCAGGTTTTGCCATTCGAGACCCTGCTGGGTGCTCCAAGAACAAAACATGCTGCTATCAAGGGCAAAGGCAAGGAAAAGCAAACTCAAGTATCAAGCAGCAGTGAGTTTGACAGTGACCTTGATGATCTTCCTACTGAACGAGAAAAGGAGAAGCAATCAGAGGAACTTATCAAGGCCCTGCTAATAGAAGACGCCCTTGCAGCTGGCTTGGATCCCAAGACGTACCTTGCTGAGAACATTCAAGAAGGCCCTAGCCACTATTCTCCAGTAAGGGTATTGACCGAGGGGGAGCCTATTTCGGAAATGCCTGCTGAAGAAATACCTGCTATTGAGGGGGAGCCTACAAAAAAAATGTTGCAGAGGGAGAAGCAACTAAGGAAGAGGAAACTGCTGAAACTGAAACTCAACCTACTGGTAGCAAGATTTCCTCTCCATCATCGCAGAAGCTTGCTAAACTTGAAGCCCAACTGGAACAAGTTTTAGTAAGACTTCCTGTTAACAACTCTGCCAAAGCCCCTTCTGCTGATTTAACTTTTGACTCCAGATTAACTAAAATGGAGCACAAACTTGAGAAACTCCAACAAACCCTGAACAAGCTGATTGACTTCCTCCCCATCATGGCCGATGATATCAAAAAGGGGGTGAGAGGTCATGAAGCACAGCAAGAACAAACCCTTACCCTTCAACAAGACATCTTACCTCTTGCTAACCTTCCTGCTAAAACTACTGTTGCTGTTCCAAGAAGACGAAGACTTCCAAAGCACATCCTTGACTCTGCTATGCAAATCATGAGTCCTTCTCCGTACATAAGACTTCAGAAGGCCCTTGAAGAAGCTGATGTCATATCAATGAAGTCAAGTCCTGCTGAAAGTCTCAGACTGCTAGCAAGTATCAAAGAATCAGAATCAAAGATTAAGCAGTACGAGTTGGAAATGAAGCGACTCAAGGTTCAGGAAATTCAGCTAGAGTATAACAAAAGGAAATAGAGGATGCTGAAGAGGAATGAGGAAAAGGAAGCACTCAAAAGGGAAAAGGAGAAAGCTGAGGAAAAGCAAAGGCAAGAGTTGCTTAGATTTGGTGCAGGAGAAGATCAGCAGGGTTCGGAAGAACCTTCTGATAAAGCTGATAATATAGAATAGTTTACTTTCTTTTGTATTTCATTTTATCTTGTAATTTTAAACATTCTAATATAAAATGAAATTCTTTTTGGTTCTTGTTGTGGTGATCAAAATAACTCGTTTTGACATCATCAATTAGGGGGAGATTGTTGTTGCACCCCTGCTTATATAATCATTACTTAAACATTTATTTATTGTTTAATATATAAGAATTGATGTTGTAATATAGTCCTTGCTTAAGTATTGTAAAAGGACTTAGAAAAATATCCAACTTGTTAGGTGGATATAATATGTAGTTAAGCAAGGAGTTTGATCACCATTGAAGTCGCTAATATGATGAATTCATTGATCAAGAAGGATTCTGAAGACATGAAGAATTTTCCAAGTATAGTCCTGCTTAGAATGGAAATAAGCAAGGACTTGAGTTAGCAAGATCCTTTGCTTGGTCAAAGTCAAGTTGTCAGAAAAGTTATCTTTACCCCTGCTTAGTCAACTTCTAGGAGTCTCTTCAGAAAGGCACTAGAAGACAGAATAACAGCTAACTTTTTAAACTAAGCAAGGAATGTTGTAAAGGTACAAATCACATTAAGAACAGTACACTCCAATGGATCTATTTCAAATTCCCAACGGATAGATTTTCTAAAGTGGTATAAATAGGAATCATAAATTTCATTTATGACAACTGAGCAAAAATAAAAGAACTGAACAAGTGCTATCAATCTGCTCAACTAAGGAGCACTCTACTTAAAGATAGCAAGCAAGATTTACTTAATCTGCTTAGAGTCTGTGTGACTAATCTGGTCTAAGTGACCTAGTGTAAATTGGACTAAGTGTCCTCCTGCTGATTATTTTGTGAGAACACACCTACTGATTGTTCTGTGTGAACAAGTTTTAGTGATAGCCTTCTCAAGTATAAGAGAAGAAGAGTGGAGTAGGCTTAGTCCGAACCACTATAAAAATTTTCATCTCTATTCCTGCTTATCTTTCTTATTGCTTACTTGCTTTGTTCTGTGCTTTGCTTAAGTCCTGCTAAACTCTATCAGCAAAGACTTACTATTTTTGCTCCTTTTAGCCATTAACCTTTCTTTCTAAAAACTAAGGGGTTCCTTGCTTAACTATTCCGCTGCTAAATCTTTTCAAATCATAAGAAACTCTTTTTATAAGCAAAAATTGTTTAAATCAGTAAAGTTTTCTAAGCGAGACTTAATTTTTGAAAAACACTATTCAACCCCCCTTCTAGTATTTTTATCCTTTGGGACCTAACAAACTTGATTCCCAACCCCTGTACTAAGCACTGGTTGTAATCAGTGTTGTTATGTTTTGTCGAATTTTGTAGCAAGGAAGCTTTGATGTACAAATTTGTTATAATGTAACTTTTGTTACTTAATATTTATATTTTGATGGCTTAATTTAGAATTTCCTTGTCATTTCATATATGTTATTCTTTAAAGAAGAAAAAGAGAATTTTCAATAGGAAGATTTTATTTTCTCAATTTATAGGAAATGGTCCCAAAAGAAAGACCCCGAACCTGTTAAGCTACCAACCAAGCTGATTAAGAAAACCCCAATCTGAGCAACAATCAAGAAAATAATAATCAGGAGAATCCTATTGCCTTGTTGGTAAATATGATTAAGGAAGTCTCCCAAGGTAATAACAACCAAGTACTTCCACCACAAGTACAACCTAGGAGGGTAACATTTAAGGATTTTACCAATAGTTGTCCACCTACTTTTAATGGTGATGGAGGTCCCGCTGCCGCTCAAATTTGAATTAAGGAAATAGAAAAAGCTTTTCGTATTGCTGGAATAAGTGATGATCTTAAAACGGAATATGCTACATATTTATTGAAAGGAGAAGCTAGTTATTGGTGGGAAAATACCGAACGATTAGAAATGACTAGGAGATTGGCAAATAGGAATGAACAAGCAGTTCCTGAAATTGATCAAGTCTTCACCTGGTCCCAGTTTAAGGAATTTTTCTATAACCAGTGCTGCGGATGAGCTAGAAAAGCAATTTCTAGAATTAAGACAAGGGAGCATGACTGTAGAGGAATATGAAAAGAAGTTTAATGAACTCCAAAGGTATGCCCCACATTTGGTAGATACTGAGAGAAGAAAAACAAGAAGGTTTGAGCATGGTTTGAATCCATGGTTGCATGATAAGATTGCTATTTTATGTCTAAACAACTATGCTGAAGTTGTTCAAAGGTCAAAAGTAGCAGATAAGAGTGGCAAGCTACTTCGAGAATTTAATTGGGAGAAACGTAAGGAAGGAAAAAAGAAAGGGAGTTATTTTAATAATAATTGTAATCAAAGGATTGAAGGACAAGGAAAACCACAAACCAGCCCGGTCTTGGTGAAACAAGAGGAAGGAAATATGTATAATAATAGGAAAAGGAGTTTCAGCACAGACGTAAGTGAAAACAAAAGAAGGTTTCCCTAAGAACACCCTTAAACAGTAGAGTGTTATTCCATGGATGCAAGACTACTGAACCCTCTCATCTTCTTACAATGATTCAAGCTAATAAGATGTTACGCAAGGGATGCGAAGCATTTTTAGCTTATGTTTGTGATACAAGGATGGCAAGATTAAAGATTTCAGATATCCCCACAGTAAAAGAATTTGGAGATGTGTTTCCTGAGGAATTACCAGGTGTACCCCCCAAATAGGCAAGTTGAATTTGGAATTGAGCTAGTGCTAGGAACTGCTCCAATTTCCAAAGCTCCTTATAGGATGGCCCCTTCAGAACTAAAAGAACTCATGATACAGCTACAAGGATTGTTAGACCAAGGATTTATTAGGCCAAGTGTTTCACCCTGGGGAGCACCTGTTTTATTTGTAAAGAAGAAAGACGGATCATTAAGGTTATGTATTGATTATCGGGAATTAAACAAGGTAACAGTGAAGAACCGATATCCCCTACCTAGGATTGATGATCTGTTTGATCAACTTAAAGGAGCAAAGTACTTTTCAAAGATTGACTTAAGATCAGGATACCATCAATTAAAGATCAAGGCTGAGGATGTCCCTAAATTAGCCTTTAGAACCCGTTATGATCATTATGAATTTGTGGTAATGCCTTTTGGACTCACCAATGCCCCAACTATTTTTATGGATTTGATGAACTGAGTTTTCAAGCCATATTTGGATAAGTTCATCATTGTATTCATAGATGACATTCTCATCTACTCTAAAACGAGAGAAGAACATGACGAACATTTGAGAATAACATTGGAGACAAGAAAAACTCTATGCCAAATTTTCAAAGTGTGAGTTTTGGTTAAGAGAAGTGAAATTTTTAGGACATGTGATCAATGAATCTGGAATTTTGGTTGATCCTATAAAAGTTGAAGCTATCATAAATTGGCCACAACCAAGGACACCTACTAAAGTGCGAAGTTTTCTAGGGTTAGCAGGATACTATAGTCGATTCGTTCAAGATTTCTCCAAGATAATAGTTCCATTAACGAATCTGACAAGGAAAACAGAAAAATATATTTGGACTCTAGCTTGTGAGAAAAGTTTTCAAGAATTAAAGAAAAGATTAACCACCGCCCCAGTATTAAGTTTACCTGATAACAAAGGGGATTTTGTGATCTACAGTGATGCCTCAATGAATGGATTAGGTGTTGTGCTAATGCAACATGGCAAAGTTATTGCATATGCATCTTGGCAACTCAAGGATTGCGAAAAATGTTACCCGACACATGATTTAGAGTTGGCTGCTATCATTTTCTCATTAAAGATTTGGAGGCATTATTTGTATGGAGAGAAATGTGAGATTTACACTTACCACAAGAGTTTAAAGTACATTTTCACTCAGAAGGTTTTGAAAATGAGACAAAGACAGTGGTTGGAGCTCATTAAAGACTATGATTGTTTGATCAACTATCACCCTGGTAAAGCAAATGTCGTAGCTGATGCTTTAAGTAGATGTGAAAAGATAAACGTGGTGACAATTCAAGAAGAGGTAAGGATGGATTTGGAAAGGCTACAATTAAATGTTATCACAACTCAACAAAAGGAAGAGATAGAGCAAGAGATTGGTGTAAAACCAAGTTTATTATCTATCATCAAAAAAGCTCAAGAAGAATATATAGAAGATAAGGAAAAGTTACTAAAGAGGGAGAATGGAAAATGTCGAATTCATGATGATGGATTAATGAGATTTGAAAATAGAATCTGGATTCTGACAAAATTGGAATTAAAAAGTAGTCTACTACAGGAAGCCCACAACTCTAAGTTCTCAATACATCCAGGTGGAACAAAGATGTATCAAGATTTGAAACAAAATTTTTGGTGGCCTAACATGAAAAAGGAAAAAGCTGGATGGGTGAGCACATGTCTCACCTGTCAACAAGTTAAAGCAGAAAACCAAAAGCCTAGTGGTTTGTTGCAATCCTTGGATATCCCAAAATGGAAGTGGGAGTATATCACGATGGATTTTGTGATTGGATTACCAGTAACACAAAAGGGATTGAATACAATCTGGGTAGTAGTGGATAGATTGACTAAAGCTGCACATTTTCTACCTATTAAGGATACTTATAAAATGGACCAATTAGTCAGATTGTATGTAAAAGAAATCCTTAGTCGTCATGGAGTGTCAGTTTCAATTATATCTGATCGTGATCCTCGTTTTACATCTAGGTTCTGGCGAAGCTTTCAAGAGTATTTAGGAACAAGATTAGACATGAGTACTGCTTTCCACCCGCAAACTAACGGGTAATCCGAAAGAACAATCCAAACCTTAGAAGATATGTTGAGAGCATGTTCTTTGGATTTTGGAGGACGATGGGATGAACATCTACCACTCGTCGAGTTTGCTTATAATAATAGTTATCATACAAGCATAGGGATGGCTCCATTTGAAGCTTTGTATGGAAGAAAGTGTAGAACACCATTGTATTAGAATGAAGTTGGAGAAAGGAAGTTGGAGGGACCCGAAGTAGTTCAACAAATTGATAATGCAATTCGGACAATCCGAGCTAAAATAAAAGCAGCTCAAGATAAACAAAAGCAATACGCAAACCAACACCGAAAAGATCAAGCATTGGAAGTAGGAGGATATGCATTGCTTAAGATCTCACCTTGTAAAGGCATTTTGCATTTTGGACAAAAAGGAAAGTTAAGTCCTCATTTTATTGGACCTTTTGAAGTACTTCGCCGCATTGGCAAAGTGGCTTATCAACTAGCACTACCCCCAGCTCTAGGAAATGTTCATGATGTTTTCCATGTCTCAATGCTACAACCTTATAGAGGGAATCATTTTGACATTATTGACTATCAGCCCATTGAGCTACAACCAAGTTTGCATTATGAATAAACTCCAATGCAAATTTTGGATCGTCAAGTAAAGGTTTTGAGAAATAAAGAAATTGCATCTGTAAAAGTTTTATGGAGAAACCACAATGTTGAAGAAGCAACATGGGAACTAGAAGAAATGATGATGCAAAAGTACCCTCAATTGTTTCACTAGAAAAGTTTCGAGGAAGAAACTTTTTGTAAGGAGGGGAGAATGTGACGACTTGAAAATTTTGTTTATCTATAAATAATTTATTTACTCATATTTGTTTCCTTATTAATATGTATAGTTAATATATGATGTTTTTGAATGTTTAAATATTTGTGGACCCATTAAAGGGTTATAATTTGTTTGGAGGTTGATTATGAGGACAAGCAAATTATGTTTATATTGATTGAAGGAGTCAAGCGTCCAGATTAGTAAATCTCATGCTAAAAAGAATGGGGTACGTAAGAGCAATTACCTCATGAGTATGTTAGTTAAGTTGATTAGTAAGCTGTTTGTGTGTCATTAGTGGATAAAGCTTATGTGCATGAACAACAGGAGTTGCTTATTACATGTATTAGTTGTTAAGAATCATGATGAGCTGTCATTTTACCGTTCAGATTAACTAATCACTTTATTTCAAGGCTTAATCTCAGCCTACTATAAATACTTCATTCAGAGGTAAAATTTTAATCTCTTTTCTAAAGATTTTCTCTCCTAAAGTTCTTCTTTAAACCTACCATCTTCATATAATTTCAAGTTATTTCTTCTGGACGATTTCTTTCCAACAGGCTTTCATCTCTTTCTTCAACCCAAGAGTTAAGAATCTTATGTTCTCCTCTGCTTTTCGTTATTACGTAGTATCCGTAGGTATTCACTGTATGTGTTAAAGAGCGAATAAAGTGGTTTGAGAGCATGGTGTTTTGAGTCATGAAAAGATGATTATGTATCTTAGATTGAGTTGTTTTTCATTAGATAACGTTCTTGATCGTGAAAGACTCCCTTTTATCAGAGACAAGTTCATCGGGGACTAGACTTAGCCTACTACAAAATTGTCTCATATTATCTCATCAAAGATTGATCATGGAACTTATCAGGAGTAGCCTTGCCGTAGAAACATGATTCTCCACTCACTGAATTAAAATCAGCAACATAGAGATCTCCTTTTCTTATCCCTGATAAAACCAGCTTCCCATCACTTTCATTTGAGATTAGGCACTGATCTCTTTTGAAAGAAGTGATGAACCCTTTGTCACTTAGTTGACTTATGCTTAGCAAATTATGCTTGAGCCCATCAACCAGTGCTACATTTTCAAATGAGACACTCCCATTTGCTGCTTTGCCATAACCAAGAGTTAGTCCTTTGCTGTTATCACCAAATGAAATTATTGGACCAGCCTTTTCTTAGAATTCTGTGAGCAGGGCTTTGTTTCCTGTCATATGCCTTGAGCAGCCACTATCTAGAAACCAGATTTGACTGCTTTTGATCTTTCCCTGCACACAAGAAAACATTTAAATTATTTTTGGTACCCAATTTGTTTTGGGTCACAGTAATAGATAATACAGCTTTATCTTTATTGATGACTTTTGGTTTTGGCAAATTTAACACTTTCTCCTTTTTAGGAGCTTCAACATATGCTTTTGATTTCTCGACAGTTATTTTGCCTTTTTCCTTGGAGGAGCAGGCTTTAACAGTTGGTAAATCATCAGCATACAAAATTGTGCCAGTTAAAATTTGTGGTTTTTCTTTGCATTGAAAAGATAAATGATTACAATTACCACAATTCCAGCACACTTTTCTAGGGGCTTCATGAATGGAAGAATAATTGCTAGTTTTATTAACACCTAGCTTACCCTTTCTATTCTTCTTGCTTTCCCCTGACAGGCCTTTTTCCCTTGACGGGCTACTACGGCCTGATGCACTCTTTCGCCCTGACGACTGTGTATCCACTGATGCACAGTCTAGTTCTTGCATAACTGGAGGGTTTAGTGCTTTGGCAAGAGTAAGTTTCTTGCCTCTCCCACTACTAGTGGAAGCTTCACTAACTGGGAAAATATTCCCTGATTCTAGCTTTGCTGCTGCCTTAACAAACTTGATAGGTTGTGTTGGCCTTTTTCCAAAGCTAGCTGCCATCTTAACCTTAATGGGAGGTTGCTGCACTTGAGTCTCTTCATAGCCCAAACCAGATTTTGGATCAGATTTCTGACTTTTCAAACGATCCTCCACTTTCCTGCTAGACTCACTCCATCTCTTAATGACTTCCCTTTCTCGACTGAGAAGATTCGAGGTCCATTCCTCTCTTTTAATAGCACAGTCAAGGAGATTTTTAGTCCTTGAGAGTTCTTTTTCAAGACTCTCAAGTCTGGAGTTTTCTGATTCTAAAAGAGTGTTCCTAGCAGATAACTGTTCATTAATTTTCTGCACTCTCTCACTTTCAGCTACAGCACTCCTCAGGGTGTCATAGAGATCCTTTATCTCACAAGCCATTTCCTTAACAGTTTTAACACAATCCGTTTTAGACATGTTAGAGGAAATTTCGAGGCTTACCTGTGAGCTGCTACTGTCAGTGGATGAGGCCATCAAGGCTAGGTTGACATACTCTTCATTTTCTTCCTCATCAGAGTCAGCCCAGTCCTTTCCCTCTGCTATATATGCTTTTCCCTTCTTGTTTGCATTAAGAAGGTCAAAGTATTTCTTCTTGTAATCCACAACAGCTTCTTTGTCTCTGGATTCACCATCTTTTGTGGCCTTGCAACACTCATTTGCAAAGTGACCCATCTCATTACATTTGTAGCACTTTATTCTTGATTTGTCAATAAAGTTTTTCATGCTACTGGGTTTCCTTGCTGAAAATCTTTTAGATCCTGAAGGCTTTTGGAATTTTAGCTTTGAAAACCTTTTTGCAAGAAAGGTCATTATTTCATCTAGCTACTCTAACTCTTCCGGAGTATATTCTTCCTCCTTGAAGTCAGCTTCTTTGTCCCCTTCTATGTCAGCATCTTCTAGTTGCTACTTCATCAAGACACTTGGCCTTGCTTCTTGTTTGTCCTTCGTGGCAGCCATCAGGGCTACAGATTTAAGCTTTCTAGCACCCCTGACATTTCAGATCATTGTTGAACCTCAAGTTCATATGTCTTTAGGGTGCCATAAAGCCTATCCAAGTCTAGAAGATTCATGTCCTTGGATTCCCTGATGGTTGTCGTCTTAGGATCCCATGATATGGGAAGAGCTCTCATGAACTTTCTGTTCACATCCTTGTTAGCATAGGCCTTCCCATATAATCTCAGGTCATTTACCAACCTGTTAAATCTGTCAAATATTTCAGTGAGTGTTTCACCATTTTTCATTGTGAACCACTCATACTGTTGTGTCAACAGCTGCAATTTATTTTCCCTCACTTCCTCAGTACCATCACAAAGGATTTGTATGGTATCCCATATAGATTTAGACGTGGTAAGATTCATGATACTATTCAGCATATCATCGTCTAGACCATTATACAAGATCCTAGTGACTTTAAGATCATTTTTCACCTTTTCTCTTTCCTCTATAGTCATTTCGTCAGTTGTCTTTGGGACAAGCTTTTCAGGAATACTGACTCCATTAACAACTTCTATAGGAATGAGCTTCTTGGGAACGTGAGGTCCTTCTTCTAGAATCTGCAAATATTCATCATCAATAGCTCTAAGTTGAACTATCATTCTTTGTCTCCAGAAGAAGTATTTTCCCCTTTCCAACATGGGACTTTACTGTTTCCAGCTTTGTTGGCCATAGATACTGATCGTTTTTAGCAAGTGAAATCTGCTAAGAGGCTCTGAAACCAATTGTTAGTGCAATATAAGCACAAGTGTTTGTAGAAGCGGGGGGGGGGGGGGGGATGAATACAAACACCTGAATCTTTTCGCTCTTTTAAACTTAAAAGTGATTACTAGAAACAGTTGAAACAAATAGAAAAATTATGAGAAATAAACACACAGATTCAAGTTAAAATAGTTATATTAAAACTTGGGGTTTTTCTGGAAATCTGTATAATCACAAATGTGATTTACAGCTACAAATTCTGTGAATAAGGTTCACAGCTTCTCACTCTCACTAGCTTCTAACTTTCTTTGAAATATCTCTCTCAAGATCTATTACAAAGCTTCTCTCTAGTGTTTGTGTGCTTCAGCGTTTGTTTGATCTGTTGGATAGATTCAATCACCGTATTTTTGTAATGAGAGCTTCGTTGCTTATATGATAAATCAGTGAGTTGAAATTACGTGCTTGAGACGTGTTGCTCTTCTCAACTTAGCCGCAAGTATGTCACATCGAAACTTTATGTGTCAGACTGTTGCATGCTTTGTTGCTACTTTTCTTCCCCTAATCTGTGTGCATTTAATGCGTGAGAGTTCTCATTGGATCAAAAACAAACTTCAAGAAATATCTTTCCAGTTGATATTTCTTGTTTCTGAAACACGTTACGTTGATTTCCGTGTAAGTACTGATGACGGGTGCATGCTGTCATAACGATCCACTGACTATCAGCCCTAATGGACTTTGGTCAGTGCTTCTGGATCCCCTGATGCTTATTGACTGGATCAGGGCTTCAACCTTTACTTGAGTTTTACTCAATGCTCCTTTGATCCTGATGGTTATGACTGACGGCATACACTGATGGCTTCCACTGATGTCATGTTGGTCATTCTCCCTGACGGGTTACCCTGTTGGGTTTGTCTGACACTAACATGTCCTGAAGTGTTTCCCTGACGGGTTGGTCTGCCCTCGTCATACCCTGACAGGTTCCCCTGATGGGTTCCAATCAACGCAACTTAGAATTCTGATGTGCGGAATACTTTGACTTTTTACTAGTAGCATCAGGCATTCTTCTTCACTTTGTCAAGTCCTTTGAATGCTTCTGTTTTCTGACTTGCCTTGTGAAGTTATTGACCATCCACTGATGAAAAAGTTTATCATCAGTGGATGCAAAACTTGTGCTGATCTTAAGGTTTATAAAGTACCTCAAGTATTTACAGTTGCACAATTTATTACATAATCATCATCATCATCATTTATCTTTAACAGCTACCTATCTACTTAAAGAAGAAGTCAACTATTTGTGGGAAAATACTGAACGATTAGAAAGAACTAGGAGGTTGACAACTAGAAATGAACAAGCAGGAAGTGATGTTTTTACCTAGCTTCAATTCATGGAATTTTTCTATAATCAATACTTTCCAGTTAGTACTACGGATGAGCT
This sequence comes from Centella asiatica, assembly GCA_014636745.2. NCBI lineage: Eukaryota > Viridiplantae > Streptophyta > Magnoliopsida > Apiales > Apiaceae > Centella > Centella asiatica. The sequence continues at coordinate 13,908,621 of CM025787.1, read as the reverse complement.
AGAAAGGAATTCTTAGAATTAGGACAAAGAGATATGACGGTAGAAGAGTATGAGAAGAAGTTTAATGAACTCCAAAGGTATGCCCCACATTTGGTAGATACTGAAAGAAGAAAGACAAGGAGGTTTGAGCATGGTTTGAATCCATAGTTGCATGACAAGATTGCTATTCTATGTCTGGACAACTATGCTGAAGTCGTTCAGAGAACGAAAGTAGCTGAGAAAAATGGCAAGCTACTTCGAGATTTTAACCGGGAAAACCGAAAGGAGGGAAAAAAGAGAGGAAACTACTCCAATAACAACATCTACAATAATCAAGGAAATGGAGGATAGGGAAGACCACAAACCAATCCAGTTGTGGTAAAACAAGAGGAAGGAAGAGCACCCAGTAACAGTGACAAAAGGAAAAGGAATTTCATTATTGACCCAAGTAATAACAAAAGGAGGATCACAATTTGTAACAAATGTGGAAGGAATCATGGAACTTCTCCATGTTTAGTGGGAACAAATATATGTTTTAAATGCCATCGACTTGGGCACACTGCACTTAATTGCCCAAATCAAGCACCAGTTGTCACCCAACCTTGGTATCGTTCACAGTAGCAACAATACCAGCCACAAGGCACCAGCCGCACCATGGAAACTGTAAGAAGATGTTACACTTGCGGTCAGAAGGACCACATCTCCAACACTTGCCCTCAAAAGAAAAGTCAAGGCAAGCTGCCATTGATAGGACCCAGTACAGTATCAAGTCGCCCTCAAGCTAGGATTTACAATATAACTGTGCAAGATGCATTGATGTCTAATCACGTAGTTACAGGTATGCTACTAATCAACTCAGTTCAAGTACATGCTTTATTTGATTTCGACGCGACTAGGCCTTTTATATCTTAACGTCTTCTTAAGGATATGAACATTGCTCCTATATGCTTAGAAACACCTTTAGAAGTCGTGGTAGCTAACCAAGAGGTGTATATTGCCAAGAATGTACTACTTAATTGTAGTGTAAAGATAGGAAAATATGACTTCCCTACAAATTTAATACCATTTCCATTAAGAGAATTTGACATGATACTAGGCATGGAATGGTTGCATAAATGCCAAGCTAATATAGATTGTAAAAGGAAGAAGGTTTCCTTAAGAACACTCTCAAACAACATAGTGTTATTCCATGGATGTAAGACCACCAAATCATCTCATTTTCTTACAATGATACAAGCCAAGAAAATGATACGCAAAGGATGCGAAGAATTCTTGGCTATGTACATGACACAAAAAGGGAAGAGCTAAAAATGGAAGACATTCCCATTGTGAGAGAATACAGAGATGTATTTTCAAAAGAATTATCGGTATACCCCAGATAGATAGGTAGAGTTTGGAATTGAGCTAATACCAGGAACTACTCCAATTTCCAAGGCTCCTTATAGGATGGCCCCTTTGGAATTAAAAGAGCTCATGGTGCAACTACAAGGATTATTGGATCAAGGATTCATTAGACCAAGTATCACACCGTGGGGAGCATCTGTATTATTTGTAAAGAAGAAAGATGGATCCATGAGATTATGCATCGACTATAAAGAATTAAATAAGGTAACGGTGAAGAACCAATATCCTTTTCCTAGGATCGACGACTTGTTCGATCAACTTAAGGATGCAAAGTATGTTTTAAAGATTGACTTGAGATCAAGATATCATCAATTAAAGATTAAGACTGAAGATGTTCCTAAGTCAGCTTTTAGAACTCGATATGGTCATTACAAGTTTATAGTAATGCCATTCAGACTTACCAATGCCCCAACTGCTTTTATAGATTTGATGAACCGAGTTTTCAAGTCACAATTAGATAAATTCATCATTGTATTCATCGATGACATTCTCATTTACTCCAAAATGGAAGGGGAACATGTCGAGCATTTAAGAATGGCGTTGGAAACACTAAGACAAGAAAAACTCTATGCCAAATTTTCAAAGTGTGAATTTTGGCTAAGGGAAGTGAAATTTTTAGGGCATGTAATCAATGAGTATGGTATATCGGTAGATCCCACAAAGGCTGAAGCCACCAAGTGTAAAGCTTCTTAGGATTAGCAGGATACTATCATAGATTCGTCCAAGATTTTTCCAAGTTAGCAGTTCCATTGAAGAATCTAACAAGAAAGATAGTAAAGTACACTTGGACTCCAGCATGTGAAAGAAGTTTTCAAGAACTGAAGAAAAGACTAACCACTACTCCAGTACTAAGTTTACTAGATAACCAAGGAGATTTTGTGATCTACAGTGATGCCACAATGAATGGGTTAGGAGTTGTTCTAATACAACATGGCAAAGTTATTGCCTATGCATTTCGACAACTCAAGGACTGCGAAAAATGATATCCAGCTCACGACTTAGAGTTAGCTGCTATCATATTCGCATTAAAGATATGGAGACATTATTTGTATGGGGAGAAATGTGAGATTTATACTGATCATAAAAGCTTTCTAATACACCTTCACACAAAAAGAGTTGAACATGAGGCAAAGACGGTGGTTAGAGCTAATTAAAGACTATGATTGTTCAATCAATTATCACCCTGGTAAGGCAAATGTAGTAGCTGATACTCTAAGTAGATGTGAAAGGTTAAACGAGATAACAATTCAAGAAGAAGTAAGGATGGATTTGGAACGATTACAATTTAATGTTATCACAACCCAACAAAGGGAAGAAACAGAGCCAGAAGTTAGTGCAAAACCAAGTTTATTGAAAATCATCAAGGAAGCTCAAGAAGAATATGTAGAGGAGAGGGAAAGGTTGTTAAAGGGAGAAGATAGAAAATGACAAATCCACGACGATGGATTGATTAAATTTGAAGGTAGAATCTGGATTCCAACAAAATTGGAGTTAAGAAGAAAATTATTACAAGAGGCCCGCAATTCCAAATTCTCGGTACATCCAGGTCAAAGAAAATTGTACCAAGATTTGAAACAAAATTTTTGGCGGCCTAATATGAAGAGGGAAATAGCTGAATGGGTAAGCACGTGTCTCACCTGTCAGCAAGTAAAGGCAGAAAATCAGAAGCCAAGTGGTCTGCTACAATCTTTAGATATCCCATAATGGAAATAAGAATATATCACAATGGACTTCGTGGCTGGATTACCAGTAACTCAAAAGAAATAAACACAATCTGGGTAATAGTGGAAAGATTGACTAAATTTGCACATTTCCTACCTATTAAAGACACCTACAAAATGGATCAATTGGTCCGATTATATGTGAAAGAAATCCTCAGCCGACATGGAGTGTCAATCTCAATCGTGTCAGATCGTCACCCGCGCTCCACGTCTAGATTCTGGCAAAGCTTTAAAGATTGTCTAGGAACAAGATTGGACATGAGTACTGCCTTTCACCTGCAAACTGATAGGCAATCCAAAAAAATAATCCAAACTTTAGAAGATATGCTGAAAGCATGTTCTTTGGATTTTAGAGGACATTGGGATGAACACCTACCACTCATTGAGTTTACCTATAGCAACAGCTTTCATACAAGCATAGGAATGGCTCCATTTGAAGCTTTATATGGTAGGAAGTGTAGAACACCTTAATATTGGAATGACGTTGAAGAAAGAAAGCTAGAAGGACCAAAAATGGTTCAACAAACTGAGAATGCAATCTGAATTATCCGAGCGAGGATAAGAGCAGCTCAGGATCGACAATATACGCAAATCACCACCAAAAGGATCAAAAATTAGAAATAGGAGGTTATACATTGCTTAAGATCTCACCATGGAAAGACATTATGCGTTTCGGGCAAAAAGGAAACCTAAGTCCCCGTTATATCGGACCATTAGAAGTACTTCGCTGCATTGGCAAAGTAGCTTACCAACTAGCATTGCCCCCAGCTCTAGAACATGTTCATGATGTTTTCCATGTATCAATGCTATGACCCTATAAAGAGGACCACATTGGCATTATCGATTACCAACCCATCGAACTTCAACCAAATTTGCATTATGAAGAGATTCCAATGCAAATTTTAGATCGTCAGGTGAAGATTCTAAGGAATAAAGAGATTGCCTCCGTAAAAGTTTTATGGAGAAATCACAATGTTGAAGAAGCAACTTGGGAACTAGAGGAAATGATGATGCAAAAGTACCCCCATATTTTTCTTTTTCATTAGTTAAGTTTCGAAACTTTTTTTTTTTTGGGGGGGGGGGG
>CM025787.1:13875493-13894348 GCA_014636745.2 Centella asiatica | reverse complement strand
CCCCCCCCCCCCCCCCCCCCCCCCAAAAAAAAAAGAAGTTTCATCCTCGAAACTTAGCTAACAAACATATGGGGATATTTACTAATCATAGCGCTCTCAAGCTCCCAAGTTGCTTCCTCTACACTGTGATTCCTCCATAACACTTTTACGGAAGGAATTTCTTTATTCCTAAGAACTTTTACCTGTCGATCTAAAATATGGACAAGGACATCTTCATAATTTAAATCCGGTTGAGGCTCTATCAGTTGATAATCTTTTATTCCTCTATGATCGGCTTTGTAAGGGCGTAAGACTGATTGTGAAATACATCGTGAATGTGGCTTAAAGCTGGTGGTAGTGCTAATTGGTAAGCCACTTCACCGATTTTTCTCAACACTTCAAATGGTCCCATATAGCGGGGACTCAACTTTCCTTTCTTGCCAAAATGCATTACACCCTTCCAAGGTTACACTATTAATAATGCATAACTTCCTATTTCCATAGTTTGGTTCTTCCTGTGTTGATCAGCATACTGTTTCTGTCGGTCTTGAGCCGCTTTCATTCTCATTCTGATTATCTTGATCGCTTCCTCAGTCTGTTGAATTATCTCTGGTCCAATTAGCTTCCTTTCTCCTAATTCATTCCAATAAAGTGGAGTTTTGCACTTTCTATTGTACAATGCTTCGAATGGTGCCATGCCAATACTGGCATGATAACTATTATTGTACGCGAATTCGATCAGTGGTAGATGGTTGTCCCAATGGCCCTTAAGATCGAGAATGCAAGCTCGTAATATATCTTCTAGTGTCTGAATGATGCGTTCAAATTGACCATCTGTTTGGGGGTGATAGGTTGTGCTCATATCTAGTCTCGTTCCTAGATATTCTTGGAAGCTCCTCCAAAATCTTGAGGTAAACCTCAGATCTCGATCGGAGACGATGGAGACTGACACTCCATGTCGACTCACGATTTCCTTAACATATAATTTCACCATCTGGTCCATCTTGTATGTGTACTAGATGGCCAAAAAGTGTACCGGTTTGGTCAATCTATTGACTTTGACCTAAATGGCGTTCATCCCTCCAAGCGTGGTTGGTAATCCAACTACGAAGTCCATCGTGACAAACTCCTACTTCCACTCGGGAATATCTAATGGTTGAAGTAGTTCACTTAGTTCTTGATGTTTCGCTTTAATCCTTTGGCACATTAAGCATCTACTCACCCAATTAGCGATCTCTCTCTTCATATTGGGCCACCAAAAGTCTTGTTTCAAGTCCTGGTACATCTTCGTGCCTCCTGGATGAATAGAGAATTTTGAGTTGTGGGCTTCGTGTAGAAGTTCTTGTCTCAATTTAGTTTTTGCAGGAATCCACACTTGTCCTTCATATCGCAACAATCCATCGTTGTGAATGCAACACTTACCTTTCTCTCCCTTAATTAATTTGTCCATTTCCTCACGATGATCTTCTTGTGCAATTTTAATGACGTCATGCAATTGAGGCCAAGCTCGAATTTCTTCTTCCATGTCCATCCTCTAAGTGGTGGTAAGAGCATTGAGTTGTAAGCGCTCAAATTCCTTTTTGATCACTTCTTGGATAGTCATCATGTTTAGTCTTTCACGACGGCTGAGCGCGTCAGCAACCACATTCTCCTTTCTGGGGTGGTAGTTGATAGAGCAATCGTAGTCCTGAATCAATTCTAACCAATGTCTTTGTCGCATGTTGTGTTCCTTTTGCGTGAATATATACTTCAAACTTTTGTGATCAGTATATAGCTCGCACTTCTCACCGTAAAGGTAGTGTTTCCAAATCTTCAGCGCAAAAATGATGTCTGCCAATTCTATGTTGTGCGTAAGGTATCGTTTTTTGCATTCTTTTAACTGTCTTGAGGCATAAGCAATCACATTGTCATGCTGCATCAAAACTGCCCCAAGTCCTTATTTCGATGCATCGTTGTAAATGACAAATTCGCCTTTGTCATCCGGTAATGTCAAGATAGGGGCTGTAGTCAATCTTGTCTTCAACACTTAGAAACTCTTCTCACAATCAGAAGTCCAAACAAATTTCACAATCTTTCTTGTAAAGTTCATCAAGGGTACAACTAATTTTGAGAAGTCCTTTACGAACCTTCGGTAGTAACCTGTCAAACCCAAGAAACTCCTTACTTCGGTTAGGCTTGTTGGCCGAGGCCACTTCGTGATTGCTTCGATCTTATTGGGGTCCACTGCAACACCAATTTCATTGATCACATATCCGAGAAACTTCACTTCCTTCAGCAAAAATTCTCATTTGGAAAATTTGGCAAATAATTGCTCCCTACTTAGAATCTCTAGTGTCGTCCTTAGGTGCTCTTCATGTTCTTTCTCCTTCTTCGAATAGATGAGAATATCATCAATGAAAATGACGATAAACTTATCTAAGAATGGTTTGAAGACACGATTCATCAATTCCATGAAAGTTGTTGGTGCATTTGTCAATCCAAATGGCATCACTAGGAACTCGTAGTGGCCATAACGAGTTTGGAATGTCGTTTTCGGTATGTCCTCCACTTTGATCTTCAATTGATGTACCTTGAATGAAGATCAATTTTCGAGAAGTACTTCCCTCCTTTGAGTTGGTCAAAAAGGTCGTCTATCCTCGGTAGGGGGTACTTATTCTTAATCGTTTCCACCACTGTTCAGACTATTATTGTCGTTGTTCCCTTCTTTCTTTTTCACACTCACACCACCAAAGTTCTGATGGTTTCCCTTCCACTTGTCTCCCTTCTTGTTTTCTCAATTGTATCGTGTACCGTTTTGTTACTCCATTTAGCGATTCTTGCTTTTTCCATAACTACATCAAAGGTCTCCAGTTGGAAGATTGTCACCTGCCTCAGAATCCAAGGGTTCAACCCTTGTTCAAATCTTTTAGCCTTCCTCCCTTCATCTCTCACCTAGTGGGGAGCGTACCTCATCAGCTCATTAAATTTCACCTCGTACTCGTCCACCGTCATGGACCCTTGCTTCAGATTTAGGAACTTCAACTCCATTGCATTGGAGACACTTAGGGGGTAGAACTTTTCCCTTAACTTCTGAGAGAACTGCTCCTAGGTTATCACTATGTTGGTGTTTCTTACAGCTTCCCTTTTTGTTAGTTTCATCCTCTTGGCCCCTTTCCACCAATGGTTGGCTCCTCTTTCAGAACGAAAGCCATATATTTAGTCTTGCAATCTTTTCGAACATCTACCAAGTCGAAGGCTTTCTCGATCTCCTCCAACCAATATTGTGCTACCATGGGTCCTCCCTTCCTGTTAAAGGTTGGCGAGTTGATGCCAGTGAACTATCAGATACATGGTCCACGGGCAGCAGACCTTGGTGGTTGGGGTGGTAGTGGAGCTGGTTGGTATGTGACTACTACATCTCGAATGATCTGAAGGAATTGAGCTAATGGGTTGTCGACTGCATTCCCGGTGTTGTTGTTGTTCGCAGAGTTATTGTCATTGACTGGGGGTGGTGGTAGATTGTGTGGGGGATTGCAGTTAATCCCTTCCACCTCCTCTGAGCTGTTGTCCTCTACAACAACTTCGTCAGCATTAACAACTCGATTTCCTCTCTCCAGACATGCTGAATTTTTGAGCCTCAATATGTTGTTAAGGGAGGTTATCTTTTTAGGCCTTCCTGGTTTCCTGCCTCCAGCCATGATCTGCTATAACATACACATAGAGTTAAACATTCTCCACGAAGCATTCCATTCTTTATGTGGCTCAAGAAAATTATGATGCCATTAATGTAAGTTTATAAGGTGAAGAGTACTAAGGAAAACATAAGAATTTAAACACATCAAAATAATCATCATCCATAAACACAAGAGGATGTCATAGACATCATCCTCTACCATTCTCAAAACCAGTCAGGCATAGGCCAAAAATAAATTAACTAGGTGAATACATCAGTGGTAGTCACAGTTACCCTTCACAGTTCAATATAATATACAAAATAGACTCTGTTTAAAACTTCACATCGGTCTATTATGTCTAATCATCCTCGTCCTCCATGTCCAGTGGTCCCTCATGTTCAGCCTTTTGTTCCCACTACTGAGACTGCACATGTGTCTCCTCAATTTGGCGCGCACAGTGGGTGCTCATCTGATCCAAAAGTGTCATCGTCAGATTGGTCGTTGTTGCTGCGACCATTTGCGTATGCATCTCCAATGCCAATCGGTGGTACAGACTCTAAGTCAACCAAAAGGAGGAATACCATGCTGACGCAGCTATGCAAAATCTGAAAATAGTGGTGGCATGTCGTCGTACTGTCATGGTGCGAGCCGCCAAACGATGGTGAACTTCTGCACCGTAATCACGTACCATCTCGTCATGGAATGCCACTGGTGCTTGTTGATGTAGGGTATTTAAGCCTACAGCCCCGGATAGACTAAATCAACTTGTTGATGTACGCACAAGAAGTCGATTTAGGGTTCTTGAACGAATCACACGTTCAAGGCTATTCAAATCACACAAATAGGGTTTTGTTTATATCTCACAAACAATAAGGAATTGCAGAATAACTCTGAATTTTATTAATCAATCAACTATATCTTTATTGTACAACATGAGCAGCTATTTATAAGCTGTTAAGATCCCTATTCCTAATTGGAAAGAATATTACATTGGAAAGAAATCTAATCCAATACGGAAAGAAAACAAACCTATCAAACTAGGAAACATATACGAAAAAAATACGGAAATAAATAAAATACAAGAAAATTAATAACCGAAACTCAGTGGATAATTAAGCTGTCGGAGACTAATTATCCTCTGATGAGCAATTTTGGCTATCGAAGACTAATTAGTCTCTGACGACGTAGACTTGAACTATCGGGGACTAAGTAGTCTCTGATGACTTGAACTGTCGGGGACTAAGTAGTCTCTGATGACTTGAACTGTCGGGGACTAAGTAGTCTCTGATGACTTGAACTGTCGGGGACTAAGTAGTCTCTGATGGCTTGAACTGTCGGAGACTAAGTAGTCTCTGATGACTTGAACTGTCGGAGACTAAGTAGTCTCTGATATGACATCATCCGTAGTCTCTGATGCAAAAATTAGTCTCTGATGTGACGTCATCCGTAGTCGCAGAAATTAGTCTCTGATGCTTGCCTCGGCATCCCCTGATGCTCGTTCTCGACCAAGTCTCGGCTAGTCTAATCCCTAATTCACACTTCATCACACCAATCTTACCTAATAAGCTATAAAACTACAAATCAACTAAAACTAACTATAAGTTGATTATCCTATCACATCATACTCCCCTTCTTAAGAAACAATTGTCCTCAATTGTGTAACATCTTCACGAAAAACACAAGGAGTAAAAATCTCAACTCTAACTACTACAGAGTACAACAAAATTTTAACACATGGAAAAAGACTCCACTAGATTCTTGCCTCTATCAAATGGAATATGTAGTGCAGATTGAATTGAAAACCTACTGACCAACAATCTTTTGTCACCATGATCAAAATAGGACTTGGCATGTATTGCAGAATGAATTGTTTGATAACTAACCATTAAGATATTGCTGTCAATGTCAATATAAAACCTTACCTGCCGTAATCTCCGGCCAACATAAGACTTTGTAGTTGTTTTCCAAACTCGACATGGTGGCAAAACAACTTTTCCCTTGTAATATTCCCGATTTAATTCAGGTCCATACAAAGCATATTTCCGAAACATTGCAACAGTAACCACCATAGTCTTCTCTATTTCCTCTGACTTAGAGCTTTCAAAGGATTTGCTCAAAGGGTTCAATGCAGAAATTGGTACATCAAGTGGAAACTCCTCAGATTGAACATTCTTGAATTTAGTACACACCTGATTTAAGATCTCAGTAGGTTCACCATCACTTAATTCCGCTTCTAAAGGAACTAAATTCACATGCAAAATTCTTCTAGTAAGTAGTTGTGAACCACGTGTTTCTGGTTCTTCCTCTGAGTCAACCTCAAACTCTTCATTCTTTTTCTTGTAGGCCTTTTGCTCCCCTTCTTTAGCTGTTTCTATCCCCTTGGAAACATAGGCTACTTCAATTTCTTTAATGTCATGCAAGGTCATAATTCTATTGCTAGGACATTCCCTTTGCAGTGCCCATAGCCCTTGCACTTGAAGCAAATCTTCCTATCTTCGAAAGTTAAGGTTGTAGATTTCTCCTTTTAATTCTCAATGAACTTGTGGAAGCTTGGAGTGAAACTAGCAACAGGTTGTGACTCTTCTCTCTCCTCAGGCCTCTCCCATTCAACAGTCCAGTTGTTGGGCCTTTCATGTCTACTTCTTTGAATCTTGTGTTGTCTCTCCACCTTCACAGTAAGTTTATCAACATCTTTAAAGAATACGTACGGCCTTAGTTCAACCGTGTCTGCTATTTCTTGATGCAATCCTCTCAAGAATCAAGCAATAGCTTGCTCTTCCAGCTCCACCAGTTCACAACGTAGTTTTAAGGATTCAAACTCCTTTACGTAATCTTCAACACTCATGCTACCTTGCCTAAGTATTTGCAGATGCAAATATAGCTCCTATTTGTAATAATCAGGAACAAACCTCTTCCTCATCAGGTTCTTCATAACACGCCAACTAACAATGGGCTCGTCACCATCTCGTCTTCTTTGAGCCACTAGGTTATCCCACCATAGGCTAGCATACTTCGAGAACTCCAAAGCTGCCAGTTTACACTTTCCTTCTTCTGTGTGGTTCTGGAATTCAAAGATCTTTTCGACCTTTTGAACCCATTCCAAGAACTCTTTAGGGTCATTGCTTCCAGTGAAATAAGGAACTTTTAGTTTTATATTGGAACGTTCTTCACGAACATTAGGTGGGACATTACAAACATTATTTTCCAGCTCTTGTTTTGGACCTTCAGTTTCTCGAGCATGACCGTTGTTATGTCCTAACAATCTGGCCATCATCTCTTCCAGTCGATCCAATTATGTAGTCATCGTCGCATATTGATTTTGCAAACGTTGGATCTTTGCATCTTGTAAAGTTGCTCCACGAGGTAAACCTGTTTCTCCAATATTATCGTGCCTATTTGCATCAGACATCTTCAATTTGATAAACAATCAATTAAATTTCTAATAATTCTTCATCGCAGTTTGAGCACAAAATACCATATTACACTCCACGTAGAAATCTGGAAAACAAGAAAGAGTCACACGACCTTGTTTCTCTACTCCCAACGCCAAGCCTTACTCTGATACCAATATGATGTAGGGTATTTAAGCCTACAGCCCCGGATAGACTAAATCAACTTGTTGATGTACGCACAAGAAGTCGATTTAGGGTTCCTGAACGAATCACACGTTCAAGGCTATTCGAATCACACAAATAGGGTTTTGTTTATATCTCACAAACAATAAGGAATTGCAGAATAACTCTGAATTTTATTAATCAATCAACTATATCTTTATTGTACAACATGAGCAGCTATTTATAAGCTGTTAAGATCCCTATTCCTAATTGGAAAGAATATTACATTGGAAAGAAATCTAATCCAATACGGAAAGAAAACAAACCTATCAAACTAGGAAACATATACGAAACAAATACGGAAATAAATAAAATACAAGAAAATTAATAACCGAAACTATCAGTGGATAATTAAGCTGTCGGAGACTAATTATCCTCTGACGAGCAATTTTGGCTATCAGAGACTAATTAGTCTCTAATGACATAGACTTGAACTGTCGGGGACTAAGTAGTCTCTGATGACTTGAACTGTCGGGGACTAAGTAGTCTCTGATGGCTTGAACTGTCGGAGACTAAGTAGTCTCTGATGACTTGAACTATCGGAGACTAAGTAGTCTCTGATGTGACGTCATCCGTAATCTCCGATGCAAAAATTAGTCTCGATGTGACGTCATCCGTAGTCTCCGACGTAGAAATTAGTCTCTAATGCTTGCCTCAGCATCCCCTGATGCCCGTTCTCGACCAAGTCTCGGCTAGGCTAATCCCTGATGCACACTTTATCACACCAATCTTACCTAATAAGCTATAAAATTAAAAATCAACTAAAACTAACTGTAAGTTGATTATCGTATCACATCACCTATGATGAAGGCGAGGCGGGTCTTGGAGTATCATGTTCTATTGGAGGGAAATCATGCGTCACATCACGGTTACGGCTGGAACGATGGCATATCGTGCTTTTCCGTGTTGTATGGTAAATGCACGGGCTATGATAGACAATGGAGGGTTTGGCCTCCCATGATCATGATGGGGTAAGGTTAGGGCTCCTTTGCACTAGATATGGTAGGTGCCCATCCGGTGACTTCAGGGTGTAGCTTTGCGGGGACGATGTTGTGTAAGCCGGGATTCATGGCACCTCTTGTGGGTAAGAAGCGTACAACAGAGACTCCACGCTAGGCTTCTCCTCCTTGTCAGATGAGATGTTGTAAACAGGGATGTCTATTCTAAGAAAAAGCATGGGCCATCTAGAATAATCTCACGCCATCTACATAAAACATTCTAAGTCAGTAATCTAAGATTCACAATAAACCAAGAATGCAACAATGTACCTATGGTGTGGTGCTTTCATTTTAGTCTTATCTTCCCTTAGTAGCTTCTTCCTTAAAGGTTTTAGATGATTTGACTCTAACACAAGCCTTAGCCCTTGTCCCTCTGATATAACCTAGTACCTTACTTCTATCAACCAATCCTTAAATTCCTCTACTCAAGTAATTCTGGGATATATCGTAGTATCCCCTACTTCTAGATATGGTTCATGGTCAGTGTTTCTTACGAATCACTTCCAACCGTAAACTGGTCATCTAATACCAACTGTGATGGCCCCAAAATTTCCTATCAAACTAGGGCTCCGTCAAAAGAAGGAAAAAGGATAACATCACATTCACTCGTAGCATAATTAAAGTTAAAAGGAAATAGTAGCGAGTTATTACAACCAAAAATATTACAATTCTAGTGGAAGCTAAGCTATCTCTAAATTACAGTACATAACATTACAATTTCCATATGCCTTCCTCCTTTAGTAGCCACCCATAAGGTCGACATAAGTTCAATAACCAATCATCTTTGCCTTCCCCTTGTCAGAGGGTTCAGCCTTTGTACCATGCCCTGCAAGACATTAAGTTCAACAAGAATGAGTGATTTACGCTCAGCAAGTATATACACAAATTGAAGAGGGTAAATTTGGAATGTTAATACGGGTTCAATTATGTTTATGAGGCTCAATGGAACAATACCAATGCCTCAAAAATCTTTGAAGAAATTTGAGGATCACTGATGATAAACAACGTATAACCCTCCTCGAAGAAAGACAAGTATCCACATGTGTATCTTTTTCTCAAAATAATATTCATCGGGGGCTAAACTTATTGGATCTACTAACTATACGGTATACAGTTGGCCTAACTGTAACAGTATGATCCCTCTGTGTGTGAACGTACGTAGTCACTATAATTCCTCTAGGTCAAATGACAGAACAAATCAGCACCTTTCCTTTCCACTAACCAACCATGTGGCATGACCCATTTAAGGGATATATCATTCTCATTTGTTTGCACAGATATAACATTAAAGAATAACTGATAAATCAATGTTCAGTTATATCCATGTGCATTTATTCATTTCATGCTAGCGGAAATTTAAAGCATAGCATTCTCATTTATAAAAGCAATTGAAAAATATGAGTTACACATATCGAATGAAAAGATAATGCGTTAAATTGAAATAAGTATCAGATTGAATATATATTTGCCTCGGTCCTTAGCAAAAAGGAATTCAACTTCAATTCACTCGTGAGTGAGACACTATTTACAATATGCATATAACATAAAAAATTTATACCATTGATAAAGATATGAGAAAAATGCACATGTGATGTCCAAAAATTCTCATTGTCTTAACTTGCTAACTGAACTGGTGAGTTTTAAAATAATTAATAAAAGTTTCTTAATTGAATAGAAGAAAATAATATTTTATACCCTTAAGATAAACTGCGTATAAAAGTGGACATCAGTGGATAATTTACTCGTCAGGGGATGTTTCAGCCGTCAGGGGATGTCTCTCGGCCGTCAGGGGATGGTCCTCGGCCATTAGGGAATGGTCTTGTTCATCACCAAACTCGTTGGAGGATAGTTTGTTTAGTGCCAAACTCAATAAGTCAGCGCTAAACTCCTCGACTAACAAAATTTTGTTCATTAGAGACTAATGATTTAACTCTCGGAGACTAATAACTTTAGTCTATCAGAGACCAACATCATACTGTGGGAGACTAACTACTATTTTATACAGTCAAAGACAAACTTCATGCTTAATGAGACAAAAATCATTAAACTCTAATTTGGCATCCTTAGCTAACAAATTGGTCAAAGGTCTTGATTTCTTACTAAAATCCCTAATGAATCTCCTATAGAAACCAGCGTGTCCTAAAAATGATCTAACTTCCTTAATAGATTTGGGAGGTGGTAAATTGGGAATTACGTCAATCTTGGCCTTATCGACTTCAATTCCTTTCTCAAACACAATGTGGCCAAGGACATTACCTTTTTTAACCATAAAATGACATTTTTCTCAATTTAGAAGTAGATTTTTTTCTTTACATCTTTTAAGAGTTAAGTTAAGATGGTGAAGACACTCTAAAAATGATGAACCATAAATAGAAAAATCATCAATAAAGACCTCAAGAAAATTTTCTACCATGTCAGAAAAGATGCTCATCATACATCTTTGGAAAGTGGCCGGGGCATTACATAGCCCAAAAGGCATACGACCGTAGGCAAATGTTCCAAAGGGACAAGTAAAAGTGGTTTTCTCGTGGTCTTCAACGGCAATATAAATTTGAAAATAACCAGAGAAACCATCTAGGAAACAATAATAAGCATGACCAGCTAACCTTTCTAAAATTTGGTCAATGAATGGTAAAGGAAAATGGTCTTTTCTTGTGGCAGCATTGAGTTTGCTATAATCTATATATACCCTCCAACCAAACTGGGCACAAGTGGGAATTAACTCATTTTCTTCATTTGGGACCATAGTGATCATAAACTTCTTAGGCACAACTTGTACAGGGCTAACCCAAGGACTATCAAAGATGGGATAAATGATCCCATTATCAAGACATTTCAAAACTTTTTTAAGAACCTCTTTGAGGATAAGGTTCAACCTCCTTTGTGGGTCTCTAACTGGTTTAGCATCTTCTACCAAGTGGATTCTATGTTGAACAATTGTTGGACTTATCCCCTTGATATCAGCTAATGACCATCCTATAGCTTCCTTGTTTTCTTTAAGAATAGCTAACAACTCTTCCTCTTGAGATTTTGTCAAATCTGAGGCAATGATAACAGGGAAGGTTTCTGAGGTGCCTAGAAAAGCATATTTTAGATTATCAAGAAGAGGTTTGAGTTCTAACTTGGTTGAACTCTTCTCAATAGGCCCAGATTCATGTTCAAGAGGTTGACCAACTCGTTTTATGACAAGTTCTGTGTCAGACAAAGACATTAGAGTCGTAGACTCTAATAATTCACTAATCTCATTTATATATTCATTTTCATCAAAATTTTGACCAAAATGAGTTAGACAAAAATCAAGAACTTCAAAATCACACATGACATTACTAGGCAAATCTTGAATCAAATTGACTTTGTCTAGCGGTTTATTAGTATAATCCCTAGGTTGTTTCCCTAATTTGAAGATGTCAAGGTCAATTGTCATATCACCAAAGGAAAGTTTCATTAATCCATTTCTATAATTAATTAAAGCATTAGAAGTTGCTAGAAATGGTCTTCCTAAAATGACAGGAATTTGACTATTTAGATTAAGAATAGGTTGAGTCTCTAAAACAATAAAATCAACAGGAAAAATGAATTCACCAACCTTAATGAGAACATCCTCCACAACCCCCTTGAGTACTTTGATAGAACGATCAGCTAATTGGAGTGTGACACTTGTCTTTTTTAACTCTCCTAAACCAAGATTTTGGTACACAAAAAATGGTAAAAGATTGACACTAGCTCCTAAATCAAGTAAAGCTTTTTAAACGAAAGTGTCACCAATTATACATGAAATTGTAGGACATCTAGGATCCTTATATTTCATGGGGACTTGACTTGAAAGAATTGAACTAACTTGAGCAGTTAGAAAAGCCTTCTTAGGAACATTAGTGGTTCTTTTATGAGTACATAAATCTTTCAAACACTTAGCATAAGAGGGAATTTGTTGAATAGCATCTAGAAGAGGAATGTTTATTTTTACTTGCTTAAATACTTCTAGAATTTTATCCAAATTAGCTAACTGCTTGTTAGAAATAAGTCTAGATGGAAATAGGGCTTTTGGGTTGAAGTCTTTTTCACTAAACTTAGATTCAACTTTCTTGGAATCAACAATTTGTGATACAGGTCATTCTAGCTCAGGAGAAATGAGTTTCTCCAATTGAACAAATTCAGAATTGGATAGACTAGACTTAGCATTCAAAATTCTCTCTTCCTTAGTATCAAGTCCAACATGATTGTTAAAAAGATTACCAGATCTCAAGGTGATTATGGAATTTACTTGATTAGTAGAATTACTATCTAAAGGATTAACTTGAGGAGATCTTTGTTTAGAGTTTGAAAACTTTGGATTACCATCAGGCTGACTAGGAAATCTGTTCTTTTCTCTCTCACTAACAATAGTTGCTAACTAACTCATTTGTACCTCTAATCGAGAGATGGCTTGGGCATTCGCAGTTAACAATTGCCGATCTTGAGTCATATTATGCATAAAATTTTCTTGAGATTTCACTAGTGCTTCAACATTTTTCTCTAGACCACTTAGTCTCTTATCATTGACACTGGGAAAACCTGGTGGAAACTGTGGTTGAGGTATAGAATTGGCATTAGGAAGTGGAGCAAAATTAGGCTTTGGGTAATTAGTGAGAGGTGTACTAACTTGAGGTAGATTACTACATTGATATGAGAGGCCTTGATTCCAAGAAAAATTAGGGTGATTTCTCCAACCAGGATTATAAGTGGGAGCATACGGGTCATCCCTAAGCCTTTAAAACATTGCATTTAATTGTTCAAACTCCTTGTCTTGGGATATGACTCTAGAACACTCTTCTATCACATGGTTGGGTCAATTACCCTTAAGACACATGGGTGTCGAAAGTTGGTGTACCCCTGATGGGCTTTTATCTCTAGCACTTCAAGTTTTTTAAGCATACTCGCCAATTTAGCCTCGGTTGCAACAGAATTTTCAACTACATGTATACCCCTAGATGACCTAGACCTTTTATTATCCCCTGTTGTTTCACATTGCATACTTTTTTCGGCTAAATCCTCTAAAAATTTCCAAGCTTGTTCATCACTTTTAGCCATAAATTCACCTTGACACATGGATTAAACCATGGTTCTAGTTTGATAATCTAAGTCTTTATAAACAATTTGACAAAGACTCCATTTTTTAATTCCATGGTGTGGACACTGGGACAACAAATTTTTAAATCTTTCAAAATATTTTCAAAACGACTCTTTTTCATATTGAGAAAATTGATTAATTTCAATCCTTATTTTGGCAGTTTTGTGATTTGGAAAATATTTCTTGAGAAAAACAATAATAAACTCGTCCCATGTTTTGATAGATGTGTTAGGAAGACTATATAACCATTTCTTGGCATTATCTTTTAAAGCAAAAGTGATGAATCTAAGCTTAATTGAATCTTCACTCAACTATTGAATTTTTATTAAAGCACAAACTTCCTCAAACTCTTGTATAAACATGTAAGGATCCTCTTCACCAGTGAACCTAGGTAACATACTTACAAAATGTGGTTTAAGTTCAAAATTATTACCATTGGGTTCCGGTAAGACAATACATGTGGGTTGGGCCGATCGGGCAGAATAACAACGATCCTTAAGGGTTATGTTTGGTTGAACTTGACCCGCCATTTTTAATTCAATTGACTCTTTTAGAAGTGCAACTTCAAAGTCAAGTTTTCTCACAAGTCTTTTAGATTTTTTATCCCTAACCCAAATTGATTGTTGCATACACCAAACAAATAGGCAAATAGTCAAGTAAGCATAAAAATAAAAATAAATAAATATTTCCTAAATTTATAAAAATCCTAAAATTCTACACAGCTCCTAACTTGTTAAGATAAGCTGAAAGGTCCAACCAAATCCAAAATTATTCAAACTAATTGGTCAGGTCGGCATGTGGGAGTCTCTCCTTGAAAATGAAAGTGACTAATTAGATAACCACTATTCCCAAAGCAAATAGCCTCAAGCACGCTTTTCTAGACACCAATTACTTGGCCAGGTAAGCAATAGCTTGCCTAGATACCAATAGTAAGAATAATTAAAAATTTAGAACTCTCATTAGACTACCTTCTTAATGAGCTCGAAATCCTAGGGGCTAACGTCTACTTCTTTTTATTTTAGCTTGAAAATGCAATATGTGATTTAGTGATTTTTGGGCCAAGGAAGGGTGATGAAATCCCCACCTTATCTTTATGTTGGGTTTTTGCCCTTAAAAATTATTAAAATGAATGCACACGTAAACAAGCACGTAATATATAAAAGTAGTAACAATTAATATGCTTAACTACGTGTTCTACGACTAAAGAAAAGAAAAAAGAATGGTACGTACCTTAGGTCCTCCAGCACTCACCAACATTTATTAAAAAAAAATGCTACTAAAATAAATAAATAAATAAACCTAGTGTTCTATGCCTAAGTGGGCATGAAAAATGCATGAATACGCACATAATATTTAACTAAATATATATATATATATATATATATATATATATATATATATATATATATATATATATATATATATATATAAATGAAAGTTTTTTTTATTTTTTTTTCACTTCTTTTATATATTTTTCTTATATTTTATATTGTGAGAAGAGAAAAAAAAAATTGGGTACCTCGATGACTTAATACTAATGATCAAAATAACTTGGTGTGCCTGAATTGCGATCCAACGTCTTTTTTGCACCGATTTGTCACAAGTTTTAAGATCAAGAGTATTAAGTCCGCAATTTCAAAATTAACGACCAAATTTTTTTTCCTGCAATCACAACATAGAACTAATTAATAAATATAAACATATATAATTAATAAACTAAATCGAAGAATCAATATCAAGAATTTAAAATGAATCTTAATCCCCGGCAACGGCACCAAAAACTTGATGTGTATAATTTCTGCAAGTGTACAGATCCTTGTAGTATCAATGCTCATACAGGTCGATCCACAAAGATTAGAAAATTCTAATATTCTTGATATTTAACTCAGGCAAAATAGAGACGTAATGATTGAGAAGATTGTGTAATTAATCCTAATATAAATAAAATAATAAATATGATATAAATATTTTAAACGGAATAATTTAAACTAACTTAAACATAAATAAATTATAATTAGGAGAGACAATAATAACGAAGTAGAAAATCATTGTGACGTATATTGAAATATAAAGCTGTAATGAACGATGTAATCACGAAAAAAATAAAATATTATTGACTCCGTAATCAAGTGTTTACAAAGATGAAATAATTGATAATTGAATAGAAGTAATAAGAAAAATAATGTATAGACGGCTGAAGGAAGAAAGTAAAAAAACGAATGAAAAAGTGTAAACTTGAACAAGAAAACTCAAAACTAAAAAAAACTCTCTTTTAGAGTTAATTGATGATGATGATGTTTAGAGAATAAATTGTGCATCTGTAAATACTTAAGGTACTTTATAAACCTTAATATCAGCACAAGTTTTGCATCCACTGATGATAACATTATTCATCAGGGGATGATCAAACACTTCACAAAACAAGTCATAAAATGGATCATCTAAAGGACTTGACAAAGTGAAGAGGAATGTTTGTTGTTACTCTAAAAAGATTGAAGTATTTCGCACATCAGATATTCCAAACAAAGCTTCAATGATTAAGAATCATCAAGGGAACTCGTCAGGGGAACGCGTCAGGATATGGCAGTGGCTGGCCAAACTCATTAGGGGGAACGCGTCAGGGCATGAACAATACATGTCATATGTCAGGGGAAAACATCAGGGTATGACAGTATTGGGCTAACCCATCAGGGTAACCCGTCAGAGGGAATGCTCAACACTTCATCAATGGAAGCCATCAGTGTATGTCGTAAGTTATAACATCAGTGGATCAAGAAGCACTGAGTGAAACTCAAGTGAAGGTTGAAGCCCTGATCTAGTCTTTATCAAGACTTATGATCAGGGGATCCAAGAAGCACTAATCAAGTTCATCAGGGGTTGTTGTCAGTGGATGGTTATGATTGCATACACCCGTCATCAGGACTTACACTCAAATCAACGAAGCTTATTACAAAAGCAAGAGAAATTAACTGGAAAGATATTTCTTGAAGTTTGTATGGTCCAATGACAGCTCTTGAACATTAAATGCTCACAGATCAGGGGAAGAAAAAGAAGCAACAAAAGTAGCAGCAGTCTGACACATAGTTTCCAAAGGACAACGATGTGACATATATGCGGCTAAGTTGAAAAGAGCAGCACGTCTTCACACGTGGTTTCTGTTGGAGTGTATGCCCTAGTGGCCAATTATGTAATGATTGTGACACTATATCTATGTTATGTTTTGGTTAAATGATAATTTCTTTTATTATGTTTTCTTTACTGCGTTATATAAATGTTAACATAATAAATGTCCTTAAAAGAATGATATTAATTATATGGATTCAAGTATGTGACTTGAATATGAGATCGTATAAGTATGTTATATATATATATATATCATTATTCTTAAATGTCCCTAGTTGAGTATTATTGTTAGTGGGACAACAATAATACATTGAGACTAGTATGTGGATTGACTGATGGTCATATCTCATTGGTCATAAATATATATGAGATATATTAAGTTGATGCATAGGTACATGTTAGAGAACAGTGTACTGGACAGACCCACCATGAGAATTCTATTATCATAAGTAATTCTCACAGTGACAATGATGTAATGGTCCTTCGACCTGAAGTCATGACATTTCTACGTAAGGAGTTATGTGTTTTGACATTATCAAAAGTCACCTTTAACTGGGTGGACGATAAAGGTGATTGTTGGATACATCATGAGTTATGTGAGAAATGGAAATGATGTAGATGAAATTTAACCCTCCTATAAATTAAGGGTGATATCTATAGGCCTCTTGATTGAGTGAGATTATGAAATGCATAGCCGTGCTCAAATAGAGATTTGTTTCATATAGTCTACTCATTGATCAAGAAAACTAAGATTAAATTGTGAAGAGGACGACACATTCATGCCTTGAATTTAATCTTAGATATCAAGGTTAAAAGGATTAAATTACATTGAAACATTGGTCACGAAAAGGCTGCCTCGAATCAATGACTTTATTATTACTTAGGTAACAGTGATGTATTACTAGATGCCACTCACTGTTTATAATTTTATAATATGATTTATAATTATTGCCAACGTAATAATAACCTACAGGGTTGCACGCTAAGAACATTCATTAAGGAGATATAATTTAAATGTTAGTGATTTTAATATATTAATAAGATTGATTTTATTTAAATCATGGTTTTAAATTATATGTATGTAATCTGTATAAATATATTAGAGTCCCTTGAAAGAAAATACGAATATATATTTATTTGACATATATATTAATTAAGTGAGACTTGATTAAAATATATAATAAATATAAAATTCAGATTTTATTCTCATAATCAGATTAGGGTTTGGTATTACTCTATACACAGCTATATATCGGATATATCAGTTGTTCTCTCATATATATGTTTTCTAAAACCCTAGTCGCTCATTAGAGAAAGACTAGAGTTAAGAGAGAGAGAGAGAGAGAGAGAGAGAGAGAGAAACAGATTCAACAGCTAGTATTGCAATTCTCCTTACTTCAGATCGTGAGACGACTCGTGGGGTGTTCGTGTTCACCCATTAGGGGATGTCTCTCGCCCATCAGGGGATGTCTCTCGCCCACCAGGGGATGGTCCTCGACCACCAGGGAATGGTCCTCGACCATCAGGGGATGGTCCTCAGCCATCAGGAGATGGTCTTGTTCATCACCAAACTCGTCAGAGGATAGTTTGTTCAGTGTCAAACTCAATAAGTCAGCGCCAAACTCCTCGACTAACAAAATTTTGTTCATCGGAGACTAACAATTTAACTCTCTAAGACTAATAACTTTAGCCTATCAGAGACTAACAAAATTTTGTTCATTAGAGACTAACAATTTAACTCTCGGAGACTAATAACTTTAGCATATTAGAGACTAACAAAATTTTGTTCATCGGAGACTAACAATTTAACTTTCGGAGACTAATAACTTTATCCTATCAGAGACTAACACCATACTGTCGGAAACTAACTTGGAATCTCCCAGGGACTATTTTATACAGTTAAAGACAAACTTCACGCTAACGGAGACTAAGCTAGGACTTGTCTCCAATACAGTGGTGCCTTCATCACTCTTCAGAGGGTGGTGTTATCAATAGTTAACCATTCATAGGTCGACTCTCATCATCTTTCTGCAGTGTGTAACCATTTCTTATCGTCTACTAGCTCTTATAGACACTAATAAACTTTAAGGACTCTGGTTGTCAGAGGCTCAAGCATGGTGTTTTAACTACTGAGGTAAAGAAATATTGGGAAGTTAATGGTTTGTCTACATTTGATACTGTCATCCGTCTACATTTGATACTGTCATCTTGGATGGCTTTTTGAAATAAATGACATTAATTTTAGATGTTAAAAGCATGCATTAAATCATACTTTTGAAAGTGAATAAATAAGGTTCTTTTACAAATATGGCATGCATAACAGAACAAAATAATGCAGGAACAACATAGGACTCTAATATAGTGTTCTTACCTCTTTGGCT
>CM025787.1:13853497-13875483 GCA_014636745.2 Centella asiatica | reverse complement strand
AAACATTACACTCCCTCTTGATAAAACTTTGAATAAAATAATCATTTAAAGATTTGAGCTCAAAATACATTTAAAACTTTGGACATCACATTGCCATTGAACTTTCATTTAAGATATGAATTCATTATTCATACCCAAAAATTAAACTTTTAAACATAAAATAAAATATTCATAATATAAATTAATCATACAATACAACTCATTCAAATTTTGGGTTCTCACAATATTGCACAATTTTCCTTCACCAACACTCTTATCATAAATATCTTGTCCCTCTGATCAGCCTCCAAGGGAACTGGCTTTGCTTGCAACAATCTCCGTACAATCAATTGTGAACCATGAGTTTCAGGTTCCTCTTCTGAATCAGCCTTATAATCATCATCATCCTCTTTGCACCCAGGTTGTTCCCCTTCTTCAAGCATTTCATGTTCCTTCAACGCATAGGCTACCTCAATTTCCATGATGTCATGCATAGTCATGACCCTATTGATAGGACAGTCACGCTACATATGTCCGTAACCTTTACACTTGAAGCAAATTCTTTTGTCTTCTAATGCTAAAGGTGTAGAGGCCTTACCTTTGTCCCTTTTAAATTTGTCGAAATTAGGAGTGAATTTGGCAACAGGTTGTACGTCGTTCCTCCTTTCTATTCTGCCCTTCTCAATTATTTTGTTAATAGGTCGGGTATAACTAATCCCCTTAGCTTTGGCATGCTTTTCTGCATGCATGGCTACCTTACACACCTCCTCAAAGGACCAGTAAGGTTGTAGTTCAACCCTTTCGGCAATATTATTGTTCAGTCCCGTTAAGAAATGAGCAATCTTGTGTTCTACCATTTCTTCGAGATCACAAAGCATCATTAGCTTCTCAAACACTATGGTGTATTCTTCCACTGAGAGTACTCCCTATTTGAAACTTTGTAATTCCAAGAAAACATCTTGCACATAATTTGTAGGCAGAAACCTTTTCTTCAATCTGGTTCTTAGTGACTCCCAAGATTCAAGTCGTGCCTTGCCTTCCTTCCTCCTTTTAGATCTTAAGTTTTCATACCATAGGTTGGCATAGCTTGCGAGTTTTAATACTGCCACTTTGAATCTTTTATGGTCATCGTAGTCTTTATAGTCAAAGACTCATTCGATTCATTGTAACCATTCAAGAAACTTTTCTGGCTTCATACTGCCATCAAACTCTGGGATATCCAGGCACAGTCGTTTGTCATCTTCATTGTTCTCTCTAGGCATGCAGTTCACGGGTCTAGCCACTTCTTCTTCTTCTGAGTCAGAAATCTGAACAGATCTGGTGCTTCTATTTGGACTATTAGAAAGATTTCTTCGATCTAACCTTGCTAGGATCCCATTCATTCTATCGGTCAGGTCGTTGATTTGTTTATCATATGTCGCAAGTTTTGTGCTTGCTCCATGGTAAGTCCCCGTGGAATAATATGCTCTTTTTCTCCTTCCATTGATTTCATGATTTGCAGATTTAGTACAAGAATAAATCATCCACCAAAGCTTTGATACCAAGATGATGTATTTGATCTTGGAAAATCAAATACAGTTGCAAAAGCAGTAACTTTAGGTTGATTCTGTAAAGAAATTAATCACCGAGAATCAGCACTAAAGAATCGATTATATTAGTTTGTTTAAAGAAATTAATCACCCATAAACTAAACAAATCTGGTTGAGAAAGCTTAAAGGAATTAACCACCCACTTTCAAGATAGATGTAAGTTAAAACTCACAAATTTTGTAAATCAAGTCTCTATTACATCATCCGATATAAGCAGCTATTTATAAGTTGAGATAACCCTAATCCTACTTTGGAAAGAATATTTACAATGGAAAGAAATTTATTCTAGAAAGAAATCTAATTCAACACAGAAAGAAAACAAACATATTATGAATAGGAAACAAATACGAAAAAATAAGAAAAACACATAAAAAAATAAGTGTGGCCGTCAGTGGATAAAATATCCCCTAACGGGTTAAAATTGGTTGTCGAAGGATAATTATTCCCTGACAGTCTAACAGTCGTCAATGGATAAATTATCCACTGGACGGGTTAATTATTCCCCTGACAATGACGTCATAGTATCCTCTGATTATCCGTTGATGACATCATCCCTTGATGCGCATGTCGACATCTCTTGATGCCAGGCTCGGCATCCCCTGACACCAGTTCTCGACACCCCCTAATCTATTTCTCAGCATCCCCTGATGCCAGCCTTGGCATCCCCTGACGCCAATTCTCGACTAAGGCAAAATGCCTCCTAACTCACCATTTGTAAGCAAAGTCATAGCAAATTTACAAGTACTTCCTAACCAATGCCCAGCGTATGCATCAATGGAAAATAAATCTAAAGTAACATCCTTCAATGCGAGATTAATCATATTATCCAAAGCTGTATCAGAATGATAAACACTCAATAACTCCAACAATTCAATGAATTGGAATGGCTTATAGGACTTCTGTTGATGTAAGCCAGTTTTAATGATTAGGGGGCATGTTCAAAGAGCCCTCTAGGTTCCATTGAAACAAGGAAAAAGGTCATTTCTTACATCCAAAAATAGTTCCCCAAGGCTTTATCAATTTTCCTTATGAACATGTTAATATCTTGACAATTGCACCATGTATGTAAATGGCCTACAAATTTGATATCCTCAAAAAGGCAAGTTTCCAAGGAAATTTTAAACTCGGTCATGCCCGAGGTCCATCTCCCATTCCTCCCATACAATTCCTAAAGTGAAATGTTCTCATTAAAATCGCCCATAACCAACCATTTGTCAGTTATTGAAAGGGCAATGTCCACCATGCTACGCCAAAGGAGTCTCTTATTAGTACTTGTGTTATGCTCGTACACAACTGTAACAAAAAGATGAAGGGCAAGAGTATTGTTGGTGGTTGCAAGGGTTAGCTAAAGGGGGCTTACGGTTTGGGTGGGTAAGAGAGGAGGAGGAGAAATTTTAGAGAGAGAGACATGATGGGTGAACAATTGTTTTAATTTATGAAACACAAGTAATTCTCATGAATAATGATTTGCAATAAACTTGAATATAACTTAGGAATTCATCAATATCCAAGAACAAAATAAATTTAGCTACTCATGGAACAAACTGATAACAAGTCATGAAATAGGTCTTCACTCTCATGATGGTGAAAAGAAAATGTAAGAAAAGGCGATGACTGACGATTAGGAAATGATCCCCTTATGTTCCTTGAAAAGTTATATTAAAAACCTAATTATTGTTGGAGTTTCATGCACATAAACGCAACAGAAACAATAAATTAAAACAATTTATTGAAACCCCAACCAGGATCCATGCAAAATGAGAAATACAGATTAGATAAAAGAGTACTTTTCAAGCTGCAAATTTTGAACTTTGGTGGAGGTAGTGATGAACCACAAGCTCAATCCAACTGAACCAAGC
Organism: Centella asiatica; assembly: GCA_014636745.2. Lineage (NCBI taxonomy): Eukaryota > Viridiplantae > Streptophyta > Magnoliopsida > Apiales > Apiaceae > Centella > Centella asiatica. The sequence continues at coordinate 13,872,056 of CM025787.1, read as the reverse complement.
TTCTATAGGTTTCCACACAAGCATATAACTCAACCAAAGAGATGAATGACTTCCCTTATGTGGCACTAGCCAAAAGGAAATCAAAGAACAACTTTTTATCTCACTCTCTCTATTTGGTTTATTTTTTTCTTCTCTACACTTTGCTATTCATAGTATACGAAATAACTGAAAGGTCTGTATATCTAGTATGATCTTTATTTACGTATATAAGTCTAACATATATCATCAATGAGATAAGAGAAAGAGGAGTATTTATAGGCAACTAACCTCCTCTTTCACCACCCCTTTCAACCAATAGATCATCATATATATCATATATATATTTAGATTCAATGAATCTGTACAGAGATGGCTAGATACAATGAACCTGGACAGAGGTGGCTAACCACCTCTTGCAAGTTGATATCTGCAACAACTATTAACATTTAATATTCTATAGCTGCTGTTACAATTGAGTAAGTCAATTACTTGTATTAATTCTCAACTACAATTTTAAATAAGCCAATCATATTCACTTATTTAAAATCTAATATCCAAATTAATTCTCCTTCTAATTACGCTATTAGTGTGTGACCCTATATGTTATTATTACGTTGACAATAATTTTATCATATTATAAAATAATAAATAGTGAGCGGCATCTAGTAATACATCACTATTACCTAAGTAATAATAATGTTGATGATTCAACATAACCTTTTTTTGTGACCAATGTTTCAATGTAATATAATTTCTTTCGCCCTTGATATCCAGGATTAAACTCAAGACATGAAGTGTGTCATCCTCTTTATAATTTAATCTTTGTTTTCTTGATCGATGAGTAAACTATAAGAGACAAATGACTATTTGAACATGACCATGCATTTCATAGTTCTACTTAATCAAGAGGCTTAAGGATATGATTCTTAATATACATAGGAGGGGCAAATCTCATCTAGATCATTCACATTCCTCACACGACTCATAATATAGCCAATAGTCACCTTTATGGTCAATCTGGTTAAAGATGATTTTTTTGTGATAACAAACTATATGAATCCTCGTGTAGAAATGTTATGACTTCAAGTTGAAGGATCATTACATCATTGTCACCATGAGAATATCTTATGACACTGCACTTATATGTAGAATTCTCATGGTGGGTCAATCCAATACACTGTTCTTCAACATGTACCTCTGTGTTGACTTGATATCTCACATATCTATGGCCAATGAGATTTGGTCATCGGTCAACCCACATACTAGTCTCAATGTATCATTGTTGTCCCATTAACAATAATACTTGATTAGGGATGTTTAAGAATATTGATACATTTTGCAACTATATGATCTAATGTTCCAAGTCACATACTTAAACCAATATAGTTTGTATTCATTATTCTAGGGACATTTATTATCTTAACAATTATATCACATAGTAAATTGAAGCATAATAAACTAAACATTATTCATTAAATTAAAACATAATTATAAATGCGACATGACAATTATCAAATAATTGGCTTTTAGGGCATACACTCCAAGAATTACAGTAGGGAACTAAGTCTAAAAACTAGAGAAATCCCTTCAAATTCCATACAGTGGCACATACAGCAATACTGTTGTGTTGTAATACTAACATTCTAGCACAGATAGTGACATAGTTGTGCCCCTAATTGTGCTTACTTATACTATCCCAACTTAGAATATCCTTAACTTTTAAGTATGTACATGATTTTTTTTCGCTCTTCCAAGTTTCCTTTGATGCTCTCAATCATTAAAATAAGATATATCACCTACAAAACACCATAGAAAGTTACCCAAAGCAAAAACCTTGAAAAAAAAGAAAATACAACAATAAACTCATTAAATCTCAAAAGTGCTTCAAGATTAATACATTGTAGACACAAATTGACATAAAATTTCCTATATAGTATCTAACTATAATAAATAATAAGTTTTATATGAAATTTATTTATAATATAAAATTAATGATAAGATTAGAGTATTATAATATTCACAAAGATTATTTAATGTAATTAAAAGAACAATTATTAAACTTGGAAAAATACCTTAAAAGCATATTCTTAAGGAAAAATAATTAAAGAATTTTTTTAATAAGATATTGGATAAGTAATAATACTGTACAAACACAACACACCTACATCTATTACTGTATGGTATTTCAAAAGAGCCGTTTCGCTTTTGAAAATAATCCTATTCTACTTCTGATTATCAAAATTAAAATAATTCTATCAAACATCTTATTATCATGATGAAAAGTATCATTACCATATATATATAACATTAAAAAAGATCATGTACATTTCTCAAAACTAAAGTATCACAACAAAAATGAGAGAGATAAAAAACTAACAAGATAATCAATAACTAAAAAATAAAATAAAATTTACAATAATTTATATCACGAAAAATAGAGTACCACGATAAAATTATTAAAAGAGAATTTAAAAATTAAAAATTTAAATTTAATAAATTATTTTGATTAATATAAAGTAAAATATCTATTACTATATGTTATCATTATGTGTTTCACAAAAGAAATTGATTAGTTATCAACTTGCTCAATTCAATATAAACTTGATCTTATTTTCTATTCCAAATTTGATTCTACTTACTATTATTAAGACAAAAATTCAATAAAATCTAAAACCAGCCCAATAATAATAATACGAATAATATACATTAATTTATAATCACAGGAACATATTTATAATTTATATATTTAATTCCATATAAAAAATTAAAAGAATATAAAATTAAGTCTATGTTGTGCACGGACATGCATGCTAATTTAGTGTATTCTATACCAAATCAAGCTTATATATTTTTAAAAAATTACACAAAAATAATACCTGAAAATGATTTTTGAAAAAGAAAAGATAGGTAAAAAATATCATAAAACAAAAATAAATCAAATAAATATAAGTTAAATTTACATTCAAGTGAAAAAAATTAGAAAAAATAAAAAATCGTATATATACTTACTATGCACGAGCTACACGATTAGCATCTTTGTATAATATTTTATACTTTCTTATATGAAATGTTCTATACCAAAAATAATTAATGACAATTTCAACCAAAAGAATGTAGTAGTGACTTAAAAAATAATTTCATAGAACGACTATAATCATTTTTTAATTCAGAACTGGAACAATTTTTTTCGGAAACGACCATCCCAAAATTAAGTAAATAAATTAATTTTGATATTTTGGTATCAAAATTCACAGCTATAAAAAAATCATCTAATTTTAAACCCATACTTCGGTATCATAATTTTAAACGATTTTCTGCTACTCGTAACAAATTCGCAATTTAGAATCATACCAGTTCTTGGAATTGCTGCAAAGAGAGGTGCGCCGCCGGAGGAAAGTTACGGTAATGTCTTCCCCTTTTGTTCACTGAGAAGCGCATATAATATCTAGGGTTTGAAAATAGGGTTTGAGAATAGAATTTTGTAATTTCACACTGGATAGAATAGGTATAAATTTAAAGAAGAAAAGCTGATGGAAGAAAAAGCTGAGAGAAGAAAAGCTATGAGCTTCTTTTAAGCGTCTGAAATGCACCTGACTTTGCCGCTTCTTCTAGTGAAGAACCTATGAGCTTCTCCATATGCTCTATGAACGAATCATCTTTCTAATTTCGCTTCCTTCATAATTTTTTGGAATACTAATTTGCGGATTAAGTTCTTCAGTTTCTTTGTCTACAAATTACATATATATATATATTCATTTATTTACAGATTTGTAAAGATGTCTGAGAAATTCTCAGCAACGCTGAGGATTGGAGACCTGAACGATTACATAGCACCATCACAGGGCTGCGTTGTTTCCTTAAAGGCTAATTCCACTACAAAGCACGATAAATTGGGGGTATAGCTGTTTTTTGCCACACCCTTTTATCGTTCTCTGGAATTTTCCTTTTTAGTTTTGGATAGTTTTTTACTTATTGTTGTTATTATCATCTGAAGTTTGATTTTCTGCTAGTTTAGCTCAGAATGTTACAATTTGCCCATTTGATCAACTTTTAAGAGCAAGTGTTGTTAATCCATGCTTTTGGTAGAATATTCTTTTTATTGTTTTGATTACCGTATGAATATCAGTTTGATTGATTTTCTATTATTTTGGACTTTAAGCAGAATGGACTGAAAGTTGTGGGTCCTGCTAAACCACTTCAAACTGAACCAGTAAAAATATCCCTCAAGGACTGTTTAGCTTGCAGGTCTTCCTCTTACTCTTGCTGAACAATAAATTCAAGACAGGCTGGTCTTAGTTGATGTAGTTCAAAATTCTTTGGAATGGTGTCATTTCGTTCGCTATTCTTTAATGTTATAAACAAATTTTGGTGTCTATTTGCTGGGGGTTCTGAGCTTAAATACTTTCGTTAAAAATTGAGAACTTCGGATTTGAGTGGAACTTGATGCTTAAAATGTAATATTTGAAAACATTCTCTCATGATATGCCAAATTGGGCATGATAGCGATTGATGGTTGAGAATTTGGTCTTGCTTACACTCGATGGTAGTTGAGGACACATAATTGTAAATAGTTGATGCAATATTTTTCAAGCCAAAGAGTGTAAATGTTAGTTGCTAGCAATATTCTGCTTGAATTCCCAATTGTAGCACTTCTGGTGTTCCTTCTAACTCCATTTATGTGATGTGTCTACCTTGATGTTTAAATTGGTGCAAAATTGATATTCCTTTTGGGTGTGTTTATACTTGTGTTAATGCAGTGGGTGCATAACTTCTGCGGAAACGGTTATGCTTGAAAAGCAGAGCCTGGATGAGTTTCTTTCTAACATTAACAAGGGGAAGGCAGTCGTTGTCTCCCTTTCTCCCCAATCCAGGGCGTCTCTTGCCGAGCATTTTGGCCTTTCTCCGCTACAGGTATGTGTCAGGGTAGCCTCCTATAGTTAGTTATAACTATTGAGTACTAAGTTATGTGTGTAATGTGTTGTATAAGTGATGTGTCTGTTCTTTATGTTTTGTGTTTGAGTGAGTGCTCTGTACTTGTGAATAATGTATTGAGTATAAATACTCAGGTGTTGTATTGAATTCCTCTAAGCAATGAGGAATGAAATGTTTCACTTTGGTGAATTCTTTTTATCTCTACATTTCTGTTTTCTCTCTCTAACTCTGATCTCTCTTGAATCTCCTCTCTTCTGTTCTCTCTCCTGTTTCTCTGTCTACTTCTCCAATTCTTCTGTGTTTCTCCATTACTGCTAAAACTAGGTCAGGATTCACTACTTGAATCCGGACAATTGGTATCAGAGCATCAAATTCGAACCAGCCACATCTTCAAAGTTGCAACTCTTGACAAGTTTTGACAGAGTTCTGACATCGCGACTGTTAGACCTTTGATCAATCAAAAATCTCATTCAAACTTGTTATTCCATCAATTTTCCGCTTAGCTTCATCTGTTCAATCAATTTGGATCATGTTTCTGCCATAAACACAAACAAAAACAGGAGTGAACACATCAGATCTGGAAATCTCCTCTCATGCTCTGTTTTTCTGGAATTCACTGTAATCTAGTGAAATTCGACCAAAGCTTCATAGATTTCATTGAGTGTTAATTCTAGAATGCTCGGAATCATTGTTTGGAGTAAGTTTCGGCTTTAATTCTTGTTTCTAAGGAGAAATCACAAAAATTAAGTTGTAATTTGCATTTTCTAGAATTACTGAGAACCGTTGATGCTAATAAGATGGAATTTCCAAAAGACTGCACTTCGATTCTACATGTTTTCAATTCTGTTGATATTTCATCCTATTCTGTGATTTGAGCTTAGGATTATAGATTTCATCTCAGTTTCTTTACTTCCAGATTGTCTTGCACTCTTAACTATTTGTGAAAAGTCTTGAGACACGATTTCTTCTCTGGAAATTGTGAGATCAGACTTACTTCTGGTTTTTGGTGCCCTAGCTTTCATTCAATAGCTCAATTACCCTTTAAGTCAATAGTATAGCCATTATTGACTATAAATTATTAAGAGTTTTGAATTTGCTTGCTTCATAAATTCAATTTCATGTCCTCTAACTACCGAGGACTGTTCATGATGAAATTCTCTGTTTCCTTGATTTTCATCCTTCTGATTGTTGTTTTCTTGTGCTGAGATAATTTCTGTTCCTTCCATACAGTGTGTTGTGCCTAGGTTCTTCTTTCGTCAAAATCTCTTCATGTTCCCATACTCCAAGAGAAATACACACCACTATCTTTTGATATAGTTAAAATTATGTAAAATTAATTATATTAAAGATTATACAGTTCATTGAAGTAATTAGAAAAATGAATAATGAATAAGAAATAAGAATATAAATTCTTATTGCGACTCAAAAAACATGACAAAAAATATATTTAGTAATAAATTATAACCCTGATGTGGTATTTTGATGCGAGTTCGTACTCAATTTTAATTAACATAATATATATAAGTAGTTGTGTACATAATAGCTGTATCACTAATTAAAAAATTAATTCAATCATATAGAATTTAATTTCAGGATGTAGCTGTTATGAACAAACAGAATCTACCAAACTTTACATGCTGAATACTATCTTTTGTGTAAATTCCATGTTTTGTATGAAAGTTGATAGGCCTAAAAATTAGGTCTTGTAGCTAATTGTATGAACTTTCATTTAATATAAATATTGTCATCTATATCTTAAGCAAAATATATTTAGTATTAGGCCATGTAAATTATTTTAGATAATTAAAATAACGTACAAACTTGCAAATATAAAAACAACTTCAAAAATATAATCAGATGAGATAATAACTTATTAAACTGTTCGACAAAAGTCCTGACACTGTTACAACATTAGTAACATTGAGTTACAAATAGCATTGATTGCCGTGAACCGTAGCTCTTGTGTTGTGCTCATCTACTCTGTGAAATAGAGAATTTTGAAGAACGTTATGGCTAGTTATTCCTATAGCTATTCTGTCCAAGAGTTACAGCATGAACTTACTAGCTTCAAGGAGTTTACTAATGAGAAATTTCTTGAGGTAGAAGAGAAGTTAGACTTAGCTACCAAGTGTTTTTAGCTGGACTGGTGAAAGACAAACTTGGAGTTTCTGATCTGGAGTTCCTAAATGCATTTAAAAGAAAGGAGAAGAGCCCTAAGGAAGCAATGATCTTGCATTCTAGAGGCCTGTTCAGGAATCCTAAGGAGGCTAAGAAGTTTATAAGCAAGGAATGTAGGACAAAATTATTGAGTATGCTTGAAGAAACGAATTCTGAGTTTACATTTCCTTATGGCAAGAAAGATCTAGACAAGATTCCTGTTGTGAATAGTTTGAATGCTAAAGGATTGTTTAGAGATTTAGTTCCTGCTGAGAGTAGCTTGGCAAACAAATATGAGGTTCTCGACTCTTCCTCCTATTGTACTAGTAATTGTAAAGGACATGGAGGTGTTTATTACAGTGAGTAAAGAAGATTTAGATGTGTCATTGGAGTTTTATGTGAGTACTGATAATCAGAATCAGGGTTCCAAGAGCGGTGAGTTTGTTTCTTCATTTGATAGTGACAAAGATGATGTGCCAGAATGTACAAGGGTTGTGAAAGTATGGAGGAAACTAATGGTGCTGAAGATAAAGAATTGAAGTGTACTTCAGACTATGACAAAGATGCTCAGATTTCTCTTTCCAGAGTTTCCATCCTCAATGAAGGAGGAGATGCTATCTGTGATATTGATGTTCTGAGGAATAGTTTATTTTATTTATTTATTATTTTTGCTAAATATCTGAGGAATAGTTTAGGCCCTGGTTTTGGTGAAAAGCAAGAAGCTTATGTACCTCAAGGGCTGCAACTAAGTGATTTATCAGTAGGAAAGTTGCAACCACTTCATGAGCATGTTGGAATGCAAAACCTGAGCCATGGAGAGCCAAAATGGACTTGTTAGTAAATTTGGATAGCTCAGTAGATGGAGGCAGTACTTGGTGTTTCCTCTATGAGCATGCTGCTAGCAGAACTGGCAGCAAGGTTCAACGAAGTCAGTCACCAAGAGAATATTTTACTAGTGGTGATCAGAGAAAGGATGGGTCTATGGAACTTTATCCTAAATTTCTGATTATAAGAGAGAAATCATTTGGAAAAGGACCTAATTTTGAGCATGCACCAAAATATTATGAGCATCTTGAACATGAAAATGCAGCTCAAGTCCTTAATAAGGGTTGTGAATTTTTGGAAGAGACCTATATTGAAACCAAATCATTTTATGAAGAAGCTCCAACTTGTGATGACTATGCTGATTATGAGGAAGTTCTAAGTCTGGAAGATTCAAAGAATAATTTGGTTCTTGGTGAAGAAGAAGCATCTACTGCAGTAAAGGATGTGCTTGGGAATCTAGAATTTCATGGACAACATGCAACATTCTCAGAAAACAGGAAAATTCAAATTGATTATGAAGATCCATTTTGGCCTAGACATGAATCTGTCTCTAAGCAAGAGATTTATGAGTTTCTTGGACTACCTGGAAGCTATTTTATAAGGGGCAGGGTGCAGACATTTCTAGGGGAAATAATCAGCAAAAGCAATTGGCCAAGTAGGAAGGCCTTGAAATGCAAAGTGAATGCTGAAATCAGGTGCTTGGAGGCTAAAGCTAGGCTATGGAAGAATTGCAATCAACAAATTTCTAACTTTTGTCTTTGATCCTGGAAAGTGTACAGACCTGTTGAAACTAAGAAGTCCTGACATTTGCATTAAGAGTTGCTCCATCCATGAGGACATGGATGTTTTCAAGGCAGGTGGAATGTCAGGATAGCCTCCTATAGTTAGTTATAACTACCGAGTACTAAGTAATGTGTGTAATGTGTTGTATAAGTATAAGTGATGTGTCTATTCTTTATGTTTTGTGTTTGAATGAGTGCTTTATACTTGTGAGTAATGTACTGAGTTCTCAGTTGTATTGAATTCATCTAAGCAACGAATGAATGAAATGTTTCACTTTGGTGAATTCTTTTTCTCTACATTTCTTATCTCTCTCGAATCTCCTCTATTCTTCTGTTCTCTCTCCTGTTTCTCTCTCTACTTCTCCAGTTCTTCTTATACTGCAAGAAATATGCTAGGCTGCATGATATTCAGCTGTAGGTAGTTAGTTAAGGAGAGGGGTGGTAATGTCATTTCAATTTCCTTTACTTTGTCTGTTTACCTTTCTTGTCTATTATGAAGCATGTACCAGGGTCATGGAGGAAGGACAGTACTGGGTAGTATAGAATTAGGGTATTGTATATGCTGGTGTTTATATAAATAGTAGAGTGTCATTTCTATTTCTTTTAATCTGAATATGTATTGAGAATTATCTAAAAGAGGAGACGTGGTCTCTCTCTGATGTATCCTTGTTCTTCCAGCTTTATTAATAAAATCTACTACACTTCCCTTCCAAATTCTCTATTTGCTGTTGAATTGCTTTGTGAATCTGTTTCTGTGCTAAATTTGAGATCTGAGTTAATTCCCAAGCTTAAAAAAGTATGTTTTTTGTAATCTGACTTATCTTAGCTTAGTGACCTGCGTGGGTTGATAATTTGCCATGAAAGTATAAAACCTGAACATAAACATGGAGAAGTATCCCAGTGTAGTGTAACATACATCTGGGGGTATTGGATGTTACTTTTATGGGCACAGCTGCACAAACTTTACTTTTTTCATTGTTTTCCCCCTGCTCCTCTTTGTATTCCATATGCGTATGTTTGTATATATGATTTTCGAGAGCGCAGTATATTCTGATGGGTGCGAGTTTATTACAATTTCAGGTGTTCAGGAAACTTACCACATTTTTTAAGTCACTAGGAGTGAAGGCCTTATTTGATACATGCTGCAGTAGAGACTTGGTTCTTGTAGAATCTTGTAATGAATTTATAACTCGTTATGAGCAAAGTCACTCTGTTGATGATGAGAAAAGTAAATCACTGGTTCCCATGATATCCTCCGCATGCCCAGGTATATATCCATCCGCACAACAGGTCTTGCATACATGATAAAGTCATAAAACTAACACAAAAGGATGATAAAATGAAGTCCTCTTTTTATATATTACGGAGTATATTTTATATATTTCTTTTCCAATTTCTGTTACTTGTCGCGGTGAAGATTTTAATGCGTGCTTTAGCATGGAATATTCTAACTTGTTTATACATATCTTATTTCCAGGCTGGATTTGCTATGCTGAAAAAACACTTGGCTCCTATATTTTGCCTTATATTTCTTCGGTTAAAAGCCCTCAGCAAACTATTGGAACTATCATTAAGCAACACTTATGCCAAAAATTGAGTCTCAGGTAGTATGTTTGTGTGCTGCTTAATTGCTTGTATTAGATTAGTTTGCAGTTAATGGAAGTCATACCAAGATGTTATTATTTGAAATATCTTAAAAGAGTTTGGGCGTCATGTTTCACTCCTAAGATTTCTACAATCTTGAAATTTATTGGGGGTATTATGTAATCGAACACTCATAATGATAGTAATAACTATCTCTAACAAAATGTGGTTTGAGGGTGGTCCTTAGAGGATCAGGTAGTGTTGCCGTCATATCAGTACTACCTCCAAGAATTCCAAGTCCAAAAGGTCTCCGCTTCAATTCTTACCTTCCATTCCCCTGAGAAAATGGGAGCCCTTCAGTTTTAGCCTTCTGTACCTTTTTTATGATCGGATTGTGCTATACAAAATTGCAATTTATTGATCCTTCATTCTGTTAGATGCTTCTGTTCAAAATCATGATTAGATCCCCAAACCACCATTTCCAATTCATGCAAAATTTTTGAAGCTTTACCGATATCAATAGCACAGTGGTTTTCGAGGTTGTCAGAATAGCCTGTTAGAGTTAGTTATAACTACCGAGTAAGTAATGTGTGTAATGTGTTGTATAAGTGATGTGTCTGTTCTTTATGTTTTGTGTTTGAATGTGTGCTCTGTACTTGTGAGTAATGTACTGAGTTATAAATACTCTTGTTGTATTGGATTCCTCTAAGCAATGAATGAATGAAATGTTCACTTTGGTGAATTCTCTCTCTCTAACTCTGATCTCTCTCTCATTCTCTCGAGTCTCTTCTCTTCTTCTGCTCTCTGTCTCCTGTTTCTCTTTTCTTCTCCAATTCTTCAACAAATCTCCATTACTGTTAATCTAGGTCAGGATTCACTACTTGAATCTTGAAAAATTGGTATCAGAGCTATCTAGATCCAGCCATAGCTTCGGATCTGTGACAACTTAGGAATTCCAGAAAACCAGTTGGCAGATTCTGACAATCTGACAATCGCGACTGTCAGAGATCAGATCTTCAAGAATTCAGCTCAATTTTTGTTGTAAGTTGAAATTTCTTACTAGAATCTTAATTTCTAGAGATTCCGACTTTGATCCTGCTGTTAACATCAACAATTCAAGGATGATTCACAGAAATTAACATGAACAAGCTCGTATGTTCTGTTTTTTTCTCTTATCACTGTAACTGAGCATTTTTGGATCGATTTGGAGTTGTTTTCTGTTGATGCTTGCTGTTTTAGTTTAGATTCACCTTGTTTTTCGATTCTGTTGACACTTTATCATCTTTCCTCATCTATTTCTGTGAAATTGAGCTTAGGATCATAAGTTTCATTTCAGTTTCTTCAATTTCTAGATTGTCCTGCACTCATGAAAAGTTCTGAGACACAATTTCTTCTTTGGAAATTGTGAGATCAGACTTGCTTCTGGTTTTTGGTGCCCTATCTTTCATTCAATAGCTCAATTACTCTTTAAAGTCAATAGTATAGCCATTATTGACTATAAATTCTTAGAGTTCTGAATTTGCTTGTTTCATAAATACAATTTCATTTCCTGTAACTTCCAAGGCTGTTCATGATGAAATTCTCTGTTTCTTTAATTTTAATCCATCTGATTGTTGTTTTCTTGTGCTGAGATAATTCTGTTCATTCAATGCAGTGTGTTGTGCGTAGGTTCTTCTTTCATCAAAATCTCTTCACGGTCTTATACTCCAAGAGAAATACACACACCACCTGTTTGACAAAAGTCATGACATAGTTACAACATTAGTAACATTGACTTACAAATAGCTTTGATTTCTGTGAACCCTAGCTCTTGTCTTGCACTTATTTGCTCTTTGAAATATATAGTTTTGGAGAAAGTTATGGCTAGTTATTCCTGCAGCATGAACTTACTAACTTCAAGGAGTTTACGAATGAGAAATTTCTTGAGGTAGAAGAGAAGTTATACTTAGCTAGGAAGTGTTTAACTGGACTGGTGAAAGACAAACTTGGAGTTTCTGACCTGGAGTTCCTAAATGCATTTAGAAGAAAGGAGAAGAGCCCTAAGAAGCTTAGAAGCAAGGAATGTAGAACAGAATTATTGAGTATGCTTGAAGAAAAGAGTTCTGAGTTTACATTTCCTTATGGCAAGAAAGATCTAGACAAGATTCCTGTGGTGACTAATTTGAATGCTAAAGGATTGTTTAGAGATCCAGTTCCTGCTGAGAGTAGCTTGGCAAACAAGTATGAGGTTCTTGACTCTTCCTCGTATTGGACTAATAATTGTAAATGACATGAAGGTGTTTATGAAGCCTCTACAGTGAGTAAAGAAGATTTAGATGTATTATTGGAGTTTCCTGTGAGTACTTCTAATCAGAATCAGGGTTCCAAGTGTGTTGAGCTTGTTCTTCAGAAGGCGATGTACCAGAAATTTTCAAGGGTTGCGAAATTATGGAGGAAACTTATGTTGCTGAAGATAAAGAATTGAAGTGTATTTCAGACTGGCGAAGATCCGCAGTTTTCTCAGTCCATAGTTTCCATCTTTACTGAAGGAGAAGATGCTACTAGTGATATTGATGTTCTATGGAATAGTTCAGGCTCTGATTTTGGTGAAAAGCAAGAAGCTTATGAGCCTCAAGGGCTGCAACTAAATGATTCAGCAGTAGGAAAGTTGCAACCACTTCTTGAGGGTGATTGGAGTGAAAAACCTGAGCCATGGAGAGAAAATGAATTTGTTAGTAAATTTGTATAGCTCAGTAGATGAAATTTTGTTTCCTTAATGAGCAAGCTGCTAGCAGAATTGGTAGCAAAGCTCGGCCAAGTCAGTCACGAAGAGAATACTTTCCTTGTGGTGAACAGAAAAAGAATAGGTCGATGAAAGTTTATCCTGAGTTTCTAAATCTGATTACAAGGGAGAAATCATTTGGAAAAGGGCCTAGTTTTGAGCATGCACCAAAATATTATGAGCATCTTGAACATGAAAATGCAGCTCAAGTCCTTAGTAAGGGATGTGAAATTTTGGAAGGACCTATGTTGAAGCCAAATCATTCTATGAAGAGGTTCCAACCTATGATGACTGCTGATTATGAGGAAGCTCTAAGTCTGGAAGATTTTAAGAATAATTTGGTTCCTAGTGAAGAAGAAGCATCTACTGCAGTAAAGGATGTGCTTGGGAATCTAGGATGTCATGGACAACATGCAACATTTTCAGAAAACAGGAAAATTCAAACTGATTATGAAGATCCATTGTGGCCTAGACATGAATCTGTGTCTAAAGAAGAGGTTTATGAGTTTCTTGGACTATCACCAAGCTATTTTATAAGGGTCAGGCTGCAGACATTTCTAGGGGAAATAATCAGCAAAAGCAATTGGCCAAGTAGGAAGGCTTTGAAATGCAAAGTGAATGTTGAAGTCAAATGCTTGGAGGCTAAAGCTAGCTATGGAATAGTTGTAATCAACAAATTCTTAACTTTTGTCTTTGATCCTGAAAGTGTGCAGACCTGCTGAAACTAAGTTTCCTGACATTTGCGTTAAGAGTTGCTCCATCCATGAGGACATGGATGTTTTCAAGGGGGGAGGAATGTCATGATAGCCTATTAGAGTTAGTTATAACTACTGAATACTAAGTAATGTGTGTAATGTGTTGTATAAGTGATGTGTCTGTTCTTTATGAATTGTGTTTCAATGTGTGCTCTGTACTTGCGAGTAATGTACTGACAGATGTTGTATATATATATATATATTTTTGGCAAAAGTTGACAGGTGTTGTATTGGATTCCTCTAAGCAATGAATTAATGAAATGTTCACTTTGGTGAATTCTCACTCTGTAACTCTGATCTCTGTCTCTCATTCTCTTGAGTCTCCTCTCTTCCTCTGCTCTCTCTCTCTCTCTCTCTCTCTCCTGTTTCTCCCTTTTCTTCTCCAATTCTTCAACAAATCTCCATTACTGTTAATCTAGGTCAGGATTCACTACTGACAGAAGTGCATTTTAGTGCTGATGCTAGTTTGGGGTGGGGATAAGACACATACCTAGTAATTATTCTACTTCTAGAATGTTCAGAATAACAATTTAATAGCTTCTACAATTAACAGTAATCATTTATTTCTAACCAACATTACACAATAAGTAAAAATTATCTCTGTAATTCTTTCTTGGTGAGCATCATAAATGCTTATATGGTCTGTGTTGTATAGTACTCCTATATTTGAACGGTTGTCTTGTTCTATCAGGAAGACTGGGACTGGGGCTTCTTTATTTCTATTTATATAACATATGTTCCAATGGGCTTTGTGTTTTAGATACATATTTTTCTTCTAAAGCAGTTCTCATGTTCTGTTTATTCTTTAGAAAGTTCAACCAGGATACAAATTGGTTAGAAAGTTAAATGTACTGTAATTACGCTCATACGCTACCTACAGACTTTATATGCAATACCAACCTAAAACAAAATAAGTTAAGGTTGTCTATGCCACTAGTTACCTGTAGTTTGCAAGAAGGATTACTTATTGGTGCCTCCTGAACTTGTAACTGGTCTTTTGATGGGTTGGCTTCTAATACCGCATGATAGCTTGGGAGCTCAGTACTACATGCTTATAAATCAATTGTAGTTGGATATGCATTCCTTTTAATGAACAAAATTTTGGTTAGCAGGTCTGAAGAGGTCTACCATGTGACGGTGATGCCATGTTATGATAAAAAGCTTGAGGCTGCGAGGGATGACTTTGTCTTCCAAGTTAAATTACCTACTGAGTCTAAGATGGATGATAGCATAAATGTTGCGGAGGTAGATTCGGTATTGACAACTGTAGAGGTTTTGGATTTAATACTGGTAAGAGTCTTCTAGTTCGTTGAATTTCACCTGTCTTGCTGTCACCTAAATCTGTTTTTGGTTTGAATAGTCACCTAATATAGTAATGGTGATGTAATTACTTATTTCTTATATAATTGATTATTGCAGTCAAAACATGTTGATTTCAAGTCCATGGAAGAGTCTCCGCTGGATACACTGTGAGAACTTCATTCTGTTCTCTGATTACCATCATCATCATCATTTTCTGTTATGCTGTTTTTGATATATAGAGTAACAGGCTAACAAACGTTGATGAAGGACATATTTACGGTGTTAGCGGAAGCTCTGGTGGTTATGCAGAGACGATCTTCCGACATGCTGCTAAGACTCTTTTTGGTAGAGAAATTAAAGGTCCTCTGGTCTTTAAGACGATAAGGAATTCAGATTTTCGAGAAGTGACCCTAGAGGTGAGTTAGATTAAACCTAGTGAAGGAGCATTTCTATCAAAATAAAATGATGTTAAATTACACCTTAAGGCATAAGAAATTTAACAGGAACTGAGATGGACATCTATATGTGGGATAGCCATGTTGCATGGACTCAAACGTCAAAGAGTATGCCTATTAAAGTGGTATTTTTAAATATTAGAAGTCTTTGTGAGCACATAGCTCATGTTGATGGTGAATTATGCATTGTTTATAGACACAAAGGGTCCCTTACGCATAGTTGTCAAAGCTTTGGGTCTTGCCTCAATTGAGGCTCATGCCTTAGCCATTGAGGCGCGAGGCACAGTTGAGGTGCAAGGCGCATGAGGCACGTGCCTCATTAAAGTTAGGCCCCAGTTATTATAATTTTTATTATTTATTCCATCTCCGGTTCATCTCTCACTGAGACAAGATGCTAGTAAAGAGTAGAAGAAAATAAGAGAGAGGAAAGAAGATCAATTGAAAAAGAAAAGTAGAAAAGAAACAAGAAAAGAACGATTGGAAAGAAGATAATTAATAGAAAAGAGCACATTGCATGAAACAATTAACTTAGTGTCATCTTTGAATTTCCTTCTCTTTTCTTTTTCTTTTGTAGATGTAAGATATTATGTAGGGTTATCATGTTAAAGTAAAAATAGTTTTAGTCCATCTACATTGGAAAATTATAGTGAAGTCTATTATATATTTTGTCCCCTTGGTTTGCATTATATATGGTGGATTTGTAATTTCACTTGTATACTAACTGAATCTCTGTTCTACAAAAGCTACTTACAAATGTTTTGAGCAACATTATATTTTCAAAAATTGACATTCCTTTCTACTTTTCTTATAACAATCAATTATATCATTTAAAAAACATTGTTTATGTGTGCATGTGTGTATTTGGGTGGGTTATATAGTTATATTAAGTGTGTGCGCCTTACTTCGCTAAGGCACTCGCCTTGCGCCTTGCCTCTTGCGCCTTGCGCCTTGCGCCTTGCGCCTTGTGCCTTGCGCCTTGTGCCTTGCGCCTAAGCCCCAGGGAGACTTTTGTGCCTTGGTGCGCCTCTCACCTTTAATAACTATGCCCTTACATTGCTAGGGTTTAGATTAATGACTTAATTCTTCGCCTTCAATAAAACTGGAAACATCTTACATGCATCATTTGCTAGAATGTTAGGAGGATGACAGATATGCTATTCTTTTGTAGTGTCAGCTAGATGGTCAAGTGCATTGGTCATTTACTGATATACATATATTCAAAAATAACATTGGAATGAAACCCAGCCTAGCAAGATGAAGGGAAGATGGGTTCTTCTGGAATTTAGTAGTAGAAAGATATCAGCTTTGTTTATATGAATTTCTCAATCAGGAAGAATAAACTCCCTGGCCAATGTATGCTAAAAATTCATCCCATAAACATGAAGCAAATAAGCTAAGAAAGACATGCTTGTGAAGTCGTAAGCAAGTGACATTCCTCCAAAACCAAAACATTAAGGCGACTCGCTGCCATCGTTGTCGTCCAGCCTCAACTAGATGTTGTGAACTAGATCTGAACTGGGTTGACCTCATTGTTCACTCTGCTAAAATTATAATGACCAAAATCTCTACTGTTGGATAAGAAAGGTGGAGATTGAAGTTAAATTTACTTTCATATTAAATTTCCCCTTGTCTTTTAAATACCTTTGGATTGTTAGACAACTAAGAGATGATAATTAAAAACTGGGATTTTTTCACTGAGAGCTTTTTGCTTCCTGTTTATTTAATTTAACTTGGAATTTACAATGAAATTCCACTTAACTAAACTCGGTTAAGTTGATGGTTTGATACAGTATTTAAGAGTGATATTCTTGAAAGTGTTTCTTTGTGTGTTTTGACTTCTCAAGTATTGGTTAGAAGAAATTAGAAGGGTCAAGGTAGGGCCAAAAGGGTGATATAAAAGCAGCAGCCAATTTGATTTCTAGATTATAGGTGGAGATTATTTGTTATTATTATATTTATTTTATTTTTATGTTGGGCTTCAGTTAAATGGGGATGATGAATGTTGTTCAAAAAGCTGTTAAATTTACTTAAACCAAGTTGAAATGTTAAATACAAGAGATTATAAGTATTACAATTCCCAAGACCAAACAAGCAAACACAAACCCTTCCGTCACATTGAAGAACCTAAAACTTGAAATTATATATATACATGTTCCATGGTTAGAGTTGGAAAAAGGTACCATCTTTTCCAACCCAATCTCTACCGTCCAAGATTAAAAAGGATAGTGAGATGAGTTTGGAGGTTTTTACGTTTGCTACAAATTGTAGTGGACATAAATTCCCAATTTTTTTTCGCCCGCTATAATTTGTGGTAGACTAAAAAAATTGGGATGAAAATTTTCAATCTTCGGAATTGTTCATTCATCACCAATAGGAGTTTATTGAAATTCCCAAATACATGCATCTTTCTTCATAATGGATTAGAAATGTAAGTTTTAACTTTTTCCCCCAATTTCTGGTTTGAAATGGTTATGACGATGTTCACGGCACGAAGTGCAAGTTTACATCCGTGATGTTCATGACGATGTCCATTAGCGTGTTAAATGGACAAATGCCAAATTTAGTTTTGTAATTAAAGTGTTATATAAAGATACATGTGATTGAGAGCAAAAGATTGTCAACAGCAATGAAGAAGATGATGAATACAATTGAAAAAAATTGGGAACATCGTTGGCCACAAATTGTGGCGGATGAAGTTCCAAGTTCGTCTACTACAATATGTGGTGGATGAAGTTTCAAAATTTTTTTACGACCGTTAACAATTTGTGGCGGACGTAAAAAAATTGGAACTTACGTCCGCTACAAATTGTAGCAGATGTAAAAGTCCCATTATAATATCTCACCGTCCTTTTTAAACTTGTACGATGGAGATTAGGTTGGAAAAAACAGTACATTTTTCCAACTCTAACCATGGATCATTCCTATATGTGTATGTGTGTATGTGTGTATGTGTGTATGTGCGTATGTGCGTATGTGTGTATGTGTGTCTGTGTGTCTGTGTGTCTGTGTGTCTGTGTGTCTGTGTGT